>JAVLUX010000025.1:6837500-8037500 GCA_032164185.1 Moxostoma hubbsi | reverse complement strand
TCGCTTGGATTGGCCGGGCGGCCAGCTCTAGGAAGAGTCCCGGTGGTTCCAAACTTCCATTTACGGATGATGGAGGCCACTGTGCTCATTGGGACCTTCAATGCTGCAGAAATTCTGTACCCTTCCCCAGATCTGTGCCTTGATACAATCCTGTCTCGGAGGTCTACAGACAATTCCTTGGACTTCATAGCTCGGTTTGTGCTCTGACATGCAGTGTTAACTGTGGGACCTTATATAGACAGGTGTGTGCCCTTCCAAATCATGTCCAATCAACTGAATTTACCACAGGTGGACTCCCAAGTTGTAGAAACATCTCAAGGATGATCAGAAACCGGATGCACCTGAGCTCAATTTTGAATGTCATGGCAAAGGCTGTGAATACTTATGTACATGTGTTGTTTTTTTTTTATATATAAATTTGCAAAGATTTCAAACAAACTTATTTCAAGTTGTCATTATGGGGTATTGTTTGTAGAATTTTGAGGAAAATGTAATATAATCCATTTTGAAATAAGGCTTTAACATAACAAAATGTGGAAAAAGTGAAACACTGCGAATACTTTCCGGATCAACTGTAAATACAGTTAGGTTTTATTTGCAATGTGACTATTTAGGCTGTTTTCACATATGATCCAATTTATTGCTGGTTTGGTTTAATTTATTGTTGGTACTACCTGCTCCTGCTGGTCAATTTCCTCTGCATTTCTTGGTCTGAAATGCAGTATGATTGTCCTAGTGGCAGATGTATACAGGGTTCCCAATCTTTTTGTGAATTTTCATGAGCTTTCCAGGCATTTTTGATAATTGTATAGAGGTTTTAAAAAAATCCTTTTGATTCAGACATTTTGTAAATAATCATTAAGACCATTTCAACTTTTTAATTGACAAAAACTGCCTAAAAAACGAATAAATAAAACGATTCACTCACAATTCAGACACTGACTTGCGAGCAAGTTTAACTCTAAAACATTTCATAATCTAGGTATTACTCTTTTAAAGAAGAGAGAATTTTTTAAATTTATTTCACGCTAGGAATTTCCATGACTTTCACAGTCATGGAAAAAAACATGTAAGTTCCTTAATATTTCTAGGGTTTCCATGACCATGGGAAACCTTTGTTTAACACTGTAGCTAGGTAACAACAGCTTGACTGTATTCTTCTCTGTTGTCAAATGGACTGCTACAGAATAGAGGCATGTTGCAGTGTAATTTATTTATAGATTTTTTTTTAACATACAGCCATGGCCAAAAGTTGGCAGTGACAAATTTTTTTGTTTCACAAAGTTTTCTGCTTCAGTTGTTGTGGTGTTGATTCACATTGTTTCTAGATTACTGTGCAGAGTTATAGATGCATTTTAAATAATTGCAAAAAGTTTCATTTGCCAAAACATTTAACTTTATAACAAAAACCCAAATTTCACAGTTTTTTGGCCCTGGCACAAAATGACCAGCTAACATAATTTCACTAATCATATCAGCAGCACCTGGGAAAGTGTGAACGAGTACTAGTCAGGTGAAATCACTCTATCATTCTGATTGGATTATAAGAGCAGACTGATTGCTATAAAAGGAGGGAAGAAATGCTTCCAATCATTGTGTTCTTGTTTGCCATGTTTACCTCTAAATAAAGACGTGCAGCCATCATCTCTTTGCATCAAAATGGCCTCTCATGCAAGGAAATTGCTGCAAAGAATATTGCACCTGAAAGAACCATTTACTGATCATCAAGAACTTTCAAGGAAAGAGGTTCAACTGCAGAAAAGGCTTCAGGACATCCCAGAGTGTCCAGCAAGCGCCAGGACCATCTCCTCCTGAGGAGTCCGCTACGGAATCGTGTCAGCACCAGTGCAGAGCTTGCTCAATATTGGCAGCAGGTTGGTGTGAGTGCATCTTCACGCACAGTGAGGCGAAGACTTTTGGACAATGGCGTGGTGTCAAGGGCAGAAAAGAAGCCACTTCTCTCCAAGAAAAATATCAAGGACAGACTGAAATTCTGAAGGTAGTACAAGGATTGGACAGCAGAAGACTGGTGCAAAGTTATTTTCTCTGAAGCCCCCTTCCGACTGTTTGGAACATCTGGAAAATCGATAGTTCGGAGAAGAAAATGTGAACGCTACAATGAGTCCAAGGGAGTGGGTGCTCTCACAATTCTGCCCAAAAACACTGCCATGAATAAAGAATGGTATCAAAACATCCCACAAGAGCAACTTCTCCCAACGATCCAGGAGCAATTTGGGAGTGATCCGTGCATTTTCCAGCATGATGGAGCACCATATCACAAGGCAAGTGTGATAATGAAGTGACAACTACATTGAAAATTTTGGATCCGTGGCCAGGCAACTCCCCGGATCTTAATCCCATAGAGAACCTGTGTTCAATACTCAAAAGGCGAGTGGACAAGCAGTAGCCCACAACTTGTGGAATTGTGATCAACTCTGAGCATTAATAAGGCAATAATGGATCGCCATCAGTCATGATTTGACCCAGAAGCTGATATCCAGCATGCCAGAGCAAATTGCAGAGGTTATGAAGACCAAGGATCAACACTGTAAATATTGCCTTTTGAATGTTTTGCAAATAAAAGCCTTTAAAACCTTTTGTTTTCCAGTATACCATAGAAACATGTGAAAAATAATCTACAAATACTGAAGCAGCAAACTTTGCAAAACACAAAATATATGTTACTGCCAATACTTTTGGCCACAGCTTTATAGTATTTTATTAAAGGAATACTCTGGGTTTTGGAAAGGGGGGCGTGGCTAATCCAATGGCTCAGTCTCGTGGAAGAACAGCAATAATTGCTTACAACTACTTTAATTGAAAATGGAATGTTACTTTTCAGAGCAATCAACAAACCCCTGGACTAATAGTCTATCTTTCTAGTGCTGTACTGTTTTATCTTTTTCTAAAATGTATGTGTTATCCCATGGCAGTGGAGCTTGCAATGATTATGGACAGACTCTACGGTGGGGTGTGCTATGCTGGCATTGACACTGACCCTGAGCTGAAGTATCCTAAAGGGGCTGGACGGGTGGCCTTTTCCAATCAGCAGAGCTACATTGCTGCTATCAGCGCTCGCTTCGTACAACTGCAACATGGAGAGATCGATAAACGGGTGAGAATGTGGGGGAAGGAGGTTTTTGAGTAATGTGGTTTCTGCAAACTCATTAAGTCAAGCCCATTTGGTGTTCTTTGCCACTTTCATGTCTCAAATATCAGAACCATCTTCTGAACACTACAGTACTGTCTGCCCATTTTTGCCTCGTCTGTTGTTAAAGATCATGCATAATTGGCCCTAATTCTTTTGTTTCTTGGTCAAGGCCAGTCTGCCATTAGGGGTGCTAAGATAAGTCTCTACCTTTTCCAGGTGGAAGTGAAGCCATATGTACTGGATGACCAGCTGTGTGATGAGTGTCAGGGCACACGTTGTGGGGGCAAGTTTGCACCTTTCTTCTGTGCTAATGTCACCTGTCTCCAGTACTACTGTGAATACTGCTGGGCAGCCATTCACTCGCGTGCTGGACGGGAGTTCCACAAGCCTCTAGTGAAGGAGGGAGGGGACCGGCCTCGCCACATCTCCTTCCGTTGGAACTGATCCTGGAGGTCAAGGCTGTGCTATTCGTATAAATGCACTTTTCATTTTGCTATGTCCTTTTTATTTAGAGTTAATTTTAAGTCTACATTTTTTATTTATTCTTGAGTTTTAAAAGAAATTGCAGAAGAGAATGCTAAAAGAAAATGGTATAATCCTGATTTTTGTTAAAAAGCTACATTGGTGCGCATGAAGACTTGAATGCATTTGATTTAAAAAATATAGATGTATAGCCTGACTTCACTCTGGATTACTGTTATCTTTATTCTTCTGGGGCCTCATCTTCTGTTTGTAATGGGTCACATTTTCACTTAGAAGGCCATGCACAAAGAGGTGGCAGGAAATGAAAAGGCTTATATGTCCATTGTGTGACTGATGTCAATGTTTACTATTTCAGTGACTAATCTTAAATGGTTGCATGGCAAATGTGGGATCATAGTTACTACTTTCAACAATATACACAGCAACATGTCTTACAGGAGACCACAACCCAATTGTTGGTTTTTGCTGGATGATTAACGTGGTTCTAACATGTGAGGCAAGCTTCATATGTTTAGAAAGAAGGCATCTGTTTAAAAAATCTAACAAAAGTAATGGCTAACTTTGAGCAAATCAAGCATAGCCACCACAAGATCTGAGACAGGCAAAAGGACAACATCTAAGAAGTGTAGAGAGACAGTGATATGGTTTGTGATTGTGTCTTGCCTTGTTACACAGGTTTAGTAATGCAAACCAAAGATGAGCTTTTGCGATATCCTAATGTCTATGATATCATAAATGTTTGTGGTTTGGTAGACAAGAAAAAAAATATTATTGTAATGGTTTTGGCAGTAACTTTGGCTCATTTGTCAGGGATATTGTGCTAAAAACTCCACATTGTAGTATTTACTAATAAGAAATTACCATGTGTTGCATTTGATAGTGTTTTAATGCATGGGTTTTGCCATGGGTTTATTGGTGTTCTAACTGAGCATCGCAGTAGCTGAGCACATTTAAAAAATTTGAAAAATATTATTTTATACATGGTCTGCTGATTTTTGTACTGTGTTTTATAGCTAATTATTTTGTCATGGCATAAGAAAACATTATGCAGTACTTTTCTAAATATTGTTTTTCCAAGTAATTTTTTTTCCACAAATGGTTGTGATAACTTTTTGTTTTTGTTTGTTTTTTTTACTTGTTGGATATAGATTTTGTACCTTTTTGTTACTAAGAGATCTGATTATGACAAATGTACCTTAAGGAAAAGAAAAAGCTAATGTAATTTTTTGGTTGAAGATTGTATGTATTCATGTGCTGAAAACCTAAATTGTCACATTTAGGTGACTTGTTGAAACAAATATCTAATATTTGCAAAATGCAAACAGTGTTATTTTCTGTCTTAATGGACAAAGTAAAAATTTAAACTAGCATGACAAAAAAAAAATCCTTAATGTGGTACATGTAGAAATCGAGTACCTACCTGCTATCACTTATGAGAATGATGATCCTTCCCTTATTATTGGCTCTAGCAAATAATGAACAATGTAAATTAGGGTAATTTTAGGATGCACCTTGTATCACAATGTTGAATGTTCCATGTTGAAATATCAATGTTTATTATTATGTATAATCCTGAAAAGCAACACTGTTAATTTAGGTTTTAGGTATGCATGAGCTAAATTTGGTAAGGGTGTTTATAATTTTCATTTCAATAAGTTGTTTCAGCCCAGATGGTGGTCTATAGAACATATTTTATGTACCTTACCCTTGCACACGCTGTGTGCATAGTCCTTTACTGTGTACTAGTTCGCCAAGAAAATTAAGCAAACGTGAACGCTGATGAAAAGACTTGGGTGATTTAAATGCATATTGGTATAGGGTTTACTTGAATACATTTCCAAAATTTTGACAGCGAGATCAGTGCAATACTTTTTTTCAGAGATATTTAGTATACTTCTAATATAACCATATACTGTATGTGCAAATCAATTAATTCCAACCTGTCTCACCTCATAATATCACTGTTAGCGATTATAACCTTTAACATTCTGATTTATATAGTAAACTATACCACTAAAATTGCAGGTGTTTATACTTTTATGTATTCACATATTTTCTTACTTGATTTCATGCTACTGTGATTACAATGTAAATATTAAGTGAATAATGTTTTAATCATTTACTGATATTTTTTTAATTGGAATGTAAAACTTGTCATTTTTGATTATAGTTTTTGATCAGTAAATCAGTACACTTATTAGATTTTATAGTTTAATAATCACTATATTGTGCTTCATGTCTACAGAAGAAAAATATTAGATTATTCTCTACGTAACTGGTTATTTAAATTTTACATAGTTTATAACCGTGTATGGGAAGGTGTATTTATCAATAGATGTTTAAAAGAGGAATGTTTTTTTGCTATTTCATTTATAAGTTTTAATTTTATATTTTAAATCCATATGGAGTTATGTAAAGGAAAATATCATTTAAAAGTTGGGTTAGTCATACATGTGCTTTGGTTGTTGAGTCTTAATTATTTGCAGTTAAATATTTATAACAGAATGCTTAATTTGAAAGTATATGTAATGTGAAATGTTGAATGAATAAACTTGATTGCAGAAAGTGCAGTAAGTATTTTCCTATCTAAACTGAAAGTCAATAATCACAATGAAAATTTTCATAGGAATTTGTATCTGTAATGGATGATGTACGTTTGATATAACTAAACATACATAATAACAGTGTTACGCATCCTCTTATAATAGAGCACAAAATTAAATGCAGCAGGCTTCTGGTACTGCATAATAATGGGGTCAAATCTATTTTTAGCCTGTCTGATACAGTGCATGCTGCCTAAAAGAAGGTTTAATGATTAAGCAGGTCATCATTGAGAATACTGAATTTGATTACTGCTACTCTTTTTACTTCACACTTCAAATTCCAAAGGTGTATTTCCAATGGGTCTGTTCTGTATATAACCAAAATTTGTATTACTTAGAGCAGGTCATACTGCAATGCATAAATGATCCCAGGTGATGTATCAGCTGTTTAAGTCAAAAGAGAGTACAGGTGCTGGTCATATAATTAGAATATCATCAAAAAGTTGATTTATTTCGGTAATTCCATTCAAAAACTGAAACTTGGATATTATATTCATTCATTACACACAGACTGATATATATATAAAGTATGAACATGAAAAGTATGAGCATGTACAGCACTCAATACTTAGTTGGGGCTCCTTTTGCCTGAATTACTGCAGCAATGCGGCGTGGCATGGAGTCGATCAGTCTGTGGCACTGCTCAGGTGTTATGAGAGCCCAGGTTGCTCTGATAGTGGCCACCTTCAGCTCTTCTGCATTGTTGGGTCTGGCGTATCGCATCTTCTTCTTCACGATACTCCATATATTTTCTATAGGGTTAAGGTCAGGTGAGTTTGCTGGCCAATTAAGAACAGGGATACCATGGTCCTTAAACCAGGTACTGGTATCTTTGGCACTGTGTGCAGGTGCCAAGTCCTGTTGGAAAATGAAATCTGCATCTCCATAAAATTGGTCAGCAGCAGGAAGCATGAAGTGCTCTAAAACCTCCTGGTAGACGGCTGCGTTGACCTTGGACCTCAAAAAACACAGTGGACCAACACCAGCAGATGACATGGCACCCCAAACCATCACTGACTGTGGAAACTTTACACTGGACTTCAAGCAACGTGGATTCTGTGCCTCTCTTCCTCCAGACTCTGGGACCTTAATTTCCAAAGGAAATGCAAAATTTACTTTCATCAGAGAACATAACTTTGGACCACTCAGCAGCAGTCCAGTCCTTTTTGTCTTTAGCCCAGGCGAGACGCTTCTGACGCTGTGTCTTGTTCAAGAGTGGCTTGACACAAGGAATGCGACAGCTGAAACCCATGTCTTGCATACGTCTGTGCGTGGTGGTTCTTGAAGCACTGACTCCAGCTGCAGTCCACTCTTTGTGAATCTCAAATGTTATTTGTTTCACAATCCTCTCAAGGGTGCGGTTATCCCTATTGCTTGTACACTTTTTTCTACCACATCTTTTTCTTCTCTTCGCCTCTCTATTAATGTGCTTAGACACAGAGCTCTGTGAACAGCCAGCCTCTTTAGCAATGACCTTTTGCGTCTTGCCCTCCTTTTGCAAGATGTCAATGGTCGTCTTTTGGACAGCTGTCAAGTCAGCAGTCTTCCCCATGATTGTGTAGCCTACAGAACTAGACTGAGAGACCATTTAAAGGCCTTTGCATTTGTTTTGAGTTAATTAGCTGATTAGAGTGTGGCACCAGGTGTCTTCAATATTGAACCTTTTCACAATATTCTAATATTCTGAGATACTGATTTTGGGGTTTTCATTAGTTGTCAGTTATAATCATCAAAATTAAAAGGAATGAACACTTGAAATATATCAGTCTGTGTGGAATGAATGTATACATTATACAAGTTTCACTTTCTGAATGGAATTACTGAAATAAATAAACTTTTTGATGATATTTTAATTATATGACCAGCACCTGTATGTTTTAATGCAGTGTGAGCGCTGATTTAAAGGCCATCTCCTTGTGATCAAGCACAAGCTTTTTAAGTTCTGCCCACAAATTTTCTATCAGATTGAGGTCAGGGCTTTGAGATGGCCACTCCAAAACCTTGACATTGTTGTTCTTAATCCATTTCTCCACAACTTTGGAGGTATGCTTGGAGTCATTGTCCATTTGGAAGACCCATTTGCGACCAAGCTTTAACTTCGTGGCTTCTTTTTTGCTGGGTAGCCTTTCAGGTTATGTCGATATAGGACTGGTTTTACTGTGGATATAGATACTTGTCTACCTGTTTCCTCCAGCATCTTCACAAGATCCTTTGCTGTTCTGGGATTGATTTGCACTTTTCACACCAAACTGCATTCATCTCTAGGAGACAGAATGCATCTCATTCCTGAGCAGTATGATGGCGGTGTGGTCCAATGGTGTTTATACTTTCTTTATACTATTGTTTGTACAGATGAACGTGGTATCTTCAGGTATTTGGAAATTGCTCCCAAGGATGATCCAGCCTTGCAGAGGTTCACATTTTTTTTCTGTGGTCTTGGCTGATTTATTTTGATTTTCCCATGATGTCAAGCAAAGAGGCACTGAGTTTGAAGGTAGGTCTTAAAATACAACCATAGGTACACCTCCAATTAACTCCAATAAGCCTATCAGAAGCAAACTTGCTAATTGCCTAAAGGCTTGACATCATTTTCTGGAATTTTCCAGGCTACTTAATGGCACAATTAACTTAATATAAACTTCTAAACCAATGGAATTGTGATATAGTCAATTAAAAATGTAAATGATCTGTCTTGTAAACAATTATTGGAAAAATTAGTGGAGTGGTTAAAAAATTAGTTTTAATGACTTCAACCTAAGTGTATGTAAACTTCTGAATTCTACTTGATGTAATGTGCAAGTGTGCATGTTTCAGTAAAGTTCAAATAAATTTGAGATATTGATTTTATACTGTATAATCGGTTCCTCTTTGTCTTGGTAGTACGTTGTTATAATCTAGATTAAAGACTCATTTGCTTATTGCATTCATAATTCTCCAAATTTGACAAGAAATTAGCATTTAAATAAGGCAAGTTTTAAACTATTTAATTTATATGTTTGTTTGTTTGTTGTAACATGTTTGTACACTGAAAAAAATGACTAGTAAGATTTACTTTTTGCAACTTTTTGCACACAGTTTTACCAAAGTAAATCTTAATGGTAAAATCTACTTTATGATGTTTGAGTAAATTTCACTTAAACATTATAAATTCAGTAACTTTTACTTAAAAATATGTTTAGATTTTTTTGATGTTTTGTTTTTGATATTTGTAGTTCAAAATAAACCTAAGGCTGCAAAAAAACAGTTACCAAATAACAACAAAATTATCAATAAAATTGGTGTAAATACACTTGCAAACAGTGAAACCATTCATGCTCATTCATTATTCAAGCTCACTACATGCTGGGAACACCAGCTTCTAAAAGTTAAGTACATTTTACTTAATTTATTTACCAGTGTACTACTACTGAAATTAGCAAATAAATATGACTAGATTTTCTACTTTAGGATTAATTCATGATGACACATTGAAATAAGAATCAATCATATGTATTATTTACTTAAAAGCTAGAGCATTAATTTTTAGATGTTTGAATGTAGAATTTATTTAATATTTTCAAGTTCACGCTTTAACTTATTCAATGTAGAAAGTACTTAATCTTTTCTACTTTATTTACTTCGCCACAAAATAATTGTTTTTCACTGTATCCTCTGAAAATGTAAAGCTAAATGCACATTAGATATATGTGCCCATGGTTGTATTTCCTTTTCATTCGAGAAACACAATGTGTGTAAAGAAATGTACAAATGCTGGGACAGCATCTGGAGTGTCATCTGGAGCATGAAGGGAATCTCATTAATTCATCAGTTTAATGGGCTGCCACCACTCAGATTGAGCTAGTAATAGTAATCCATAACTCAGTTTGTACTACAACGTTGTGCGGAATTCCGTGGAATATGAGTTATTTCGATCAAATATGCTGAACTGCTTAATGCAGTACATTAGAAAACAGGCATCTCTTTTGCACAAATGGAAGAATAATTATATGAAAAGGGGTTCAAGTAAAGTTAAGTTCAGTCAATAGCATTTTTGCCATAATGTTGACTGCCACAAAAAAAAACAAAAAAAAAAATACATTTTGACTCATCCCTCCTTTTCTTTAAATAAAGCAAAAATCAAGGTTACAGTGAGGCACTTACAATGGAAGTGAATGGGGCCAGTTTTTACAGGGTTTAAAGGCAGAAATGTGAAGCTTATAATTAAAAAAAAAAATCACTTACATTAATTCTGCTTTTAAAACTCATATAGCCTATTATTTGAGCTATATAGTTGTTTAAATTGTCATTTTAGGCTTTGTTGACATTACATTGTCATTGCAACGAAGTTGTACAATTGGTTGTAACTTTACACATAAAAGGTTAATTTAAGTGATTTTATCACACTCAAATCATGTTTACACACATATTACGTTGTGTGTGCTAGACCTTTGAAGTGAGTATTTAAACATTTACGGATTGGCCCCATTCACTTCCATTATAAGTGCCTCACTGTCACCCATATGTTTGCTTTTTTTTTTTTTTTTTTTTTTTAAAAAAAAAAAAAAAAAGGAGCGATAAGTCAATACATGTTTGTGGTAATCAATATTACGATTGGTGATTTTGTGCTTTGCTCCAATTTCAAATCTGAAGTGACCGTTGACCGACGATGCTGAAGTTTCACCGAGGTTTAAGTTTCATTTTAAAATTAACATGTGAAACAAGACTAATTTGAATACCTTAGCGTGTTGTTTAAAAGCTAGATTTTTAACTTGGTAGTCTGGTTAATTAGATGATTAGCTGGTTTAGTCAAATTTCGCCTATAGTGAAGGTTCTTTTTGTATCTTGTAATGGAAACTCGCCGTAAATACGTACCGCGGTTCGGTTTTCAGTCCTCCCAAACTGACCCAGAAATATTAAATACCAAGCACCATAAACTCAGAAAGAATATGAATAGTGTGACAAGTGTTGCGACTCCTTACCGTGGCCAGATAGCAAAAGTTCCGAAATAACGCCATGTTTTCGAAGAAAGGTTGAAACAAAACTTCTTGTGAGGTTTTGTTCCTCAGGCATGGCGAAAAAGAGGACTGCACAGGAATCAACGTTTAATCTTAGGGATGATAAAGGCGGGAAATTACAGCGCGTTACAGAAGATGTCAATCAAAATATATGTGCACGCGGAGGCCACTCAATCTGTAATTTAAAACGCACTTTTACATTTTATTAACATTTGTGTAGAGTAGTATTAAATAGCGTTATATTTCTGCTTTGTGATTTGCGTTTCCATCTAGGGTCATCATCTGATGCTTTTGAATTCCCATCAAGAGATGCTCAAGTAAAAGGCATGGTGAGATTTTCGTGGCAAAGTTAGTCATATATTTCGTTTTCATCTTTATGAATTGTTGAATTTTGACATTGCTATTGCTGTCCCAAACAACCCATGACGTATTGAGGACAATTAAGAGAATGGTGGAGGAGAACAAGGTCATCAGAGAGAGGTTGAGTCAGCTGAGTCAAAGCAAATAAGGTTGGCACATGGTCTGAAACTAATTAAATTTGCATGAAATTGTTGGTTTCTAAATCCTCAGAATTGACTATATGAAAGAATAGGTCCACCTACTAAAGAAAATGAAAGCTGCGTTAGTCATTACAACCAGTTATTATTATTATTTCAAATTTAATTTATTTTTTGTTCTTAAAAAAAGCCCACCCAAGCACCCACCTAGATCTGGCCCTGCTTCTGAAGACATAGATTTAACCACCGGAGTCTTATGGATTGCATTATGCTGCCTTAATGTGCATTTTGGCACTTCAAAATTTTGGTACCCATCCACTAGCATTATGTGGACATAAAGGTAATGTTGAGGTGAACTATCCCTTTAAGTCTTAAATTAAGATCTGACAAATTCAAGTTAGGATTTTTGCCTTGGTTTCTAAATAGATTAGATAACATTCAAGTTAAGATGTTTCTGTAAAATGGTCCCAGAATCATAATAAAGGTTATAGTATTCAACAAAGGAAACTCATTTTCATTTTTCCTTCCTTTTAAACTTTAAGTTCAGGTGGTGCCATAGGCAGACAATCAAAATGCTCTTCACATGGAATAGTCCTGTTAAAGGTGGTATACCATAAGTCATGTATAGGAATTTTGAATGTATTTCACAGTTATAGACTTAAGGGCATTGGGCAGATCTTACATTTATGCATATGATTCGATATGATTGTTTATAAGTAGTTGATAATATGCTAATCATAGAGTTCCATACACATTATAAGTCAAAAGTCTCTCTTTCTGGGTAAAACAAGTTTTGGAGTACAGGGAGTTACAATTGACCACTAGATGGGGATATTGTCATAATTAAGAGCAGCTACATATTGAGGAACGCTTAGTTGGGATTAAAAAAGAAATGTAATGGAGCATCCACTGTATTTTTATTTTTCAATTATATATATATATTACATTTAAATTATATTTCTTTCTATAAATGTATGTTTAAATAGAACAGAGAGCCAAGGCTGTTCATTTATGTCAATAAATTTGTATAATGTTATTAAATTAACTATAAATCACTGTTTAGTTCATCACCAAAAGGCTGTCCCTCCTCTCACTTTGATGCTTTCTCAGCTTCTTAAAGTGACATTACATTGTCTGCTATCAGTTTTGTTTATTTGGTTGTTTGAATCAGTCAGCAATAATCCAATATGGTCTCCCGTTGTTTATAATCAGGAAGTTTTATCTACTCTAAAACAGCTTAGTTTTGTGGTCTTGGGCTTTCCTTGAAACAGCAAGTCAGTCAACGAATAGATTGCCCTTAGTTGTCTTTGTTGTGAGTCCTTTCAGTTATAATTTTAGGCAGTCCAGTATATTGTACATTTATGTCAACATGATTACAAAAATATGACATAAAAGGTTAAGGCAAATTCATTAAAAATGGGCAGTCACTCTACCCAAAATGAAACTACATTACTATCTAATGAAGAAAATGTTTTCTTGCTTGTGCTTGTGGTGGGTTTGTGGTAAATGTAATCAAATAAAGAAGTTATTGACAAGAAAATAACCTCACAGTCATTTAAATGAGACTTATTAATCATGTTGTCAAGTCAATTCTTTGTAATGGAGCAATAAACCCAAGGCTTGATTACAGACAATAATGCTTGTACTGTAGTTTAGGCCCCTAACCTGGGCGCCTGTGATGATTATGTTTTTATTATGCATCAGCTAAATGTCAGTGGGTAGATCTCACCCAGATTAAATGCAGGTTAAATGCAACATATGTGTTGTTGATAGGACAAATGATAGAACTAAAATAGGCGTAGTTGCTCTGGGTTGTTTTGATCTCTGAAAAAAACAACCTGCTAAACATGTTTCACAATAGATTATATAGTCTCTACAATGTGTCTAATTTTGCATAATTGAAGTTAAAAATGCCACAAGTCACGCAAATCATCCAATTAATCAACAGGAGTGTGTTAAATGTAAATTTAACTGACTTAAAGCTTCAACAAAACTCAAGCAGCAAGCCCAGAAAAATGCACTGCAGTTCTCTGTGAATGCGTGACATTGAGGCCATGTACATTTGATATGGATTCCACCGCTGAATTAAGCTATAATTATTTTCACCACTAGACTCATTTATGTTCATTTGTCGAAACATGCAAAGATGTAGAACCACACCTTTCCTTTAGCAGTCGTATGACTCATTTGCCACAAGCAGGCATTGCTTAGAGTTATTTTCATAATGGTGTGTGGATAAATTGAGAAAACACAAGTCTCTCAGGGAATATGATGGTAATATTTGATAACACCACACTTTACGTATGAATAAAAACAAATTCTCATGAAATCATATTGGACAATTACAACAATTTTGCAGATTAATTTAGCTTTGTACATCCAATTCATTTGGCCTTTAAGCAGAATGAGGGAAATGGCTGGGACTTTCTAGTTGTACTTCAATCATTTCAATGAGCCGTCCTAATATGACCCAAATGATTTAGTATCACCTTTTAAAAACCTTTCATTTTGCCATTAGAAATAATGACTTAGATAGTTAAACAGCCTAATATCATCCGATTATTATATCTAAAAATATCTTCTATAAACATCTTCAGTGTAGTAGCTACTTTTTTTAATTATTTTTTTAAGTAGTTTGCTTTACTACAGTCTATAAAAAAATAAAAAATAAAGTAGCTGACTACACTGAATATGTTTATAGAAGATTTTTTTTTTTTAGATATAATAATCTGATGATATTAGGCTATTTAACTATCTAAGTCATTATTTCTAATGACAAAATTCAATAATATCACCTGATAGTTGTAATTAGGCTGGCATACCCTTATGAAAATTAACTATTGTTTTACAACAGTAACCGTTGCGTAACCATGGTATTTGTAGTAAAACCGTGATTACTACTGTATATGGATACAGTATTCCTGTAATAAAACCACTGTTTCTGGAAAAACAAAAGGCATGGTTACAACCATCATGGTTACTTCTATTACTATAGGAAAACCATGGTTATTTTTCACAGGTTTAAACAGAAAGGCTGACAACAATTACCTGAACATAAATGTATACTTAAGTCGGTGCACAACACTTCATTTGTAGGGCTCTCGTATGGATCTGACTGAGGAGCGAGAGACGGGTTCGTCCCTATCGCTCGCTCTCTCCCCAGATCCAGCTGATCCTTCTCGTAAGCCTGAAGCGTGCCTCGGTGCCTTCGGGTCATGAGACACTGAACCTCTGTAAATCCAGTGCATAATAATAAAGCGGCTGTGGAATTAAGAAACAACCCCCCCAAAACGCTTCAAACTAGAAGACAGATTTCTGTCTGGTGGCCAAAATGAATAAAAAAAGGGGGAAGGGATGCTATATCAGTCCCTTCCTTTCTTCTATGACCTCCATAACGAGTATTCTCATCCATGGAGGAATCCTTATACTTCCCGTGTCTTCATGCCCGCAACGTTGAAATATTCAACTAATCGTGGGTGCTGAGGCTCGGGGATATTCGGTGATGCCGCCGGTAGAAGAGACACTTGCGGGTTATCTCTCGCCTGGCTCGGCATCACCGCTAAAGAGACCCACTCTCCCCACAAATCTGTGCAGGACCACCTCCATGCTTGTGGGGAAGGCTTATCAGACAGCAGGTCAGGTTGGTGCTGCCCTGCACACTATGGCAGTGTTACAGGCATACTAGGCTAATCTGTTGAAGTATTCGGTGATGTAGCCTGTAGAAGAGACACTTGCGAGTTATCTCTCGCCTGGCTAGGCGTCATCGCTAAAGAGACGCACTCTCCCCACAAAGCTGTGCAGGACCACCTCCACGCTTGTGGGGAAGGCAGAGAAACACTTGTGGCTTAACCTATCGGGCATCAGAGACGGGGACATATCTTTCCTTCTCAATGGCCCAGTATTTCCTTTTGGCTTATTTGGTGATGCTATGAATTTAGCTATCACCAGGTTCCAGTAGGCAAAAAGTCACGAGGAAGCCTTCGGGCAATTTCTTCCTCGCCACACTCAGGGGGAGGGGCTATTGGCCACCCAGCCCCATCCCGGTCCTCCTAGACGGGAGGCTAAAAAACTAGGCGTGGCGTATCGTGCTCCCCCTTGTAAAGACAGGGGGCCGGTTCGTCGCCCTCAGCAGCCCCCAAAGCAAGACCTCAGGGCAGTTATTTCAAAAGAAAACCCTGACGGTTTTGCACCTAGCATTGTGGGGGTAGCCCCCCCTCGGGATGGGGTGCGTGTATCATCCACTTCGCCCCTCCCGGTACCCCCACGGAACCTCTCCATTCCTGCCACCTCCGGTGTTTCGGTAGTTAGAGGCTTGCAATGAAAAGTTGGGTGTATCGATGTTTCCTGCCTTAGTCCAGGACGCGGAACACTCGACATCCCCTCAACAGGAAGTGTCAAAATTAATACCCATCTCAGAGAACCTGGCAGCATGGAAACTTCTGCCAGGCATTTCTATATGGGTCCTAAGAACAGTAGTAAAAGGCTACAGAAATCAATTTGTTCGCCGCCCTCCGTGTTTCAACGGCGTGGTCCCCACTACTGTAAACCGGAGCAGGCATGTCTACTGTGGAAAGAACTGCAAAATCTGAGCAAAGTCAGGCTACGTCAAGTTTGCACTGCTCGTCAGTATCAATGAATACTAGGTCTCATGGCGTCTGCGTCCATGGTGATCCCTTTGGGCCTTCTGCACATGAGACCATTCCAGCTCTGGCTAAAAGCCAGGGGGTTTCATCCAAGGGCCGGTCTCCTAAGGCAAATAAGGGTTACGCACCGCGGGCTTCATTCCCTTTCTATGTGGTTCAGACCCCGGTTTCTTACCTTGGGTCCCACTCTAGGTGCATCTTGTCGTCGCAGGCTGCTAACGACAGATGCCTCCCTGACGGGCTGGGTAGCGGTCTTAAGTGGTCATCCAGCTCAAGGGGAATGGGAGGGTCGTCAGCTCGATTGTCACATTAACTGTCTCGAGTTGATGGCTGTATTTCTGGCCCTGAAATACTTCCTCCAGAGGCTACCATGTCTTGGCGCGGGTGGACAATACAGTGGTAGTCTCTTACATATACCATCAAGGAGGTCCACATTCATGTCAGCTGAATTTCTGGCACGTCGGACTCTCCTTGGGGCCCAGGGCAAGCTCCTGTCACTCAGGGCAGTTTATATCCCTGGATGCCCATATGTGGGAGCAGATTTACTGTCCAGACAGAAAATACCAATGGGGGAGTGGAAACTCCACCCTGAGGTAGTGGAACAAATCTGGGTGAGATTTTACAGGGCAGAAGTGGAGCTCTTCGCCTCTTCTCAGTCAGCGCAATGTCCCCTCGATGGCGCATACATGGCCCAGAATGCGTCTGTATACATTTCCCCTGGTTTCTCTGCTCCTGGGAGTCTTGGCCAGAGTTCGGCAGCAAGGGTCTTGCCTCTTACTGATAGCACTGCGCTGGCCGAACAGGGTATGGTTCTCGGAGATAATGTCTCTCCTCGATGGCTCGCCTTGGGCGATTCCGAAAAGGTGGGACCTTCTGTCTCAGGCATAGGGGACAATATTTCATCCCCGGCCCGAGCTGTAGAACCTTCATGTTTGGCCCCTGAGGGGTACCAACTGAGGGACACAGGGCTTTCACCTGAGGTTATTGAGACCATTTTAAGTGCTAGGGCTCCCTCCACTTGGAACAAATATGGGTGAGATTTTACAGGGCAGAAGAGGACCTCTTTGCCTCTATGAACAGTGCAATGTCTCCTCTACTTCTCCCTGAGTCACCCAGCCCTCCCTGGGGCTGGACACGGTATAGGGGACAATATTTCATCCCCGGCCGAGCTGTGGAACCTTCATGTTTGGCCCCTGAGGGGTACCAACTGAGGGACACAGGGCTTTCACCTGAGGTTATCGAGTTATCGCCATGACTTGATGGACGGGGTGCCATTAGGGAGACATCCTCTACTCGCTCGCTTCATTCGTGGAGCTAGGCGACTTAGGCCTCCTGCTAGGACCAGGACCCCTTCATGGGACTTAGCAATAGTCATTGAGGGTCTGGTTGAGACCCCCTTTGAACCTCTAGAGTCAGCGTCTGACAGACTTCTGACTCTCAAGATGGTTTTTCTTATGGCGATTACCTCTCTAAAGAGAATTGGGGAGCTACAGGCTCTGTCTGTCTTGCCAGCCAGTTTGCCCCAGGAATGACCAAAGCAATTTTGCACCCTCATCCTGACTACCTGTCACTCTCGAAGCCTTCTGCTCCCCGCCGTTTACAACGCTGGAGCAGGAAAGACTTCACAGACTTTGTCCAGTCTGTGCCCTGTAGACTTATGTCCACCACACTAGCCAGTGGCATAAGTCAGGGCAACAATTAGTTTGCCATGGGGCTGCAACAGGGGGGCAGCCACCACCAAGCAGACTATGTCGCATTGGGTGAGGGACGCTATTGCCCTGGCCTACGAGGTGTGCGGTAAAGCTTCGCCAGTAGGTATCAGGGCTCACTCTACCAGAGGGCTCACCTCCTCTGAAGCCTTGGCTAGAGGTGTCCCTCTGCAGCATGTTTGTGATGCGGCAGGCTGCACACTTTCATTAGTTTCTACAGTTTGGATGTTCATGCCACTCCAGGCTCTTATGTCCTTGAGTCAACATCTCAAGCTCATGTCTGAGACCTCTCATGCTCTTGTGAGCACACTACACAACCGTAGGGGGTCCGGACAGCCACAGTGCGGTGGCGTGGGTATTCTCGTTCCCAAAGCGCTTTTCTCAGTGCAGCATCATAAATTAAGCTTTTTGTAAAGGAAACGTCTCTGGTTATTTAAGTTTAACCCTTGTACCCTGAAAAAAGCAGAACGAGATGCTGCGCTTCACTGCCGCACTGGGATGCCCCAGGACTGCTCTTCAGACAAAATACCTGATGATGCTCCTGTGACGCATCTATTTATCTACCGGCAGAGGCTATAAATTCCGGTCAATGTTCATTGACGTGTTGCACACATATTCACAGCTGGTCACACATAAAGATGTTCCCCAAAGCGCTTTTCTCAGCGCAGCATCTCGTTCCGCTTTTTTCAGGGAACAAGGGTTACACTTAAGTAACCCGAGACGTTTTACTTAATTCAAATAAACTTAATTTTTTTACCCCATTGGCAGATTTCTTTCTTGTTTTAAACATAAAGTTTACTAAATTTTGTCAGATTCCTCTGAAAACAAGACTTAATATATTATGCCATTTTTCTTGTCAAGTAAATATATCTTGTTTTAAGAATATTTGGATATTTTGACTTGAAAACAAGACAAAAATACGCAAGAAAATATATGTGTTGGATGTACACAGAGCAGCAGAAAGACAATGACAACACTTTTACACTGAAACTCAAACTTCTTTCCATCAAAGCTTATTTCCTTTTAACACCATTATCCATAATTAATGAAACAGCACCCCTTGAACAGTTGGAGTTAGTCCTGTGACTAAAAATCTTTATATCTGAGGCACATAGGAGTTATTATGAAAGCATTTAGGCGTTTTTTTAATTGTTGCCAGAACAGCATGCCCCATGTAATAATGGCCTTCTGCAACTGTTACAGTTTGAGCCTTTAAATACATTGCATGGACTCATGGAAAGCACCACAGGAAAAAAGCAGGACATTCAGCTTAAGAAAAAAAGCCCAATAGGATAGAGTACCTGATTGTGAATGATATGCAACTATAATTTAAGACTGAACTGAGACAGTAAGGCTTTATTTTATAGATGTGAACAACTGACTCTGGCTGATGGCATTATAATCAAACAATGCTTTATGGGCTTTAATTCATCATGTGACAGAGAGCCATAAAATTGTATCTACCTCTTGAATTATAAAGCATATTGTAAAAAATAAGTCTGTGGTAGAAGCACCCAAGGTGCAGTTGCCTGTGTAAAATGTGAACAGAAATAGTAGGATGGACAATACCGGGAATCTATCAAGCATTCCTCAAAATGTGATGCTCAGAAGCCACACTATAATTAATCTTAGGGAAATCAGCATCATCATCATCGCACCTGACTTTTCGCAGAAATGTTTTTTTCGTCTTAACTGTCAGCATACAGGGATAATTGCATATTGCTAAGAGGAAATGGAATGGTATCAGGGGAAGCCTTCTAGCACTTTGCATTGTGCAAGAGCTGATGAGTGTGTAATAAGAACCTGGATCCATATAGCCAAGAGGGACACAGACAGGCAATCCAGCTGTGTCAGAAACATTAGGCTTGTCCCACTTTTCTAATTGTATATGAACTCACACTCAAATGGTCACAACAGCAGTTCCAAGTCAAGTTCATTCACAGTATAGTGGCTTCCTTCCTGACTGGCACTGCATATTTCACCATATGGAGTCTAACAGGCAAATGCTATCAGCATGCAATTGTCCTGAATGTCATTCTTGGTAGCCATGTGTAAAATAAGACAGTTATATTGTTTCAAAGGGCCTCATCTGTTGGTCTGTTGTTTATTCAATAATCAGACAAATGGGGTCAAATTTGATTCTGTGTTACGTTTTATGAGCTGAATGTTCCCAAAGTGCAATTCAACCCTAAAAGTGGGGTTGTCTGTTGCATCAAATGCTCCATCTCAGGGGACCTGAATTGTACATAATGGCCTGCTTACATTTCAGTGTGGCTTAACAAAGAGAAATTAACTGTTTTAGGGCACTAGAGAGTGAAATTGTTATGAGTTTCCAATTTCATTTCGCAGATATGCATCATAATCAAATATTTTATTCTGTTTATTTGAAGAATTTCAAAAAGATAAGCTCAAATGGCAGAATTTGTGACATACACCGATCAGCCACAACATTAAAAACGCCTGCCTAATATTGTGTTGGTCCCACTTGTGCTGCCAAAACTGCCAACTAGCATTTCAGACTATGTAATTTCAACAAACAAACAAACAAAAAAAAACAAACAAACAAAAAAAAAATACTATTAAAACAACTTTACAGCTCAAATAATAGAGTTTAACATAATAATTCATGTTATTGCTTTTATAAAATTATAATCTTCTCAATTCTGCATTTAAACTCCATAAAAATCAGCCCCATTCACTTACATTGCAAGTGCCACACTGTAACTTTTGCTTTATTTAAAGAAAAGGATGGACGATTCGCAATTTTTTTTGTGGTAATCAACATTATGCCACAAATGCTGTTGGTAGCTTAACTTGTATTGAACCCGGAATATTCCTTTAATGGAAGAGTAACATTTTTAACTATTGAATTCAATGATTAAATTATTAAAAAATATAAATGCAAATAACTATTACTGCTTATGTACAAATTATGTTCCCATACCATTTTAATTAAGCAATGTGGTACAAATTTACGCTTAATTGCTTTAATCATTACAGAATACCAGAGCTAATTTTGTGGTTATTTACAGTTTAAAGATGTACTATTTTAAAAAGTCAGAACTTCACCATTGTAGCATTTTTTTTTTATTCACCTCAAGTACTTAACATATGTAAAATGAAATGAAATTGTATCTTTCTCTCCACTATTGGCCCAGTGTCACTTGCACACTATTGGCCCAGGGTCACTTGTTGATACAAAATAATCAGCGTAATGTGTAAGGTGTTTATAGTATGCTCCATTACCCTGTGCATTCTCCTATGCTTTGTTACTCTTCACTTCTGCAAATTTTCTCATGCACAGACTGAAATAGCAATTTTATTTTGTTTTTACAGTTGTTGGTCCCTATATAATTTATACTGCTTCCTAGCCCCTTTAAACAATCTGGGGCAAAAGCCAAACTATAAAAAAATAATATTTTTATTTGAATATGACAAATCAAAATTGGGCATAGTTGTGGCTTTGTTTATGTCATGCTTTGGTCTTTATGTCATGTTTATATGCAACATTTAAAAAGGGCAAATTGTGTGGTGTGTGATGCTTTGGGGAACATTACTTTCAAATTAAAAAGCTGTAGCAAGGCTAGTTCATGTAAACATTCGTGAATTACCAAGCTCTAAATGCCTGTTGTGATCTATTTATTTTCTACATAAAAAGCGTGACTTGGCCTAATCAATTCTGCCACTTTAATCAAGGCTAAGCACCATTATCTGAATAGATTATTCTCATGCATCCTCTTTAACAATCCACCTGGCCTACTCTCTTATGCTCTCTGTTGCAAAGTTGTCCACTGTCTACAGTGCCCATGGGCCACAGCAGCCTTGTCAAGATTATGTAAAACTTCCTTCCAGCGTTGATCCCGTAGATAGTTTGTGTTGCATATTATGTGACAGTATTGATCGTTCTGAAGAGAATTCTGCCAATCTGCATTTTCTTCTCGACCACTAATTAGCACTAGGCGCTGTACTCTCTTGTCTTAATGGCATTTTTTAATCCACTTATAATCTCTTGTTTAATAGTCTAAATAACTTTAAAGAAGCCACAGAACATAAATTACCCTGATTCTTAACCCCAAGATTGTCCACTAATCGCTGCTATTACAGAGGGGAATATGTAAAGGTGGATGCCAATAATTTAAGCAAAGAATACAAGTGATGCAAACACAGTGATTCATAAAGCTCAATAAGCCAAGGCCTTTTGCCACAGAATTAAACCTGTCACGATTACAGAGCATGACTTCCCTGAGAGCTGTAATAATGGTGCAGGAGCCCAGACTTGGTGGAGACACTTAAGTGTTAGTTTTAACAGGACTGACTTGTAGTGCTGCATTTTAGGAATCAAATAATTACCACAGTGTGATGCAAATCCTGCAATAGGGAAAAGGGAGTTGCACATTAGGTTTGTTTTGTATTGCATTTGTTTAAATTTCTTTGATAAACAGAAGAGCCTGCAAGTGTGCAAGGATCCTAACTTTAAATGTCAGTATAGTTGACTTTAAATAGTTCTGGGGAGTGATCTTTAACTATTTGAAACAACATTCTCCTTCTATGCATGCATTTTTTATTTACAAATGTAGATACATTAATATACGCTTCCCCTCATACTGTAAATTCATATACATTTAAACCTAAAATCCTACTTGATTAAAAAATATAAACATTTGTGGACATGTTGTGCTTCAACAAAACCCTATTCACAAAGGGTTCCAAAAAACTTCTCCATCATTCAACTCCTACAGGAATAGGAGTAACAAATCGTTTTTACTTATACTGTCATTTCAGTGCATTATGTGGCATTGCACTTGACAGCATGCAACTGTCAGAACTTGTGAACTGTGAAACCGACATGACAAGATAGAGCAGAGTTCATAACCTTTAAATTGACAGTCTCAGGCTGATATGAGTGGGCGCCATACACCTTTAGAGGGTAGCAATTTTCCAGTATTACAGTTAAATCCTGGAAAAAGAACCAGATTCCAGGGGCCTAATTACAAGGTGTTAATAGTAACAATATAATTACTGTCATTTACATGCTAGCCTGAAACCTTCATTCCCTTCCAAGTTTATGTCATGTTCAGTTTGTAAAGAGCACATCATGCACTCTACCTTTATCAATCATACAGAGTATTACTTGTTTTGTTGTGATAATTATGTAATAAATTGTTATACTTAAAAAAAAATTAAGATTACTAGGCAACATTAGTGAGTCAAGTTTGTTCTCAGCCAGTAAAATATTTGAATGAATATATATATATATATATATATATATATATATATATATATATATATATATATATAATATTAATTATATTGATTACCACAAAGATTCATTTAGATTTCCCCCTCCTTTTCTTAAAAAAAAAACAACAAAACAAAACAAAAAAAGAGCAAAAATCGAGGCTACAGTGAGGCACTTACAATGAAGTGAATGGGGTCAATCTGTAAATTTAAAAATACACACTGTTTCAAAGGTAAGACCCCAATATATAAACAATATGCGTGTTAACGTGATTTTAGTGTAATAAAATCTCTTATAAACCTTTTCTGTGTAAATTTATAGCCAATTTTACAACTTCGTTGCCATGGCGATGTCAACAAACCCTAAAATGTCTATTAAACGGACGGTTTAAACAACTTTACAGCTCAAATAATACATACATTTTAAGAGAAGAATTAATGTAAGGGCTTTTATAAAATTATAAACTTAAGATTTCCATCTTGCTTTTTTAAAGAAAAGGAGGGACGAGCCGATTATGGTCTAAACATAATTTCCGATTATCCTTCATCCTTTAAGAGTTTTAATTTAACAGCTCAGGAACTCAAACAGCAGATCTCTTAATGAGGCAAACACACGTTCACCTCCGTAAACACTCTAGCTGTGTCTTAACACCTAGTGAGCTGCCTATCTAGACAGCATTTGTGGGATTCATTCATTTCATCTCAAGTACAGCTCAGGTGACTCGGAACGCGCCCAAACACTCTACACGTGCCTACGCGTAGGCTAAAAAACACGAGGCTAAAAAACGTCAAAGTAGGCAGCCTACTAGGTTTTGAGACGCAGCCTCTGTCTGAAAACTGATTGGTTCGAACTGTTGATGGTCTTGTAACTTTTTGGGCAAGTTATTATTAGTCATTGTAAAAGTTTAGCAGCGAAGCGCGCGCACCCATCCAGTTAAATGACTCTTCTCCCACTCTCCGGTATCATTAATGTTATATGTGGAATATAGCTGTTTTTTGCCCGGGAATGATTTCAGCTCATCATAAAGGTGAAGTCTCCTTGGACGACGATGATGATGGATCACGGTCATCTCCGACGGAGCGTTCAGTCCGGCCGCCAATTCTCTCATTCAGCGTTGAGGCTCTCATGTCAAAGAACCGAACAAAAAGGGAATCAACTTCCCCCGAGTCGATTCGGATGCCATCCATAACAAATTGGGATGATCGATCTGTGACAGCCCGCTATTCAGAAGCACCAGATTCAATGGATTTCCCCAAAGATTGTTTATCTGCCAATAAAGACTCATCATCCCTAATCAATAAACCCAGGTCATCAACACTAATACGTAAGTTTACAAATAATTGCGTATTCCTTTTTTACTCCTTATATAGCCTATTCCTTATTTAAGTATATTACATATATCAAGCCATTTTAAATGCATTAAAAAAAAACTTAGAATCGCATATTATTTAATGACAAGCTTTAAAGTTAGCTATTAACCATTATGTGGTGAATAAACCGTGTAGTGAGTATTTTGCTGTGCAAGTAAACATGTATGTATTTAATCAGTCTCTCATACGCTGTAAAAAGTTCAGCTGAGAAGTTAAAGAGCTATTTGTCCCTCATCAGACAGTTAAAATGTTAATTCAGTCAAATGCATATTTTGTGACTTGAATAAAACCTGTTAATTCAGATGTTACCACCTTAAAAACAATTTTGGTTACCTTTTTTCACAGTGGACTAAGTAAAAACAAATTAAAGTAACTTTTCCTAGTTGTTTATTACTGAATGTTTAGTTAAAAAACTAATTTATGACCATATTTTACAGGACCGCAGAGTCCCTCTACATGCGCTCTCAGAAAACACAAGACCAACCGTAAACCTCGAACCCCTTTTACCACCACTCAGCTCTTGGCCCTCGAGCGAAAGTTCAGACAGAAGCAATACCTGTCTATTGCAGAACGGGCTGAATTTTCCACCTCTCTCAGCCTGACTGAGACGCAGGTGAAGATCTGGTTCCAGAACCGGAGAGCGAAGGCCAAACGACTTCAGGAGGCAGAGCTGGAGAGGCTCAAAATTACCACCAAACCTGTTTTACATGGCCTCGCTCTGTCATTTCCATTCTGTAACCAACCCCAGACAGCAGCACTATTCTGCGCACAGTCTTTTCCCTTCCACAGACATATGCTGCCCATTCCACCTGTTGGACTATACTCTACCCCAATGGGCTACAGTGTGTGTCCAATATCTAAAGATATTCTGTAGAGTCAGTCTAGAGGATCTTATCTAAACTATTGCATCAGCATTAATTCTTCTGTCATGAAAGCACCCCTGATTTGTCTGCATGAGATACTGACATTGCTTAAATGTTAAAAGGTGGTAATAATGCATGATTTTATATAAGCTTAAGAATAATTTTGTTTGTATTTTGTAAATGCAAAATACATGTACATTGGAAGAAACCATGAATAAGTGGTTAGAAGTTTGTTTTCTGATTTTACAGTTGGACAAAAATGTATTAGCAATTTGTAAAACATTGAAATCATATTAGCATAAAATGCTAATCAACATTTTGTATTGAACTAGTCAGTTGAGCCCAGTGTGATTTAGGGTGTGTTATGTTTGATTCCCACAGAAGAAAAAACAATCTATTATTTACATAATAAATAAAACAGGCTATTATTTTACCCATATAATCTTAGAATAAAAATATATTTATATAGTGTTGCAAAACTGAAATGTTTATCTGAAACAAATGTAGCATAATATATGTTTTACAACTATTATGCATTGCCTCTGTTAATATAAATTGGTGTAATTTTTTTAATATATAAAACAATATAAAAAGGTGTGATTGTTTTACAGAAACAGATCAGCCAATCCTTAAAGCCTCATGATTGCTAATTCTTTTTAAATTGAGATGCTGAAAAGTGGCTTTTAAGCGCCTATAATCAGTGGAAATGTTGAGGTTGAACTGTGCAGCTTTCTTCATGCTGGTGGTCCCAGGAAAGTTAATTAAATGGTGTCATTACATGGCACGCTAAAACACTCGGTCAGCCATGTAGGTATTTTAGTTCATAAATCTCCCTGTTTGCTGCAACAGGGGAATGTGTTGACCTATCACATTTCTACAATGACTTTAATCTCCTTTATGTATCATTCATAATGGATTTGTTGCCTTTGTTGTATGGCTGGCTTTCCATTAAATAATTCATAATTTTCTATTGGTCTAATTATATTTTTCATAACTTTAATTATGTAGTGGGCTATTTAAAAATGTTAGCACTTTCACAGCACTTTCACAAGGGTGAATTGAACACAGGTGCTTATTCTCCATTGACAATGGCCATGTCTTAGCATGTCTCATGAAACCGATGAACAGAAAAGTTGACTCTGTTTGGTCCACCCTTTTGAAAATATCCTTGCCTTTGTGTTGAGATTTTGACTCAGTGCCCTAACTGATTGTGAATGCCGAGCTCTACATCAACCAGATCCTTTCATAATTGCCCTAAGCCTTCCAGTCTAACTTCTCCAGTGTGAAATGGTGTATGCTAAGAACTCAAAAAACATTACATGATTGGATTCCCTTTCTTTTGCTTGCTTAACTGTGGCATTGACTGGCACCAACTAACTGTTCTATGTTACAATTAACAGTTATTTCACAGTCCATTTCTCTTGCTTTGTTTTTAAAACAAGCTGCAACATTAGTATGATAACAGATCTTTCTGTGGCACAAAATTGACTTTTGAAAATGTACTTTTTTTGAAACTCAAAGATCTTCATGCCAGGCATTTCTGAGTGTTCAAGTCCACTTAGTGTAAGGCTTTGATCTATAGTGATGACGACCAGGGAGGTCCACAAAGGTGGCTTGATTCTTTTTTTGTTGTTTTTATTAATCCAAATGTGGCACTCCATACTTTTAAAGAACTGATCCAATCTCAAAGGAAATTTTCAGCTAAAAAAAGGAACCATTTAGTAAAAAAAAAAGCCTCTAACTGACCCCAATTACTCTTTAACATACATGCAGCCAATGTATTTCAACTACTAACATCTTTGATATTTTGTTTTACAATAAAAGTACAAAGACGCTTCTAAAAAAAGCTGTTTTGAAGTCAATTTTAGGGCATGGTACCAACAAACACTGTGCTGATAACATAAGTAAAAAATCTGTCTAAATAGTGATAAAGTAACAAATTTGGCCTTGTTTTTCATAGTCCATCATTTGAATTACTTTGAAACTGGCTTCCAAACATCATTGTATCCCATCATTGTCTTTTTCTTCATTGGGCAAACCGGACTCAGCCCAGATCTCAGCCAATTTTGGTTGACTCAAGACTCAAGTCAATGTTTAGCCAAATAAATGCCTGTTTTTGCTTTTTCTTTTGGTTGACCGGGACTCACAGCAGACTTCAACCAAATGTTTTATTTTTTTGTCATACAAAGGTGTTACAATTCCACCCAAACCAGAAGTACCAAAAGTAAGCCAGATTTGGCCCACTCTTTGTTGCTATCTTGGTAACTGCTGCCATTTACAGATTTATGTTATTTATCTAATTGTTTGATATGTATTTGTCTATCTGGTGTCATAAAAACACATTACATTTTAGGGCTACCTAATGCTGATATTATCCATTGGCGCCAAGTTCTGGTTTTTACCATGTCCACTAGATGTAGCACTTTCTTTGAGAAAATAATTGGACAGCAGTACATTTATAATGCACATGAAATAACAAAACAAAAAAATCCAACTACATAAATTAATTTTTTGTAACCCTGAAAAATAATATTTTTAAAGTTTTTAAAACATTAACTACGGTAGTGAAAAAGCCCTTTTGTCCACTTGCACAAGTAAATACATTTTCTGACACTTAAGGAAACATGAATGAAAAGACATACTGTAGAACCACTTCTGATCGACTCATGGGTACATTTTATGTCATGCAAGTAAATCTTGTACAATGCTTTTATACTTCAAGGTTGCATCTGTGAACAAATGTCCTACCTCTGATTGATTTATTGACACACAGATATGACTTCCATCTTCAGAGGAACAAACAGTTTGTCTGCGATGTTTACTGAGAATATGTGAGGTGCATCTGGGGTTGAATAAACCACTGTAATTGTTCAAATGTATGTGCAAATGACTGACAAAGACACAAAGGCTCTGATATGGAGCAAAAGAAGCCAACTAATGCCTGTGCTGAGCTCCACACACCTGCCAACATGACCAGTGGCTCAGGCATCTCTCTGCTTAGTAGAGCATGCAAAGAAACTCCAGAATTTGTGTTTTCCTCTTCACTAAGCTTTGAAGAAACATGAGAGGCTGTATGAATTTGAATGATGAAATGTTTTCGAGCCCTTTAAGCTTAATAAATGAACAAGAACAGGATATATAGTGACAATATTCCAGCAATAGGTTTCTATATTCTCCAGGTCTCTGGAACAATGCATATGCACATTTATAGTTAATTTACATCAATGTAAAGAGACAACAGCTCAGTTTGTCTCAATATGCTAAAAGAAGAAAAAAAAAATTAAATGGAGGAGGGCATGTTTACAACAATGTAATCTATATATCAGTCGAAACATAACACAAAAGAAGTCATGTTTGAACAGATAGTGACTCCAGAGGCTGGAATGAAACACTCAGTGTTTTTATTTCAGATGGTGTCATTATGGGAAATCCCTTTATCTTGCCTTCAAAGCCCTTGAGCAGGTGTGTTTTATGAAACAATCACTTTATTCTGGCTCTTAACGGCTGGGGAATAAGTCTTGTCTAAAAGCAGTCTAGTTACACAAGTGATTTTGATGTTTGTTAAAAGCAAGTAATGACTATTTACATTTTAAACCATTTTAACACAATTGCAATGATCATTAAATAATACTCATATAAATGCTTCAGGTTTGGAAAGATTTTTGTATCCCTTAGGCAGAAATGTGTCAGTCAGATTTGAAGACAATCACATAGAGTGAGGTCTACCTCCGCCTGTCCAACACTTTGTGGATAACAGCTCTCCCCCATGGCTATTTCTGTCTGAGAATGTTATATCTGTGTCCCTGCAACTCTCCATCACAGGATGTAGAACAACCCAGTTATGGTCTTCTGATGCCAATGATGTGGACATTGTTGTGCTGAACGAGAGCTTGCACTTCATTGACTTTGATCTCTGGGCTGGAAGCGTTCTCATGTACTGCGACTTTCTTTGTATGTGCAAGGTTGCAAGGTCTTAGCTCGGAGGTTGGGACCATTATAAATATTTCACTGGCAATGCAAAAGTGCTAAAAGAAAAAAAAATACTAAAAATAATACAGCTTGAAATAACCTAGACTGTGAACCATGATTGTTGTACCTTAATATACCTCAGCACTCCAGGAGCAAGTCATCTGTATAAATGAAACATTTTGTTGCCTTAATTCGACATAAAGCTTTTGGGTTGGGACTATTTTTAGAAGAGATGGAATGTATACAATATACAGCCCCAAAGGATGTGTGCTGTGCATGTTTTAAGGTCAGAATAACAAAGTGCTTTTTTCCCCTCTCTGTGAGGCAGTGTTTTTACAGCACTTTGAATGTGATGACTGTGGGAAAGCACTGAGAGATTTTGTAAGCCACAGCCTCTGCTTGCCTTGATTTTAATGTGAGTATCAGGGTTGAATTCTATTGGGATAAAAGGGGATTGATCAAATGTATATTTGGAGACTCGTGTGGTCATTTCTTTAAATGCTATTCTAAATCATTTACATAAAAACAAATAAAATGTGTTATAGCAGGGTTTCAACTCCTGTTGAGGGGGGCACAATATTCAAGACTCAAGTCTTTGAATTCACTCACCAAATGGATTCATTCAGTATATTTCTGTATATTAGCCCAGTGGTTCTCAGCCAGGGATCAGGGCCCACTAGGGGGCCACAGAAAACTTCCAAGGGGTCTCAAGATGACTTCAATTATTTAAAATAAGTTAATAAGCTATAACATAATAATCTAACTTGCTATTTAAATAAAATAAAAAATAAATCAATAAAAAAACACTAAAAATGAATATGTACACAAGTAAACTGACACCATATTTCTATTTAAATTCAAAAACTGTTTTACTGAGCAACATACAGATCTTAAAACACAAAATCACAAAATAAATCACAATAAAAGGAATAGTTCACCAAAAAAATTAAATTCTCTCATTTACTCACCCTCATGCCATCACAGATGTGTATGACTTTCTTTCTTCTGTAAAACAAAAACAAAGATTTTTAAAGAATATCTCAGCTCTATATGTCCTTCTGAAGTGATATGATGGGTATGAGTGAGAAACAGGTCAATATTTAAGTCATTTTTACTATAAATCTCCATGTTCACTTCCTTCTTTTGTTTTTGGCGATTTGCATTCTTTGTGCATATCGCCACCTACTGGAATTTATGTAAAAAACAGACTTAAATATTGATCTGTTTCCAAACCTCAATTATCATATCATTCTAAAGATATAGATTTAACCACTGGAGACTTATACATTAATTTTATGCTGCCTTTATCTCCTTTTTGGAGCTTTTAGAGTTCTGATCACCATTCACTTGCATTGTTTGGAACTACAGAGCTGAAATATTATTGTTCAGCAGAAGAAAGAAAGTCATACACATCTGAGATGGCATGAGGGTGAGTAAATGATGAGAGAATTTTCCTTTTTGGGTGAACTATCTCTTAAATTATTTTTATCTAATAACATTCCTACTTCCTGTTAATAAAGTTGAAAAACAAGCAGCTTTGTCATCATTACCTCAGACATACCAGAGGAAATATCTTCATGAGCCTAAATGGGGGCACCTTTGAATACTGTGGACTTGGACAATGAAGTCAGAAAGGATGAGAATCACTGTATTATCTTTATGCCAGCAGGAGCGACAAATGTGTATATGCAATGAGGGAGTTATGTAACAATTCATCAATTTAATTAACTAAACAACAGAAGTGAACGAGAGTGATTCGTCCACATATAAAAAAAACACTATAGTATTTAAGCATAATAATCTCAAGTGAAAAAAGATTTGACAAACAAAGGAAGTATGACGAACATTACCTAAAATACGGACGCGCACGCATCACGTCCACAGTGAGTTGTATGTTCTGAGGTGTTTGCAAATTAAACTTGTGAAACTAATTAGACACTTTCAATCCAAACACCCAATGTTCAAAGACAAGCCGGTTGAATTTTTGGGCCGTAATGAGTCAGGGTTGACAACTCAAACCAAAGCCGAACCACCCTGAAAACAGATGCTCACGTTTACTGAGAGTGGATGAGGATAATTTTAGATGATCTGTGTCGAGTATTGATCCACAGACTAGCATGATGTGCTCTGAGAAAGAGGCGCAACCATCACTCTGAAAACGTAAGTAAATGTCTATATTTTTTATGTAACGTGTGAGTATAGCATGCAAAACGTCTCTGTTAAGTACATAACTTTGGTTCCCTGAAACAAAGGGAACGAGTCATTGCATTTATTAATGCATATGGTGAGTGCCTTTATACACAACCTATTTGAAAACTCTCTACAATAACGGTAATATTCTAATATTGGCTATGGTGTTTGCAGGTGCACAGAATTTCTGACTGAGAACAAGGAGCGCATTGCTCGTGTCTCAAGAACTCTGAATCTTGTTGTGTGGCTAGCGCTCACAATGTCTCATTCCCTTCGTCTCAGGGAATCGAGTTTATGTACGCAACCGAGACATTCCCTTACGACTCAGTACACTTGACATTGCGTTCATTAAAGCATATGGGGAACAGAATCCCATCACGCCGCACAACACATCATAACTTTCCAGAGAGGAAAAATGGCAGCGCAGTCTTATGGGACGGCGACCAACATGAGTACTGTATTCTTTATTGCATTTTTTGTTGCATAGGACACAGAAACAAAATTTAGCAAAACATTGTGAACAGCAATATTCCTCTCCAGATGAACAGCAGTTGGGAGATGGTCAAAAGTGTTCTGTGTCTCCAATCAAGCCTTCTTCAGAGCACCGGAGGAAACCACAGGCTCCGTTTTCTGCTTCAAAGCGCTGCGCCCTACAGGGGCGCTTCCGCTGTGCACGAGGTGGGCGCTGGTACGGCTGCTTCCGTCTGGACCATGGCTTACGTGGCCTCACCAGCTGGGGGGGCGGTGCAGGCACTAAGTTAGCGGGCATGGGTCTTTTAGCTGGAGACACTGGAGCATTCAACAGAGATGTTTTCTCTCTGTCATTCATCTCTGTGAGGATCAGCCATATATGCCACTCCAGAAAGACGAGGTTGCCCACGAACTTGCCGATGGCCTGCACCGTGAGTCTGTAGCGGCCCATAGATCTTTGATGAAAGTCTCCGGATAAAAGCCTTGCTCATCCATTTGTCTGAGGAGCTTTGCTTGGAATACCTGGAGCACTGCCATTGCGTGGAGTGCAGATCCAGCTTGTCCTGCCACCAAGTAGGCTTTTCCCGGCCAGGGTGGACGTCCGTTTACATGGCTTAGAAGGATGTATAGGGTGCGATTTCCATGCCTTGCTACTCGTAGGGCAGAGATGTGCCACTACCACCTCCTCCACAGGGGGTGGTTGGGGATAGACATTCTTTTCCCTGTGGTCCACGTTTGTGAGAACGGCGTCACTACGTGTGCACACTGAGAAGGGCTCGTGCCAGGACTTAGATAGTTCGCTATGCACATCGGGACACGGCCGCTTGACGCAGACTGCAAGAACCACTCATCAAGGCGAGACTGCCCAGGTTGCTCTGGGGGAGACCACTCGAGGTTCAGTTCTTTGACTGCCTTTGCAAGGACGCAAAGTATTTCCCTGTCAGTGGTGCATACATGGTCCTTGCCCTCGATGGGGGGAGGGGCGGAAACATCATCCATTGACCATTCGCCTGATGTGGTGAGAGACATGACATTGATATTATCATCCTTATCATCCCCAGTGTCAGATCCACCAAACCTGAAGAGGCCGCACGCTCCTTCAGAGGGCCGGAGCTCGTCTCGCACATAGCATATTGGGAAACATGCGCTTCGTGGAGGTTGAGGGCTTGTGGGGCGTGTGCCGGCACAAGATCCACCTCAAATTCATCCTGCTCGACCTTGCGGCCCTGCCATGCCTCCTTGTGTGAACCCTTTGGTATCACAGAAGAGGCTGGTGGGAAAGCACGAGAGGCTGAATCGTTCCTCAGAACGAGGGCAATTCATGAGCGAAGCGACTTGAGACTCATGTCCTCACAGTAACGACAGTCTGTCTCCATGAGAGCTGACTGCATGGTCGTGGCCCAGACAGAAAATGCAGCTCTCATGCTTTTCTGATGGTGGGATGTGTCTCTTGCACAATGAACACTTAAAAAAAAGACACGAACACGTAAGTGGCTCTTTTATATGTATATATATATATATATATATATATATTATAAACTGACAAAAATAACCTAAAAAAAATAAAACAAAATGCTGAACCAGGTATGAATATGTTGCTCTCTGCAGCCATCTAGTCTTTAAACTTGTAATTTCATCTGGTTTATATATTTTTTTTTAAATAAAAAATAAATAAAAATAAAACCAAAATGCACAACTTCAGTGCTTTTACATTATTTAATTTAAAGTTGTTACATTTCTTTCATAACAATTAAAAGAATTACATGTTTTTCGTTTCCGGTCACTTTTGACCCGGAACAACTGGAACGTGTTTGTAAAGGGAATTTGACAACATAAATAATATTTAATTAAATAAAAAAACACAAACACACACACACATATATCGGACAGCTGCCCGTAAATGCTCTCTCTCTCTCTGTCGTACTGCTGTCTGCCTTTATCCCTCTCAGAGGCTTGATTAGCCTGATAAGGGACCGGGTGTGTAGAATCACGACCCGGCCCCGCCCTCCGCCCTGTCACAGTGATTTCATGATGAACAGTGCATAAGGGTTAAATTGTATGTCCTTTTCTCTCGCATTGGTGTGGGTGGAATTCATGAAGCCATTTTCCATTTTCTATTTCGAGATTTTTGTTCCACTTTCTTTTTCTGGAAGATGTTGTGGTTGCTCACTTTTATTGGAAGCAGTAGTTTGCAGAACACTTCATCAATGTTACAAAGTTCTAATGGCTTCAACAGCTTTTTTAAATAAGGTTAGGCCTCTGTAAATAATGTCAGAACAGAGTAGATGATAAGATTTAAGTTAGTGTTAATTTTGGAATAACATTGCTATTGCCAATTAAATTTTAAGTGCACTTAAATGCTCCAAATAATCATCAAATGTCAGTTGACATTGTGTGACATGCTGTACATCTTTAACTCTTTTAAACCATGTTTCTAATGGTGCATTGAAATCAGGAGCATAGATTCTGGGGGGTATAATCAAAACAAGCAAGTCTTCGTTTGTAACACTGCATGAGTGTCTATGCGAATTGCAAAAAAAAAAAGGGGGTACTAAAAATTGGTTAAAAAATTTGGTTGAAATGGTGAACATCTGCTGTAAATATATATAATTTTCCTGATAGATTCATATACATTTTAACCTAAAACTTCCATTCTGCAAATTCTTAAAATGCTTCCGAGAAGGTCACAAATGCATTCAGTGTGTTGATAGTGCATTTTTATTGACTAGGTTTACACAAATAACCCTGGCATGGCATTCAGAGCAAATTGTTCTGTTTGCCAAACTGAGAGATTAAAAAGCTCTTGTTCATGATGTCATTGCAGCCATATTTTCTGAAATACATTGCATATGAAATATTCAGGATGCAAAGTGCAACTTGGACCCTACACAGCTGCGGTTTATTTGACTATTCAGAGGGGGTCGGCTTGCTCCCTGGAACCCATCTGACACAAGCATTTTTCCAACAGGGCCATATTTAGCCTGCTATTTGCTGCTTCCATTGTGAATCTGGGTTTTGCAGAGAGGTACTTACACAAGGGCACCAGTGCAATATTATTCAAGTCTGGGTTTTGGATGCTGAAATATTTGCACAGCTTGTTTCAGTGGCTAATATTATTGTCCTTTGGGACTGTTTAACTCTATAACCATGTAAAATCTTTTCTTGAGTTGCCATGGTTTTCAGCTTTCTTGTGCTCCTTTGTTATTTGAATCAGTCTTGTGGTGTGTATGACTCATGCAGCAGTATTTCAGGTGTCCCCTAAGGTGAGCTTGATGCAATGGAAGTGCTTCAACATCATTTGAGGGCTGGATGCCCTTGTTGGAAATCTAAATGTTGGCAGAAAGTAGGTATCTCAGATATGCTTGATTGTGCTCCTCTCGTTTGAATGCCATCCAAATTTCACCAGAGGTAATGTTGTCTTTTACGATCTGGGAATTAGCACCTTCAGTTTCAATTTCTTGCCAAGGCATTCATGTTTTTCAGGAGGGAATGCTAAGAAAACAAATATTTCCCTCACTTTTATCTACCGATGTCCTTCAGTTTCTCATCCTCTCAATGCAAGCCGAGTGTCCTGTTTTGTTGATAGAGGGCATCTGTCTGCGATGGCAGTGATGTGATGAGATTAGTCAGATTGGACAGGCCTCACTTCAAAAACAGGCCTACAGGGCAATGCATTAGCATCGCATCCATTCAAACATGACATAGCTTCCCCTGACTCTGTCCTTCGATGGGAACACGATTCCTATTTTTGAAATGCCAAACAATCAGCCTCTAATCTACATTATATTCATGTTGCTGGCAGAAACTGTATCATACTGGTCACTGCTCAACAACCGATGCTGTTAATTAATTTAAGAAATGTACAGTTCATTTTGGTTTCTAAATTGATTATTTTAGCAGCGTTTCAAGAGTCCTGATTTTTCATATAACAGAACTGGGATGTTCTGTTGTTTGTATCACTATGTTTGTCTGTGTTCATGACATTTCTGAAAAGCTGTCGGTCTTAATATGTAAATGCTTGGCAACATAAAACGGTTGATCCCTCTTTGGCTTCATTTGGAATTATTTTCATTGGCCGAGCAACAATTAACACACAACTGACCATCTCTATACTGCTTTTCAATACCCTTTTATACTAGTGGTGAATTAGTTGAGTTAACAAGGGAATTACTCACTTGTGACTTTAAAAAAAAAAACCCTCATTTGTCGCCACCTACTGGAGTAAATATGCAATGGTCAATTAACGAATCAGTGAATAAAATTAAAATTACATCAAATTCCCCACCATTATGTGGAAAGGTAGCTGTAACTATTAAACCATGTATTACAATCAGATCTGTGACAGCATGTGTACCCTGAAGCTGAGTGTTTTTTTTTTCTAGGCTCACTGGCCCTGTTTCAATCATTGTCACAACAGTTTATACATCTGTTGTCTTTTGTCAATCGATTTTACATAATCCTGCTAACGCAACTCAAACATGTTTTTATTTTGGAGAGGAATGATCATCGCTACAAAGCCCCATCCCTAACGGGCTTCTTTTGGCAAAGTAAGTGCAGCATTTGGGCCTGACATGTGATTGGACTGCAGGGATTAGAATGGATTAATAGGGTAGATTGGTTGATGGCTGCTGAGATTTGTTTTAGTGGTACAATTCGTTATTGCTCTCAAAATGATGCACCCACCAATCTTTATGCTGAAAAAAGGTTGGGTAATGCCAGCTGCTGGTAGATCCCTTTTTCCAATTTACAAATTCAACACTCCTTATAGAGCTTCACAATTAAAGGGATAGTTCATCTAAAAAATTTAATTCTCTCACCATTTACTCACCCTCATGCCATCACAATGTGCATGACTTTCTTCTACTGAACACACACAAGATTTTTAGAAAAATGTCCCTGTTAGTACATTCAATGCAAGTAAGTTATTACCAGAACTTTGAAGCTCCAAAAAGCACAAAAAGGCAGCATAAAAATAATCCATATGACTCCAGTGGTTAAATCCATATGTTCAGAAGTGATATGATGGTGTGGGTGCGAAACAGATATAATATTTAAGTATTATTTACTATAAATGTTCACTTTCACTCTCTTCTCTCCTAAGAGTTCTTCTTTTGTTTTTGGTGATTCACATTCTTTATGCATATTGCCACCTACCTGGCAGAGAGGAGAATTTATGGTAAAAAAAGGACTTAAAAGTGATCTGTTTCTCACTCACACCTATCTATCATATCACTTCTGAAGACACATATTTAACCACTGGATCAATATGGATTACTTTAATGCTGCTTTTATATGATTTATGGAGCTTCAAATTTCTGATCACCATTCACTTGCATTGCATGGTTCTACAGAACTGAGATGTTTTTATTCCTTAAATCTAATAAATATTAAATATTTTACAATTGAGATTACAATTGCAGCTGCCAGATTTAACTAATCATGAAAAGTGTCAATTATAGCAATCTATGTAGGTCTACCCATGATGTGTAAAATATTTATATTTAATTCACTCATTAATTTGTGTTTTTGCAGTGGCTGAGCATTGTAACCAAGCACAGATAGTAAGTCCATTGCTCGCTTCTGTGTATTTGTTTAATGTATCTGAGGTTGACCATTTAGGCTGCTAGTCTTGATTTACTGTTGTATAAAACATCTCTGAAGTAATTCAAGAACAGAGTTCTCTGGTAGTTTTGAATGTGAAGCCTACATAAAGAATATGGCATGCAGTTAATCCACCTAAAATTAGTATTTTATTGTAAATTGTATTAATTGAAATTAATCACAATTAAAATATCAAGGGAAATTATAGTCAATTATGATTTTTCTCATAATTGTGCAGCCCTAGCTCATGTACAGTAATAAAGCTGTGGGAAGTCTCTGAAGGTTGAGTGACAGCATCACAAACAAGTTAAACAGCTATGCAAAATGAAAGACATCGCTCACCCGTGCAGTACCATTAAGACATCAGAATGTACAGCAGTCACTGTACCCTATGACATCGAACGTGCAGCAGTGTCAGTCGACACGAGAATCTGTTGATGCATCCCTCACAGTTCCTGACCCTTTACATATTAATCTGTCACAGCAATTGTATGCAAACTATTAGAAATGCATTAGTTCTGGAAATACATTTCAATTTCAGTTGAGATTTAGCCTATACATTTTAAATGAGAAGGAAAAATAATTAATCTAAAAGGGTTGATTGCACTTCCATCATTTTCCTTTCATGCCTGGGCTTTGCATGCAGCAGAGAATGTGGACATTCTAATTTCTTCCATTTTTTTTCAATGATACATGCCAGCTCTGGGGCAGTCCCCGATGGCATAGTGAAGCACAGATATGGCTCTGCTGCATTTTGCCCAAAACTGACATTGTTGTAAAATTGCTGTAATTGACCGGTTATGCAAGTCTTTCTTAAAGGGACCCCTTCCTGTCTCTCTGTGGTCACTATTAGCCAACTAATTTTAAAGGGATATCTCACCCAAAAATGGAAATTCTCTCATCATTTGAGCAACCTCATGCCATCCCAGTTGTGCATGACTTTTTCTTTTGCAGAACACAAACCAAGATTTTTAGAAGAATATTTCAGCTCTATTGGTCCTTACAATGGAAGTGAATGGTAACCAGACCTTTGAAGCTCCAAAACTCACTCAAAGTCCACATACAAGTAATCTATACAGCTCCAGTGGTTAAATCCACATCTTTAGAAGCAATGTGATAGGTGTGGGTGAGAAATAGATTAATATTTAAGTCCTTTTTTACCATGAATCTCCACTTTCACTTTAAAAATGTGAATGAATGTGAATTTCACAAGAATGTGAAAGTGGCAATTTATGGTAAAAAAGCACTTAAGTATTGAGCAGTTTCTCACCCACATCTATCATATTGCAAAGTCAAACACATCTGGGATGGCAAGAGGTTGAGTGATTGATGAGAGAATTTTATTTTTTGGGTGAACAATCGCTTTTAAGACTACTTCAATGTCCAAAATGAGTATTTGGTCACTTTTAAGCCACACTTAAGAATGTATGAACGTCATGACATTAGATAACAAAATATCAAACCAAATGGCTTTTATTTTAAAGATAGCATAACAATTTACAAAAATTATTTGGTTAGGTTTAAATTCTAAAACAACATTTATACGGTTCAAAATTAAGACAAAATGTATTTAGACATTGTCTGTTTGTCAACCATTAGTGAAACATATCCATAGCCAATCTGAGGAACTACAACTTTGGTTACTCTGCTAGGACACCCATGTGAACTGGAGGAGAACTGACTTCATACATCCCCTTAAATGCAGTTGGGACAACTTGGTTACAAGTGAAAAAATGGAAGAAATGGAAGAAAAGTTAAATTAGTTCTGACAAAAGATCTGGAATTTTTTGTTTGCGGATACCACTTGATTTGATATTTTGTTCACAATGCAATGACATTCATGCATTTAATCTAAAAATGACATTGTTGTAGAAGAGAAACAAAGTTTGCTTTGGTAGTTTGACATCTGACATTATTTTGAGATGGTTTGTAAATCTAATTTCCACTGGTATCTTTCCTATTACATATGCACATGCATGTATTGATGCTCTTCATTAGACTAATTACACAATGTCCCCACTGTTTCCTGTCTACTGACATGGACCAAACACAACATAGTGTATTGCATCAAATGACAGTGATGACTCATGCACTGCTGTTTCTGGATCTTAAGCACAGCGTCTCCTTTTTAATAACTCATCCAATATGCTTCCTATTGTGTCTCATCTGAGAATTTGGAATTTGAGGCTGTGTGACACTGAGTGATAATGTCAGCTTTGAGAGCCCTGCTGAGAGAGGTTATCTCTTACACATTCATAGAGGCTGGCAAACAAAAACAATTTGACTCCCCGGTTGCTCTGAGCCGGGCTTGAGCTTATTATCTCTTTTTATGCCAACTTTGTACTGTGTCAAGACAGCTTGACAGTAACAAATACAACTTTAAGAGGTTGAGAGGCAATTCCTCCTGCCCATTATGGTTTCCTATTCAAGTTTTAACAACAGAAGAATATGTGCATGAGTCCCAGGGAATTATGAATCCAGAGATATTTGTATGAATTGTCAAGACAGAAAGCTCTGACATTGATAGAGAAATCCCGCTTTCTGTAGGTTGAAGCTGAGAGCCAAACACATGCAATGATCACAAGGAGAAAATTAACACACATTTTAATTTACTGAAAGCCAATAGAATTAACTTTAACACTTTGAATCCTGATGTTTGCACATATTCACTTTCTTATAAGATGTACATTTTTAGTTAAAGGAGAAGTGTGTAATTTCTGTGCCACTTGAATCACCAAATGGAATTGCAAAAATAATGATTGTTTTCAAACAGGTTTTCTGGACACTCGTCCCATCTTCCATTGGTTGATCAAACAGACAGTCCCGCCCCAAACTTGCACCATTGGTTGAGCCAATGTTGAACCACAGAGCCTGTTTACGCTTTTTGGGCTAATTACTTGCTTATAGTGATCTGCATATTAAGCTGGTATAGCATTTTAACTTAGAAAAAATTACACACTTCAGCTTTAAATATGATTATGGTATGATTATGAATTCTACTTCAACTTTGAATTGGTAGACCACAGATTCAGTCTTTCTAAACACCACAACAGTATGTACTGTGTAAATACAAGTAACTGAATCAAGTAGTGTTGCGAAATCATGACAATTTTCCGCCAAAGAAATACCATAAACTGATCATAACATAATTAGACTTTACAGACTCATCAAAATTAATTACATTCAATTTGCTGCAGGCTTTCTGCTGTTCTCATCCATGTTGCACTAGTGCGCAGTGTATAATTTTCCACGTTACCACATTGCATCACATTCACAAACACAGTAACAATCCAGTGTTATTTTGAACTGCCGCTGAGGATCCCAGACTGATTTAGAACATAATTACAATCTCAACAACAACAGATCTATTACTCGTTAACTGTAACTGAGACTTCATTGCTCGCTGCCACATCTGCATTTTTATTCTATTACCATCTGTTCTCTCGGTCTTAGTGTTTAGCTTTCACATTTTAATAATGGATCAGAGGCTTTGAAGAGAATAAGTACCAGAGAACAATATGCATGTTCACTATTGCAATAATGGAATGGCCATCTCATGATTGGCCATCTGCCCTCCTGTTTTGGAAAAAAATGAATAAATAGCAAAGTCTTATGAATAAGGCAAGATGTAAAGGAAATGTAATGCAAGTGGAGAGGATGAGGATAGATGTATTTTAAACAGTGGTGTACTAGATTCTGATTACTCAGAATTTTACTGAAAATGGCTGAAATTGTCCATAATTCAGTCATGTTTAAAATATTGATGGAATTAGAATACATTAAAGAAATATTCAGGGCTCAGTACAAGTCGACATCAATCGACAACATTTGTGGCATAATGTTAAGTAATTTTGACTTGTCCCTCCTTTTCTTAAAAAAAAAGTGAAAATCTGTGTTCCAGTGAGGCAGAAGTGAATGGTGCCAATCTGTAAATGGTACAATACTCACTGTTACCACAAGATATAGCCATAAGACTTAACAAATATGTGTGTTAACATGATTTTAGTGTGATTAATTTGCTTACTTTTTCTGCGTAAAGTTATATTCTATTTCACAACAACATAATGCCGTAAACCCTAAATGTAGATTTAAACAACTTTAAAGCTCATATAATACAGTTTTAACAGAATATTTAATGTAAGTGCTTCAAAATGATAAGCTTCATATTTCAGCCTTTAAACCCTTCAGAAAATTGCCCCGTTTACTTCTATTGAAATTGCTTTTTTTTTTTTTTTTAAGAAATTATCTGAATCATTTTTTCTGATAATCAAAATTTTGGCACAAATGCTTTTGATTGAGCTTAAATTGTATTAAACCCGGAATATTCCTATAAGTACACATTCTCCACTCTGTGAATTACAGACAACATTTGTTCCATTCTATTGCAAGTTTGCCCAGAAGATCAGCTTCACATACATCATTATTTTACAGTTTCTTCAAACATCTGTATATTAAATAAACATTCTTTGCTTCACATAAAATAAAAAATGACATAAATAATTGCTTGTCTAATTTTTGCAAGTCACTTGTGGCTTCAATAACTGAAAGCCTGCAGGCTGCTGGGAACCTGCATGTCACCATTGCGTCATTCTTTGGGGAAGTATAGCTTTTATTGAGATTAGCTTTGGGAACATAAGAGCAGCTGTCCTTGCTCTCCAGCACAGCAGGGGGTCTTTCTTCCCAGAGACTTTAAATCCAAATCTGTTTCCTCACGATTTCCACCAGCCTTCCTTGGCAAAGGATTGGTGTGACACAGGCTCACGTACTGTAGCCAATTTGTCCACACATTGAGGGTTCCCTAAGGCTTAGGTTTTATCTAACGTAGAGAAGTACAATGTTTTTCATTTTTTGTTTAGGCTAGGTGTCTCCATGTTATTGCTTCCTGGGCAGAGTCTTTGGCACCCTAGTAGGATAGCAAATGCTCTGCGAAAGTCTGCATTAAATGCATATATGATCGGGTTAAGAGAAGAATTTGCCCATCCAAACCAGACAAAAACATCAAATGTTTTTGGACTGATGCAGGTGAGATGGGTGTCACCACTGGCCAGACTGTGCTTACAAAATGGCACCATGCAGTTCAGGATAAAAAAGGGCAACCAGCAGCAAACAAATACCCCCATTATAACAGACAGAGTTTTTAGAACTTTTGTTTCCCTTTTGAATGACAGTTTGAAAGAGCTATCCGAATCCACATTGGAGCTGCTGCACATGCTGTTATGGCGAATCTTCGCACTCTCTGCTGCCCTTTCCAGAGCTGAGATCCTTCTGATCTGTTTGTGGGCGATTCTGTAAATCTGAGTGTATGTCACAATCATGATGGCAACGGGAATGTAGAAGCTGATGAGAGAGGAGGAAATGGCATATGTTCTGTTGAGGCTAGAGTCACAGTTATCCATCAGCAGGGTGCCATGTGAAGTGTTGACCTCTGGGAAGCTCATTGGCTGAGCCTTGTGCCATTTCAGCTGCACTGGAATGAAGGAGATGAGCACAGACAGTGTCCAAGCCACACTAATCATCACAAAGGCCACCCTGGGAGTCATTTTTCTCTCATAGCGAAATGGGCTGGAAATTGCCCAGTATCGGTCCACGCTGATAATGCAGAGGTTCAGGATGGAAGCTGTGGAGCACATGATGTCAAAAGCTACCCAAATGTCACAGAATGCACCAAAGGGCCAGAAGCCAGCTACCTCTGTCACAGCCTTCCAGGGCATGACCAGAATGGCCACTAGCAGGTCTGACACTGCCAGCGAGATGACAAAAAAGTTGGTGACTTTCGAGCGCAGGTGGCGGAACTTTGTGACAGCTGCGCAAACCAACGTGTTCCCCAGTAAAGTGGACAGAATTAAGACGGAAAGGAAGCAACCGGTGAGAACTCGTGTTGATTGGTCACTTTCTATCAAACCACTGTCAATTACGGTTGTCAAGTTGAAATTCACTACTGCCATTTTGTGGGTCAAATGAGCGTCATGAGAAATGGATGTCCACTAAGAAAGAAAAATGCTTTGGAGGTGTTTATGTCACTGGTTGAACACCCCATCTAGTGAATCTAGAATCCGTCAGAACTCAGGTCATGTAGATCATGGTTTCTTCTTACCACAGTTACCTCTGTAGATCATGGTTTCATTCTTCCAGTTAGTGGTTCAATTGCAAAACAAAATACCCTCAATTCATGTTTTATAAAGGACCAAAGTCCTTTAGTTCAGTTCAGTTACACTGGCTACCAGTCGAGGTTTGAGACATAATACTATCATGGAAACATAAAAATAGTCATGATGACATTGTTAAAAAAACAATACAAAGAAGGTCAATGGTTTCCTTTGCATAACTACAGATTTTACTCACCCAATTAGTGTTCCCTTACAATTTCGGGTGGTGTCCTTATGCAATAAGAGTGTCGTGGATTCAAGCGCCCCTTTAAACCTGTTTCATCATTTTTGTCTTACAAACAAGGGACGAATCTAATGTTAAGAGAATAAATACACGGAACTGCAATAACAAAGAGGTTTTCTACCTCTTTGAGGCATGCTCGCTGTGAACACTGTAAATAAACAGTTCATCATCACCTAACAAATGTTAGATACTACTATATAACTGCTTCTACTAAAAATACTAGATACTACTAGCAATACAAAATATTGCTCAATTGGCGCTTTGTGCCATCCCGTCCCATGGAACGCGAAAGGATTCATTAAAAGAACTAAGAAAAACTTTATGAATCAATCCAAATACAGTTTTGTCTAGTGCCCTCCTCGGGTTATTGGCACGTAAATGAATCTTCTTCGGCTTGTCGGTTATACGGAGTTATTCCATCAGGATGCACGGGTGTTGATAAATACGATCGCAGCATGAACTCCACGCGACGAATGCGCATCGCTTGCAGGCTGCGCGCGGGGCTAGTTTGAAGAGATCCACACCAGGTGACATGACAAACCTCAAATAGAGATGAGGGGCTTCGCGAGAAATTACACCAGCAGCGAGTCGTTCAGTCTTAGAATCGATGCTGAAAAAATAAAACAAATGTAGGAAAAATACACGAACTTGGTGTAGTCTGCACTTGCGATGTGCTAAAAACGATTACGATTCTATTAGGCTACGAACTATTCCGATTAATAGTTTCCTCATTATTTAGTTTTATTGGCAAGGTAAGGCTATTAATTACACGATTAAATGTGATAATCTGCCGAATGATTCCCATCATGTTAATTATCTGTTGCTTTCTCTTCAGAGTAGCTAGGCTATAATATAAATTATGTCAAATAAATAATTAACTAGGATTCTCACTATACACTATATAGTACATTATGTAATATAATGTATTTTAAGAAGGAGATATGTCAAATAACACACATATTTGGATTGTCTGACGCTATCCTAATGTAAGTCGATGAGGCCACCTAATGGGGAGTCTTGATACTGATTTTTTTTTATTTTTATACCGTCTTCATTTGATATCCAGTTGTGTCACGTTTTATGTGGAAAGGATGAAAATATCTGCTATATCTATTGAATTATCTCTCCTCTTGAAATGTTCAAACCTGTAATTTAGTGAAACTGTGAAACACATTGGGCAAGTCAATCCCTCCTCTAGTTTTGGTGTGTGATGCGGCACAGTTTTAAATGAGCAAACATTAGATTGATGTCTTCAACACCTTATATAACAGATGAATGTTGCATGATTATTCAAAGTCATTGAGAGTAAAGACATCTATTAGAACTAGAATAGGCTAAAGTGTCTAATCTCTTAGTCTTCAACCATTTGCATATTGCAGTGCTTTGAAAGTGAGCTTGATTGCCAGAAATGCATTGAAAATTCAGTACATATCAATAAATATACCATACACTCTTTTAAAAAGTAACAGCACTTTTTAATTGTACATGCACAGTTGAGAGTCGATAAAGTTTTATAAGCATTTATGCACATGAATTAACCATTTTTCTATTACGCCTTAAAGTTGCACTCGGTAACTTTTGTCTTTGTGTCATCTTGGACTTACACCTAGCAGCTTGTATGCACCATCATATAAAATCAATAGGTTTCAGATGCCATTGTATACACAGTCAGCCATGATTACTTTAATCAATGTGTCAAATAAAAGGACGTTTACTGAGATTAAGCAAGTAGTGTTCGGCTGGTCATGTGAATCTAACATGCTGCCGCCATGAGGGACCCTCTCCATGAAGAATAAAACAGCTTTTATAAGGTTACTCATATGAGTCTTAATTTTAATGTGAGTGGTCATGATTTCCTATACATATATTGCAAAATTGCAATTCATGTCTTTACGAGTGAAACTTTTTTTTAATGAGGAAAACAAGTGTGCCCCTTAAACTATAAAATCGATTTGTTGTTAAATGGTTTGCACCATCATTGAATGCTTTAGGACTATGATTAGGTGAGCCACTTTTCTAGCAAATGAGAATTGTCTTAATTAGTTTTATCTTATTTTCTGCTTTCTGAATGCAGATTATAAATGCTGATTGCTCTTATGCAAATTTAACTTTCTGGAGTTTTCTACTGACCATATAAGACTTTCTAACTTGTATCATTTCCTTTTATGGTCCTTTTCTGATTAAGGTCAGTCGGTTTGTTTCAAGATCTGAGTCAGTTCAATGCAGATATGGCTACTGATTTCTTAGGCTGAAGCTGGGCTGGACTGGTAATCTGGCATACCAGTCATTTTTCCGGTGGGCCGACGCACTTAGGGGCCGATCAGGGGTGGACTGCCAATCGGGAGAACAATCGGTGGGTCGGACGCATGCCGAATGGGCCAAAATGAGCCGCTGCATTGTGCAGAACAGACGGAACTTTTGATCCTGAAGTTTTGATTCTGGCTGATGATCACAGGAAGATATTATGAGCGCTCGACGGGAAGAAAACGCTGGATTTTCGTGAGGTTCATGAATGAGATCTTTTTAAACTAGATATCTGCATATTTGCAGATGGTATATAATATACATTTTATTGATATTTGCCTTTTCTCATTAGAAAAAGGCCCACACATATTCTACACAAGTACGTGAACACAGACGCATCTTCGAATGCGACCTTCTTTCACGTGAATTCGGAGGATGCTTGAGGTGTATCTTTCGTGGGCACTCACAACCCACAATTCTTTACTTCAATGGAAATGAACATAATTTGTGTAAAAAAAATTATGACAATTTGCCCGAAAATATGATGTTCAAATGCAAGTAATGTTAATTCCCAAGTTAGCTCTTCTCTTGAAATGCTCAAAACTGTAAACAGTGCAGAGATAGCATCAGTGAAAGCAAGTCATGTTTTTCAAAGAACAAGATGGTAAGCATTGTAGCAAGTATCACACCCTTTGATAATCAGTCACAATCTTGGGAAGAGTATTCTGAGATTTTGCGGCATTTTTTTTAAATAAGAAAATTCAATTATTAATACAGATGGGAAGTCAGACATATAGTCTATTGAGAATTTTTTTGAGCCCAATAAAACTGGGAGCAAAGACATTTGATGAATTGGTAAATGTGTTAAAAGAGCACTTTAATGAAAACCAAGTGAGATTCAATGGTTTAAATTCAACACCAGATCCAGAGAAGCTGGTGAAAGTACTGGATTATATGGCGGTGCTCAGGAAATTAGCACAAGACTGCGTTTTATGGAGAAAAATGAACAGAAATGCTCAGAGACAGGTTGGTCTGTGGAGTAAACGGTGATCGCATCCAACGCAGATGATTGGCAGAAACCGAATTAACTTTTGAAAAGGTTCTCAAAGTGGCTCAATCAATGGAGACAGCTAACAAAGATGTGAGAGATTTGGTATCTTATAAGATAAGTGTATCGGTGTCTCATGTTCAGAGAGGATGCACAAAATGTCAGTATGGCAGGCAGGTAGTCAAAAGAAAGGTGGGCAGTACAACAGAGCATGTTACAGATGTAATTTTCAGCATTTTGCAAATGAGTGTAGGTTTAATGATGAAAATTTTCTGAAAGTATGGGAAGAAAGGACATATCAGGAAGGTATATAGAGTACAGAGTCCAACTAGGGAAACTGCAAGGGTTAAAGGGGGAGGAGTCTATAAGAGGGAGATGCAGGAAAAAGTGCAAAGAATGCACCATGTGAGTGCAGATGAAAAACATGACTCAGATACGGATGAATTGATGTTCACTATACATAGTTTAGAAGAAACTGTGATCCCAAAAGTAGCTCCTATGACTATAACATTGTCTATTAATGACTCAGAGACCCAGTTTGAATTTGACACAGGCTGTGGTGTTACTGTAATGAGTAGATGTAATTATTCTAAGTTATGGGACAGAGATAAAGTTCCTGTATTAGAACCCTGTTCATTGAAATTGAAAACCTACACAGGACAAGAACCAGTGGTAGGATCAGCTCAGGTAAAAGTGAAAACCTTACCAGCTGTGGTTGTGCCAGGATCAGGACCAAATTTGCTAGGTCAGGGCTGGATAAAAGAATCAGGAATAGATTGGGGGTCAGTTAATTAAATTCAGGGGGTCAGGAGTGTTACCTTACATACTGTACTAAGACAGTATGAGGAACTGTTTAAAGAAGAGTTAGGCCGACTGAATGGCCCACCTGCAAAAAATATACGTAGATAAGGAAGCAGTGCCAAGATTCTTTTAAGCCCAGACCAGTGCCATTTGCAATGAAGGCCAAAGTGGAGACTGAGTGAGAAGATCATTAAACCAGTAAAACATTCAGAATGGGCAGCACCCATAGTGCCTGTTTTAACTCTGTGAGACTTTGTGGTGTCTACAAGCTGACAGTTAATAGAGTGTCCATGCTAGAGCTTATTCCACGAATAGAGAATCTGTTTGAGAGTCTTACAGGAGGGAAAAAGTTCACAAAATTGGACACGAGTCATGCTTATCATCAGATTTCCTTAGACGAGGAGTCAAAAATATATGTGACTGTGAACACTCATAAGGGACCTTTCGCTTATCGCATTTTACCTTTTGGAGTCTCTTCAAGTCCTGCGATTTTCCAGAGAACAATTTAGGGGGTTCTCCAAGGCATTCCACATGCAGTGATTTTCCTGGATGATATTTTGATAACTGGTTGCACCTCCAGACTCTAGTTGCTGTCATTGAACTTCCGTCCCCACAGATATTGGTGAAACTTTTTTACGCCATACACTAGGCTCAATGACTCTATCTGTGAATACTTATTCTCTGCTGGGGACAGAGTTCTCGAAGCATAGGCTATTGGATGTTCTTCTCCATTTGGCGTTGTGTTCTGAATTACTGCTCCGATTCCATAAACAGACGCGTCACATGCAAGGGTAAGTGGCAGGTTTGGATCATAATGCACTAACACTTTGTCACTTGTCAACAGTTCTTTGCATTTTTTAAATGAATCCTGCTCAGCTTTGCTCCATCTTCAGGTGATTTGGTCTTTTAGGAGTCTATAGATAGGTGCCAGCACTGTGCTCTGCTGTGGCACAAAAATCAGCCATAGTAGTTCACCAACCACAGGAAGGCTCATAGCTCTTTTACATTTGTGGGAGCTGGTGCATCATGTATAGCTCTCACCTTGTCTTTAGATGAGTACACCCCCTTACCATCCTGCACATGGCCCAGATATTCAATTTGGGTCCTGCCAAACTCACACTTGGACTTTTTCACTCTCAGCCCATTATCTTGTGGTCGCTGCAGAACTCTGTCTAGGTTCCTCAGATGTTAAGACTCGTCTTTGCCCATCACAAGGAGATCATTAAGATAAACAACCACGTTGAGGTCCTTCATTAAGTTGTCAGCTGATGTTGACAATACCATTGTCAGCTGATATAACTATGGCCACAACAGAACAGGTGAGAGCATGGAGTCAAAATGATTCGGTACTCTCTAGAGTGAGAGAGATGGTACAGAGAGGATGGTCTAAGGCATTAATTGGAGCAGAGTTTGTACCATTTACATCTAGAAAATATTAATTGAGTATTCTGAATGACTGTGTGCTTTGGGGAGCAAGAGTTATAGTTCCCAGGCCCGGTAGCAAAGGTGGGTAGTAACACACTACAATTACTCTGTTACATTTACTTGAGTAACTTTTTTGGGGAATTAATTACTTTTAGAGGTGGTTTAAAAGTGGATACTTTTTACTCTCACTGAAGTAAATTTCGAATTATTTTTTTTCTTTTGCCTTACAACGGCCGGCATTCCTGTCATGACATTACTGGGTTAAATTACTGGGTCTCAAGATGGCGCCGAGTATGGCTGCTGCGTCGCGAGCTCCGTCAAAACACTGCAGTTTATTGTTTGTTTTGTTTACAGTTCTGTGTTTTTTTGTCTTGGATGTTGTCTGCCTTATTGTGTACGACAGACAAACGCTTTTGGACATTGGTTCGGCAATCACACACCGAAAACCGGACTTCACATTCCTCAATGCCGACCCGCGGTTTACAAACACGCCAGCGGATCCCTTTGTTTGGGCTGCCCGGCCGCGGAAACGCAGACGGAAAAGGGGAAAAAGAGCCGGCGTTCTCATCAGATTAAGACGTCGCGCAAATCGCCCCCCGCTACCCAGTATACTACTGGCAAATGTTCAGTCTCTGGACAACAAGCTCTGCGAGCTGAGAGCGCGGATCTCTTTCCAACAAGAGACGAGAGAATGCTGTGTTATCTGTCTTACGGAAACCTGGATGTCCGCGGAGATTCCAGACTTGGCCATCAAACCCACGGGTTTCTCCGTGCACCGAGCGGACAGAGCGAAAGACCTCTCAGGTAAAAGCAGAGGTGGAGGTGTATGTTTTATGATCAACAAATCATGGTGTGATCAGAGGAATATACATTTTATCAGGTCTTTCTGCTCTCCTGATCTGGAATTTCTCATGCTTCTGTGTCGACCATTCTGGCTACCGAGGGAATTCACAGCGGTCATTATCACTGCTGTGTACATCCCCCCACAAGCCGACACAGACCGGGCACTTAGGGAACTGTATGGCAGTATAAGTCAGCAGGAAACCGCGCACCCTGAGGCCGCGTTCATTGTTGCCGGGGACTTCAACAAAGCCAACTTCAAAACAATAGCACCAAAATACCACCATCAGCTTTAACACACGAGGGGACCGGGTTTTGGATCATTGCTATTCTCCTTTCCGGGATGGCTACAAATCCCTCCCCCGCCCACCATTTGGCAAATCTGACCACTCTTCCGTTCTGCTTCTCCCCGCTTACAGGCAGGAACTGAAACGGGAAGCACCCGCCCTCAGAATGATCCAGTGCTGGTCGGACCAATCAGACTCTGCGCTACAGGAATGTTTTGATCACGCGGACTGGGAGATGTTCCGGTCTGCCTCCGATGACGACATCGAGGTTTACGCTGATAGCGTAACGTGTTTCATCAGAAAGTGCGTAGAGGACGTTGTTCCGACAAAAAATATACGGATCTACCCCAACCAGAAACCCTGGGTTAACGGCGATGTTCGCGCGGCACTTACTGCGCGGACCACCGCTTTTAATTCCGGGAACGCGGAGGAGCGTAAACAAGCCGGTTATGCCCTCCGTAACTCCATCCGTGCAGCCAAACGCCAGTACAGGCACAAAATTGAAGAACAGTTCAACACCACTGACTCCAGAAGTATGTGGCAGGGAATTAACACCATCACGGACTATAAACGGAATAAAAACTCCGCCATGAACACCGTTGCCTCTCTCCCGGACGAACTTAATACATTTTATGCTCGTTTCGAGGACAACAACACCGCCCTCACAGAGAGAGCACTCGCGGCCGACACTACAGATGATGGTTCACTCTCCGTCTCTGTTGCGGATGTAACCCGATCCTTTCGACGGGTGAACATCCGTAAAGCCGCGGGTCCAGACGGCATTCCGGGCCGCGTCATCAGAGCATGCGCGAACCAACTGGCTGGTGTTTTTACGGACATTTTCAACTTGTCCCTCTCCCTGTCTGTAGTCCCCACATGCTTCAAAACATCAACCATTGTGCCTGTACCGAAGCAATCAAAAATCACTTGCTTAAATGACTGGCGTCCTGTTGCCCTCACCCCCATCATCAGCAAATGCTTTGAGAGGTTGATCAGAGATTACATCTGCTCTGTTCTGCCCACCTCTTTGGACCCATTGCAGTTTGCCTACCGTAACAACCGCTCCACTGATGACGCCATTGCATCTACAATACACACTGCTCTTTCCCACCTGGAAAAAAGGAACACATATGTGAGAATGCTGTTTGTAGACTACAGCTCAGCATTCAACACCATAGTGCCCACCAAGCTTGATGTGAAACTCCGGGCTCTGGGCTTAAACAGCTCGCTGTGCAGCTGGATCCTGGATTTCCTGTCAGGCAGACGTCAGGTGGTTAGAATGGGCAGCAACATCTCCTCATCACTGACCCTCAACACTGGAGCCCCGCAGGGCTGTGTTCTCAGCCCACTCCTGTATTCCCTTTACACACATGACTGTGTGGCAACACATAGCTCCAATGCCATCATTAAGTTTGCTGACGATACGACGGTGGTAGGTCTGATCACTGACAATGATGAAACGGCCTACAGAGAGGAAGTGCACACTCTGACACGCTGGTGTCAGGAGCACAACCTCTTCCTCAACGTCAGTAAAACCAAGGAGCTTGTGGTGGACTTCAGGAAAAAAGACAGAGAACACAGCCCCATCACCATTAATGGAGCACCGGTGGAGAGAGTCAGCAGCTTCAAGTTCCTCGGTGTCCACATCACTGAGGAACTCACATGGTCCGTCCACACTGAGGCCGTTGTGAAGAAGGCTCACCAGCGCCTCTTCTTCCTGAGACGGCTGAGGAAGTTCGGAATGAACCACCACATCCTCACACGGTTCTACACCAGTACTGTAGAGAGCATCCTGACTGGCTGCATCACCGCCTGGTACGGCAATAGCACCGCCCACAACCGCAAAGACCTGCAAAGGGTGGTGCGAACTGCCAGAAACATCATCGGAGGGGAGCTTCCCTCCCTCCAGGATATATATAACAGACGGTGTGTGAAGAAAGCTCGGAGGATTATCAAAGACTCCAGCCACCCGAGTCATGGGCTGCTTTCACTGCTTCCGTCAGGCAGGCGGTATCGCAGCATCAGGACCCGCACCACCCGACTACATGACAGCTTCTTCCCACAAGCAATAAGACTTTTGAACACATGATCTCTCACGATCAACAATCAGCACTGCACTTTATTAATCATCACTCTGTCAATATATTCTCCCAATTCAATTAGTGTTTATATATATTTATACCCTTATCAAGTGTATGTGTATTCTACATTGTGTGTATTGTGTACATTTGTTATGTAAATTGTTGTGTAAGTATGTGTACATTTGTTATGTAAATTGTTTTGTGTAAATATGCTGTTTATTGTAAAGTGGTTTATGTCTCGTCACTGTCATTACTGCAATGTTGCTCGGAACTGCACACAAGAATTTCACCTACTGTTGCACTCGTGTACACAGTAGTGTGACAATAAAGTGATTTGATTTGATTTGATTTGATTTGGAGTTAATGTGTAATTTATTGAGAGATTATTGAATGGGACTTTTACGAGCGGAAGTTTACACAGCTGTGTGCGCTGTCACAGACTGTCACTCAAGTCGTCACAGCTGCAGCATCAAACTCTTCAAAGTGAAACACATTCTTTGCTCTGCAAAGTGGAAAAAAAAGAATAGTTTCAGCATGCAATGCCTTCATTTAACACCAAGTCAAGCTGAAATCTTAAATTTAAGGCAGCACGTCATGGTAAGTTTTGGCTCTAATGCTAAAGTGGGCTTTTCTGTGTAATGTGATATTTTCAGGATGATGATTTAACTGGGCTCTTATGCTATCTGTTTTTAAGTGTACTTTTTTAATCAGTGAAGTAATATATCAATGCGCTTTGTCCAATGTCCCACATGTCATGAGCAGTATTTACGCATATACTGCAACACATAAACTATTGCAGCTACTTTGGGCAGATTAACTGTATAAATCCATGTAAACATAATTTAAATGTAAATTCCTTTTGCTCTGCTGTTCGTGTAATTGACAACTGGAGCACGAACAGTGAGGGCGATGAGAATGTGTGGATGAGAAACAGAGAAAAAGATCACTTTCACATTATTCTTCTTGTGTTTTTTATGTTTCACATTCTTCTCTGCATATATCCCCCTGCTGGGCAGGGAGAAGAATGTATAGCAAACAAATGACAAATATTTATCTGTTTCTCACCCACACCTATCATATCTTTTCTGAAGATATGGATTTAACTACTGGAATCGAATGGATTATATTTATGCTGCCTTTATGTGCTTTTTGGAGCATCAACATTTTGGCACCCATTCACGAGCTGAAATATTCTTTTAAAAGAATAGGTGAGGGTGAGTAAATGCTGAGACAATTTTAGTTTTTGGGTGAACTATCCCTTTAAAGTGATAGCTCAGCCATAATTTAACATTTTGTCATCATTTCCCCACCCTCATTTTGTTCCAAACCTCTGTACTCTTTGTATTATGTGGAACACAAAATATGTTAGACCGAATGTTAGATGGTGAATGTTGACAGTTTTGTCAGTTCTGAATTGGGTTTCTGAGTAAGAATGGAGAATAGCATGTGATATCTGCACAATACCACACTTCCAGTGATTGGTTAGCAGAACAAGCAGAAAAAGTCAAAAGGCACAATAACAACTAAAGTGGCTCGAGTTTTATTCAGCTACAGAGTAACCCCTCAGACTACTACAGGATTATCTCCAGCTGAGCTGCCACTTGGACATAAGATTAGATGTTCCTTGGATTTTATTCATCCTGACATGACACATAAGGCCAAGAACCAACAGTAGAATCGGAAACATCATCACAACCACCAAACTAAGATACACAGTTTAGGGGTAGAGATCCTGTACTTCTACGTAATTTCAGCTATGGCCCCAGATGGATTCCAGGATACATAAAACTATAACAGGGCCAGTGTCCTACAAAGTAATGTTGGGAGATGGGAACGTGGTGCAGAGACATGTGGATCAGATCGACAGGAATGGCTGGTTGATGTGGACACCTCAGAAGAGGTAATGGTTTGTAATTACCCTGAACTCCGTATTACTGGGGGAATATTTTCCTCTGTTCCTGTTACTGAGAACACTTTGCCTATGGAGACTCAAACTGATCCTAGTGTGGGGTCTGAAATAGCTGTGACCGCTTCTCAGATAATCTCTGAGCCTCAAATTGATGAACTCCCAAAGGCTATTAGTCCGGTTGGGGTAAGACATTCCCAGAGAACTCGAAAATTGCGTGCTCATTTGGAAGAATATGAACTGTATTGTGAAAAAAAAGTTGGTTGATGTTTACACAATGTGATTGGATGTTTTTCAAAATTGTTAAAGTGTGGTATTTATTTGTAATTGTTGAATTGAACCATGGTTGATGGTTACTGTTGAATGAATGCTATTCTGAGATGCGAGTTGGTGCACGAGGGGGGACCTACACAATATTAGGTAGGTGATTTTAATGTTGTGGCTGATCGGTGTATATGATCATTTTGAAAGCCCCTGTCTCTTCTAATTATACGTTATTACATTTATGAATGGTATTTCATAAATTTAATATTTTAGAAGACTGAGGAAGCACAATCTGTGTTTAAATTTGTGCTTTTGCAGCACACTTTTGGAGACTGGATGTTCAAAGTCATTGTCTGCTTTCCTGACAGCTGAATATTCTGTTTTTGTGCTTTTAAGGGTTTTCCATCTCATCAGGACACTGCCAACAGCTGGGGGTCTGTGTGTTTCTATTCATCAGACTTAATTTATATTGTATACACAGCCTCCTTCGAGATGCACCACACCCCATCAGTACAAGCAAGTGAAGATAAGCAATAATACACAGCTGTGTCAGGTACAGGTGAGTTTTTGGTTATTTTTGCAGTATGTGTGTAGTACGCATAACTGCCATGCTTGGAATGGTATGAACTCAATTTAGCCAGAATCAGATGCCAAGCAAAATGCCAGATGCCAGTCAAAATGAAGCAGAAAAAACATTGTCTTCAAAATATATTATTTATTCAGTCAAATTTAGCATACAAAAAATATGGACCATATAAAATGTAACATGATGTTCGTATTGTTACAATACAAGTCAAAACCTTTAAAATAAAGAAGCATTGATCATTTTTCTTCCATTGATGATAATAACATTAACTTAGTACATACTCGCTACCGTTACATTGCACAAATAAGTGCAGGAATAGAGAGCATGGCAAATAGCACAACAGCCAACACACACTGGTCATGTAAAATAAATAAATAAATATATAAATAAAGTACAAAACAACTGTTATCTCATTTAAATAAATGCATGCCATTCTCATAACATCACCATAAGAGGATGATCATTGTATCACTATGCATCATATGAATTTGCTACTCTTTTTGCAGTCCTTTCTGTTCCATGCTTTGAAGAATTCAGTGCTGCGCTGAATCAAGGTCTGGTTGTGTTTTATGCAGAATCTTTTTGTATTATGAGATTTCATATTAGATTTACAATTGGGCTCATTCTAGAAAAGTAAAAAGAAAACAATCATATGCATTATTGAAAGTAAAACCCACCTAATTATAAAGCAATGCTTGGCCCATTTCTCTAAATTGTAGTCTGCAATGCATTGTTTCAGGACCAGAATTTTTCATTCATTCACAGAGAAGTTTGTCTTTAGGCATTTTGATTGTATTAAACTCTTTAAAATGCAATGTGGGATTAAACATTAATAACCCCAAGTTTGTCTAAATCATTTCAGGGAATTAAATGCTTAAAAGAGTCTAATATAATATTTGTATAATATTATAAATGTAAGCATGATATTTAGAGGCAAAGTTCTTACCGTATTGTTAGGCAGTTCAGAATCAAGATCATTCAGAATGTCCAGAATGTTGTTCAAATTGGAATTGTGGGGTGCATTTCTTACTGTCGTTAGAGCTTCTTTCAGGCATTTTACAAATGTCACTTCACACTCACACTGTGGTTGAAAAATTGTCAAAAAAAATAAACATTTAATCTAACTATTATTCAGTATTCATTAATTGTTTCAATGGAGGGAGTAGCCCAAAATACTTACTGGATGTTGCGCCATCATTCGAAATTCTGACCGAAATTCTAGATGATGTCTGGATGTCTACAAATGAATACAAAATCAGTTGATATCAGTGAATGTGTGGAAACACCACCAGAAATAAATACTGATACTAATCCAATTCATGTATATTTTCCCCTAAATTGAAAACTACAAATATTCTTCCCTTTAGGTTTGCTGTTTAACTATCTCTAAAGACTAAAGAAAGTACAATAAATATGGCAAACAACCTTTAGCAAAGTCCATCAAAAGTATCTTACTACTAGGCAAAATTAACATTTTGTGCAAATGTACCTACAGTAAGATTATGCGGATTGTAATCTTGAAGATTTTGTAAAATTTCATTGAAGATGTTCCCATCTGCAGCACTTAGAGTTAGCAGCGTGACGAGAATAATTAGGACTCTCATGTTGACTTTCAGAGGGATGCTTTTTAGAGATAATGATCTCATTTTGCACTCTAGTCTTTATATAGGTCTTTCAGCAGGAAGCTTATACCACAGATACACACTGTCACACCATGATGTAAGTTTCTCTTAAAAAAGTTGTTAAAAGGGGAAAATACTTGTGTTTCATTAATCATGTTGCCTCCTACAAGGAAAGAAACATCCCCGAATTGTGTGGGAAAATGCAATATTTCCTCATTAATTGTAAATATGCCCGAGTTTTATTTTCGTGCTGTCCTGTTAATGCCTTTCATCTGTTTGAATAATTGTTTTCTAAAGCTGGAGACAATAAGATGAAATACAAATTAGAATACCATTAACATTAAAGCTGTTATAACAAAGTATACAAATACAAACATAAAATTAAATGTTGGGGTAAAGGGATTAATGGAAAGGAGGCGGTGATAACCGGCTTGACAATATAAATAATAGTTTAATGAAGAACTGAACAAAAAAGACAAACACACAAAGGTGTCAGACAGCTGTCCGTAAATCTCTCTCTCTGTCGCACTGCAGTCTCCAGTCGACCTTTATCCCTCACTGAGTCTTGATTAGCCTGATTAGGGGCCGGGTGTGTTGCATCACGACCCTGCCCTGTCCTCCGCCCTGTCACAGTTGGCAATTGTTATAATTAGCTTATCCAGTTTAGGCTTTCTTAAGGCTTTCAAGGTTTACTGAAAAAGGGCCCAAACGCACGTTATAAAAAAAAAACCTGTTATTTATTGAAAGTTCAAAAATCCAATAGTCTATGAAATAGAGACCGATGCTGGAGTGCTGAAGGGAATCCAGAGAAGAGACGAGGTGGTGCCCGAGTGAAGTCAGGCAGCGAGAGTGTAGGGCGGATAGGTAACCACTCCAGAATTGTGAGCGCAGCGTAGTTCTAGTGGGAAGACTAGCAGCTGTACATCATCACACTATTAGCTGGGTAATTCCTAGCCAGTCGCAGGTAAGCCATTGCTTTATAAGTCTGCTCCCAATCTATCACATTGCTGTTTCAGTGCGCTAAGATGGCAACCTCCACCACCCCACCACCACCAGTTGAGCCCCGTCCCACATGGGGGTAGGCTCCTCGCCCCTGCCTCCTATCTCCGGCAGGATATGATGGTTCCGAGTACAACTCCCTCGGACCGCCGGATGGGGCCTACGCCAAAGAGAGACATTACTTTTCTGTTCTACATTCATCAAACAAATGGCATCATAAACCTCACTCAAGCCTGCGTGTCTTCCCGATAGAAGGGGCGTGACAGAAATCATACTCTGTAAACACAGGCAGGGATTGAAACCAGATAGGCAGAGGGTTCCAGACGAGGATAATTTGTGAGACAGATAAACTGTAGATGTCATTGGCAAAACACCAAAGCTCTGAGCTAGGAGACAGAAAAAAATGGTAACATGTCAGACTCGAATAAATAGAGAGCAAACAAATTAAATAAAATAGGGAACAGGTGTGGAGACAAATGAGCGGCCACGATAGTTAAACAGAGCAAATCATCAGGGAGATAGTGTAACATCTGAGAATCAAAATAAAAACACACAAGGGCAAGGGAACACACAGACAACTAGGAGGAGAGGGAAAAACATAAAAGATCAGACCTGGAGACGTGAATGTTCACATCAACCATCAGAATGGGGTTGAGCTGGTTTGAGTATTTCTGTAACTGCTGATCTCCTGGGATTTTCAAGCACAACAGTCTCTAGATTTTCCTCAGAATGGTGTCAAAAACAAAAGATATCTAGTGGGCGGCAGTTCTGCAGACGGAAGCTCCTTGTTGATGAGGGAGGTCAATGGGGAATGACCAGACTGGTTAGAGGTGACAGAAAGGTTACGGTATCTCAGATAACCACTCTGTACAATTGTAGTGAGCAGAATAGCATCTCAGAATGCACAACATATTGAACCTCAAGGCAGATGGGCTACAACAGCAGAAGACCATGTCAGGCACTTTATAAGATCCATAGTGTTCCCAATAAAGTGTTCAGTGAGTGTATATTAGGGCTGTGAATCGATAAAAAAAATGTGAACTAATTAATCGCACAGTTTTCTGTGATTAATCATGATACATTATTAAATATAACCAAAAATATATTTACGATATACTTTGTCTCAAAGAACTTTGTTAGTCATCAATCATTTTAATTATTTTAACATAAACATTATAAGCAGTTACAGTATATAGACATATTTGTACAGGTAGTACATTTTTGTAGCAGTTTATGTAGTCTATAGATACCATAAAATCAGCTGACATGTTGTAATTTAAAGTTGATGAATCTTCTAGCATTTTCTAGTGATTTTTTAATTAAAGGTTTAATGGGCAGATTCAATTCATATCAAGCATCATTGGCAAGATAAACTTAAGTGTACATTGCCAATGCATTAATATATATATACATACCAATCAGCCACAATATTAAAACCAACTCCCTAATATTGTGTAGGTCTCCCTCGTGCCGTCAAGACTACGCCATCCTACATTATTTTTATGACAATTGTACAGAGCGGTTATCTGAGTTACTGCACACTTTGTCAGTTTGAACCAGTCTGGCCATTCTCTGTTGACCTCTCTCATCAACAAGGCATTTCTGTCCACAGAACCGCCGCTCACGCGATGTTTTTTTTTTTTATGCCATTCTGAGTAATATTTTGTCTGATTGATCCAAGATGGCGGCGCGGTTGCACGCAGCGGCCACTCCGGATCCAAAATGGTGCTATTTTTGTCACTTAGCCCGACTTTTACGGCACAGGGACATCGGAGCAACAGGTGTTCGTGTCTACCATCGCCAGACACTGTTAAAATATAAGATTCATGCAACAACCAAGCTGCATGATGATCTGAAGGAGTTGCTATGCGAACTCGGCTTGCTGAGGAGACCGGGCCTCGGGGCCTCGGGGCCTCGAGTCCTCGGCCTCGCCTGATGCCGGTGCCCAGGGGAGGGGATGTCGTAAGCGGTGTGCGAGGAAGCAAAAGCATGGCAAGAGGGCAGGGGTCCATGCTAGGCTAAAAACAAACCCTAGCCGGCCAGCTCTCCCGTCTATCCTGCTCTCAAATGTTTGCTCCCTGGACAATAAACTGGACTACATCCGACTCCAGCAGACTACACAGCGTGAGCTTAGAGACTGCTGCATCTTTGTTTTCACGGAGACATGGCTCAGCGACAGAGTTCCGGGCGCCGCCATTCAGCTAGATGGGCTCGCCTCGTTTCGTGCCGACAGAAATGCAGCTCTATGCGGTAAGACTTGCAGTGGTGGCTTGTGTGTTTACATCAACATGGAATGGTGCAATAACTATATGCTAGTCTCTGGTTACTGCTCATCGCTGGTGGAGCTTGTGACTGTTAGATGCAGACCTTTTTATTTACCACGGGAATTCACCACTGTTATTATAACCGGAGTTTACATTCCCTCCAGCGCTAACGCTAAGGAAGCACTCTGTGAACTGTATGGGGCTATGAGCGAACTGCAGAACGCTCACCCTGACAATTGCTCACCCTGACAGACTGTTTATTGTCACCGGAGATTTCAACCATGCGAATCTCAAGACAGTGCTCCCTAAATTCCATCAGTATGTGGACTTTGCAACGAGAGGGGCGAACACGCTTGATCTTGTTCACACAAACATCCCAGGCGCGTACCGGGCGGGGCCCCACCCACACCTCGGCTACTCAGACCACATCTCTGTCACCCCCATCGTCCCCATGCCAAAGAAGTCTTCAGTGTCTTGCCTCAACGACTACCGTCCCGTCGCACTCACACCCATCATCATGAAGTGCTTCGAGAGGCTCGTCATGAGGCACATTAAGACACAGCTGCCCCCCTCACTAGACCCACTGCAGTTTGCGTATCGTCCAAACCATTCAACAGACGATGCCATCGCCACCACCCTCCATCTGGCCCTCACCCACCTAGATAAAAAGGACTCATACGTTCAAATGCTGTTCGTAGACTTCAGCTCAGCATTCAACACAATCATTCCTCAGCATCTGATTGGAAAGCTGAACCTGCTGGGCCTAGACACCTCCTTCTGGAACTGGATCCTGGACTTCCTGACTGGGAGACCTCAGTCAGTCCGGATCGGGAACAGCATCTCCACCACCACCTAACTGAGCACTAGGGCCCCCCAGGGCTGTGTTCTCAGTCCACTGCTGTTCACTCTGCTGACTCATGACAGTGCAGCAATGCACAGCTCGAACCACATCATTAAGTTCGCCGATGACACGACTGTGGTGGGTCTCATCAGCAAGAACGACAACACAACATACAGAGAGGAGGTGCAGCAGCTAATGGACTGGTGTAGAGCCAACAACCTGTCCCTGCTGAACATCGATGGCTCCTCTGTGGAGATCGTCAAGAGCACCAAATTCCTTGGCGTTCACCTGGCGGAGAACCTCACCTGGTCCCTCAACAACAGCTCTATTACCAAGAAAGCCCAGCAGCGTCTCTACTTTCTTCGAAGGCTGAGGAAAGCACATCTCCCACCCCCCATCCTCACTACATTCTATATAGGGACTATTTAGAGCATCCTGAGCAGCTGCATCACTGCCTGGTTTGGGACTTGCACCGTTTCGGACCGCAAAGCCCTGACTATTCCATAGTTTAGGAGCCAAATAGGAAAAGGATCTACCGCCTTTTCTGGATTTTGATATTCTAGGAACTATTAACAGGCCATAATTTTGCGATCGTAATGAACATGATGGAATATAGAGTATCAGAAGGTCACTTAAGTACTGTGGAGCTAGACCATTCAAAGCTTTGTTTGTAGTTAACAAAGTTTTAAAATGAATACGAAATTTAACAAGTAGCCAATGTAACGACAATAAAATGGGGCTAATATGATCCTATTTCTTGGTTCTAGTCAGCACTCTGCAGCTGCACATTTTGAACCAGTTGAAGTTTTATTATTGAACTTGCTGGACATCCTCCCAGTAATGCATTACAATACTCTAGTCTTGAGTTCATGAATGCATCAATTAGATTTTCGGCATCAGCAACAGAGAGCATGTGTCGTAACTATTGCTGAGGTGGAAGAATGCTGTTCTACAAACATTGGAAATGTGATTTTCAAAGGACAGATTGGTATCAAATATAACACCTAAGTTCTTCGCTGTAGAAGACGATGTAACAGTGCATCCATTGAGAGAAATGATATTGTAGTAGCTTATTTTTAGAGGTTTTTGGTCCAATAATGAGTTCTTCTGTTCTGTCGGAATTGAGTAGAAGGAAGTTTCTGGCCATCCAATCTTAGATTTCATTGATACACTCTGCTAATTTGGAGAATCGTGAAATGTTGTCGGGTTGTGAAGAAATATAAAGTTGGGTATCATCGGCATTACAGTGGAAACCTATTCCACGATTCCTGATAATATCTCCCAGGGTTAGCATATTTAATGGGAAAAGCAGAGTCCCTAAAAATTTGACAATTCCTTGTTTACACAGACAAAGTGGTAGCTGTCTGCTAAATAGGACCTAAACCATGCTAATACAAGTCCACAAATGGCAGCATAATTCTTAAGCCTATTCAAGAGAATGCCATGATCTATGGTGTCAAAGGCAGCACTAAGACTTAACAGCATTAGAAGAGATATGCAGCCATGATCAGATGATAAGGGCAAATCATTTGTAACTCTGATACAGCTGAAGTCAGAAGTTTACATACACACAACAATTTTTTTTATCTATTCCACAGATTTCATATTAGCAAACTATAGTTTTGGCAAGTCGTTTATGACATCATATTTGTGCATGACACAAGTAATTTTTCCAACAATTATTTACAGCCAGATTGTTTCACTTTTAATTGATTATATCACAATTCCAGTAGATCAGAAGTTTACATGCACTAAGTTAACTGTGCCTTTAACCAGCTTGGAAAATTCCAGACAAATGATGTCAAGCCTTTAGGCAATTAGCCAATTTGCTTCTGATAGTCTAATTGGAGTCAATAGGAGGTGTACCCGTGGATGCATTTTAAGGCCTATGTAAAGGGATTAATGGATAGGAGAAGGCGAGAACCAGCTTGAGAATATAAATAATATTTTAATAAGAAATTAAACAAAAAGCCAAACATACAAAAGTCGCTCTGTCGCACTGCCATCTTCGGTCGGCCCTTATCCCTCTTGAGGGCTAATTAGTGTGATTAGGGGCCGGGTGTGCAGATTCACAATCCGGCTCCGCCCTCCACCCTGCCACACTCCTCCCTCATTCTCTCAGGCCTATGCTAGTATTTTCTTTTTTATTGGTCACTACTATCCATTGTTATTAATAGTCATCTTTTAGCACCATTAATAAACAAATCCTTGGTAAACACTGCAGAAATAATGATTGAGACAAGGAGGTGCACCATTACAGCAACTGAGCTGAGTGCTCACTCACAGATCATTTTGTGTTTCAAGCCATTTAATGGTCATGAAACACATAAACATGTTTTTCTAGATTTAATTTTTTTTTTTATTTGAATGTGTTGTCCATAATTTAAGTCACTTATAGGAAGCATTCATTTTGATTTCAAGGGAAATTTGGTTAATTTAGAGATTTTTTCCTTCCTGGTTTGAAAAGTGCTACAATACAAAGTTTCAAATTGCTCAGACAAGTAAAAATAGGGAGGAAGGTATTTTCCGCTGCTAAGCTGACAAAGGCATGCTATTATAGCCAATAATGAACACTTTTAAAATGTGTGTGTGCATCAAGTGGTTTTAACAGGAGAGCTTTTAGATTTATGAACAGTTGGACTGATCGAAGCTCGTTTGAAAGACATCATTAGGTGTCATCATAAACACCATTCACCAGTGTGTGTGTTAGAAATCAAGCCACTTGCACTTGTTGCAGATTATAACAGTCTTAAAAGTTACTTAAACTGACTGGATGAGAAATGACAATTGGTGTGATATTTCCCCCTTCCCCTACTCTGCTGCTAACATCACCTACTTTTCTCCATGTTTCAAAATTGTGGTGAAACTGAACTGTGCTGAAACAGCAGGTTTCATGACTCTTTAAAATTCATTTCCATTCAATTAGACGTGACTGAAAGTGGGGAGTTCAACAGAGTTGTTAACTCTGTAAGGAGTCCATCCACAGTCCCGTGTGACTTTTCATCTGTATTTCTCCATATCTCCCCTCATATTCACAAGACTGACATAAGCATCATAAGGGCAAGTTCATCAACCCTTTGCCAAAACTTAGGTGTTTGCTTGAAAGTTCTATCCAGGCCCGGCTCTACATCCTTGAATATGTTTTTCTTTAGCACAGAACCCAATTTTCTGTCGCCTCTCATCCTTAAATGTGAATAGGGAGTTGCTGACGCAGTTATTTTAATGGCGGAGACATACAGCAAGCTGCATACTGGCATCTTTTGCTAAAACACATTGTAGAGAACAAGAGTGAAGCATTGTGAAACTATCTGCACGTGACAGCCAGTCTGACTCAGCTCCAGGAAAACAAGGTTTGTAAAAGGACAAGTTAAGTTGTGCTAGAGCAACCATAGACTAATATAATTATATTTTTTTCTCTTGCAGATTTGGCATTGTTAGGCAGCATGTCCCCATACTTTCATAATAAACAATAGGAAAGTTTGTTAGATTTTGTGAAATTAATTCACAGATGACATGGCATGAAAAGACAAAAAACACTTACAATAATTTTTGTTGTTATTAAAGGAAAGGTTTCAATACAATTTAAGCTCAATCAAATGAATTTGTGGCATAATATTGATTACCATTAATTAAGTTTGACTTAATTCTTTAAAAAAAAGAAGCAAAACAATGGAAGTTAATGGGGCCAATCCGTAAATGTTAAAATACTCACTGTTTCAAAAATATACATTTACACTTACATTTATGCATTTGGCAGACGCTTTTATCCAAAGCGACTTACAGTGCACTTATTACAGGGACAATCCCCAGAGCAACCTGGCCACATATACACACAATATAGCCACAAAACATAAATAATACGCATGTTAACATGATTAGTGTGATAAAATCACTTACTAACCTTTTCTGTGGAAAGTTTTAGCCAGTTTCACAATTTCATTGCAATGACGATAATGCCAACAAATCCAAAAATGACTGTAAAAATTACGATTTAAACAACTTAAATAAGCTCAAATAATACATGAGTTCAAATTGAGGAATGAATGTAAGTGCTTTTATAAAATTATAAGCTTCACATTTCACACTTCACATTTCATTTTTTTAAACCTTCCAAAAATTGTCCCCATTCATTTCCGTAAGTGCCTCACTGTCTAAATATATTTTTGTGGTTATCAATATTATGCCACAAATGCTGACAATTGATCTTATCTTGTATTAAACCTGGAATATTATTCCTTTTTAGTTGTCAGCTATTAATAATGAGAACAAATGTTTTCATTATTTGATAGTCAGCCCATTTATCTATAGCAAGCAGAAGTCGGGAGCGTTTTGGTGTAAACTGGTATTTTGTTTGTTCTTGGTAGATCCAACACATGGTTCATTCAGATTCCCATTTTCAATTTTTTTTTAGGGGAATGGGATGCCCCATACAATATCTTTCCTCAGCCACAAGGCCTCCTTTGCCCCACATACAGTGTCTGAATAATGTCTTTAAATGCACTCAAACTAAAGTACTGGACTGAGCTTCAAAACCATTAGTTAATATTCTTTTAATATTCATATCAAAGTACATTCGATTGATGAATTCAAAAGAAATCTTTCAATATTTCGGTAGAAGTTCACTCCAACCCCAATGCTTTAACTGTGTCTCTGGGCCATTCGTAGGCCCTGGTGTAAATATTGGACTAAACAGCAGTACTAGCGAGACTGTTTTGACTATTTAGGTTTTATTGTTCCTTTCTTTGACAAAGAAATATTGCTGCCTACTTGGAAAAGTATGTATCAAGAAACTGAATGATTCATGTATCATGATATTTACTCAGTACTCCAAGATGCTTTAAATAATTCCATGGCATTACCATGGTTATTTTTTATAGTGCGAACCTATGGCCTACGTTAGCTCTTAGAGCTGGTGACAGGCCTATCTGCTGTGTTCTGCGTTACTGCTAGGGCATTGCTGTGTGGTTGACAGACAGATGGACAAACAGACAGACAGGGATTTAGAAAACACCCTAACCAATGTACAATATATGTAGATTTGCTTCAACAAAACCTACATAATGAGCTCAAGGGAGGCAAAAGAGACACTGCCTCTCTATATCTTTATGTGCTGGCGTTGGATTGTTGGACACTGTTACAATAGTATTACAAACTATTTGGTCTCACATTTTGCTATATTTGTTTTACTTTATTTCAAAACTCTCAATCATTTTCTCATTCAAAGATTTTGTCTCCTTGTAGAAAACGCAGCTGAACAATATGCAGCAGATGGAAGTTGCGATCACACTATTAACTGTAGCTTAATTCTTGTGGGATTTTATCTCACTGTACAGACAACTCATGGGGTTTTTCTACATTTTCTTTACGGTACTGACATATTGTCATCTTTTATACTGTATTATTATTATTTAAAAGGTCATAGTGAACAGGGGACTGTCGTGAGAACACTTTAATTTGATTAATTGGAAAAATGTAAAAGATACTTGAAACACCATTAGAGGTATCTCAAATGCTAAACTGGCAGAACCTAAACCCTTTAATGGAGCCTCAAATATCCTATTTATTTACTGAAGGAAATGCAAGATATATTTAAAGTGCCTTGAAGTGTTTAATGATTGGGTTACTGAATAAACCATTGAAAATCTTTAGAGTATATGCAAGAACTAATTAGTTTCTCAGAAAACTAAAAGCGTGTCTGGAGGGTCTCTAGAGAGGTTAACCAATGTGGGGGTTGGAGGAAACCCTAAAGCTCCCTTGAGAATTATTTTATTTATACAGTGGTAGAATATTAACATCTTAGTCTCTAATATAATTATTTGTAGGTACCCTCTTATTTACAGATTTTAATCTGATCTTGACCTAATACATTCAGCTTCACTTTGGCTGGCTCTACAGGTGGCAATGATTCTGTTTATTTAGTAATGTATGCAGGCAAGTAATCCAATGAATCCCTACTAGAAACAATAAATAATGTACGTGTGTATTCGAGGAACAAACAGCAGCTCTGTGTTTTCACACTGCATCTCAAAAATAGCTCATTAGGATGTGGTAGCTAGGCTTGTATGCTATTACAGTATAGCCCCACTGAGGGAAATCCACTGATGTAGTAATGATAATTAACTCAGGCCCCACCCCCAAAAGACATGTCAACAATGGCCATTTATGAATAACTGCACATTTAGAACCTCCAATAAATGACTCGCAGAGTAATCATTGAACTTTTAAATATATTTTTCTCCCAACACTTATGAATGTGTGTAGTATAATTAATCAATAAATACATTTATGTATTTTATGTATATTAATAAAGATAACATGTAAAGGATAATGTACAGTCATCCGGTTGTTATCAGAAAATGAACCCTAACTTGTATCACCCTGAAGGAGTTATTTTGCGATAACAACTGGCTGACTGCACATGAACCGGTTTATTACATGTCTACTAACCAAATAAATAAATGGACATGAGATATTGATTTGCGTTTAAATTATTTTATGTGAGAAGAAAGACATTGCTGAACAGCTGAATTCCACCCCTGGTTTGTGTCGCAGTTCTGGTGGTGTTTATTTTATAAATAACTGCTCATTAATCAGCTTATTACAAGACTACTTGCCAAATAAATAAATAAATGGACATGAAAGATTTATCTGAGTTGAAATTATTTTATTAGCTGACTTGTAGAAATTGCAGAGTGGCCCGAGAATTAGGAAAGATGACTGGCATTACCCGGATAACCGGTGTGATATGTCTTAATCCCTGGATGTGCGTTAGTTACTCAGGCATATCAGAACTCTAGATTGCGCCATTGACCAATCAGAATCGAGTATTCCAGAGAGCCGTTAATAAATATATATAGATTGTTTATTTTTATATTTATGACAATTGTTCTGTGGACTTTTGAGGAATTGTTACGATGATGGCTTGGATAGGTGTAAGAAGTAACATAATTTTGAATATTAATAATGATTTTATGTTTACTACAGATCAACACGGTAAATACTGTATGTTGCAATATTATTCTTTATTAGATACAAAGTGCAAAGTGAGGAATAGAGTATTCAAAAATAGCTTAGATTTTATGATCAAAGCAAGTATTTCAGTCATGCCTATTTTTTTGTTTATTTGTATCTTTTGTTTATTGAGTTATTTGCATAGTAAAAGACAATATAATGTAAAAAAAAAAGTTTAAAAAAATATTTGCATAAGAAGTGGAGCAGCAGCTAATATAAATGAAACGCATTGGCAGGTCGCCTAGTTGATGCATTTTTGGCTTCATGGACTTTATTTTATATAAGCATCAAGAATTTAAGGTTAAAATGTATATGACTGGCTGACTGTAAATTATCACTTGTGTAAATAGTTGTTTCATAGGGACTTGCTTAATACACATTTGTTTTAAGTTAAAAATTTCACTTAAAGGGCATATTTTTGTTTGTTGCTAAGTTGCATTATTCGTTTGCCTCAAATGAAAAAAAGGAAAGAGCATTGACTCATTTCAGGTGATCAATGCGATGACTACGTTTCTGTCACATCTTGTCTTGACACCATCAGTTTAAAAAAAGATGTATAACTGTTATGAACCCACAGTCTCTATACGCTGGAATTTACCCTACTGTTAAAGGCTTTAAATTTTATGTCCATACTTTAATGATGCTGCAATAGAATGTAATGATTTACATGTTTGTGCTTAGCTGATGCTTCCTCAACAAAGCGACTTATAGGACACTCACTGATATAGTGTGTTACTTGATTTTTTTGTCAGGCTAACATAATTCGGTGCATTAATCTCACACGTATAATTTGGTCGAAACCATTAAGCATCCATATCCGTCATGGAGATTTTATGTCAGTGGCCTTCGTGACACTTTTTTATAGTAAGATAGTATCCATGCCATTTCATCCTTCCATTTAAAGAGGAATAACTGCACTCATCCATGCCAGATGAAAATCCCCAGGTGCATTTTCTCCAGTTTACATGTAGACTTTGCGGTCAATGTCAGCGTAAACGTGAGTCTCCCCAGTCGATGGTGTATGTGGTTGTTTCTGAATGGGGGGGGGGGGGTTTAGGGGGTACAAATTTCTGCATGCAATACAGAGATGGTGTGTTGATATGAGAATTGGAGGAAATTTAAACCACTGAGCTCCTTCTCCGCATTGTGGTTGTCACACCAGGGAGAAAAACTGCTTACCATGAAAGGCCCTTTACACGAACGCTAAAATGTCTCACGTGGAAATGTAACTGTTTACTTTTCTAATTTACAGTCTTTTGGTACACTTTATTTTGTGTGCCTGCTTTCCTTTGGCACACAAAAATTCCCACCAGTGCCCACAGATGATAGCTGTGGTTCAAGGCATATTGTGTAAAAACCATGGACATTCCAGCATACTCCGTCCTTTTTACATGGTATATATATATATATATATATATATATATATATATATATATATATATATATATATATATATATATATATATATATATAAAAAATTAACATAATTGTTAGTATTATTATTTGTGAAAGCTTACTGTTAAGGATCCTCTCCCATGCTATTTTAATACTTTGCAAAATTATACTCTAATCTCTTAAAATCCTAAATCCTAAAAGTAGGCCAACTAAAACAGTTATTTTTGTTTTGCCACTTATCAGACAAGCATAAAGTCCCTCTCCAAACTCACACCATTAGTTGAGCCAATGTAGCTATGTTGGTCTGGTTGGGATGCTCAAACAAACAGAAAAAGTATTTTGGTTGTGCCACAGAGCCATAGTGTTTAGACTTCTTGAAACCATCCTATAATCAACTTATAATTGTCTCTGCTATTTAACAGGGATAGAAGAATATATTTTAACATAAAAAACTGCACGCATCAGCTTAAAGATATTGTTAGACATACATTTTAATTATGTTTGTACCTTGGCACTGATGGCATTAGCCTTTTTAAATGCAAAAAATTAAAACATTTTCACTTTCATTAGAAGCCTTCAATCAAAGTGAGTAATAGTGAGGAATAGTGCAACACAAGCAATTTAATTAGTTGTTTCAATTGAGATATTAATGTTAAAATTGCTGAAATACAACGTTTTAAAAAGATGGAAAGTAATTTTCCATTTCAGGAATTAGTATTTATTTGTAGACGGTTATGATCTAGTCTTATGTCATTTGTGACTGATGATACTAATCGGGAGGATTTTAGAAGGTCATTTTGGAAAATGGTCTCATTGTGATGGTTCTACCAGTTGCTACCATAGACTATATATTTAGCCCGAGATGAAACACTTGTATTGAAATAAATGGGAGAAAGTTGAAGGCTGAATATGGTGAATGTAGAAAAGGAAGTCCTGCCTTACATGTCACCTTTTAGATACTGACATTACCTCTCAGTCAACTCGAGAACGTACATGCAAATTTGCTGTATCAGCCTGAAAAATATTGTTTTTTTAAGCATCATCTGAGCTTTAAAAAGCACCATTTATGATAACATTGTTGTCAGATTTTACTGCTGATTTGAAATATGTTCTTTGATTGCAAATTGACCAGGAGCTGTACTTTCATGCTGCTTGCACACATAGAAAATATTGTTGCTGCCCAGGAGCATTCCCAAGAAGGACACTGAGTGGACTGACTTGCCTTGAAAGGAACTATGGTGCCACTCTCTCCCAGACTGCAGAAGTCAGGAGAGAACTTTGGCTATGTTCAGAATGGAATACTACTTTACTACATTCTGATAGACTTCATACTGCCTACTCCTATACTTTAGTAGTAAGTACAATGTCATGTTGCATGTGAGTGGCATATATATGACCAAAACTCTACAAGTGCTATGAAATTTGCAGACAAATTAGAAGTCTTCCATTTTGATCATTAATAATTTTGCACTGTACATATTTTTGTAATCGGTAAAAACTTCAAACTGATCAAATAGCCATGTGTCATATGTCATTGGAAAGCTCTCAAAGAATAGAACAAATCCAGCCCATTTGTTTTACTCACAAACAAAAATGTAGTGAGTAATAGCGAAGTACATATCTTTGACATCCTTGTTACATGTAAACAGGTGTTGCTTATAAGCTGCGACTTCACGAAAATTAAACAGAACGTAAAATATTACATATCATTACTTAGAGGAGGGGACTATCTGTAAAACGAGCCCACACACAACATAATCGATACATAGATCATAAGATAATCCATATTAAGCACAAGGTGTACACAGCACATAATGTGCTATCTGGCTAAAAACATCTTATCAGAAATTGTGTAGTATGTTGTCCAGTGTCATGGAATGCTAAACCAATCATATTAGGATTCAGATTGCTGCAACCAGAGGTGCAAGTCATCCAAATATGGGCAGAGAGGTTCATTCACTAATTATATATGGCCAACAGGAGATGGTGCAGAGTACATAAAAGACTAAAATGACACAGAATGGAACTTAATGAGATCTCGTTACTCATGCCTGCATGCTTTGGAGAGAGAGCAAACCTTTAGTCATTATTGTATTTGCCTGTGTAATTCGTTCTTATGTACAATTATTATGTTTTATTTGTTTGGAGACGTTTTTGGACACAAGGATAAATTATATTTGTAATGCTATAACTTTTGATTGATTTGAAGTTTCGACACAAAACTTTACTCGGTTACAGTTGGCATGACTGGGAACAAAACAAAAGCATTTCTTAGGAGCTACCTTATTTACACAGTGATATACAGGTGCTGGTCATATAATTAGAATATTATCAAAAAGTTGATTTATTTCAGTAATTCCATTCAAAAAGTGAAACTTGTATAATGTATACATTCATTCCACACAGAATCATATATTTCATGTGTTCATTCCTTTTAATTTTGATGATTATAACTGACAACTAATGAAAACCCCAAAATCAGTATCTCAGAAAATTAGAATATTGTGAAAAGGTTCAATATTGAAGACACCTGGTGCCACACTCGAATCAGCTAATTAACTCAAAACACCTGCAAAGGCCTTTAAATGGTCTCTCAGTCTAGTTCTGTAGGATACACAATCATGGGGAAGACTGCTGACTTGACAGATGTCCAAAAGACGACCATTGACATCTTGCACAAGGAGGGCAAGACACAAAAGGTCATTGCTAAAGAGGCTAGCTGTTCACAGAGCTCTTTATCCAAGCACATTAATAGAGAGGCGAAGGGAAGAAAAAGATATTGTAGAAAAAAGTGTACAAGCAATAGGGATAACCGCACCCTGGAGAGGATTGTGAAACAAAACCCATTCAAAAATGTGGGGGAGATTCACAAAGAGTGGACTGCAGCTGGAGTCAGTGCTTCAAGAACCACCACGCACAGACGTATGCAAGACATGGGTTTCAGCTGTCGCATTCCTTGTGTCAAGCCACTCTTGAACAAGACACAGCGTCAGAAGCGGCTCGCCTGGACTGCTGCGGAGTAGTCCAAAGTTATGTTCTCTAATGAAAGTACATTTTGCATTTCCTTTGGAAATCAAGGTCCCAGAGTCTGGAGGAAGAGAGGAGAGGCACAGAACCACGTTGCTTGAAGTCCAGTGTAAAGTTTCCACAGTCAGTGATGGTTTGGGGTGCCATGTCATCTGCTGGTGTTGGTCCACTGTGTTTTCTGAGGTCCAAGGTCAACGCAGCCATCTACCAGGAAGTTTTAGAGCACTTCATGCTTCCTGCTGCTGACCAATTTTATGGAAATGCAGATTTCATTTTCCAACAGGACTTGGCACCTGCACACAGTGCCAAAGCTACCAGTACCTGGTTTAAGGACCATGGTATCCCTGTTCTTAATTGGCCAGCAAACTCACCTGACCTTAACCCTATAGAAAATCTATGGGGTATTGTGAAGAGGAAGATGCAATACGCCAGACCCAACAATGCAGAAGAGCTGAAGGTGGCCACTATCAGAGCAACCTGGGCTCTCATAACACCTGAGCAGTGCCACAGACTGATCGACTCCATGCCACGCCGCATTGCTGCAGTAATTCAGGCAAAAGGAGCCCCAACTAAGTATTGAGTGCTGTACATGCTCATACTTTTCATGTTCATACTTTTCAGTTGGCCAACATTTCTAAAAATCCTTTTTTTGTATTGGTCTTAAGTAATATTCAAATTTTCTGAGATACTGATTTTGGGGTTTTCATTAGTTGTCAGTTATAATCATCAAAATTAAAAGGAATGAACACTTGAAATATATCAGTCTGTGTGGAATGAATGTATACATTATACAAGTTTCACTTTTTGAATGGAATTACTGAAATAAATCAACTTTTTGATGATATTCTAATTATATGACCAGCACCTGTATATATAATGTAAAATCAGAAAAATAAGAAAACATTTTTTTTCAGCAGTTTCTTTATCATAATCGTTATGTTTATTTTATTAATTATACCAAACAATTGACCCTCTTTGTTTTTTGTTGAGTCATAAGCCTTTAATTTTGAGCATGCCACTGAAACAGGAACTTTTTAAAAACACCTTCAGAGCTTACATTATTAAATTAAATTGCAATTGTTATTAGTCATGGATGATATTACTTGTGGTTCACTCATCGCACTGGAAATGGGAATCGTAGCCTGTTTAATGTGCTCTGTTGTATACTGCATATTTTGGTTCAGTGAGTTTAGATGGGAGGATTTAGATCCAACGGCTATTCATAATGTCTCTTGAGGTTTTTGCTCGAGTAGGCTACTTAGATGAACCAATCAGGTATTTGTTCTTCTAGCAGTTTAGCCAATTGCAGCACAGTCTGACAGCATTTTCAGGCATTGGTGTACCTCAAGCACTAGGCTAACTGAAGCTACGGTGAGCACAGCACCACTTCGAGGGTTCCACCAGAGAGCACTGTTTAGTCAAGAAAACTAACTGCCAGTTTATCATATGTATTTGACTTTAAAGTATTGGACACTTTTAAATGTATGAGAGTCATTAACGTTTCTATAGAGAATTTAACTAAGTACTTATAAACAACTGGTGTCAATGTCATTTAATTGGATGTACGGATGAATTCAGTTGCCCTCTACTTCACACAGTTGTCTTAACAGAGTAATTAGTAGTAATTAACTGTGGACATATTCCACTAAGTTTGAGGACCAGAAAGTGTCCAAACACCTTTTATCATTATTTAATTAAAAAAAAAAAATATGTATTATTATTTCAAACAAACATATTTATGTGAACTTTGTATTGCTTGAAAAGTGTGTTTGTGTCTGTCTTTAAAAATAAATAAAACATTTTTTAATTTTTTAACAACTCCACAGATTTCATATTATCAAACTATAGTTTTGGCAAGTCGTTTAGAGCATCAACGTTGTACATGACATGAGTCATTTTTCCAACAACTGTTTACAGCCAGATTGTTTCACTTTTAATTGGCTATATCACAATTCCAGTAGATCAGAAGTTTACATACACTTAGTTAACTGTGCCTTTAAGCATCTTGGAAAATTCCAGAAAATTATGTCAAGCCTTTAGACAATTTGCTTCTGATAGGCTAATTGGAGTCAATCGGATTATGTATTTTAAAGTGTACCTTCAAACTCAGTGCCTCTTTCCTTAACATCATGGGGAAATCAAAAGAAATCAGCCAAGGCCTAACAAAATATTGTGGACCTCCACAATTCTGGTTAATTCTTGGGAGCAATTTCCAAATGCCTTCAGGTACCACGTTCATCTGTACAAACAATAGTACGCAATTCTAATCACCATGGGACCATGCGGCCATCATACCGCACAGGAAGGTGACGCATTCTGTCATCAAATCCAAGAACACCATCCCAACCATGGAGCATGGGGGTCATGTTGTTGGGGTGCTTTGCTGCAGGAGGGATTGATCCTCTTCACAAAATAGATGGCATCATGAGGAAGGAAAATTATGTGGATATATTGAAGCAACATCTCAAGACATCAGTCAGAAAGTTAAAACTCAGTCGCAAATGGGCTTTCCAACTGGACAATGACCCCAAGCATACCTCCAAAGTTGTGGCAAAATGGCTTAAGGAAAACAAAGTCAAGGTTTTGGAGTGGCCATCTCAAAGCCCTGACCTCAATCCGATATAAAATGTATGGGCAGAACTGAAATAGGCTTGTGTGAGCAAGGAGGCCCACAAACCTGACTCCGTTACACCAGTTCTGTCTGGAGGAATGGGCCACAATTCCAGCAAATTATTGTGAGAAGCTTGTGGAAGGCTCCCCAAAATATTTGACCCAATTGAAACAATTTAAAGGCAATGCTACCAAATACTAACAAAGTGTATGTGAAGTTCTGACCCACTGGGAATTTGATGAAAGAAATAAAAGCTGAAAGAAATAATTCTCTCTACTATTATTCTGACATTTCACATTCTTAAAATAAAGTAGTGATCCTAACTGACCTAAGACAGGGACTGTGTTCTACGATTAAATTTTAGGACTTGCGAAAAACGTATTTAAATTGAATGTATTTGGCTAAGGTGTAAGTAAACTTCTGACTTCAACTGTACATGAGGTTTTACTGTTTGGAAAGTGAGCATATGATCCTTAATCATGGAAAACAGTTTGGGATCTCAACTCACTTTTACATTTCTTTAACCTCATCTTAAATTGTAATCCTGAGTAGTGTCAATGGTTATGATACAGAGAGCAAATCCGACAGAGAATTTTGATCAAACAGGAAACTGCACGGTGCATTTCTAGAAACAGAGATACAATCACAATGCAAAGCCACATGTGAGCAAGAGCTGTACTACTCATCTGCTTAGAAATTCTGAAAAACGATTTGCATAGACATTTATTAGACATACAAATTTTTTTTTTTTTACTTCTTGCTGGAGTGGATGAAAATGTTGTTTTTAATGGTAATAAAATGTCTTCTGTTATTTATTGGTATTGCATGTTGCACATGTATGTATTCTGACCCACATTTTAACTGATATGATCTAGTTTTCTCCTAAAGTTCCCCAGAGATCTGAATAAAGGTGAGAGGTGAAGATGAGAGGTTGCATCAAAAACACTGCACTTTCACAAGGCTTAACCTTGTAACAGATTCTCAGACAGTGAAGCTTTTTTTTTTTTTTTTTTCCAATGCATATGCATATTGCAAGTATGATATTTTTGCTAGTTTAGAGGTTCTTGTAAAACTAAACAGCCCAAAAAGACATTAACACCATGTACACTAATTCATAACAATCTAATGTAGGGAGTTTTTTTTGCGTGTCAATCAATCATTCATCAGAATGGAACATTATATGAGGTTATATTCCAAGATTACGCATTTCTTAAAAGAGAAACACTAATGACACAGCTCTTCCGTAAGCTTTTTATCTCTTAACCAAAATATTCCTTTGTACCATTCTGGCAAACATTTAAGCCTTCTTGCTGCACAAACATTGTTGACGTCTTGCATGACTAATGACTTAAGTTGTAACTTTTAAATGGGTTTGGATAAAAGCTTCTGCCAAATGAATACATATACAGTAAATATATGTACATTTGTGTTTTATTGCCTTTTGCCATCATGGATTAACATAAAATGGATTTACAGAAGCTCCAGTTTTTATGTATTCTGGGAATTTATGCTGGGAATGAAATCACTTACTAAACTTTTGAAGTTAAGTGATGTTAGGATACACTATTTTCAGTGTCTTTAAATTATAAACTTAAATCAAAATGCCAAGTGTCATTTGTAATATAATCTTCAAACTATCATTTCATATGCCAAACTGACAGTGTACCTTGATAGTAGACCGATAGCACCCCCTGCAGATAAAAGATCAACTTGATGATTACTGGTAGTACTACTGACTCTTAAATACATGGGAATTTCACCAAACATTCACATATTTGGGTCTTTAGAGACCTGGCACATATGTCTATCAAAATGGATCTACAAAATGCCCAGATAGTGTACAATTTTGAAAATGTTTTCAAGATAATTAGAAAACAATAGAATAAAATATATTTAAAATATAAAATATATTCTATTTTGAGGTTTTATTTTTCATGAATCAAACATATGATGCAACAAATCAGAACAAATCTAGAACAGGATTCATTATTTTACCACTCAAATGTCATGAGACAACTGGATGTCAGACACATATTGAGCTACACATGAGTATTTTCTCAGGCACTTATTGAGTCTAAATAGATGCAGAATTCACATAATTTCAGTAGTGCACACAAATGACAATAGTCATATCATACTGTTGTGTCTTATGCATTATACTTGCTATAGTTTACTTCCATGTGGTTTCTTCATCTAATAGCAATGTCAAATATAAATCAAGTCAACCACTGAAACAACAGTGCCACCTTGTGTAAGAAATAGCATGCATGTATGTAAGTGTACATGCATATGGGATGCTGATAATTCACTTTTGTTGCACAGAAAGTCAACATGATATAGTTTTTATTTGTATAAATATAATACTAATTTATCTTGTAATAAACTAAGATATATATATATATATATATATATATATATATATATATAGAGAGAGAGAGAGAGAGAGAGAGAGAGAGAGAGAGAGAGAGAGAGAGAGAGAGAGAGAGAGAGAGAGAGAGAGAGAGAGAGAGAAATAGATAGGTGATAGTATATGGATATAGATATGAAATAATCATAAAAATATTTTTGCATTTCCGTAAATGATAAGGGTCATTACCATTAATTAATTAATTAATTTTTTCAATTGTGGCTTGTTCGTGTGTGTGTGTTACACTATTTATAAGAGATATATTATGGAATACTAAAGAGGTGTGGGCACAACTCCAAAAAATGGATGAGGTACAGGGGGTGAAATTAAGTGCCGGGAACAATATTTTATTACAGTATTTGTTCATCTTGGTTAATGTTAAATGAAAATACAACTGTTCATGAATATAATGAATATTATTACCATAATGATAATAATACTACATGCAAACATTCTCCAGTTGTGTCCTATTGATTCCATTTATCTAATTAATTAGTTAGATTGTTTCATTTTCATTTGATCTCATATTACTTTCTGAAAGAGCTAAAGGTGACCTGAATAAGGGTACATAACCGCTTGTTTTGCACTGTGTCTGTAATTGGTACTGTGTGATAATGCATCTGGTGCATTGCTCAGTTGAGTTCAGTCATTGGTTGTGGTCTTCCTAATGCAAACCCTAATATACCACTGTCTGATTCTGGTGCAACATCCTTATCAAACATCACAGAAAGTAAATAGGAACTTAGAGAAAGTCAAAAGAAGATTAGCGACGCTACATGGCAAAACAATCTCAGATTAAATGAGCAAATATTATCTTCATCCATATGAAACGGATTCTTTCATCATACTTATTCTCTGAAATTACTGTTAATGAGGGGGTGGATGAGGTGTTTTCTTTTTACACGTAATCAACTGATCTTTGAAGAAGTATTCCCCCAAATAAACATTATCTCAGCATCAGGGCAACATCCTCTCACAGGTCTATAAGTAGGTTGATAGTTCACTACTGAAGCCATCAAGTTAGAGACCAGCATCTCAACAGCATCTCATCTCATGGATAACTGGATAGAAATCATTAGAAGCAAAGCTATGAGAACATTCTTGCTATTGGTCCTAACTTTTGTAATTAGAACGGAATCAGAAGAAATTAACAAAGGGATAGTTCTCTTGCAGGAATGCAGTAACACAGCGAAATATATGCTAAATAATAGTTCAGAGGAGGTAAGAAAGTTTCACATTAAAAAGTTATTATTAATTGAAATAATGTATGAACTTGTGACAAAACTACTATCACAATTTTAAGTTAAGGCCTTGAGCTTAGTCTAACAACATTTCAACTTTTTTTGTTTTTTATAGGTTCTCAACCAATATGTACAAGATGTATTTGGGACAGGGGAGTGCTCGGTAAGATAAATTTTTATGTTTTTATGGTATTCATTTTTTAAATCAAACTGTACAATAACTAATTTGCGTGATGTTAAAAGCTCCTTTTCAATGTTCTCACCACTTATAATACAATATAAATACCATTTTAATATTATTATTTCTTAATCATTTCTATGGCTACATAGGTTGACACTCTTTGTCAAACATTAACGGTCCTGAAAAAATCACATCTGAATCGCAGCAAGCTGCACAGACAGCTATATTCCTATGTAGTCGATATAGAGGTAAGTGTTCACTAATGTTAATTTATTGGCAGAGTATAAAATTCTCACTTTAGATGATATTATAACAGTCTCAAACTATAATTAGGATTGCAATTATGTATGCTTATACTCTCCCACTTTGAACCTTAGTCAGGATAGACGTTATATTTACTTTGACACGAATGAAAACGCGGCTGTGAGAGATAGACATAAGCTATCTCTAAGCATTATTTTCATTACTATTAGTGTTCTTTTAAGCAATAAGGTATGAGAGGCTGTGCAATATTGTGAATATAATCCCTACAAAACCCCTTCAGCAGTGACATATTCACAAAATTGCACAGCCTTGAGCACTTCTAAAGCAGACACCACATAATAAAAATATAAAGGACACAGATGTTCATTTTAGAAGTAAAATGATTAAATGCCATCCTTCCGCAGTAAACAGAGTGCTGCTATGGAAAAATAATAACGGTCAGCTATGGGTGATGCGGAGTGATGCATATAGTTCCGTGAAGAGGTCAGAGCTGTGCTTTATCATGAATAAAGCATGGCTGTTGACCAATCAGCATCCAGGACCACTATCTGTTTTATAATAAACACTAATGCATGAGTATATACTGTACACCATGCCTACATGTTACAGTTAGGTTTACAGCTTAAATTGTTAGAAGAAAAGAGGTTTGGGTTAAAATTTGAATGTAAGCTAACATGGCTAAATGGGTTTTTTCCCCATACAGAAAGTGTCTAACTGCAACATCACCACTTCAGTGGAATACACATTGAAGGACCTCCTTAAAAACATCAAAATGTGTTGCCAAAAACACATCCACATAAAATGGAAAAAATCCTTGTTGTAAACTTGTTGTTTATCAGGACGATGAGATTTGCTACAATACTTTTGTCTAGTACTGTATACTGTATTTTTTTTTAAATATTTATAAAATATTTATTTTATTTATCAATAAAATGTACTACAGATAAATTGTTTTTTATTATGTAAAATAAATATATTTAATTTTATTTGGAATCTTTTATTATTTTACCATAAAAATGCAGCACATTTTAACTTGTAAAATAATTTAATAATTTAAGGAGAGTACAGAATAAAACACTTTTACATAGTACGTAAGACTAATGGTTTTACTACAGTGCACACTAGAAACACATTACAGTTGGAATAAACTGAGATAATGTTTACATGGCAATAAAGCCAGAGAAATATGGCATGCACATTCTCACTATATAAAAAAAAAGTAGCATAGCTTGTGTACATTAAGCTAAAGTAATTGCACACTGCCAATTGTATTAGACAGAGTTTGATTAATTTCTCAATAGCATATCCCCTGACACCAAGCTAATCCTTTGGGTCAAGATTAGTAATATCCTGCTTTTAAGACATCCAGCCAGAATCACCATCAATGTAAAGCAGAATATGCAATAACAGTGTTTGTTTGATGGTTGAAGGTAAAATGTGCCTTGTGTAGTTCTATCATAGGAGAGACATTTTAGTGCGAACTGTCCTCACCTTTGGAGCACTGAAGTTCCTGCATATACACACGTTTTATGTTTCACTTACATTACGCTTTACATCAAAGTGCCCTTAAGTCGCATGAATCATTATTTCCTAAGACATATACTGGACTGGCCTTGCAAATGCACAAAATATGGTGGTTGTCATTAGACAAGAGGCTCACTGCAGCAGAGATTCAATCACAGCCTCTGGTTTGGATGACCGTTTCCTGAAAAACATATAGTGTGTGTAATTTAGATTATCTTAATAATAGAACTTTGCATTTACAAATGTGATTGCTGAAATCTGTAAGCCTATGAAAACATTACCTGGGAAGCAACTGAATTGGTTTCCTAAAAAATAAAATTGGATCTAAAGACTTTTTTTAATGGATAGAATTAATTGGATCAGAACATTGCTGCATAATTCTCATGCTCCCATGTGTGTTATTTCATATTTTTTTATGATTTTACTCTCTTAAAAAGTCAGTTAGCCCAAATAAACTGAATGATTATGGATTTCTTTAATCATTATATAGATTCAAATTCATAAAATCAGTATATACTGACACTTCAGGTGTGAACTTAAATGTGAAAGGTTGCTTTTACACTAAAACTTTTGGTGCACACACACACGTTTCATTAGACGACAAATGGTTGGTTTGGATGATGTGAATGCTGTTTTCCGAACTCAGGTGCTCTTGAACCACACCAGAGTCTGCATGAAAAGGCAGTCTGGGGTACTGATATGAACGCAAATTCTAAATCGAAGTGAACCGCTGTTCATGCTATATAATTTGTGCCTTTGTATGCTCCTGATCACAACAATTAAAGTACAATGCATTTCTGATACCTTCTAGTCTGTCAGATAAATAGACATTCTTCACATCTTTGCACCTTCATTGCATCTGCGGCAGACTAGCACAAGTGTCGTTCTGTGCATGTAAATTTTGCTGGTAAATCCAAAGTGACAAACTATGGGCAGCGGAAGGGGGAAGGAAACCAACCCAGGTTCGGACCAAGCAATCAAACCAATTGTAAAAGCACGCTAAACTAAAGCATGGCACCTCACCTACGTCCAGTTTTAGGCCTGGACTTCCCATTCTTTGATGTCCGAGGCCTTTCTAGTTTCATCAAGGACTGTCTCATGCTCTCCTCAGTGTAGGCCAGGTAAACATGGGAAAGGTCCACTTCAAACGGCTGTGTCATGAAGAGGGAAAATGCATGAATATACAATGGGAAAACCCTGAAAAAGGTTATGTAAATTGTCAGATACTTACATCTTTCTCTTTGTTGTCTGACACGGGCGTCTGTTTTCTCATGTTGTTGCCTGTGTAGGCCACACATTTCTGAAAATAGCAATCAGATCAGTTGTATTGTCAATAGTTTTTTTTTTTGTTCCCAAACACAAACTCAGATTTGGGAGATTTGACGTAGGGAACGTGTGAAATAATCTCACCAGCTGCCACTCTCCAATGTCCTCATTCCAGTGCACATAGTTCTCAATCATCTCCTGTGGAAGACAAAAAGAGACAGATGGTGATACAGCATCAAGCACAAGTGCTGTTCCTTTATTTAACATCATTTAAAAATTAAATGAACACCCACAAAAGTGCACACATAAGATGCCAAGACAGAACTTATGCACATGCTGCAAAGCCACTGCAGATTTGTGTTTTTTGAATTTAATAAAAAAAAAAAATGTATGGAATAGTTTGAAGCATACGAAACTACAGTAAAAAACTTGACTTATTGCAGGGAAATTGCAGTGTTGCAGCAGCAGAAACTAAATGATCACAGTATCTTGCACAAAATATGTTTGTCCATGTGCACTGGCACACATACAGACCTGATATTCCTGAGGAATAAAATTGTCAATAATGAGCATCTGCAGACGGAGCTCTCTGCTCAGCTGCCGGATGTTTTCCAGGAGACCTTCAATCTCCCTGTGATGCTCTTGCTGCAGATCAGCCATCTGAAACACAAGAGAGACATCTTAATGAACACATTGATGCGCTTTTGTTATGACTTTGAAATGTCTGAAATGCCTCATACGGTTCAGGCGAAAGGCTGTTCGAAAGCACAAGCAGTATACACTTCACTTTATCGCACCTCAGATTTTGCTGCCATCAACATGGTCCACACTTTCTTCAGTTTCTTGGTCTTGCCTTGAGCTTCTTCCTGTAAACTGGTGTATTTCTCCTCAATGTCCAACCGCTCTTGCTGTTTCAGAGACATTTATAAACATGGTAAAACTTTGGCTATGAACTGTCATACCAATACTAGATAAAATGTAGGTGATGTATACTTCTATATAATTGTCGGGTAAATTAAAACAGGCAAGACAGAAAAAAATGTACCATGTCAGAAATGTTGCTCTCATTGCACTCTAATAAATCATTATTGATCAGTCTCTGTCAGACTGATCAATAATGATTTATTGGAGTGCAATGAGAGCCGTCACGTCCAGGCTTTACCTCCTTTTCTTCCAGTTCCTTTCGAAGCTGCTCAGCCCTCTTCCTCCGCTCCTCCAGCTCACTGTTGGATTCATCCAGAAGCTTCTCTTGCTCCTCAGCCTTTGCCAGTAAATCAACCCCACCAACAATGACCCTCTTCTCCAGAGAGGACAGCTTCTCAAGTAATAAGTGGTGTTCCTGTCTGAGATGGAGGAATTATACAGTGCAAGATTAATATTTATAATAAATTAGTGCTGTTAGTTGATTATAATATTTAACCGTAATTAATTGCAGAGTTTTTCCATAGTTAGCGCGATTAATCGGAGATTAAAAGTCCTGAAATTTGACTCTTCTCTGCATCCGGAAAGTATTCACAGCGCTTCACATTTTCTACATTTTGTTATGTTACAGTCTTATTTCAAAATTGATTAAATTCATTATTTTCCTCAAAATTCTACAAACAATACCCCATAATGACAACGTGAAAAAAGTTTGTTTGAAATCTTTGCAAATTTATTTTAAAAAAATATATATCTAAAAATAATTGTACATAAGCATTCACAAACTTTGTCATGACACTCAAATTGAGCTCAGGTGCATCCTGTTTCCACTGATCATCCTAGAGATGTTTCTACAACTTGGAGTACACCTGTGGTAAATTCAGTTGATTGGACATGATTTGGAAAGGCACACACCTGAAGCCACTCCTCAAAAGACAAATGACAGCCCGCCTGGTGTTTGCCAAAAGGCACCTGAAGGACTCTCGGACCATGAGAAACAAAATTCTCTGTTCTGATGAAACAAAGATTGAACTCTTTGGCCTGATGGCAAGTGTCATGTTGGGAGGAAACCAGGCACCTCTCATAACCTGGCCAATACCATCCCAACAGTGAAGCATGGTGGTGGCAGCATCATGCTGTGGGGATGTATTTCAGTGGCAGGAACTGGGAGACTAGTCAGGATCGAGGGAAAGATGAATGCAGTAATGTACAGAGATATCCTTGATGAAAACGCTCTGAAGAGCGCTCTGGACCTCAGACTGGGGCGACGGTTCATCTTCCAACAGGACAACGACCCCAAGCACACAGGCAAGATAACAAAGGAGTGGCTATGGGACAACTCTGTGAATGTCCTTGAGTGGCCCAGCCAGAGCCCAGACTTGAACCTGATTGAACATCTCTAGAGAAATCTGAAAATAGCTGTGAACCGACGTTCCCCATTCAACCTGATGGAGCTTGAGAGGTCCTGCAAAGAAGAATGGGAGAAACTGCCCAAAAATAGGTGTGCCAAGCTTGTAGCATCATACACAAAATGACTTGAGGCTGTAATTGGTGCCAAAGCTGCTTCAACAAAGTATTGAGTAAAGGCTGTGAATACTGTGATTTTTGAAGGCTGTGATTTTTTTTTTTTTTTTTTTTTTATTTATTTATTTTTTTTCCGTTTTTTATTTTTAATAAATTTGCAAAGATTTCAAACAAATGTTTTTCACATTGTCATTATGGGGTATTGTTTTTAACATTTTGAAGAAAATAATGAATTTAATCAATTTTGGAATAAGGCTGTAACATAACAAAATGTGGAAAAAGTGAAGCGCTGTGAATACTTTAGGGATGCACTGTATATAATTATTTTCCTGTCAAGATGCATTTAATTCCTTCTTAGGAAAGAAAACAAAACAATGAACGGGTTGGTAGGGTTACTTTTGAAATGTATTCCACTACAGATTACATAATACATGCTGTAAAATGTAATTTGTAACGTACTCTAAATACTTTGGATTACTTCTTCAGCACAGACTATATAGGACTATAAAAACTCTGCAGGTACAGAAAGACAAAATACACACTTTAAAGATACGTTCTCTGAAAAACCTAAATATCTTATGCAGTGTTGTTTCTAAAACAAGATAAACCTAATTGATCTTGTTTTAGGATTTTTTTTTATATTTTTACAGGAAAACACAAAAATGCTCATCAAGAATATGATTTTTGCCCTAATATCGAAGGTCTTTATTATGATCTTTCAGGTTTATTTCTATTTCTTCTAACGTACTTCTCTGTCTGCTCGTATGAATGTAATGCATAAGAAAGTGTTTCACCGCTGCTCAAATGCACTTTGGATCACATCATTTATATGTATAAATGTTTTCCATCTGAAAGGACTAAATATGAAATGAAACAAATGACAATAAAACGCAAAGTAATCTCTTCAGTAATAAAAATACTTTTGAATGTATTTGTATTCTAATTACCAATGATTTCAATTTTAGAAAATAACTTTGCAACATAGGTTGAATATTCACTGCAATGCTCATTAAATCTCTCTTACTCTCATCCTCCAAGGACTGTGGCTATCCACTTTGCTATAGCAATCATGAAGCAGTATTCATGAATCGTGTTAGGGCGTCAATGCCAGTGTCATGTGCTGCTTTGAACTCCACATGAAAAGAGCTTGCAAAAAAGTCTTATTCTGCATTTTGGGGATAGTTAAGGTTTGACGTGCTTCTGTGGTAATTAAATTGCATATTACACAGCATGCAAAGTACTTGATTTAAATCACAAGTCATATCTGGTCTTGTTTTGTACAACAAATAGCATTAAGAGGTCCTTTGCCCATCATTTGATCACTGACACAGCTGTTGTGTGTACATCAGTGTAATGACCTTGGGCGGACACGTTGTAAAGGTCCCACCCTTTTCCGGCCTGAGTTATGTTGGTTTATGCCTTATTAATGGTAAATGTGTTAATCGCGATGTAGAAAACTTAACACGTTCAATTTTCTTTATTTAATTGCGCATGTTAACTTTGACAGTTCTATAATAAATGCTTCCATCATTTGTCATTTTGAATCAGAGATCATGGTCACAAAACACCTTTCATTACAGAGCATTTGTTGAATTACTAATTGCTCATACATATATTATATACCCCAAATTATGTTATATTGTTTCTCACTGGGCTTTTAGAAGGTCTTTCTCTCTCTTCTCAAGTTCTGCACGTGCTTTATTCCTTTCTTCCTCCTCCATGTCCAATTTGGCCTCCAGGGCCTTCCGCTCCTCCTCGATCTTTGCCTGCATCTCCACCATCTTATCTGGGGACACCTTCTTCCTCCCTGAGCAAAACACATTTTTTAAAAAAATAAAAAAAATACACAGACACACTTGTGCATGGTGCAAAGTTTAGCAAGAGAATTCTTAAATTCACCCCACAGATTCTTTTTTAGATATGGAAGCAACATCTCATATACCAGCTTTCTGTGATCTTCTGAAGAGTTAACTGGCATACATAGTCCACCGAGGCACCACAAACCATCTTTGTTTTCTGCCAGACTCACTATCTCACTCACTGATGCGATGTGTTGGCACAATAAACTTACTGCTACCTGGAGTTTCATATAATGTGTCCAAATGCCATTGTGGTCCAACATGAACCACTGTCTTTATGAATTCATTGCTTTTATTGAGTTAAACGTGATTTCTCAAGCATATACAGGTGCTGGTCATATAAGATTTATTTCAGTAATTCCATTCAAAAAGTGAAACTTGTATAATGTATACATTCATTCCACACAGACTGATATATTTCAAGTGTTCATTCCTTTTCATTTTGATGATTAAAACTGACAACTAATGAAAACCCCAAAATCAGTATCTCAGAAAATAAGAATATTGTGAAAAGGTTCAATATTGAAGACACCTGGTGCCACACTCTAATCAGCTAATTACCTCAAAACACCTGCAAAGGCCTTTAAATGGTCTCTCAGTCTAGTTCTGTAGGCTACACAATCATGGGGAAGACTGACTTGACAGCTGTCCAAAAGACGACCATTGACATCTTGCACAAGGAGGGCAAGACACAAAAGGTCATTGCTAAAGAGGCTGGCTGTTCACAGAGCTCTTTATCCAAGCACATTAATAGAGAGGCGAAGAGAAGAAAAAGATGTGGTAGAAAAAAAGTGTACAAGCAATAGGGATAACCGCACCCTGGAGAGGATTGTGAAACAAAACCCATTCAAAAATGTGGGGGAGATTCACAAAGAGTGGACTGCAGCTGGAGTCAGTGCTTCAAGAACCACCACGCACAGACGTATGCAAGACATGGGTTTCAGCTGTCGCATTCCTTGTGTCAAGCCACTCTTGAACAAGACACAGCGTCAGAAGCGGCTCGCCTGGGCTAAAGACAAAAAGGACTGGACTGCTGCAGAGTGGTCCAAAGTTATGTTCTCTGATGAAAGTAAATTTTGCATTTCCTTTGGAAATCAAGGTCTCAGAGTCTGGAGGAAGAGAGGAGAGGCACAGAATCCATGTTGCTTGAAGTCCAGTGTAAAGTTTCCACAGTCAGTGATGGTTTGGGGTGCCATGTCATCTGCTGGTGTTGGTCCACTGTGTTTTCTGAGGTCCAAGGTCAACGCAGCCGTCTACCAGGAAGTTTTAGAGCACTTCATGCTTCCTGCTGCTGACCAATTTTATGGAGATGCAGATTTCATTTTCCAACAGGACTTGGCACCTGCACACAGTGCCAAAGCTACCAGTACCTGGTTTAAGGACCATGGTATCCCTGTTCTTAATTGGCCAGCAAACTCGCCTGACCTTAACCCTATAGAAAATCTATGGGGTATTGTGAAGAGGAAGATGCAATACGCCAGACCCAACAATGCAGAAGAGCTGAAGGTGGCCACTATCAGAGCAACCTGGGCTCTCATAACACCTGAGCAGTGCCACAGACTGATCGACTCCATGCCACGCCGCATTGCTGCAGTAATTCAGGCAAAAGGAGCCCCAACTAAGTATTGAGTGCTGTACATGCTCATACTTTTCATGTTCATACTTTTCATTTGGCCAACATTTCTAAAAATCCTTTTTTTGTATTGGTCTTAAGTAATATTCAAATTTTCTGAGATACTGAATTTTGGATTTTCATTATTTGTCAGTTTTAATCACAATTAAATGAAATAAACATTTGAAATAAATCAGTCTGTGTGTAATGAATGAATATAATATCCAAGTTTCACTTTTTGAATGGAATTACTGAAATAAATCAACTTTTTGATGATATTCTAATTATATGACCAGCACCTGTAATATTTGTTGCTAAATGTAAAATTCTCTTTTTTTTTTTGGTGGGGCCAATTTTGGCAGGGCAATTACAAATCTTAACTTCTCACCTTGCTGGGCCTTATTGTTGAGCCCTGTGAATTGTTTTTGAAACAATTTAACTCAGTACAAAAATAACAAACTATGGGGCCTGGGTACCTCAGCGAGTAAAGATGCTGACTACCACCCTTGGTGTTCTCAACTTTGAATCACAGGGCATAGAGTGACTCCAGCCAGATCTCCTAAGCAACCAAATTGGCCCGGTTGCATGGGACGGTAGAGCTATAATGTGGTTCGCTCTCGGTGGGGTGAGTGGTGAGTTGTGAATGGATGCCACAGTGGATGGTGTGAAGCCTCCACACGCTCCATGTCTCCGCAGTAATGCGCTCAACAAGCCACATGATAAAATGCGTGGATTGACTGTCTCAGATGCGGAGGCAACTGAGATTCATCCTCCGCCACCCGGATTGAGGTGAGTCAATACACCACCATAAGGACTTAGAGCGCATAGGGAAGTGGGCATTCCAAATTGGGGAGAAAAAAAAATAATTCCTAACTATTGACTCACTATTTTGATTTAAAAGTTTTCAGATCAAGTATTCTAAAAAGCTTCTGTAATTCTTCCTATGTCATGGTGACTATCTTAGCTGTGGGACAGTATAACACACATGTGACGCATATAAAATAGGGTTTAACAATTAAAATGTATTACCAACAATGCACATCATTAAAAAATTTACATTACATTTAAGTTTGTAATTACATTTAAAATTACATTTTAAGTTAATTTACTTTGCAATACTCTACATAGCAGTGACAGGATGGGTAGGGTTTCTGAAGAGATCATGACACCAATCTCTTTGGTTTTGAATTTAGAGTAGAAAAGTCACATGGGCCAACACATTGCATAAGAGGGGAGAAAACAGAAGCACATATCTAAATGTCTTTTTGGTAACACCCAAAAAGATGACGGTAATTGGGTCAGCATGAAATGAGACAGCACACATTCAGCCTTTGGTGATGAAAAATCTGCAAGACGAAACAAAAATGATAAATGAAGTCATCAGATGTGAGTATCAGTGATGCCCGAGAGACATTTTCAGAGTTCCTGTCGGAAGACGTGAGGGGGTTTTTTTCACTGGTTTCTGCTGTGTCAATGTAACTGCTATTACCTACTGATTAAAGTTATTTAAAACCTAAAATATATTTTTGATTGTTGAGTAATTACATTTTTATGTTATTCTTTGTGATTAAAATGTTTTATTGATTCACACAACAAACAAAGAAAAGCAAAACATTTATACAGAGTCAAGATTTAAAGATCTTAATAGAATTGATGTAAAATCTTGAATTGCCATAATCTCTTGATAGAAGTTAAAACTCTGTTCCCCAGACTATGAATTAATGGAGCAATACACTGATTACTCATGACCTTTTGCAAAAGCAGTAATCACCACTCGGTGTATCTACCACTTTAGGGGGATGTATGCTACTCCCAAAAATTGTACAGAGAAGGTTACGCAGCTGTAAATACCTAAAGAACTGAGATCTGGGAATCCCACAATGTTGAACCAAACATTTTCCAAGGATCTCAACACTCCATACAAGTCACAGAGTGTAGTGACCCCCCTCACAATCCACTCTGGCCAGCAGAAAGTATTTGCAATGGCGAAATAGGGGCAAGAACTTCCTGTTCATTACAAAACCAAGGAGGGGCTCTCTCAGGTGGAAGTGGCCAATGAACCAAATGTCTGAAACTTAATGCATAAAAATAACAAATAACAAATCTTGGGTAGGCCTATTTATGTCATTCTTTAAAGGTCACACATTTTGCAATTAGCAGAGGGTATTGCAATCACAAACAGAAACAACTGCAAGGGCTGATGGGTTATCATGGAGAAATCTTGAAACCGAAGGTGTGAGTGGTTTTTGACATTCTACTTGAACTGTAGTTGCTAGAATGACAGTCTAGTGTAACCCTAAAGCTAAATCAGGGTTCCCACTCTTTTCAAGGCTCAATTTTCCAGGACATTTCAAGGATATTTGATGTGCCCAACAAGTGTATTGTTCATTTAAACATGCGTTCATTTAAATTGTGCTTTTATTTTGGCATCTCTGTGTTTTTCTCCCCTTTTTTTCTCCCCAAATTGGCATGCCCAATACCCAATGCGTTCCAAGACCTCATGGTGGTGTAGTGACTCGCCCCAATCCGGGTGGCGGAGGACAAATCTCAGTTGCTCTCTGCATCTGAGGCAGTGAATCCACGAATCTTATCACGTGGCTTGTTGAGCGCATTAACAGAGACGTAGCGTGTGTGGAGTCTCACGCTATTCTTTGCAGCATCCATGCACAACACACCACACACCCCACCGAGAGCGAGAACCACATTATAGTGACCACAAGGAGGTTAACCCAACATGACCCTAGCCACAGGGCCAATTGGTTGCTAAGGAAGCCTGACTGGAGTCACTCAACTTGCGACTCCAGGTGTGATAGTCAGCGTCTTTACTTGCTGAGCTACCCAGGCTCCGGTTTCTGTGTGTTTTTGATAGTAGTTTCTCACCTCCTGATAAACAGTTCTCAACATGGTCCAGTGTGATTATTAATCTTATTCATCCCTGTAAAGCTGTGATTTAAGTAAATACATAGCATTCATAATGCTCTGCTGTCTGTCATCTCACACTCACACACAAGAGCGTGCATTATGACCATCATGAGGTGGACATATCCACACTAGGACATGTCGCAATTTTAATTTGATTAATTGTGCATTTAAAAATTCATTTTTGTCCAAATATGTTGTATCCCAAGACATTCGGCTTTTTAAAGCTTATGCCATTTTTATAACTAGATTTCATTCTATACTAGATGTTTCAGTCCGTGTTTTCCGCCTACTACATGTGGTAACCATGGTATAAGCAGACTCCAATTGTTGAATTCTTGAATATTAATTCACATCTCAAGATGTTAAGGCCAAATCACCACGCTATCAACTGAATTTGTTTTCCAAAAAATCAGTTTTGGTCTGACAGTCAAATGTTTTTGAGGTTAACACAACAGCAATTTTGGAACTAAAAAAAAAATCTTATTTTGTAATATATTAATACATAAACTATTTTGTTGGAGCAAAGCAGAGATAACAGCAGATGAGCAGAGAAAGTACGTGACAGGGATTTGTTTATGAAACTCAACCACTGACATAGTTTCACAATGCGCATCCCCTGGCAGTGACAAAACAATATGAATGTGTGTAATTGTCTCCTATTCCGAGTCCCGATCATTACAATGTTTTTGTACATGTAACAAAAACTTTGTTAGCAACACAGTCAAACAGTTCTATTATACTAAAATATTTTCCAGGAAAAATCATTATTTTCCAGGACATATATTTGTTTCAAATTTTCCGTGACTGGAAAACTGCATTGCAAAATTCCAGGTTTTCCAGGATCCATGGGAATATTGCAGTCCAAATTTATTCTGGCCCAAAACCACCCATTTCAACATGATGTGGCTTTTTTACTATGTTTAATGACCATTACATGTCTCATGAAAGTTGACTCTGATTCTTTAGTGGCATTCTGTAGTCAAAAGTATTTCTGTATAATGACCACTATATTTGACATTGGTTGTCCCAGGTATCCAACCTTTTACACTGTGCAAGTTTTATGAAATCTGTGCTCTCATTCTTCGCACATAACATAATAGGCCTAACTTAAACTCAAATCATCAACATTGCACACCCATACATCTACTTAAGTAGCGGTTTAATAAGCAGGATAATGTTTAGTCAGTAAGTCATTATGGCAAAACTAATCCTGACAAGATGATAAATGGTCTGCAATTATATAGGGCTTTTTTTAACCTTAACGGTATTCAAAGCGCTTTACACGGTGACTCATTCACCCATTCAAAAACACACACACACACACACACACACACACACACACACACACACACACACACACCCACCCCCAATGACAGCAGGGCTGTCATGCAAGGTGCTAGCCTGCCATTGGGAGCAACTTCGGGTTCAGTGTCTTGCTCCAGCATGTGGAGTCATGTGGGCCAGGAACCGAACCACCAAACCTGCGATAAGTGGGCAACCAGCTCTACCACCTGAGCCGCAGCAGCATGTAAAAAGCATCAAGCAGAATGAATTTCAGTGCAAACCAGTCTTAACCAATGTATGTTATGTAAACTGTCAAATTTTAAGGTTTAAACTATTGTTCTGCTTGCGTTTCATAAATGAGGCCCATTTAGTAAAATGTGTGTTTTCTTTGGGGTCAGAATTTACATCTACCCAAGAGTGCTAAAAATAAAAAATGTAACTGGTCATAACTCTGAAAAAGCAGAATATACAATTGTGCTCATTGGTATCTGTGACAGGGCGGAGGGCGGGGCCGAGCCGTGATTATACACACCCGGTCCCTTATCGGGCTAATTGAGTCTCGGAGAGGGATAAAGGCTGATTGCGGACAGTGGTGCGGGAGAGAGAGATCATTTACGGACATGTCCGTCATGTGTGTGTTTTGTCTTTTGTTTTAAGTTTATCATTAAAATATGACTTATATTGTCGGCACTTGCCTCATCCTTGCCCGTCCAAATCCCTTTACTCTGGTGCCGAAATCCGGGAAGGAGGAGGGATACGCCGTAGTAGAGTTCCCGCCACTACCGTCCACCCCAACGGAGCAGCCGCGGCCGTCTGCCGGGAGACGAGGAGCCCAGTCGCCTGGAAGCTGAGGAACGGCCGCCGACTGCGAGGGGAGAAGGGGCTCCTAACCGGCCGCCTGGAGCGGTCAAGGCTGCTGCCAGGGGCGGAGGATTCCCCTACCAGCCACTGAAACGCGCCGGGTTATGAGACTGCCGACCGTGAGCGGGGAGGGGCTCACTGCCAACCGCCTGGAGCGGGAGAACCGCTGACAGGGGCGGGGGAGACCCCTTCTGTTCCCCGAGAACGTGACAGGGCATTTCGTCCGCCAGGGGCTTGAGGACTGCCTCCGATCCGCCCGGGTATGCGAAGCTGTCGTCCGTTGGAGGAGTGACCGGAGACCAAGCTACGGCGTATCGGAGAACAGGCGAGTAATTTTATTTATTTTTTTTTCATCTCTCTCTCTTTCTCTCTCTCCTCTTTTTTCATCTCTCTCACTGCCGCTCTGCATTGGCCTTTTCCCTCGTGTTTAAATTTTAGTGTTTTTTTTGGGTGGGGGGGGGGGGGGGCTGCACTGTTACAGGAAGGTAGACGGGCTTGACCTGCTGGCAGACGGGGCTTAGGTCATGCCCTACCCCAGGGAATGTCATGCCGGGGGCGCCCCAGCCTGAGAGAACGAGGGAGGAAATGTGACAGGGTGGAGGGCGGGGCCGGGTCGTGATTATACACATCCGGTCCCTTAACGGGCTAATTGATTTACGGACATGTCCGTCATGTGTGTGTTTTGTCTTTTGTTTTAAGTTTATCATTAAAATATTATTTATATTGTCAAGCCGGTTCTCGCCCTGTCCAAATCCCTTTACAGTATACTTTTTACTTTCATGCGACAACTCAAGCAACTACTTTATTGAAAGCACTTATTGTTGCAGCTCTGTACTTGTCAACAAGATTTTGTTGCAAAGTGAGCTGATGAAAACCTGTGCACCCTGATCTGGAATTTGCATTAAGTCAGCCAATCATATTGAAATCAAATTTATTTGGCATATGCATTAGACGGTCCGTGGCCTTGCCGTCTGACAGAACAAGTATGGGGGGGGGTGTTCAGTTGCGCCTGCAATTGACTGTCCTAAAGATAATCACAAAGCTGCAAATGCATCCGTAAATACTTGCAGTCAAAAGTGTATACTTTGAAATGCTAGAGAGCTCGATTGTAAGCAAGATGTAACAGCAAGTGGAAAACTAAAGTATACCCTAGCCTCGAGTGTAGGAAGGACTTTTTGGACTTGAGGGATGATTAAAGGAATATTCTGGGTTCAAAAAATTAAGCTCAATCAACAGCATTTGTGACATAATATTGATTAATTCAAAAATTTATTTTGACTTGCTCCTCCTTTTCTTTATAAAAAAAAAAAAATCTGGGTTCAAGCGAGTCACTTACACTTCTACTTAGTCACAGTAGAAGTAAACGTTACAAAACTCACTGTTTCAAAAGAATAGCCACAAGACAATATTTTAGTGTGATAAAATTGCTCACTAAACTTTTCTGTACAAAGTTATAGCCAATTTTCCAAAACAATGTAATGTCAACAAACCCTAAAATGACTGTAAAAATGTCAATTTAAACATCTTTACAGCTCAAATAATACATGACTTTTTACAGAAGAATTCATATAATTCATGCTTTTTTTAAAGAAGAGACGAGTCAAAAAAAAAGTTTTGTGGTATTCAACATTATACCACAAATGCTGTCAATTGGATGGGCTATCCACATGCTGCTCCCACTGACTAGCCTAGGATCTCTCCTCAAAGTGCTGTGCTAAATAGCAGGCAGAGTGTGCAAAAAAAAAAGAGAGAGACTGAAAGACCACCAGCTAACAGTACCACGGTGGCAGCGAAGACAGAGACAGAGCTTAAATATTGGAAAGCAAAAGTCAGCAAGCCAAGCCAGAGAGTTTTGCTCTAAAGATATCCTTAAAAGCAGGTATTTGATTGAATGTTAGACGTATGTGGGCACAGAGACAAAAGAGAGTCATTGCCAGGCATTAACTGTTAAACACATGACGCATGATGAAACCACGGCTTTTTGATCTGATGGCCTAGACAAGAAAACCGTAGCCACAATGTTTCTTCCTCCACAGATACTCAGATACAAAGAATGTGTCAGGGTACACAAGTAAATCAGATGGTTAATGGCCAAACAATCAGTAAGTAGCAGTCTTCAGAAAATAAACTTAATTGATGGTACAATGACTTAATATGTTTTTAGTAGGCTTAGGAATTTGAAGATTTTCTTGATGATTGTCTGATATTTCTGAACACAAATTTTGCAAAGCTTGAGCGGCAGGGTAAATGAACAGGGGGTTGTCACACACCGGATGTGTCTGATGGACGACATGGCATGTTCTAAAATTCAAAGCATTAATTTTCTTTGAAGGTATGCACACACACACACACGGCAGACTGGCTGTCTCTCGAGGCTGCTCAAAAATCTGCAGCGCCACAGAACTCAACTCACATTAAATTCGCTTTACATTAAATTCTACCCAAATCATTATCAAAGCATAAAGATTACTCTAGCCATCAGTGGACGGTATTTTGTGCATATGCATCTTTCATAGAGCCAGCACAATGTATTTTCAGTTACAAGTATGTCTTTTTTGTGGTTTGACAGTTTGAAACCTCTTCAAAGCTACATACAGAGAAACTGCATGATAATTTCTAACCGTTTAGTTTTTATATGTCCTGTGTAAGGAGCTCTAAAATACCTGTGTGGTGACACCTTGCATCCGGTTCAGTAAATGACCCCCATGTGGTCTCCCAAAGCATTTATGCCAGACAACTGAGTGAGTTGGAAAGCATGCAAATTAGGCTTCTAATTTAAAGGTTGGCCAATGTAAACATAACAATGCCTCAAAAATATATAGATAAAATAATGTGCCAATCAATAATCAATATATGGATATTTTATGAAATGCCAAGTTTTTTGTAATTTCACATTATTTATATAATCTAAAAAAATAAAATAAATCAACAATAAAGACAGAGGAAAAAAAGCCCCTTATGCCACTGACATTTCACTCCCAAACATTGAGGATGATGTTCAAAGCAATACTTGTGGTCAGAAGTAAAGGCCACTGGATTACATCATTTTCAAAATAAGCTCTCTGACTAATGTTGAAACGGGAAAGTGTAGTTAAGAGTACGTCAATACCCCTTCGTTTCCGGCGTCTCTCCCCTCCATCACCCATGTCATCTTCACCTTCATCCATGTCATCCGATCCACTGCCATCAGAACCAGAGATCTCCTCACCTAAGAAGGAACAATTATATATACAGTGGTGTGAAAAAGTGTTTGCCCCCTTCCTCATTTCCTGTTCCTTTGCATGTTTGTCACACTTAAGTGTTTCGGAACATCAAACCAATTTAAACAATAGTCAAGGACAACACAAGTAAACACAAAATGCAATTTGTAAATGAAGGTGTTTATTATTAAAGGTGAAAAAAAATCCAAACCATCATGGCCCTGTGTGAAAAGGTTCTTCTATATATTTTTGGTCTCAATTGCTTCGGTCTGTTTATGTAAACTGTCTCAATGCTCAGTGGGGGTCGCTGTGGGGCCATGCCATCTGTTGCAGGGCTCCCTGTTCTTCTATTCTATTTGCAGAAGGAATGTTTGGGAGTCTAAAATGTATATTTCCTATTGACACACTAAAGTTGAAGATATATATATAATCATCTTAAGACAAATGTTTTTGTTAAACATCTTATGTGCCTAAGACTTTTTTTGAACCTCGGAGTTCTCAATACTGCCAATCAAATTGCCACTTTTTAAGCATCACAGCCACACTCCCCATATGCTGGTCTTTTCAACAATAGTTAGCAAAATAGTTCTGCCTTTTAAGACAGCATGCTCAATGAAAATCAAAAGATGGACTATTCAAAGGAAACTTAAATTTTTTCTATCTAAAAAATACACTTAAAATTAGTTCAATATATAACTGATAATAAAAAATATTATATATAAAATAAAATAAATAAATAAAAAAATATTTCAATATTTGTGTGTGCTAAATCTTTGCTTTTGTTAGAGTATCAAGTCATTAGCTTAGCAAAATGCTAATATTTCTCTCCATTGGAATCAACTGTGAATGTTAGTCGAGTTTCTTGTGCACTTCACATAAGGAGCAGTATTTGTGTGGCGCTTGTGAGTAACTGTTAACGGAATAGCTGCCTTTGAAAAGCCCTTCAAATCAATTGTGTTTCAGGTTCCATTTCAGGTTATCATGCTGCTCTAGAAGGTAAGCTGCCTAGGTAGACCATAGACGGCAGGGCAGCACACTAGGTTTGGAACAATCATAATGTGTCACATCCTGGAGACCAATTCCCACATTAGACATAAGATGAAAATAATGAGTGGTACCTTCTTCCAGCTTTTTCTTGAGCTCTTCAATTTCCTTCTGAAACTGGCGCAATAATGCATCCTTTGGGTCCTCATTAATTCTGGCCTTATTCTTGATGTTTTTAGCACGGTTGGCATAACGAAGAGTACTAATGGTCTCATCATAGTTGTAATCTGCTGGGCCGATGTTTGCACACTGAAAAGTCAGAGATGATTAAAAAAGTTGTACGATGTGCAGCACTGTTCACTAAAATATTACTACATTCTGTAATAGAACAAATGTTTTGATCAGTGCACATTTCTATACCATCATGGTTTTGGAGTTTCCTCCCAGAGAGTCCTGTAACAGTCGTGTGAGTTTTGAGTTCCTGTAGGGCACATGGGTGCTCTTCCCATCCACTAGTGCAGAAATAACATTTCCCAGGGTTGACAGAGACAGGTTGATCTTTGTGGCCTCTTTAAGTCGTTGACCTGTGGCACCTGTTTTTCCTTGCCTCTCAGAACCCTGAGCAACAAAACATTATGCTCAGTGCTAAAAAAAAGATGTTACAAATGTTATACTCTACCACATGATCTGATCTGCTTACCGCAAGGTCAACCAGGTGTAGTTTGCCCATGCGCACATGTTGATCACCATCTATACCCTTCTCGCTGCATTCAATAGTTATGGTGAAGATGGCATGAGAGCGAGAACTGTGTTCGTTCATATTGGTCGAACCAACAGAACCTGGAAAAGGAGAAGACAAAAGATATAATTTGGGCACAACAAATTAGCTATACAATTCAGTTATGCAACAGTTGAACATTTTTGTTGCAACAGCATTAACATTCAGCTGTTAAGGAGATCATGTATTCACCCTTATTCAAATGTAACTATAATCCAAAACCTCAAAATGGTTCATGGCAAATACTTTGGTAAAGTCAGCTAGTTCTTGAGAAATGCACAAAAAAAAACAAGAAAAAAAACAACACATCTAATATTGTTTATCATCACTACACTAAGCAAACCAGTGAGTCAGTGCCTCCAGAAGAAAAAGTATTCCACATCTTCATATTCATATCTTTATTGACTTCATAATCCAAAATTCTGCTTTTAAGATCCAAATCAACATTATTTCCATGGTGCTAGCTGGAGTGATAAATAGACTAAGAAGATTCACATACAAACAACAATATACTTACGGTTTTTATGTCCAAGGGTCATAATCCTATCCATATCATCAGCATTGTTTACCACATATCCAGAAAGATCCTTAATATAAACTCCTACATCAGGTCTCTCCTTCACCTATTTAAAACAAAAGAAAGGGATGCAAGGTAAATAAATGGTATTTATTTTGTAAATCTCCATTCTTTCAGTCTATTATGCTCCGTGTAGTTTGTGTATCAGTTGCATTTCTGGTAGAGATACACCGATCGACCGGCGGGGGACCGGAATCAGCTGGTTTTCCGCGTGCTCGGCCCGGACCGGTAACCGGCCGGTCAGTCTCACGTCTTTCCGATTCCGAGCCGGTCCGTTTTGTTGCAAGCAGTGCAGGCAATAACGTCACAGCCGCATGAAAACATGACATCTTCACTCACTGTGAGTGAAAAATACATAAAGTTCGCAATTTGTACTATTTGTAAGGCTAAAGTAAACCGTGGGATGGCAGAGGCAGGCTAAATACATATAAATTGTGCCGTTGTGATTTAATGTGCTGAGTAACGTCATTTTTCCCACCGTGTCCGATATTAAAATCAGTGCGACACACTTTGCAAAAGGCGTGGGTATTGTTGATATGGCTTCAGGATATGAAATTAAATGTTGTTAAATTTACATATGTGTGTGTGTTTGTGTGTATATATATATATATATATATATATATATATATATATATATATATATATATATATATATATATTTATTTATTTTTTTTTATTTTTTTTTCAACAGCGGTTTTTGTTGCCAGGTTGAGGTCACAAATGGGTTGAAATTTGTATGTGTCGATTGTGTGAGTTGGATGCGTTTCATACAAGATCTGGCAACTGGACAACCTTGGAATAATATATTGATGTGATTATCCATGTAACGTGGTTTGGGCCATACAAATTATGGGAGTTTCCTGGGAGAAATAACAAAACGGGAGGGGGGTGGGAGATGGGTGTGGTTACAAGACGATCCCGAAGCAGCAATCAGTTTTACCTCTGATAACGTAAGATTAATGTCAATGTTGAGCATATTGGACACTTCAGTTTTGTTCATAGGCTTGTAATATTTGGAATTGTTTTGTTAGACGAGTAAAAAATAGAAAAAGGATAATCTGTTTTGTTATATAAAGCATTTGCAGTTAATTGTTATTTCTACCTCTGTCCATTCACAGAGCACTTTATATATCAGAAGTCAGAGAAGATCCTGTAACTTTGTTTGGGGGAAATTGTAATGTTTAATAATTTATTTTATTATGAAAATTTAATTTTGCATTGAAGAAAGGTATATTTTGTTTGTATATGCGGTCAATAATAGTTCTTAGAAAGAAAATCGGAAAAATCGATATCGGCAGATCACACTTGGAGAAAAATCGGAATCGTCCAAGAAAATTGCAATCGGTGCATCTAATTTCTGGGGTTTACAATTCGGAATTTATGTTGCACAGTAAATTATGCGAGTGCTTCATTGCAGTGATTCAAGCTGTGGTCAAGTCAGACTTCCTCAACAGCAATGAACCTAAACAGGGATCTTATATTTGTACCGTTAGGTTATATTGTAATCTGCACACAAGCCAATGTTTGTGGATCTGTTTTTAGAGGCATCTTTGTTCTGGATCAGTGTTTCTCAATCTGGCTCTTGGGCCCCCAAACAACAGTGCAAATTTTAGATGTTTCCATGATCTAACACACTTGATTCATCAAATCAGTCAAAGATTTTAAAGGGATAGCTCACCCAAAAAATAACGTTCTCTTATCATTTACTCACCATCATACCATTCCAGATGTGTAATGCATGACTTTCTTTAGCAGAACACAAAAAAGTCTAAAGATATTTGTAAGAATATCAAAGCTCTGTAGGTTCAAACAATGCAAGTGAATGCTGACCAAAAATTTGAAGCTTCAAAAAGCACATAAAGGCGTATAAAAAAAAACTAAAAGCGTATTAGTAATCTATAAGACAAATAGGATTTTGGGTGAGAACAGACCAAAATGTAACTCTTTTTTTCACTGTATATCTTGCCATTGCATTCTCTAGGGACGATCGTGATTAATTACAATGACTAGTGCTTGATGCATGCACGCACACTAGATGGTGCTAGGAAGTGTAATCGAGCTTGAAATCATGATCCCCAAGGAGACTGCAGATATGAGGATTAATAGTGAAAAAGCAGTAATATTTTGGATCGCTTCAGAAGACATGGATAAAACCACTGGAGTCCAATGGATTAATTTTATGCTGACTTTCTGCTTTTTGGACCTTCAAAGTTTTGGTCACAATTCACTTGCATTGTATAGACCTACAGAGCTGAAATATTCTTCCAAAAATCTTCTTTCATGTTCTGCAGAGGAAAGAAAGTCATACTGGGTGTGGTATGAGTGTAAATGAGAGAATTTTTGGGTGAACTATACCTTTAATAAATGAGCATGCAAGGGACAAGGACCCCCAGAAACAGGTTTGAGAAACACTAACACCTAGATCGCCACTGACCTCTCAGCTATGATGAAACATGATGGTTTCTCACCTCCAGCCTCTGCATCTGATCCTTTCCTAACAGATCTCTCACCTCTTCGTTGTAAATTTCCAAATATGAAACTCTCACTAGAAACCTGTGGTTAGATAAACATGTCATCAGACTTTTTCTTGAAATCATGCAAATCCCTGATAAGGTTCAGAAGATCATTAAAAAAAAGAAGAAAAAAAAAGACATTTAACACCAGATCACTCAAAAGAGTCCAGGTTCTTACCTAGTGTCTCCTTCTGCTTTTGCAATGTGGCCAAATATATGAGCAAATGAATTAGGAATGATGCCACGGAGTTCAGGCACTGCCCTGACACCCTCCATGGTAAATGTTTTCCCAGTGCCTGTCTGACCATATGCAAATATGGTTCCTGAGAAAAAAATTACCCAGTAAAATGTAATGCTTGTAAAATCAGTCAAACATACAAAATAGAGAATAATATAGAGTATATGATTAAACATGTCAATTAAGGAGATCATGTTTTCTCCCTTATTCAAATGTAACTAACTCATAACATCAAGATAGTTAATTGCATATCATTTTGAAAAGTCAGCTAGTGTTTGAGAAATGTAACAAAAGCCACATTTAATATTGTTGAGATTATCATCTCTACCCTATAAACACCAGTGTTGGTGCCTGCAGAAGCAAAAGTATTCCATATCTTCATATCTAGCAACAGGATATAGGCTTCATAATTCATCAATCAAACATAGAAAATAGTGGATAATATAGTATGTTATAGAGGTAGACAGTTATTTTGGTTTTACCGATTAATCGTGCCGATAGTTGCTTTTTGGAACTTTCGGTTATCGGCAAATATTATTCCTCTGTGTTTCTCTGTGGCTGGAGCTATTTTTGATTAAAGAATAAAGTAATCTAAATTGAAGGAAGTGCACGCAAGCAAAAATTTGACTACATGGAAACATGCCCTATCAGCACATACAGTGTGCCTCCAAATTAATCTCTAGTAAATAATAAACCTTATTCCTCATTAAACCTCATCTGGAAAAATGTGTAATTAATATATATATACACACAGGTGCTGGTCATATAATTAGAATATCATCAGAAAGTTGATTTATTTCAGTAATTCCATTCAAAAAGTGAAACTTGTATAATGTATACATTCATTCCACACAGACTGATATATTTCTAGTGTTCATTCTTTTTAATTTTGATGATTATAACTGACAACTAATGAAAACCCCAAAATCAGTATCTCAGAAAATTTGAATATTGTGAAAAGGTTCAATATTGAAGACACCTGGTGCCACACTCTAATCAGCTAATTAACTCAAAACACCTGCAAAGGCCTTTAAATGGTCTCTCAGTCTAGTTCTGTAGGATACACAATCATGGTGAAGACTGCTGACTTGACAGCTGTCCAAAAGACGACCACTGACATCTTGCACAAGGAGGGCAAGACACAAAAGGTCATTGCTAAAGAGGCTGGCTGTTCACAGAGCTCTTTATCCAAGCACATTAATAGAGAGGCGAAGAGAAGAAAAAGATGTGGTAGAAAAAAAGTGTACAAGCAATAGGGATAACCGCACCCTGGAGAGGATTGTGAAACAAAACCCATTCAAAAATGTGGGGGAGATTCACAAAGAGTGGACTGCAGCTGGAGTCAGTGCTTCAAGAACCACCACGCACAGACGTATGCAAGACATGGGTTTCAGCTGTCGCATTCCTTGTGTCAAGCCACTCTTGAACAAGACACAGCGTCAGAAGCATCTCGCCTGGGCTAAAGTCAAAAAGGACTGGACTGCTGCAGAGTGGTCCAAAGTTATGTTCTCTGATGAAAGTAAATTTTGCATTTCCTTTGGAAATCAAGGTCCCAGAGTCTGGAGGAAGAGAGGAGAGGCACAGAATCCACGTTGGATCCAAGTCCAGTGTAAAGTTTCCACAGTCAGTGATGGTTTGGGGTGCCATGTCATCTGCTGGTGTTGGTCCACTGTGTTTTCTGAGGTCCAAGGTCAACGCAGCCATCTACCAGGAAGTTTTTTTGAGGTCCAAGGTCAACGCAGCCATCTACCAGGAAGTTTTAGAGCACTTCATGCTTCCTGCTGCTGACCAATTTTATGGAGATGCAGATTTCATTTTCCAACAGGACTTGGCACCCGCACACAGTGCCAAAGCTACCAGTAGGTTTAAGGACCATGGTATACCTGTTCTTAATTGGCCAGCAAACTCGCCTGACCTTAACCCTATAGAAAATCTATGGGGTATTGTGAAGAGGAAGATGCAATGCGCCAGACCCAACAATGCAGAAGAGCTGAAGGCCACTATCAGAGCAACCTGGGCTCTCATAACACCTGAGCAGTGCCACAGACTGATCGACTCCATGCCACGCCACATTGTTGCAGTAATTCAGGCAAAAGGAGCCCCAACTAAGTATTGAGTGCTGTACATGCTCATACTTTTCATGTTCATACTTTTCAGTTGGCCAACATTTCTAAAAATCCTTTTTTTGTATTGGTCTTAAGTAATATTCTAATTTTCGGAGATACTGAATTTGGGATTTTCATTAGTTTAGTGTTAATCATCACAATTAAATGAAATAAACATTTGAAATATAGCAGTCTGTGTGTAATGAATGAATATAATATCCAAGTTTCACTTTTTGAATGGAATTACTGAAATAAATCAACTTTTTGATGATATTCTAATTATATGACCAGCACCTGTATATATATATATACACACACACAAAAACACACACATACATACATACACACATAACCGGTCAAAAGTTTTGAAACACTTATTCTTTATTATTTTTAATTTTTTTTCCACATTTTAGAATAATAGTAAAGTCATCAAAATTATGGAATAACATAAATGGAAGTATGGGAATTATGTTGTGACTAAACAAAATCCAAAAAAAAAATTGTTATATTTTAGCATCTTCAAAATAGTCACCCTTTGCCTAGGTTTTGCAGAAATGTACTCCTCTGACATTTTCACAACCAACTTCTTGATGTATCACCCTGGGATGCTTTTTAAACAGCATTGAAGGAGTTCCCATCTATGTTCGGCACTTATTGGCTCCTTATTTTTTTTTAAGTCATCAATTTCTAAAAAAAAATTTTATTATAAAATTTTAGTTTTATAATTAAATAAATTAATATGGTGGCACAATTATATTTTTGTTTACAAAACTAATTTCCAACAAACTTGCATTTGCCTTCAGATCAAAATATTTTTAAGATCACAAGAAGCATTTCAGTCAAGTGTTTCAAAACTTTTGACTGGTAGTGTGTAATATATATGCATACAAACAAGCTGGTGAACATATAGGCTATAAAATTCTTAATTTGGTAAATACTTAAATATAAAGCATTTAAACAGAGTCAAGTCTCCATCGTTACAAAATAACAGTCATTTGTGTGTTTTGGGCCTGTTTACACCTAAAAGTCCCACTTTATGCACCAAATCTTTATTTAATTTTTTGGGGTTATTATTGGAATTTTGCTTGAACAATAAACTGAATCTTTAAAAACTATTTTAAACAAATGTAAAAACTATCTGACATTACTAATCATTATTTGCAAAAATCCACCATCGGTCAACCTCTAGTATGTGATTAAACATTTAAATAATACCAAACACAAACATTTTCAACAAATCTATGGGGAAGTTGGCTAAACTAAGTAAGCGTTTATTTGTCTTTTACTTACCATTATAACCCTCTAATACTGAGTCAATGATGGGTCGCGCTGTTAAATTATACACATCCAGCTGTTTACTTTCTGGGCCAAACACTGTATCGAAGGTGAACGTCTTTGGCGGCTCACTGGAAATATCAAGTTTGTTCACAGTAATGGTTCCTCTGATCTCATCCACAGACACAGATTTCTTGTGTCCCATTACCTTCTCCTTCTCATTAAGGGGTCGACATCTCACCACCACCTTCACATTATCACTCACCTCCAGCTTCTCCGGTTTATCCAGCTTATGACTCTGTTAAAAATATTACAGTTATAAGTGAACAGGATTGCAGGCAGTGATTCAAACCCTAGTGGCTGTCTAGTGATGCCATCTTTAGGAATCATAGAAGCACACGATGCCCAAAGTTGGCATCACTAGTCAGGAATGTTGATTCTGTCTAGGTAGAACAGCTTGAGATAGCCATAAAATTACCATTCGTAGTTAAAGCCAAAACATCGTAGTTACTACTACAGTTATTACTGTAATAAAACCATAACACATTAATATGGGCCCTCGCTCATTCAAACAGTGTAAGCTTTCTAAAATGTGTCTTTTTTATAACAGTGGTGACTGAAGTTAGCACAGTCGAATTGTAGAAAAAATAACTAGCAAGTATGGTATTTTAAAATGAACTAATATAGTGAACATAGAAATTATGGGTTGGTGTATTTTAAGGCGTTCATGTGAGTGGATGGGAACTGAACTCTGTTGCTAAGCAGCTGAAGCGCTCGGCCTAACCCGAACTAACAGCTAATTAATAACAGACAACACAAAACATTTTTTTTTTTACACACCAAACGTAACTAGTTATCTCTTTTAAGCGGGTTGCACATTATTTCCTAACGTAAAGTGACACTGACTCGCTGAGAGATCGTAAAATCTTTAAACCTGCTGAGGTTTCCGTGAAGCTAATAACTAGCAGGCGGCTAGCTGTATGTGCACGAAACAGCTTGTGGTATAGTCAAAAACAACATAAATAAATACATGTATCAAATGCATACAGTTAAAATGACAAAAACATGATTGAAAACGCTGTCAAATAACAGTCCATTAAATATTTGCATGCGATTACGGTTGCAATGCAAAAATGGGGCATAACAACACTCACATTACACCGACAGATGAAAAAAGAGATGGCATTGCAATCTTACCGGCATTTTCAGATTTGAATAACTCTTTTATTTAGACTTAAATAAACAACAAATGTTCGCCTCTGGTGCCAAGAGGATGAGGTCTTTCTGGGGGATGTTTTCTCCAAGCACAGTTGCCCATCCCAAACAGTCCGCTGCTGGCTTTACTGGACATGCGCGTCAATGCTTATGTGTGTACTTGCATATTCGTGGAAATCAAATACAAAATTGTTACATTTTTTTTAACACGTAAAACAATAATATAATACTTAGTATTCCTCTTGATTCTCTACTTATCTTAAATAAATGGCAAAACAAAATTGCAAATATAATAATAATAATATCACCGCATTGACAAGAGAAAGAGGTCATATTTAATTAAAATATTTATTAAATTGTAAAAAAAAAAATCCCATCAAAATAATAAAGATGCAGAAATCTGGGCCCGGAGTTGCAAGTTTGAATCCAATAGTTAGGGTAGTCACATGGGGTAACCTCCTCCTGGTCACGATTAAGTGGTTCTTGCTCTCAATGGGGCACTTGGTAAATTGTGCCTAGATCACCAATAATAGCATGAGCCTCCACATGCTGTGAGTCTCTGTGATGTCGTGCACAACGTGCCACGTGATAAAATGCACTGATTGACTGTCTGAGAAGCAGAGGCAACTATGACTTGTCTTCTGCCACCCATATTGAGGCAAGTAATCACGCCACCGCAAGGACCTAGTTAGTAGTGGGAATTGGGCATTCCAAAATTGGGGAGAAAAAAAAAAAAAGATGCTGCAATCTTTTGTCAAATTTGACTGTAATCTGTTTATTAATAATAATTCTACACACACACAGAAAGACTGAAATATCAGGGATTGAGAACATGAGTTTTGGTTAATTGCATTTTCAGGATGGACCTCCTGTGAGGTTTTACACAATAAAACAATTCCACCATTACTGTATTGATACAACAGGATTTAGTGTGTGAAAAAGACAATCTGAAGAACTTCATGTCATCATTAAGCCTTCATTAGTCCAAATAATTTTCAATCACAAGATTAACAACCTCATCACCTCTCATTCAAAAAGTGCAAACAGTGATTCAGCATACAAAAAGGCACAGTCATCTGTCAGAGCTGATGAAGAAAAAGCTTGAACAAACTCTAGTTTTTGTGTAAATGAAACATGTGATCTGTCATACACTGCAATACTTAGAGTACAAATAATGTATACCCTACAAGTACACAGGATATTGCTTTTAATATTTGTTTGTTACACAACAGGTTGACACGGTGTGACTCTTAACACAGCACTGGACAAAGAACAAGTACATAACAGAAAAAAACTGTGGCACACTCAAAGGACTTTGTCCAGTATTTCCAGAATGCTGCTGTGGAAAAGGCCTGTTTTCCCACTGATCTCTTGGGTCATGAGAAGCCTTCCGTCCGGTCGAGTCCTTTGAACAACCACTATTTCCCCTTCCGTCAGTGTGAGTTCTGCATCTGTCTTAGCGTTATACCCCTTTAACATCCTGTGTCTGAAGAAAATATCATTAGTCAGTCAGAATGCACCAATCTAGCATCAGAATGTGCATAATCAGTTGAAGTATCTGAATGTTTCTTCGAATTATGACAGGAAGCGTTATCTGTTAAAACAAACACAGTTTGTGCATTATCGCATTAAATATCTGCTAACTGGCAAACGTTCTTATGGAAAAAATATTGCATTCATATATAATTTTACACATAAGAACTTTTTGATCAGATATCATGTAACACTTCCTCTTTAAGGCAGGCCTCACCTCACCTAATAGGGCTGGACTGGTTGTTGATCAGCATTGGTTTCATATTTAGTGAGAGGCAGTCTGTAGTGGCATGATCTTGGCCTTTACTCTTTCTGGGTAGAGGTGTTTTTGTGTCTTTAAGAACTAAGGAACTTCCATCGCGACCCAAGATGGCTGATGGATTCCAGTGGTCTAGGGATGAGATGCCAGGCTGGGAATTAGTGGCGATATGTGCTGCAGATGAGAGGGGCATCGTTTTTGCTATCGGAGGCTCGTCCTGTGTCAGGAATCGTACTGACTTTATTGTCTAAAGGAACAAAAACAAACCATATATTGAATCAGTCACAGTAAAACCACACTTTTTTACAAATTGTAAAATGTTTACTTAAATAATTTGAGCAGACTCGATAAGGAGCAATGTTAAATTTAAGTATTTCTTTGCAATATGAATATAAAGGGGGATACCTTTTAGTGTTTAATGTTGAGATTTAGAAGAGTTTCTGTCATGTTAGAGTTTTGGGGGTTACCATTATGGTGAAGAAAGGACAGGTATATGTCACACAGGAAACTGATTGTTCACTTTAAGCAATTGTTGTGCTAACCATGACCATAACGAAACTGCAAAATCTGTTAAAACTGCAAAGTTTGGAATAAATGTACAGATTTTGCTGTTTCAGAATGAAATTGGTACTTTGATTCACCAAAGTGACATTCTACTGATCACAAAATATAGTCAGGACATTACTGATTTAAAAAAACAATACCATCACTATTTGAAAAAAGCAATTTTAGACATCTAGACAGGCCCCATTTCCAGCAGCCATCACTCCAAAACCTTATCCTTGAGTAATCATGCTAAATTGGTAATTTGGTACTAGAAAATTACTTGCATTATATCAAACACAGCTGAAAACTATTTGGTTTGTTTAATGAAGCTTATCATTGTCTTTGTGTTTGTTTTTGAGTTGCCACTGTATGCAACAGACTAGCATGTCTTAAGGTCCATATTAGGTCAAAAATGGCAAAAAAAAAAATCTTTCTCTAAAAACTCAGTCAATCATTGTTTTGAGGAATGAAGGCTATACAATGCTTGAAATTGCCAAAAAAAACTGAAGATTTCAGACAAAGGTGTACACTACTGTCTTCAAAGACAAAGGACAACTGACTCTAACAAGGACAGAAAGAGATGTGGAAGGCCAGATGTACAACTAAACAAGAGGATAAGTACATCAGAGTCTCTAGTTTGAGAAATAGATGCCTCACATGTCCTCAGTTGACAGCTTCATTGAATTCTACCCGCTCAACACCAGTTTCATGTACAACAGTAAAGAGAAGACTCAGGGGTGCAGGCCTTATGGGAAGATTTGCAAAGCAAAAGCCACTTTTGAAACAGAAATGAAAAGTTTAGAGTGGGCAAAGAAACAGACATTGGACATCAGATCATTGGAAAAGAGTGTTATGGATCTTCACCCCATTAAGCATTTGTGGGATCAGCTAGACTGTAAGGTGCATGAGAAGTGCCCAACAAGACAGTCACATCTATGGCAAGTGCTACAGGAAGTGTGGGGTGAAATATCACCTGAGTATCTGGACAAAATGACAGCTAGAAAGCCAAGGATCTACAAGGCTGTCATTGTTGCACGTGGAGGATTATTTGATGAGAAATCTAAGTAGTTGAAGAAGTTTTGAAAAAAAAAATGTCCCGACTATACATTGTGATCATAGGAGCAAAATCTGTACAGCTGTGGCCAAAAGTATTGGCAGTGACATAAATGTTGTGTTTCACAAAGTTTTCTGCTTCAGTTGTGGTGTTGATTCACATTGTTTCCAGCGCAGAGCTTGCTCAATATTGGCAGCAGGTTGGTGTGAGTGCATATGCACGCACAGTGAGGCAAAGACTTTTGGACAATGGCCTGGTGCCAAGAAGGGCAGCAAAAAAGCCAATTCTCTCCAAGAAAAACATCAAGGATAGACTGAAATTCTGCAGGAAGTACAAGGATTGGACAGCAGAAGACTGGTGCAAAGATATTATCTCTGATGAAGCCCCCTTCCGACTCTTTAGGACATCTGGAAAATCGATAGTCCTGTGTTGTGCCAACAATGAAGCATCCTGAGACTATCCATGTGTGGGGTTGCTTTTCATCCAAGGGAGTGGACACTCTCACAATTCTGCCCAAAAACACTGCCAAGAATAAAGAATGGTATCAAAACATCCCACAAAAGCAACTTCTCCCAATGACCCGGGAGCAATTTGGTGATGATCCGTGCATTTTCAAGCATGATGGAGCCCCATGTCACAAGGCAAGATTAATAATGAAGTGGCTCGGAGATCATTACATTGAAATTTTGGATCCGTGGCCAGGCAACTCCCCGTATCTTAATCCCATAGAGAACCTGTGGTCAATACTCAAAAGGTGAGTGGACAAACAACTCTGAGCACTAATAAGGCAAGAATGAATCGCCATCAATCATGATTTGGCCCAGAAGCTGATATCCAGCATGCCAGAGCGAATTGCAGAGGTTATGAAGAACAAGGGTCAGCACTGTAAATATTGCCTCTTTTCATATATTGAAAGTTTTTGCCAATAAAAGCCTTGAAAACAATGATAACCATTTCATAAGTTTTACAGTATACCATAGACACATGTGAAAAAATGATCTACAAATACTGAAGCAGCAAACTTTGCAAAACACAAAATTTATGTCACTGCCAATGCTTTTGGCCACTGCTGTACATTATTCCAAACTTTTGGCCGCCAGTGTAGTTAATAAACAACATTCACTTGCATTAGTATATTAAGAAATAACAGAGATTTACATTTCATTATGTTGCAATAACACATCTAATTTTGTTGGGTTTACCCAATTCAACTAGTTTCTTTCTTCACAAAGTGTTTATGTTGAGAATACATAGTCATTTTATGTTAAGGGAACTCATTAAGGGAACCACTGTCCACGATTAAATTCAGTTTAGCCAAAGAGCTGTTTTTTTGTTTTGTTTTTTGTGCAGCCCAACATATGATTTTAGGTTTTAATTCACCTGAACACAACAAATGTAAAACATCTGGGGCTATATTCCTGAAACTTGTTATCTTAAGGTTATCTCTAGGTTAAGATCTGACAAGTTCAAGTTAGGATTCTTCAGTGGCCAGAGTTACTAAACATTTAACATTGGCTTCTAGAGTTAAAAGATTTATCTAATACAGCCCGGATCGGTTCAAAGAGTAATTTAAATTCCTAAAACACATGCAGGTGATTTTTACCTTCTCTGCATTGTGCTTAAGAGCATCTGGTTTAATCAGAATTGACTGAGGAGTTGTGGTTGCCTCTTTTTGGGCAGGGTCCCCGTTTCCTGTTTGATAACCACCAGCAGGGGGTGCTTTTGCTTCATATGCCCTTTGTTGCATCTTCATGGGATTTGAGAATAAACCATTTCTCTTTTTGGGGAGAACAGGCGAGCGACCATAAGTAGTATAGATCTGCCCCAAATCCTGAGGTGGAGGCTGAAGGCTGAGGATGGAATTTGAACTATAGCTTCCATAGTGAGGCAACCCTGAAAAGAAAAGGCAAAGCAGAAGTGTATAAGCACATCAGACTGAACATATACCTGCTCAAGAAACAACACATACCATGAAACACAGCCCATGAACATAAAAGTCATTCTTTGAAATGGGTGCCTTTTCCATTTTGAAAAAACACTTTTTTAAAAAATATTCAGTAAGACATTCTCTCATTTACCCATGCTCATGACATCCCAGATGTGTATGACTTACTTTCTTCTGCTGGACACAAATAAAATTTTTTTAGAAGAATATTGCAGCTCTGTGGGTCTTTTTAATGCAAGAGAAGTGGCCAGACATTTGAAGCTACAAAAATCAAATAAACACAGCATAAATCTTAGTTTGTGTTCTTCAGAACAAAGAAAGTCATACACATCTGGCATGGCATGAAGGTGAGTTAATGATGAGAGAATTTTCCTTTTTGGGTGAACTATTCCTTTAAAATTGTCCCCTTTTGACAAACATATCAAAATATAAGATAAAGTGACAAAATCTGAATCCTTTTTTAATGGTCTTTGGCAGAGTTCCTTTGATCAAAGAATAATAATGTCATTATAAGCTATGATTGTAACAGGGTTCCGGCATCACCTGGGTAATAAACATAAATGTAAACTTAAAAAAACATGACAACTAAAATTAGAAATTTTTATCAGTTGCACAGGTTTACTTACACTACTATAATTGGCCAAAAGTATGTGGACACTCCCTTCAAATTATAATTTCTAACAATCAAAAATGAATAATAGTATTAATCTATAACAAATCCTTCAGACACATTTTAATGCTCTGGCATACAATGACATTGTAGATTTTTGTGTATAAAATTGTATTCCAACAGATTGGTGAGGGCCCTTTTCTGTTCCAGCCTGACAATGCCCCTGTACACAAAGCAAGGTCCATAAAGAAATGGTTTACAGAGGCTGGTGTGGAATAACTTGAATGGCCTCCACAAAGGTTTTGGGATGAATTGGAACAAATCCCTGCAGCCATGTTCCAACATACACTTACTGAGCAATTTATTAGGAACACTATGGTTTAAATAAAGTCCCCGAAGTGGTCTTTGGCTGTTGCAGCTCATCTGCCTCAAGGTTTGAAGTGTTGTGCATTCTGAGATTTTATTCTGCTCACTACAATTCTAGAGTGGTTATCTGAGTCAGCTCGAACCAGTCTTGCCATCCTCTGTTGACCTCTATCATCAACAAGGCAACTCCTCTGTAGAACTGCGGCTCACTTGATGCATTTTTTATTTTTGGCACCATCATTCTGAGTAAACACTAGAGACTGTTGTGTGGGAAATTCTCAGGAGATCAGCAGTTACAGAAATACTAAAACCAGCACGTCTGGTACCAACAATCATGTCACGAAATCACTGAGATCACAATTTTCCCCATTCTGATGGTTGATGTGAATATTAACCGAAGCTCATTAATCGTATCTGCATGATTTTATGCATTGCACTGCTTCCACATGATTGGCTGATCATATAATCAAATGAATATGTAGGTGTACAGGTGTTCCTAATAAAAGGCTCAGTGAGTGTATAGTGAAAGCTGTTGTAGCAACAACGGGATGGATAAATGCCCATGCCTTTGAAATTAAATGTTCAACAAGACACAAGAGCATCAGAGAGGTCAGGCACTGATGTTGGTATTCCAATTCATCCCAAAGGTGTTCAGTTGGGTGCCAAGGCATTAAGATTTGTCCTCACAGAAATGACTGGAATAGCTACTGTAAACCTGTTCATTAGAATTGGGTGTCTGCATGCTTCTGGCCATATAGTGCATGTTGTTGTCCTCCCAAACCAAAGAGAGGCAGCATGCTGGGGCTTGTTGTTTCTCACCCCTGTGTGAAGCATGGAGTGTGCGTCTCACTGTGCCCCACCCCTGCTTCCCGCCCTGCTGCGGTGCTCTACCAAGCCCAGCAGATGACATCATGGGCATTGTAGCTGAAGGAGCGTCGGTGTTTACTCTGTCTAAGGCCAAGATATCAGCCTGGGGCTTGAGTGGGGTGTGTCTTTTTGTTGATACAGTGCTTGTGTTAGGAATGGCAGGTTTGGTTTGTTCAAGAAACCTTGCAGACGTTCTGTGAGAAAGACAATATATTACTGTAACCTTGATATTCATTATAAAAGGCCTGCTCACTTAAAGATAAATGATCCATTTGGAACCCAAAAACATTGTACAGCATAATGAAAAGAACAGAATGCAGGTTTCTCAAAACACATTTTTAATAGCTGAAGTTCTTTTAAAAATTGCCTCAGCATCTAAAAAATTTAAATTTGGTGCGCCTGTGAGACACTATAAACACAGGGAGACACAATGGTCACAGATGTCTGTCTATCACATATTTATGTAGAAAAATAATTAAAAATCAATGTGGATAAAAATATGTGTTCTGTGTGAACAGCCCCTAAACTAGAGAAGGACCTTCTAAAGTTCCACAAATAATTATTTGAAAATTATCTATCCACTGTTGCTTAAAAGCACACAGAAATGCAGTGATATAAGACTCTATAAATGTAACTTCAATAATTTGATAACACTTTACAATAAGGTTGTTTTTTTATTTAAATATTTCCCAAGTGATATTTAACAGAGCAAGGGGATTTTAACACAGTATGTCTTATTATATTTTTCCTCTGGAGAAAGCCTTATTTATTTCAACTTGCCTGGAATAAAAAATTTTTTTAATAAATTAAAAAACTGCTAAGGTCAATATTATTAGCCCCCTTAAGAAATTATCTGTTTGATTGGCTACGGAAATAACCACTGTTATCCAATGACTTGCTAATTAACCTAATTAATCCCCCAAGCCTTTAAATTGCACTTCAAACTGAGGATTAGTATCTTGCAAAACAACTAGTGAAGTAAAATAAAACTGTCATCATGGCAAAGACAAAAGAAATGTGTTTAGACTTGAGAAAAATAACTGTTAATGCTCACAAAGCAGAAGGAAATACAAGCTTATCAAAGCGTTTTCAGGTGTCAAGAACTGCCGTGAGAAGTATTATCAAGAAGTTTGAAGAGACCCACAGAGTGGAGAACAAGACTGGCAGAGGCAGGAAGCGAAAGATTTCAAAAACCTTGGAAAAAAATTGGTGAGAGAGGTTTCTAAAGACCCAAGATCAACTGCCAAAACACTAGTGAGTGATTTAGCCAAGTCTGGGTTTGATATCTCAACGAAGACAGTCACTAGAGCCCTGCACAGGAATGAACTGCGAGGTTGCAGACCAAGAAAAACTCCACTTCTGTAGAAGACACACCTCCAAGCTAGGCTGAAGTTTGCCAAGGACAACCTAGAGAAAAATTATGCATACTGGAAACGTGTCCTTTGGTCAGATGAGACAAAACTAGTGCACTTTGGCCATAGAGACTTTGCCTATGTTTGGAGATAGAAGGGAGAGGCGCTCAACCCAAAGAACACCGTTCCCACAGTGAAACATGGCGGTGGGATTATAATGCTGTGGGGATGTTTCAGTTTCAGTGTGTCTGGAACTGGGAATCTCATCAGGGTCGAAGGAATCATGAAAAAGGAAGACTACAAGAAGATTTTGAAAGACAACCTCAGGCAATCTGCAACAAAACTTGGTTTGGGTCGACATTTCGTCTTCCAGCATGATAACGACCCAAAGCATACCTCACTTCTGGTGAAGAACTACCTCCAAACTAGCAAAGTGAACGTCCTTGACTGGCCTGCACAAAGCCCAGACTTGAATCCCATAGAAAATCTGTGGGCCACACTGAAGTCTAGAGTCCATCCCAAGAGACCAACAAATCTGGAGGAGCTTGAGAGATTTGCTAAAGAGGAATGGGCTTTGACACCTCAGGAGAAATGCCTAAAACTTGTTGAGAACTACAACAAAAGACTGTTATATATATAAAGGCTGTTATCAAGCAAAAGTGTACATCGCTCTGTGTACATGTATGCATGTATGTGTACCTGTATATTACATCCACCTCCGACATGTACATAATAATGATAGTTATAATTTTACTCCTGCATCATTTGCACTCTGATCACTGCACTATTTGCCAATATGTCTATATTATTTTTGTTCATAGTGTGTATATTTGTGTTGTCTACACTGTAGCCTGTGTCTGATTTTATTTTATTATTGTGTTGTTGTATTTTTGTATGTGTAAGCACATCATGAGCAATGTACAATCCTGAGTCAAATTCCTCGTATGTGTACACATACCTGGCAATAAAGCTGATTCTGATTCTGAAAAGGGATAAACTATTGACTATTAACATCAGAGGGCTAATAATTTTGACATGTACATTTTTTTTTATTCTTGGTTATAATTTTGTTTCTATTTGTATTAAAAACACTCTTATGTTACCTAAATAAACTATTATGTTTAGAAATGCTATGTTGAAAAAAATCTTTGCTCCATTAAACAACTCTTGGGAATTATTTGAAAAATAGCTAAATATTTCATAGGGGGCTAATAATTATGTCTTCAACTGTATATTAGTTTACCTGAAATAACAAAGAACAATACTTTTATAGCACTTTTTGCACTCTTGGTTAATGTTAATTTCAACATATCTTTTTTTTCCATTATTTAAAAACCATTAGTTAATAATGAACAAGTGTATTAAAAAAAATATTAAAGGTACTGTAAGCTATTTTTTTTTAAATGAAAAGTATGCAAAATAAATGTCCAAATTCCTGAAAGATTGTAATTAACTAAATATCGTGGGATATCTCACTGGTCTCTGTGACAGCACTAGACTCTGTAAATGGCAAAATAATATGTGTCTGCGAACCGCGGTCTCTGATGATTTCTGCCTGTCAATCATTTTGTACGTTCTCATAGTGTTGTAGTTGCCATGATGCTCATAACAGTTGTCAGTTGAGGGCGCTATTTTTCTGTTGTTGTTTTTGACAACCATTCTGATAGATGCAATTCTCAATAAAGCTCATTTAGTATCTTTGGAATCCAGGGTTTAGGAAAGAGGGGGCATGTTTAACCGAACGGCTCAGCTTGTGGAAATTCCAGAACAGCTAAAAAATACAAAAATAAATAAAATCGCTTACAGCACCTTTAATTAACATGTACTAAAATTACTAAATGCTATTTAAATATTGTTAATAGTTAGTTTATGATCCCGAATGCTTTTACTTACTGTATGTTAACAAATACAACCTTAAAGCACTACAAATAACATTTTTTAAATCTGAAAAGAATCATACTGCCAACACAAATTCTTGCTAAACCTAAGGTGTTACAAAGAATTATTGAAGAACTTTTATTTTGAAGGTGCAACAGTAACACTTTACAATAAGTTTCTATATGTTAAAATTAATCAATACATTAGGTATCATGAACTTACAATGAACAATATATTTCAAGAATGTATTAATCTGGCTTAATGTGGATCTATAAATATACCATTATTGATTGCTAATTCATAATGCACTAACTAATATTAATAAACCATTTAATATTAAAAATGTATTAGTAGGCCTATAGGAAGAAATTAACATCAACCATGAATGATAAAATAATAAAATGTTTATTCATGTTTACTGCAGCTTCAACTAAATTTAATGTATACAACTCTTTTGCAAAGTGTCATCAGTATACATGTATTTGAATGACTTTGTACCATTGCAAGTATAAAGAAGATGGAGAGAAGAGGTTTTGCCAAGATGTTGTAATGTAACTCACCTAAGCACAGGTGTGACATAGTTGGCTGGCAGGATGCCTACTTTGCCTGTTCTGAGAGATAGTCCACGCAGCCAGCCCTCTTTGAATTTCCCATAAACCCCCACCATTTCACCCTTCCTCAGCTCCAGCTCCTCCGAGCGATGAGGAGTGTAGGAATACAGTGCAGCACACCTAAACAGACCCATTTCATCAAGTTAGAAGCTCTCTGATGAGAAAACAACTTTTAATAAATGTCTCAAGAGCAAGTACACAAAATGTAACACTTTCTGCCCATGTAAAGTTGTTTTTCTATCTTTAGGTTCTATATCTTAATGACACATCTCAATGGAGTGAGTGAGTGAGTGAGGTATGCTGTACACTTTTAGACACTCACACACTGATGGAGAGCTGTTGGGTTGTAGACATCTTGCTCTCTGAGGGTAAGGGAGGCCCCTGAGGGTTAATCAGTGCCATGGTGATGGCTGGTGGACTTTCACCATTCATTTTTCTGTCCCTCTATTATAGTGAAAAAACAATAAATGGTAATTAAATGGAAAAAAATATAAATGGAAAATGGTAATTTTCTTAATTTTTGCACAGACACAAAAACATCACTTAGTATTTTGAGTACTAGGTGTTTGGAGTTGGAGCTAGTGTTATCTCACTCATTCACAATTATTTTACCTCTAGATGTATATAGAACTTGTGTTGTAGCTTCAAAACGGTTTCATATCCATAATGAGATAAACTGATCAGTTTAGTATTATATAATGCTTGTCAATGACTTATTAAATTATAATAATTACCCAATTATAAAATGATTATACTGCCATTCAAGCATTTCCACTTTTTAATCAATCTCTAAAATCAACAACACACAGAAAGTCTTTTACTGATTTGCATGTACTGTTTGACAGTCACATACAGTATATCATAATGAAGGATTGAGTTTAATTCAAGAGATATTTCTGTACTTCTCTGACATAACAGTAACTTAAACATCTTTGACATCAGACACCGAGCTGACTCAGACAGGAAATAGCCTCAGATTTAGACTTTTCCTTGCTCTGATAACATTCTACTTAGATTAAGGGCATTGGCTCATGGAAGAGAGTCATTTGGGCTGGCTGAGAACTGAGTCATGGTCTTTCTCTTAAGCTGAAATCCAATCTAATATTATCCAATTACGACAGTCTCTTGTAGAGTTTCTGAAGCTTTGACAATCTCCACGCATCTCTAAAATGTACACCTTTTCCCATAATTATCACAGAGGGAGTAGGTGATTACAGTTTAGTTACATCAGCACTTGACAACACAAGGCCTTGAGAGTTTCACATACTGTAAAAGCTTTATTATGATGCTGATTTCCTAACCTATTAAAATTGCAACACGAACACAAAGCATTCATTCAGGACAGTCTATTCTCCCCGTCTTGGAGACAATATTCAAAGGCATGACGAACGATTAAAAAAAAAAAAAAAAAAGTGTTTTCTACACTCTAAATGGTTTCCTTGTTGACTGATTATAGTTTGATCAAGGTGGTGACCAGAATGACACCTTATTACGAGACATGTCATTGAATGATTTGACTGATAAAAGTAGACCAAAGCTCGCAAGTCAGTTTCCGAAGACTTGATTGGTTACATTTTTGTTTGGTTTTTTCTTTTGTATTCTGGTGAACTTCAGTTTCAAAATCTGCTTTGTTAGCTGGGTCACTGGTCAGTCATTACAGTACATAAACAATAACCGTGCACGTAGACAAAAAGCATTTAAAAGCAGGTTATAGAAGCAATCTCCTTCAATGGCATTCTTTAAAGGAATAGCTCAATAACATTTAACACCCTCATGTTGTTCCCAACCCCATTCTTTCTTCCCTAGGAAGGAAATAGTCAGCAGGTTGTCCTGGTCGCTTTTTTCCATATAATGAAAAAGAATGGCGACAGAGGCTGTCATGCTCCAAAAATGACAAAAAAAGCACCATAAAATATTAAACCACTTAACTTCAGGTTTGCCAGATGTAGTAAGGAAAAACAAACCCAAGTAACATGTACCCATTAACGTTCACAAAAAGCCACATACTATACCTCAATTCAGCGGACATGTAAACTGTAACTGTAACTGTAAAGTTTGACGGAAATTTACAGAGGATATTCGACTTGTTTTGAGGACTGATGTTAGTCCTGCTGTGAGGTCCTTTAAAATGTTAATGACTGGCAATCATGAGGGACAAGTGTTAGGTGCTTACTGTGTGTTACGAATGGGCAGACGAGGAGTGAGGATCTACGTGCAGTTTTTATTGAGGTAACACAAACGATGAACAGAGTAACAAAAACACAAGGAACAAAAGAAATATCCACGATGGGAAAACCAAGGTAAACACAATATAAAAAATCCACAAAGGGCACAGGCAGGAACACGGTCAAAGGCAGACATAACATTAACATTTAACAACCCACCACGAATGAACAAACAACAGGGCTTAAATACACAAGGATAATGATACACAGGTGAGAACAATCAATGGCTGCTGGCTGTGATGAGGGTAGGGAATTATGGAAATTGAAGTCCGGGAGAGATGACAGGGGAGAAACACAGAGCAGACAACAGGGGATTGTGACACTGTGTTTTGAGAGTACAGGGGAATACAAATAACTGAAAGTTTGGCTTATTGTAGGCTACAGCTAACTACATTACTGTATAGACAGACTTGCTAAAATAAACTCACTGAAATTACCAAAAGTTTAACTCAAATATTTATTTTACATTAAGTGTGTCTATACAGAAAAACTTCAAAAAATAAACATCTTTGTGAAATATTTACTGGATGACTAGTCCCGAATGTGCAAGTGGCGATTTCTGTTTCTCAACCACAACTATTATATAGCTTCTGAAGACATAGATGAAACCACTGGAGTCATATTGATTACTTTTATGCTGCCTTTATGTGATTTTTGAAGCTTGAAAGGTCTGATTACCATTCACTTGCACTGTATGAACCTACAGAACTGAAATATTCTTCTAAAAATCTTTGTTTGTGTTCTGCAGAAGAAAGAAAGTCATACACATTTGGGATGGCATGAGGGTGAGTAAAAGATCATTTTAATTTTAGGGTGAACTGTCCCTTTAAGATTCCCAGCTATGGACTTAAACTTCAGTCTGTTCCTCACTCAAAACTTTGTATGGTTAAAAAAAAAAACGTATATGATAGTTTTACGGTAATATTTTTGTCAACATAGCCCCAGACCTCATTCACTTTCATTATTTGAAAAAAGCAGCCAGGACATTCTGCTAAATATCATCTTTTGTGTTTCACGGAAGACAAGACGTCAAACATGTTTGAAGCAACATAAGGGTGAGTAAATGATGAGAGAGTTTGCTAAACTATTTTTCTGCCCATCAAAAGGACACCACTGCAGAGTCGGAAAAAGTGGGCTTGTTTCCTGTGACTTAAAGTGTTGCACAACCTTAAGAAAAACACAAAGAATGCAAAAATCCAGCATTAACTGGCCCCGGCCAGGTCATAATGTAAGGTATAGTGACTCCACTGCCCATGATGTGATGTTTTCCCTCGCCTTCTATTAATGACACAGCTGATGGCAGGAGGGTAGAGAGTCACTGCTCACTGGAGAGGAATGAGCCTTTCAACCAGATAAGAGGAAAGTGTTATGTAAGCCAGTATGAGTCATGAGCTTGCAAAGCGACATCAGAGAAAGGGGCATTTTTAGCTTGCATGCATACTGGCTTCCACGTAGCAGGGTCGAATTTTACACTGACAGAGGAAAGAATTATTTTGTAACTATTTTAAAGAAAAGATGAGTATATGCAGGAAAGAATTACTCATTTTAAGTACACTAGATGCAACATCTGTAGTAAATGTAGACAAAATCAAGTAAATTAACAATGAATTTAAAGCTTCATGTCAATACTTTCCCCTGATTTTTAACTTCTGATGTATGATTCAGAGACTAAATTGGGCATGTTGTAACAGAGATAATAATTATTGTACCGTTTTTTTCAAGGAGGATCGCAGAGAGCAAAAACAAACATTGCCTCACCGTGCCAAAATGAACTTCTCTGATACATCGACTCTTTCAACACTAACGAATCTGAACAAGATGTTATGGTGAATGTTTTATCATCAAAGAAACACCCGTAAAGCCAAATTATAGCATTGCATGAAACAATACAAACACAAACAATAGACATTCCAATACAAGTGAATCTGAGGCACAAATGAGAGTTCTCACCTTAGGCAAGTTTCTGCGAGAGCTCCTCAAATGTGGTCTGTTATAGGTTTCAAGTTGTGGCGTCTTGCTGAAGGCAGTGTGAGCGCTGGAGCTTATGTGAGGTGGCTGCAGGCTCTGGCCAAGAGGAGGATAGTTCAGGCTGTTGAGGAGATTGACATTTGGAGGCCTGGCTTGCTTAGGAGATGCTCCAGAGAGTCGCCTGTGGGTGAGAGCATCCACGTTAACCCTAGTGCCGCTCCGTGGGTGTGATTCCACAGAGTCCCTCCTTTTTCGTTTTTCTAGAAGCTCGTATGCCGCTGGATTTGGCTGTGGAAGACACAAAGTGTGTTAAAGGAAGCGGAGGTACAATACAGGGTCTCTCCTGGCCAGCCTAAACCACTTCACCTGATGTAAATCTAGCCCCGAGTATTCAGTTTTCAGTAAGGAAAAGTGGCAGCTCAAAGCTATTAGTCCCACCTGCTCGCCCGAAACTTCCTTTTCAGCCTTGAATTAAATTGTCAGCCGCAGCTGCCAGGATTTTAAGATGGACTAGTGCAGCTCATGTGGGCAGCACGGATGCTCCCCCTCCCCTTCCCCATGATGTGCTGCTCTGTCACCACAGTAAAAGAAAGCATTACTGTGGCTTCATGCCTGGCTGGTCACCTTTCGGGATGCCAGACTGAATGAGGCTGATGCAACATTGTTTTGAGAGGGGGGCCGGCTGTTTTATCTCACTAAATTCAGATATAACCCAGCACACAGATAAGGAATGCCATTCCTATCTGGAGTTTAATTATCCAGCCGCACATGCAGTTCACTGGAGCAGCAGCATCAGAACAATGCACACGTCAGTCGCTGGACTGCAGTGTAAGAGATAGTAGGCTCAATAATGAGGTCTAAAAGCTCATTATCACACTCCATAAGTAACTACTCACACCATGAGAGCTAAAAAAAAAAAAAAAGAGTTCCTTTTGATCTGATTTTAATTGCGGCATTAAACAGGGAAAAGATAAGGGGGCATCGATTAGATAGCCAAATAATTAAGAAGAATTAACGTCACAAAGCAATAACTGTATGAAATGAGTAATGCCATTTCTTAAATTATTATTATTCCATAAACCCCAAGCCAGTACTAAATCTAATGGAAAATATGTACACAACTTGTATTAAAAGCTAAAGCTCTTGGGTGAATCTTACAAAAACTGTTAAGACATTTCAGCCCAAAATCAACAGAAAAAATAAAATTGGCTTAATTTTGTTTATGCAAAAATGAAAATTCTCTCATCATTTACTCACCCTAATGCCATCCCAGATGTGTATGACTTTCTTCTACAGAACACAAACAAAGACTTTTAGAAGAATATTTCAGCTCTGTAGGGTCTCACAATGCAAGTGAATGGTAATCAGAACTTTGAAAATTAAAAAAAAAAAAAAATCACATAAAGGCCGCATAAAAGTAATTCATATGACTGCAGTGGTTTAATCCATGTCTTTTTTTAAGCCACATTCTTTCACATGTTGAAAGTGAAAATGAAAGTGGAGATTTATAATAAAAAAAAAAGAGAACTTAAATATCGGTTTCTCAACCACATTTATCATTTAGCCTCTGAAGATATGGATTAAGTCATTGCACTTCTTGGGATTGCTTTTATGTGGCCTATATGTGATTTTTGGAGTTTCAAATATCTGGTCATCATACACTTGCATTGTAAGGACCAACAGAGCTCAGATATTCTTCTAAAAATCTTTGTTTGTGTTCAGAATAAAGAAAGTCATGCACAGCTCTGGAAAAAATTAAGAGACCACTGCAAAATTATCAATTTCTCTGGATTCAGGTATGGTTTGATCTAAAATGAAAATGTTTGTTTTATTCTATACAGTACTGACAACATTTCTCCCAAATTCCAAATAAAAATATTGTCATTTAGAGCATTTATTTCCAAAATAACAAAAAAGATGCAATGTTTTCAGACCTCGAATAATGCAAAGAAAACTCATTTTTAAACAACACGACACAAATTTTTAACTGCAAAATGAAGAGCACAGCTTTCATGCATCTTGGCATGCTCTCTACCAGTCTTTCACATTGCTATGCACCCTCAGATCATCACCGATCCTCCACCTGATCGTCTAATGGTTAGTCTCGCACCCACTGTGAAATTTGGTGGAGGATCTGTAATGCTCTGGAGGTGCTTTAGCAAGGCTGGAATCAGGCAGATAAGTCTTTGTGAAGGAAGCATGAATCATGCCACATACAAGGTTATCCTGGAAGAAAACTTGCTTTCTTCTGCTCTGACAACTTTCCCCAACTAAGGATTGTTTTTCCAGAGGGATAATGCTCCATGCCACACAGCCAGGTCAATCAAGGTGTGGATGGAGTACCACCGGATCAAGACCCTGTCATGGGCAGACCAAACTCCAGACCTGAACCCCATTGAAAACCTCTGAAATGTGATCAAGAGGAAGATGGATGGCCACAAGCCACCAAACAAAGCCAAGCTGCTTGAATTTTTTTGCCAGGAGTGGCAAAGAATAAAAAAAAATATTATATATTAAAAAGAAGAGTAAATAATTTTAGAGATCATATTTTGCAGATACGGTTTACATTTTTTTAGCTTTAGTACAATGACAGTATAAATACAAACTATATCAAATTTTACTTACATGTTTTTTTTAAATATCACTTACCATTTTTTATTTTTTACACACTGTAAAAATGGGTTATACATTATAAGCTGTTTATATATTTTTGGAAGGGGGTCTCTTGCAAGGGGATCATCATATTAGGGGGTCCTTGGCATCGAAAAGTAAAAAAAAGCCCTGACCTACTGTAATGCAAAAAACTGTCAATTTGTTTAAATTGTAAAGTACATTTGTAAAATCCAATTTGAAGAATACATCATAGTACTATTTCTTGTCCTCACTTTAATTTATGTTGTTTGATGTTTAATTACACTTCATACAACAAACCTTAACTTTAAATTATCACAATTAGAGTAATTGTCTGCATAGGATTCATTTCATTATTCTATTACTGTAATGACAATATCATTTTTATGCATTGCAGTAATAAGAATTTAGATGGAAATGTGCTTTATTGTATGAAAAAAATTAAGCAAAAGACAAGACTTTTCGTGAGATTCACCCAAGATTTTGTACTGGCTAGGGGGTTATTCAATAATACAATATTCACCTTCTTATCAAATTATTTTCAGCTAAGAAAAAAAGCTGTTGCCTTACCTCTGTGAGCTGCAAAGGAAAAATTCCAACTTTCTCTCCAAGTTTACCCTCAACCCAGTTTTCATCCAATTGTTTAATGAGAGTTATGCTGTCTCCCTGTAGAGGAAATAGAGATAACCATGTGTTAGGCAGCTGAGGGTGTATGGGCATCCCTGAAGAGCTGTCCCTTTTGTGTCTGCAGAACTATTACACCCTTAGCTCAGCTCCAGACCCATTTGGACCATCTGCTCTTTATAAAAAAAATACATAAAAAAAAAAAACACTCCAGGAGAATGTCCTTTAATGGATCCTGTGCCTGAGTCAAATCTGTTATATAATTCAAGTCCTGCAGTCTAACAACAATGGTGCTACATTAGAGAGCCCAAACTAAGCAAAGTAGAATTTCTATTCTTCCCATATATTAATATCATAAAAGGGGCAATTTACTATATGAATATTTTTACCACTTACTACAATTATCCAAGAGTACGTGTTTAACCCTTAAATGCATGGGTGTTTCACCAAACATTACATACTCGGGTCTTTAGGGATCTGGCTATGTATGGATCTATAAAATGCCCAGATAGTGTCAAATTTTCAAAACATTTTCAATTACAATATAATGATGTTTTGTTTTCATATACCACAGAGATGATGCAACAAATAAAGAACAGGATTCATTACAGCCACACTGAAATTTTATGAAACGAAACTTGTTGTCAAACACATATTGAGCTATTGAGCATCCAATATCAATGTCAAATGTAAATTAATTCAGTCACTGAAACAACAACACCACCTTGAGTAAGAAATAGCATGCATATTCTGTATCTGTACACGCATATGGAATACTGATAAATCACTATTGTCACACAGAAAATCTATGTGATACAGTAGTCATTTGTCTTGTAATAAAGAAAGAAATATTTTCTGTGATTGTAAATTTAAATAGAAATTAAATAAATCATAAAAATATGACAGATGGAGGCGCAAAAAAAAGAAGAAAAAAAAAAAAAAACACTAACATATATGGGGTCTTTTAAAGAATGTTCCGGGTTCAAAAAAGTTAAGCTAAATCAACAGCATTTGTGGTATTATGTTGATTACCACAAAAAAATATTTAGACTCATTCCTCCTTTTCTTTAAAAAAAATAAATAAATAAATAAAAGCAAAAATCAAGGTTACAGTTAAGCACAGACAACAGAAATGAATGGGGACAATTAACAGTGAACGTGGGCAATTTTGGGGGGTTTCGAAAAAATAATTAAGCTTATAATTTTATAAAAGCACTTACATAAATTATTCTGTTAAAACTTGTGTATTAATGAGTTGCAAAACTGTTTAAATCATCTCATTTATTTTTTTTACAGTCGTTTTATTGTTTGTTGACATTAAATTGTCATGGAAATGAAGTTGTAAATTTGGCTATTACTTTACACAGAAAATGTTTGCAAGTTATTTTATTAAACTAAAATCATGCTTACACTCATATCCTTTATGTCTTGTGGTTATAATTTTGAAAAAGTGAATATTTTAAAGTCAAAAAAATTTGGCCCCCATTCACTTCCTTTGTAAATGCCTCACTGTTACCTCATTTTTTGCTTTTTTTAAAGAAAACAAGGAACGAATCGAAATTCATTTTTGTGGTAATCAACATAATGCTTTCGACTGAGCTTAACTTGCATTGAACCGAGAACATTCCTTTAATTACCCTATACACTTTTGTTAATTAATCAGTATTATTTTTTTTATTTTTTTACACCATTTAAAAGAAAAAGGTTGAGGAATACTAAAGAGGTATGGCCATATCTCCAAAAAAATGGCTGAGGTACAAGGGGTGGAATGAGATCCCGGGTCACTAAAGACCCGAGCTATGCATTAAAGGCTTATTAATGTACTGTATATATCCAATATTTTGGAATAATGTACAGATTTTGCCATTTCGGCAGGAAATTGGTACTTTAATTCACCAAAGTGGCATTCAACTGATCACAAAGTATAGTCAGGACATTACTGATTTAAAAAACAGCACATCACTATTTGAAAAAAGTAATTTTTGTTCAAATCTAGACAGGCCCCATTTCCAGCAGTCATAACTCCAACACCATATCCTTGAGTAATCTTGCTAAAATGCTAATTTGGTTCTAGAAAATTACTTGCCATTATATTCAAACACAGTTGAAAACTATTTGGTTTGTTAAATGAAGCTTAACATTGTCGTTGTGTTTGTTTTTGAGTTGCCACAGTATGCAATAGACTGGCATATCTTAAAGTCAATATTATGTCAAGAATGGCAAAAAAAATAAACAACTTGAAACCCATCAGTCAATCATTTTTTTCATACAAAGGTGTACACTACAGTCTTCAAAGACAAATGACAACTGTCTCTAACCAGGACAGATAGAGATGTGGAAGGCCAGATGTACAACTAAACAAGAGGATAAGTACATCAGAGTCTCTAGTTTGAGAAATAGATGCCTCACATGTGACAGCTTCATTGAATTCTACCCGCTCAACACCAGTTTCATGTACAACAGTAAAGAGAAGACTCAGGGGTACATGCCTTTTGGGAAGAATTGCAAAGAAAAAGCCACTTTTGAAACAGAAAAACGAAAAGATTAGAGTAGGAAAAAAACAGACATTGGACAAAAGATAATTGGAAAAGTGTGTAATGGATCTTAAACTCATTGAGCTTTTGTGGGATCAGCTAGACTGTAAGATGCGTGAGAAGTGCCTGAAAAGACAGTCACATCTATGGCAAGTGCTACAGGAAGTGTGGGGTGAAATGTCACTTGAGTATCTGGACAAACTGACAGCTTGAATGCCAAGGATCTGCAAAGCTGTCATTGCTGCACGTGGAGGATTTTTTGACGAGAACTCTTTGAAGTAGTTTAAGAAGTTCTGAACATTTAAAAAAAAATTGTAATAGTAATTATTCATGTTATTAATGTCCTGACCAGACAATGTGATCAGTTGAAAGCCACTTTGGTGAATAAAAGTACCAATTTCTTTCCATAAGAGTAAAATCTGTACCTTTTTCCAAAATTTTGGCCGAAAGTGTAGTTGCACCGAAAAGTATTTGGACACTTAAGTCACACTTAAAACATAATATCAAACCAATTGGCATTTTTAAGAAAGATAGCACAAGTACACTTTTTAAGCAAAACATTTATTTAAAACTATAAAACAAGAAATCTACTTTTCAAAACTAAGATAAAGTATTTTGACACTTGTTAAAACTACACCCCCAGGACCCCTGCATGAACTTTAGTGAAAATGACTTTCACATCCACTAAAACTGACCTTCGGATCAATGCGTTAAATGTAACTCCAAAAATGGCTCAGAAAAACGAAGTTGATTCTTCAGTTTAGTTAATAAAAACAGGTATATCATCATTTCCTTCCAGATGCAACATTCATCATTTTTTTAGCATGGCTTAAGTGTCCATGTACTTTTGGGGTCCACTGTACCAACCCATTACCAAGTTGCGATGCATGAAAATCTTAGTGGTACATTGTTTATGGGAGGAAAAACATAATTAAATGAGAATAAAGTAATGTTAAAAGATTAACCTTGAAGAAGGTCAAACATTCCTTGCTGTCCTCTGGATCCAGACGGTTAGCATTGAAGTCATAAAGTGCCCGGCACAGTGCCAGGGGCTGGGACTGCTCACTTATGACTTGTACCACATTGCACGGAACAAGACCGCTGCTTTCTCTGGCTTCCCCATAAAACCAATTATCATCTACTCTCCAACGCAGATAAATGATGTCACCTGACTTCATTGTGAGCTCCCCAGGCGCATTACCCTGGAAATCATATAAAGCTCGGGCTTGCACCTGAAACAAATTTAAACCAGATAGCAAGTCAGATATTAAAATTATATTTTATATACAAATAATATACATTATAACATATATATTAATATAAATATGTAAAAAAAAAAAAAAATAGTAACATGTCTATAAATCTAATAGCACAATTTCTTGCACACTTATCCTTTGCATGCATTTCATTTAAACTACAGGCATGCAGTGGGAAAGATTTCCCTAGTGCTCAAATGCATCCTAAACTTTTAAACAGTGCTACTGCTTGTGACTGCAACAGCAATGGCCTTTCATCCACTGAAACTCAAATCCAGTGACCTACTTAAGCCGAACCAAGGCCCAGTGTGTTCCGGTGGGCATTGTTGTAAGTCACAGACATTATGGACAGATACAGAGTGCTCTTAAGCATTTCAGAAAGACAAATTAGCCGCCCATACAAGACAACAACAAAAAACCACACAGACAACTTTGAATATATGAATTTCACCACTGTTTGTCATTATATTTCGCTGTGCAGGATTGTGGTTTATTGTACAAATAATTGGAAAACAAACAACATGTTCTGTTTGATGTAGCACAACAATTGACAATGTAATATGATACATGCAGGAAAGAGTTTTGGGAATATTTTTTGCAGCCCTAGCACTATATCAGCATAATAATAATAATAAACCTGTCAAATCATAATGCCAAATGCAAAAGCTTTTAATTCAGAAAGGACAGCAAACAAGACTAAATCTTGATGCACAAACATGCCACAAAATACTCTAAAACCAGTTATGAAAAGGACATGCTGATTTTATTTATTTATTTTAAATGATTATATACGGTCTAATGCTAAAGTACATGTTGTAATCCTTACCCCCTGTGCATTCTGCCCCTGTTTGGGCAGCTGAAGTTGAAGATCTTGAATGTAACTGCTTAAAAGTTCCTCTTGGTCTGTAGAGCACACATATCTCACTGATCTGTCCCTCGGTGTGCCCAGCGGTCCCCACTCCCGATCCGGGAGGCTCTCTAGGAGTCTCACTAGCAGCAGGTTGGTGGGAAGCTCCTCCACTGATCCTGGAACAGGAGCTCTGCAATCTGGGCAGCACATCTGATGAGAGTGTGTTGCCTCATGCAGCTGTAGGCATGGCTTACAGAACGTGTGCTGGCATGGCAAGACCTTGGCAGACACGTCTAAGGGCTCCATACACAAAGGACACTCCAACAAGTTCAACACAGCCAGATCCTCCATGTTACAGGACTAAATCACGAAATCTCAGCACACCTGACAAACATAATAAACGCGTTTTAAATAGCCTAGTTATTATATAGTTGAGAATTGGTAACTGATTTAGTCATAAATGTGAATTGGACACATTATGCCACCTGGATTCCTTATTTGAAACCTGTTTATAATACACTAGAGCACGATTTGTGTATTTCCGTCAACACCTGCTACAGGTCGGAACACCAGTGACAGACAGCCGCGATAGATGTTTACTTTTAGTTTATACAATAATCATTAACCTTAATTAGACATACATAATGAAGATCAACTGTATTTTTACGTTCTCGTAGATATGACAATAATGCTTTCAATGAAATCAACATCGGACGAGTCAGCGCGTGACGTCACATCTACCTAGTAAACACACGTTTACACAGAGAAATCGAGTTCTATGCGACGAATAACAGTATAATTTTAGCTATATACGATTTAATATTTACATACCTCATGTCATATAGGTATAGATAAATAGGAAGAAGTTCTGACAATGGAGCGAGAAGCTTTAAACTTGACTATCGTGTGCTGGTGTCATCTTACACTTTCACTGTCTCAGAGATTCAGCCGGAGAAATGGGTTGAGTGTCACGCGGAAGACTTGTGAAGGCAAAACTCCTTTTTTATTAATTGCAATTGGACACGTACTTGTGTAAAATAGGTAGTACTGACATAAAAAGTAGTATTTAGTTACTATTCATATTTTGTTAAATGATAATCAGTGGGTAGTGTTTTTTTTATGTCGTAAGCATAGATAGATAGATAGATAGATAGATAGATAGAGTACACATTTAATTGACTGTAACACAATTCCAGTGGATCAGAAGTTTGCATACACTGTGCCAAGTTAACTGTGCCTTTAAGCAGCTTGGAAAATTCCAGAAAATTATGTAAACCCTTTAGCAATTAGCCAATTAGCTTCTGATAGGCTAATTGGAGTCAATTGGTGGCGTTCCTGTGGATGTATTGTAAGGCCTACCTTCAAACTCAGTGCCTCTTTGCTTGACATCTTGGGGGGACAAAAATAAAAATCAGCCAAGTCTGGTTTATCCTTGGGAGCAATTTCCAAATGACTGCTGGTACCACATTCATCTGTACAAGCAATAGTACGCAAGTATAAACACCATGGGACCACGTAGCCATCATATCTCTCAGGAATGAGACGCATTCTGTCTCCTAGAGATGAACGTAGTTTGGTGCAAAAAGTACAAATCAATTCCAGAACAGCAAAGGACCTTGTGAAGATTCTGGAGGAAACATGTAGACAAGTATCTATATCCACAGTAAAACGAGTCCTATATCGAGATAACCTGAAATGCTGCTCAGCAAGGAAGAAGCCATTGCTACAAAACCACCATAAAAAAGCCAGACTACCATTTGCAAGTGCACATGCGGACAAAGATCCTACTTTTTGGAGAAATTTCCTCTGGTCTGATGTAACCATCATTATGTTTGGAGGAAAAAGGGGGAGGCTTGCAAGCCGAAGAACACCATCCCAACTGTGAAGCAGGGGGGCGGCAGCATCATGTTGTGGGGGTGCTTTACTGCAGGAGGGACTGGTGCACTCCACAAAATGGCATGGCATCATGAGGAAGGATAATTATGTGGATATATTGAAGCAACATATCAAGATGTCAGCCATGAAGTTAAAGCCAAGTCGTAAAAGGGTCTTAAAAATGGACAATGACCCCAAGCATACCTCCAAAGTTGTGGCAAAACAAAGTCGGATGGACCATAATTCCAGCAATTTATTGTGAGAAGTTTGTGGAAGGCTACCCAAAATATTTGACCCAAGTTAAACAATTTAAAGGCAATGTTACCAAATACTAACAAAGTGTATGTGAACTTCTGACCCACCGGGAATGTGATGAAAGAAATAAAAGCTGAAATGTATCGTTCTCTCTATTCATCTCTCTCTCTCTATCATTCACTTTTATTCTGACATTTCACATTCTTAAAATAGTGATCCTGACTGACCTAAGACAGGGACTGTTGTCTACGATTAAATGTCAGTAATTGTGAAAAACTGAGTTTAAATGTATTTGGCTAAGGTGTTTGTAAACTTCTGACTAGATAGATCATCTTTGGAATAAGAGCTTTTTTTGGATGAGTTGAATAGAAAGTTTCATTTTCATTTTGGCGTTATACTGGCGTACTCTAGTGGCGAGTAAAGGCAACTGGATTTGAAAATGAATGCAGCGTTGCTTTATAATTTTGTTTCACATACTTTTTTCTTTTATAAAAGTATCCATACAAGAGTTAAAAATCCCAATTTAATGAGTAGATCTTTTGATAAAGAACAGGACTTGACCAATGATGATAGTAGCTTGAGTGTTAGTGATGACTGCATTCGTCATCGCATAATCCATTGCCTGCTTTACTCCACCATGAAACAAATCTGTTTTTGAATCTATGTAATTTCAACTTCACACATCCGTAGAAGCCCAAAGTACTGTTAACATCTCACGGTTAAATTATTCATCAATATTGGCTCTGCGTTCTGCACAAGTTCAGGACATTCACTTAAATTTTTTAAGGGTGCATGAATCTTTTATTTGTTTTGTAAGTCTGCAGAATATGGGAGTTTTTCAGAATTTCTTTATAAGGAGGGTTTCTTATATGTTTATGATTTGATGTGTTTTCACATGAGTAATATGGATCTCTGTCACTTCATGCATGTTTTAAAGTGCATCTTATAATGAATGAATGTTAACAAAAAAAAGATATGGGTTTACTGTAAGGTGGAGTGTTTGTGTCTGGTTGGAGTGTAATGGGCCTCTACTTGGTATTTGTTATTATTTGGCCCTTTATCTGATGGAAAGGAAAGTGAATTGGCCAGCAGATGGAGCAGTCTGAATAGCTTTATAGGACCAGCAGATGATAAGTCTTGGCTTACTTCTCAAATTTAACGTGAGGTTACTTCCTTGCACAAAGTCTATCGTTGGCTGATACAATTCATGATACAATTATTTTAACCCCCCCCCTGATGTTTTTTAAATCAGTCATTCAGATTAGTGCTTTCTCTGCAGTTTTAAGTAATCAAGTCATTAAGTTCTGAGGGAATGGGTGTATGGGTGTTTATAGGCTTCCATTACAGTCCATCAATTATTCATTGCTGATTATATGGCTATAGTTTCCTGCCATTACTTTTGAAAGTATACTTTTATCGAAGTCATTCACCCAGACAAGCTGGATCCAGAGTTTACTTCTATAACTAGAAACAGTCATTATCACACATATCCTTTTGTAACTTAAAAAAATAATAATATGCCAGTTTTTTTTTTTTTTTTAATTTAAGGAGGTATTTCAATAAAAGGATATACCAGACTTTCAGAAGTATGCTCTCAATATGGTCAAGCTCAGGCACTCCAGCATTGTAGCTTAATTATTTACAAAATGGCATGTAAATGAACAGGATGCATAAAAGGAGGGAACATGACAGGATAGAAATAAAGAAAGGAACAGGATGCCTAACAGGATGGAACTTAAAGGGGTAAAAATATAGAGTTTAAATTATTGCTCTGTAGGGGATTGAGAGTCTGTTGAAGGTGTTTACATGAGAGTTAATTTTGTATATTTTTGTAACTATTATTTATATATATATATATATATGATAACTACACCAATTTCTGTAATGTTTTTGAATGGGATTAAATGTTTTTGAGTGTGATAAGCCAACTCATCATACTAAACATAACAGAATGCATAAAATCTGTTGTTAATACTTACGGTTGTTTGTGTTGTACTTCATGGAGGATAATGTCATTTAGAATATCTCTTTTGTTATTTAAAGGGATATTACAAAAAACTAACAGGATGTAGAGTGAATTTAAGTACAAAGTAAACCCCTTTAAATAGGTTAGCAATTAAAATTCTCAATTTAAAAATTAAGAAATCTTGTTTTTGTTAGAGAAAATTATGTGACTCAATATGTGCATTAATGTTATCCAAGCTAGAGAGAGAGGTCAACCGATGTCAGTTTAGGTACTTTAAAGCAATGTCATTTGTGTTTTGGGAAAATTAATCTTGTTGATTGGCAGTTTCTGTGTTGCAGTGTATAGGATACTATTATATGGTATCTTCTGTTTATCCATCTGTCATGCCTCAAATGTCTCTTTAATTATGGTTATATCCATATGTGAAGCATGTGTGGTTACGCAGCACTCTGAGTTTTTCGCAAAAAACCTTTATCAACATTTTGTGTTTGAGGTTGAAAGCCACCCTTTTGATTGTCACAGGAAGGTTAAAAAAAGTTCAAGCAGACCGACAGATTAAAAAAAAAGAAAGAAAAGGAAAAGAAAAGTGGAAAAGCTGTCACTTTAGATCAACTTAATTATCCTTGTCTGAATGCCTTGAATCTAATTTTTTAAACCTAATGTTAGCCATTTTAGTAGCAGGTGGTCCCCTGCCAAATGTCTTTAATATCCATCTGTAGTGCAACTGTGCTGTGATTTTGCTCTGGTTCGGCAATTTATATGTGATGCAGTGAGAGCCAGCAGATGGAAATGACTTCAATAAATCAGATGATTTGTAGAAGGAATAACAACTTTAATTTGTAGAAAATAATCAGTGAATAAAAATAATGAATACTGAATAAATGCGATAATACAGAAAATGCATGTTTGATTATAAAATGTTATGTAGATATATCTTAAGGATATATCCAAGGAGTAATTCCTGGAATAAACCTAATAACACAAAGTCTTGTCTTTGTCTAATGAACTAAGTAAGTAAATGGAAAAAAGTGAAAATTCAGAGGGTCAACATGAGGCTTCAGATGCGAAGAGCTAGAGAGTTAGGATGTTAGACTGACACCCAGATATTCGTTAAGGTCTTTATACCCTCTGGGTATTGTGCCAGCAGGTATTACCTTTCTAGGTGCAGAAAGTTCTGCACAATGATGTGATGACCCTATGAGTCAGGACAGGCAGTTAGGGCTTCTAGATGTGTGAAACTTGTGGTTTGAGTGGAAAGATCGACTATAGCTCCACTCATACATTTGTTTATGCAAACAACTTGTAAATTTAGTTTTCTCAGCAGAATGCGAGGACAGGTGTCGTGAAACATCGTGAAACATATCCTGTTATGTGTATCCTTTGTCTGCATGTTTCTTGGAACAACAGCAGACATAAACTATGCTCTATCACTCCAGCTCTGAAACCTCATCAGGTCAAAAGTGTAACAAACTGATATACTAGACTCACGCATGTATCTAGTTCTCACGGGAACATTGGACACATAAGGCATCAAGCATGGATATGATGATATTAATACAGTGATGATATACATGAATACAAAACTGAGTACATAAGTGTGAATATATGAATATGATTGCATAGCTTCTGATTATAGTTGCTTTTAAGCATAATATCAAGAAGCAAATGTATAAAATATGGGAAAGACTCTAGCCACTTGCATCAATATGCAATGTGTATTGCAGATTGCTGTGTGTCATTCTTCATTGAAAAATGCATTGTCCCACTCAGCTCTGTTATATGATACCATAACACAAGAAATTGTTGAACCAAACCCACTGTACATGATTGAATTAATGAGTGCTCATGTCACTGATATTGATATTCCAGCATGATAAGACTACTAAAATGCTTGCTGGTTTAATTCTATGGTGGCCTGATATTGTGGGGCATTTTGTTGTGCATGTCCATTAAGAAAGGGCCGTCATCAATGTGGCATCTCTGATGTTCTGACATTCTGCCTGACCTCTAGGCAAGCCATCTAAGGTCCTGCTTGCCTTCTGGACCTGACAGGCCATCATCAGAAATAAACCTCAAGTACTCCCATTAAAGAGGACATTACTTTCATTTGCACAACAATTATCTGATATGGCCTCAGTGGATGGTGTGTGTGTGTGTGTGTGTGTGTGTGTGTGTGTGTGTGTGAGTGTGTGTGTGTGTGTGTGTGTGTGTGTGTGTGTGTGTGTGTGTGTTGAACCGTATCAAGGGAGCTTTATGAATATTGAGAAATGGGACTCTTGAGTGCAAAAGGCTTTCTCTATACTGAAGCCAGCATTTAATTGAAGAATACACAAACAGCTGTCTGAACAAGGGAAGAACCTATATATAGGACACACACACACAAACATTCATCCCAGCCAGCTGCCTCCCTGTTTGTCCTTTCTGAGAACACAATATTTTCACTAATTCTGGGTGAGTAAGGGGTGTTGTGTACAAGATAAAATCCAAGCTCCTCTTTTCTGTGCCCTGGGTTAAGGCTGATTACCTAGTAAAATTAGAAAACCAACCACAATGACCTCACACCAAAAACAGTTTTGAAATAATTGATCTTTTCCAATTCCCACATGCTTTATTCAAATTGATTTCCAATGAGTGCTATTGCTCCCCAAAGAAAGTTCTATCACTGGTGAATAAGAATGCATGAAGGGAAATGAGGCCAAGCATAATATCAGTGCACACACCAAAAAATCTCTAAATGTTTACTGAACTGATAAGACCTTTTAAGTGAAATTAAGTGGCTTGTTGAGAAAACAAACAGGAATATGATTTTCAACCAGCCGATAATAAAATGGGTGAAAAAAATCCCATAGACTTGCATTGAAGGAAGAATCCATGACATCTGGGACCAGAATATTGAGACTTGGAGGTTGGCTCTCTTGACTTGGAGCCTCAAAGCAACTACCCAGAACATCCTTGCAAACACTTGGCAATGGCCTGGCAACCACGACAGCATCCTAGCATCATGGCGGTGGGTTTTTTGCATGGGTAAGAACCATGAGTTTAGTTTTATTTTTTTATATGGCTACTCATAATTACATGACAAGAGAGTGACATAGATCACAATCTCTAATGAAAAACAGAGTGCTCAAGGTGCATATTTTAGAAAAGGAAAGGGAAAAAATGGGTTATATTGTGTATGCAGCTCACGTGGAATAAACAATCCCCTTTCATTATTTCCCCTGATACCGTGCAATAGTCTGTTCAGTTTCAAAGTAAAACTAGTAACATGATTACATAGCTCCCCACATGTTTGTAAATGATGAAACTAATTCACAACTGAAATTATACTGGCTGCCTTTCCTACACTTATCAGCTGGGACACAAACCAGCTCAATAATCATGGCTTTGATGTGTTTGTGTGTATCTAATTACAATTGCATACAAAGATGTCTCATTTTTGAACAGTGCTCGCTCCATCTTGGCCAGGGAGCTAGATACAGTTCTTTTGCTTGAAATTTTGTGTCGCAACTCTCTGGAGTTTGTTTTCTTTTTATGAAACACTCTTAATAAGCTTGCTTCCTGATACTTGCCCTATGTGATCTGTCTGTGCATGGCACTAAAATAGACAATCAAATCTGCTGATTTTTTTGTCTGGCACACTATAAAATGGGCACAAAAATCTCATATACTTACATAGAAGGAGGGACGCATGCCATGTCTAGGGACCAGAATAATTTTTTCAGGCTTTTTCTTTACTTGGGCTAGTAAGCAACCACTATGTAACCACCCAGAACACCCTTCTGCACGATAAAGCACCACTATCTTACTTTGTAATTGGATTGATCCCTCTAATTCTTCATTCTAAATCAACCTACTGCTGATTTACAGTACGTTTGGTAAGTCTTTGAGTGTTTTAGAATCGGGATTGAATTGCGCTTACACACCTGATACTAGCTACCAGCCATAATTACACAGAAGATGGAGCAGTAATCCACACATAAATGCAGAACCGATTGCATTAGTGCAGTAAAGTTAGTTTTAGTTTTGGGATACTTTTTTATACTTGGCTTAGTATCGAGTAAAATACTCACAAACCCAAAAATGATATCAGTTCTCAAATTTTGATCCATTAAGTACATTTTCTTTAAAACCAGTGAGCAACATTATGTCAATGTTACATGTTTATCCTACTGAAATGCATGTGACATCAAGTGATCAATTTGATGTCACATGCGCAATTTCGCATTTCTCCCCAATTTTACAAATAACTGAGCTTAGGTGGTTGTGAAAAGATATTGATATTTTATTGTGTGGTACAAAATTACTGACCAAGAAAGGGTGTTTGGGGTGGGTTTTTGTTTTTTTTAGAAAAACACAATCATGTTGGTTTGACAGTCTTGTCTGAAAGTGTCATTGCATACCAAATTTACAATAAAATGACCATTATTCTACAGCCCCACACCTTTCAGTTCTTTGAAGCTCTCACAATGGAGGCCATTAAAGTAAATGGGGAATATAGGGATGATCACTTATGAATGGAACGCACCCCATCATTCAGATAGTTAAAGGTATAGCTGCATGAGCCAGAACTGCCTAAAAACTTTGCCAAGTTTCACCAAACCATATGTACATGCTTTAGAAGTCTATTTGTTAATATTTTTAAATATTCTTCATATTTAAAGTGTTTGAAGTTTAAATATGTCATAATATATTATTGCCTCTTTAAATATATGCATGATTACACATTGTTACATTCTTGTGTTTTTTATTTTTTTATATATGCATAATTTGTAGTATTTTTACATTGAGCTTATATTACGTATAACAAACATTAAAATGGTACTGTCTCTTTAAGAACTGTGGCTGTTCAGCCAACCTGTTTTAGTTGAGCAGTTTCTTTACCACAACTGTGCTGTATGTTTGAGTTAATCTGACTGTAAATAACAGAATGGATTTTAAAAAACTTAAATCAATGAAAATTGATTGCGTGGATCTCAACATTGAAACATAATTGGCCCGGGGGCCTTTGATAGTCATCATCCGCCCCTGCCGATGAGGTAGGCCAGGCAAAAATCATAAGTCAGAAAAGAATTAGCTTAGATTGCTTAGAAAAGTACTAGCACATCTCTTTCAACAAGCCTCACAATTTGAGATATTCATGTCCGTAGCACAAACGGTGTGGGACCAAGTGCGTGCCAAATTTCAATACTTAAACATATGAGCAATAACAATAGTGATTCTTGCCTTAACAAATTAACACCACTTGTAAATAAAATGTTGCAACTTCTGAAGTGCTCTCAGTCAAGCCATACATTTTCTGTATGTGGCTTCGTCTTATAATGAGTGGGCTGAACAGATCACTTGAGGAGAAAAAGTGCAAGCTTTCATGACAAATGATCTCTCTCTGCCCCCCACCACACATTCAATGAGGTAAACATCATCTGTTCTGGGCCTGTTTTCTGATGGGTAGATAATAACTCGCATCAGGAGGCTAAATGAAACTCACTGGGAAAAAGGAGCAAATTATTCTGCCTTTCTTCCCCCTTGACACTCATAACAATAGAGATAAATGTGAGGGTGCTTATGAACCTGCTCAGCACAAATATTTTCACCTGATTACGTGCAACCAACAGCGGATGTCTTGTGATAAACTCAAGACATCAAACTTTTGATATCTTTCAGTTTCTATGTTTACACACATTTAAATGTAAAATTCAGTAGTATATTTTCTAAGGCAAGCAACACTATTCTAATTGCTCATCATAAGGGTTAAGGTTTTTGCAAAATTCCAAAATGCATGGTCCAACTACAGATAATTCTCTCATCTATGTCTACTCACTTTTCTAAGTGTTTTCTAAGAGATGTGACTTACTATTTCTACACAGCAGACAATACAACAGACCAAAGAATCACATGGACTTACATTGAAAAAAGGATTTGAGCCATAAGGATCAGAATTGAGAATTGAGGGCTCTTGACTTGAACCAGTAAGTAACCACCTATCCACCACAAGGTTGAAAAAAAAATCAGAACATATATCAATGACCTAACTTTTGCATAACCACTCACTTTATATTCAGAATTAATACAAATCTAGAAATTTTACCTGAAGAACAACATCACTGAAAAATGATGGTGAACAGCCCAGTATTTCGACCAGAGGTTTCCAACCTGTGGGACAAAGGTCCTGAAAAGACCTTTGTCCCACAGTATCAATACATCAATATTTTTTGATTGAGCATGAATCATTTTTTCAGGTTCAAAAATGCTGTGTAATAATGATAATTTTTCCTCAAATTAGCTGAATGAGCTCAACATTAAACCAATTTGCTTCCCAACTCCTTATAATAGCCTTCTTTCTAACTATGTAATGCACAGCTGAATTGATGTACACATGCACAGAAGTTAATGAACGCATATGTAACAGTGGATGATGGTGACAGCTTGTGCATTCTCAAAACAAAGAGAAGTGATTCGGAACATCAGCTACCACATTTTTTCCTGGACTGATGCATTAACAGTCTGAAATATAAATACAATTGTAACGTACATGTGTGTTCTTGTTTCATGATTAGATTCATGTTCATGTTTTCAGGTCTTGTATTGTGAAATTAGTTCACTTCCTTGTTTTGTCACGTGTTATCCTGTTTCCATGGCAGAGTTGTCCACCATCATGGCCACCACGTCCGAGTTCTCCGTCATGGCGCCCACGCCTGCCACAGTCAATGAGCCAGCGCCCATGCCAGCCACATTCAACGAGCCAGCGCTCACAGCCACGGAGGCCGTTCCCCTTCTGCTGCCAGTGCTCCCGGCCACGGAGGCCATTCCCTAGATGCTGCCAGCGCTCCCGGCCATGGAGGCCATTCCCCAGTCGCTGCAAACTCTCCCAGCCATGGTGGCCATCGAGCCTGTCCAGTTCCCAGTGGTTGCCGTCCAGTCTGTCCAGTCCCAAGTGGCCTCCGCCTTTCCTGATCTTCTATTCCCAGTGTCCGGTGCTCAGTCTTTCCAGCCCAATGTATGTATGTATATATGTATGTATGTATGTATGTATGTATGTATACGTACAATGCATTTGTGTGTTCTTGTTTCATGTTTAGATTCATGTTCATGTGTTCAGGTCTTTCATTGTGAAATTAGTTCACTTCCTTGTCTAGTCATGTGATATCCTGTTCCCCTCAGCTCCATGTGTCTTGTTCTCATTGGTTTATTGTCTGGTAAACTTGTTTTCAGATTTGTCTTTTGGTTAATGTTTTAGTAGTCTTGTTATTAGTTCAGTCTAGTTAATGGGTCATTTTTGAAAAACGGTTAAATTGGTTTCCTTCCTCTGAGGTGTACAAGGGGTACATTTCCAACAGAACATTTTTTCTACAATTTCCTGAACACACACACACACACACACACAACATGTGGATTCAATTTGATGAGTCTAGCTGGTTTTATCAAACAATCCCCAAGGGTGAGACTATAGCAGTGCAGTTTTTTTATTTGTCAAATAAAAATCAATAAATCAGACACAATTCAGAACACACACACACATAAATGAAGGTGTGAGACTATAATACATCCATAATGCAGAACACACACACCCGCACACAAACAGACACACTCACACACAAAGAAAGGAATGGGACTATAACAGAGCATTTTTTAGGGTAAAAAAGATAAAAATGGCTCTCAAATGTAAAGAAAGATTCTCAAATGTAATTCCCAGGTGCTGATACAGGCGAAGATGGCTGTGCTGATAACCCTCACCTCTGTCCATGAAATCAGTCTTTCGGCAGAAAACTGATGAATGTGTCACACATGGGCTGGTCCTGATGGCTTCGCATAGACTGTGCAGCTCAAGAATACATATTAACTCTCAGTCAGACTCAAAATGATAAAATACAGGGAGTTAAACTTTAAAGTTAGTTTCAGTTATCACAACAAAACTCTTTGTCTCCAGGATAATGTAATGTATATTTTTGGTGTACATTAGTAGTACTTGCTAAAGCAAGCATAAATGTTACTACAGCTGGGTTAGTTTAAATATGGATTTAAACTAACCCAACTATAGGCAATGTAGGTACTTCTCACCCAGAAATGCCCTTGAACCACCCTGAACTCCCTATAGCAATCGTATAGCAACGTTAAAAAAAAAACTGAATAGCAACAACCTAGCAACAACCTGGCAATCACCCACAACATCCTCAGTGCTGGGTGTAATCTGATTACAAAGTAACCGTTTGTTACTGTAATGTAATTACTTTTTAGTCAAAAATGTAGTGTAATAATTACAATTTCAGTTCATGTAATCAGATTACAGTTACTAGGTTCAACTAAATGAATTATTTGAAGTACACTACTTGTCTTACAAATATTTCTCAAATAATTTTATGTAGAGTTTTCTGCCAAAATGCAAAAATGTACTGAGTCATTGTTAGGGAGAAACGTGTGGTGCTGAGTGTATGACTTGAGCACAACAATGAACAAGGAGGAAATATTGACATATTGAAATATATATTAATATATTTAAAGGAAAAAACTGCTTTATTGAAAAGTGTTTTAGAGAGTGTATTAAAGTCATTAGTAATGGGATGCATTTTTCATTAAGTAATTTGTAGTGTAATCTGATTACAATTTTTAGAGAAGTCAATAGTAATTTGTTGTGGATTACTTTTTTAAGAGTAATTTACCCAACACTTTTTCTCAGAAAATAAAAAAAAATATTTTGAAATTACTGTGTGACAGTACCTTGTACAGTGTTTTGGATTTGACCAGAATGTCTAATATTACATTTTTCAAAACTATACCAAAGTGATCTGGTATGGATATGTACCCATTTGGAGTACTATATTGGTATTTTGGTCATGCACAGTGATTAAATAGACATTTCTCATTCCTCACAAAGTGGGCAAATGCCTTGGTTTGACAATTTAGGCATGAATGTTTGTATTACAAGACACCAGGTCCTGAGAGAGCCCTGATTATATACAGACATATGGCCTGTTGTTTCAGCAAAACATCATATTTCATTTGTCTCTCCAATTCTCTTTATGGTGCACCATAAATTTAGCTGAATCTTGTAACTCTGAGTTGAATGCAGGCCCTGTTTCTTCAGCCCTATGGCAGGGCTGATTAGTAACCCTGGGAAATTATTAATAGCAACTGGGAATGCTGGTCAGAATGGCTTAATTGACTTTCTGTAAATTCAGAGGTAGTCCTTGGGAGAGGATTAGGTAATGAGGGGGAAAATGATAAGCCACTGCAGTAAATCACTCCTCCTCCAGTGATACACGGAAACAGCATTAATGAAAACACTTTTGCGAGCAGTCACCAAATGCTGTGCTGCTGCCTAAGACTCTCTGACTCCAAGGTAGGCTGCTTAAAAGCATCTTTGATCTATCTTTCTATCTATCTGACACTCTCAGGATTAATCTATAGTTAGACACAGATAAGCATCCGAATTTGACAAGCCAGAGTCCCATCCCCCATCCCTTTTGCAAGGACCAAAGGCACCTCTTTCATTAAGGGCTGCTCACCTGCAGCGCTGGCGCCCGGCGCTGCTGAGGGCGGATCTCTGGGGACGACACTGAGAGTCATGGATAAGAGTCAGGGGCTGCACTGCTGAGCACAGAGAAAATATAAACCACATATAGAAGAGTGTGGAAGTGCTTTTAGGATTGAATAATGGTCAGCACTCTTTCTTACAGCACTAGCCAGATGAAGGACATTCTCTCTGCCCAGTCATTCTATTCTATACTATTGTATTGTATTCTATTCTAATTATTTGTATAGCACTTTTGCTCCATTTTAAAAGTTAGAAAACTGCCTTGATGCCTACTGCCTCCATAGACAGCTACATTCTGAGGCAGCAATCTAACAGTCATGGAACTTCATAAGTGACCGATTTGGAATGCTCTATATAAGCAGCAATTCTGTAAGCCGGATGGCAAACAAATTGTCCTCTGCACTTGAAATTCACAATAGAGCGCAACAGTGCTCGTCCACTTTTTCAGCCATCTTGGTTCCAGAAATATTTTTCCTATTTATTTCTTTGTATTTCATAAGCTCCTTCATAAAAGAATTCTAATCAAGAATCAAACCAACCAGCTCCAAGGTGAACTTTGAATTAAAGCAAAACAGTATTTGAAAATCGAACAAAAAGGCAAAGGTACTAGACTGTGTACTTAGCTTGAAGCATTGTGAATGACGTTATCAAATAAAAAACATGAAAAATATAAAACTAGATTTAAAGTTGCTCATTTTAAGTATAGAAATCATGTATTTGAATGTTATTGCAAAATATTCCTATAGTAGAAAATATTTAAGCAGATTCATGCAAGTGACTGGTCACTGCAAAGTTTGCCTGGCGAGCTTTATTTGCAGCGATTCCCTGATTGGTGAAGCGTTTCTTTTCAGGATCATGGGTAGTCTAGTTCTTCGTTCCACTATTAAGCACGATTTCTAAAAAATTAAGTTGAATTTACAAGAACTGATGGTTTTAACAGAAGCATATTTCATAGATTAACAATCTCAGAGCTCACAGTAGAGCTGTCTTTAAAGGTTCATGAATTATTGTTAAAATTAATTTGCCTATGTAAGAAAATTAATGGGATTTTTACTTCTGGAAGCCGACTGTTGCACTGATTTTAACAGCTAAAAGCATGATACTCTAATAAAATGCGCAAGCACAAATTGGGAAAATAATCATTTTTTATTAAACTATGTTTATCAAGACCTTTAGTTTTTACTGAAACATACTGTAAATACCATACTGTATGTATATATGTGTTTGTATGTATAATAAGCATTTCTCTTGCCTCATCCACCATCATGGATTTGTTTGTTTTTTACACTGAGCAATGGATTATGGGTTTGTTTTCTATTTGAAGAGTACATGTGACGCTTGAATTTGGCTAAAATCATTTGGTTAATGATTAAGATATCTACTGTACCTTTGGGAACAGTTTATGATGCCTTAAAGTGCTGCCTCTATTGATTTGGAATAAAGCAGTTGTTCCAAAGCAAATACAACTTGTGTCTCAGGGTTGAAGGGTTAATACATGCTCCACTACAGTTACAGTTGAAATCCTTGGTAATCAGAATACAGTTCAATTCAAAATGTACTTTGATTACTAAAGAGATTACTTGCAAGTTATTGTCAAGTGTTTCATTTATTATTTAGTCCTTTCATATGGAAATATGACTTATATTCATAAAAATGTTGCGATCTGAGGAGCGTTTGAACAGCGGTGAAACGGCACTTTCACACTGTTATGAGTGGTGGAAATGACATCATTGAGAAACTTTCCCTTTTGGAGCTTAATAGAGCTGTTCAGATTAAATATGTACTGCAAAAAATCTTATTCTTGATTAGGACTTTTTATTGTTTTCCTGTAAAAATATCTAACATTTTTAAAACAAGATAAATTTACTTTACATTTTCTATAAATCTCGTTTCTGATGCGTCACTGCATTCGATATATAGGCTTTTCTCAGAGAGTGCATTTTGTCTTACTGTACTGGCAAAAATTTCTCACTTGTTGTTAACTTGTTTATAGTCTAAACATGTAAAAAAAAATCTGTGTTGAGGAAGTCAATATATAAAAAATATATAAATTAATGGGGGGCCTGGGTAGCTCAGTGAGTAAAGACACTGACTACACGCCTGGAGACATGAGTTAAAATCCAGGGAGTGCTGAGTGACTCCAGCCATGTCTCCTAAGCAACCAAATTGGCCCGGTTGCTAGGGAGGGTAGAGTCACATAGGGTAACCTCCTTGTGGTCACTATAATATGGTTCACTCTCGGTGGGAAGCGTGGTGAGTTGAGCGTGGATACCGCAGAGAATAGCGTGTAGCCTCCACACGTGCTATGTCTATGTGGTTACGCGCTAAACTAGCCATGTGATAAGGATGTGCGGATTGACAGTCTCATTCGTCCTCCGCCACCCAGAATGAGGCAAGTCACTACGCCACCACAAGGACTCAAAGTGCATTGGGAATTGGGCATTCCCAATTGGGGAGAAAAAAAAAAAAAAATGTTAATGAACATCACAAATTAAATTGTAATCTGTAGTGAAATAAATTTGTAAAAGTCTAAAAAACCTCCCAACCCAGCTAACTCCCCCATTGCGACTGCCCCCTAAACAGCCATTGTGGAGCCTCTTAGGTGGAAAAGAGAACTGCGCTGTTCCTTGTTACAAGACCTGCTATGCTCAGCTAAATTGATAGTGACTGAACTGCATTTTCCTATGACCTGATTATCAACTTTCTTGCTCTTTTTTTTTTTATGCTCTCTTTCTGTCTCTCACACACACTTCTAAAGACGTATACGAGATCAGGGACATGCAAAAACAGTTTTAGGTCAGGAAAGAAACCTTAACCTGGATCTGCCTGTTTGATCCTGTTCCAAGGTCTGTAGGTAGAAGCCAAAGTTCTGCAACAAACTTTTAAAGGGATAGTTCAAACAAACATACACACACACACACACACAAATAAAAATCTGTCATCATTTAACCACCCGCATACTTTTCCAAACCTATATGACTTTCTTTCTTATGTGGAAAAGGAGTTATCTAGCAGAATGTCCAAGATTCCCTGTTACATCCGCTGGTCCTCGTCTACTATCGTTGTATGGAACAGAGCAGCTTGAACATTAATTTCATTTCGTGAACTAACCATTTCAAAATATATGTTTGTAACAAGACTCTTTGACAGGGCGGGGAAAAGGAGGACACGAGGACAGGCTTCTGCACACAGGTGAGGGGTCTTTAATCGTTCAACGTAAAATGACAGGGATTCAAACATAAACTTCTGATAACAAACTAAAGCTTTCCATAAACTCAAACTAAACTCTTGGGCTGCCAACACTGGACTGGCATCCTGACTGGTGGTGCTGTGGCTCTTTTATGCCGCTCTCCCCGTGCTCACTGAAATTAGAGACAGGTGTTAGACATATTTTATCTCAGGTGTAAGCGCCCTTACCGCTCCCCCTCTCCGGACGGGCGCTTGACCACGCCCCCGCTGCCACAATGTTGTTGAAATTTGTTCATTTAATGAGAAAGTGCTGTGAGCACCTGAAGGAGAGATGGTAATACAGCTCATAAATCAGCACAACCGTGAATCTCAACAGCACCTGTAAGACCTCTGAGGGCACATTTGTGCTAAAACATATAATTTATTCTGTTACTCTAAGACAGTGTTTCCCAACAACTGTGCCGCAGCACACTAGTGTGCCATGAAAGATTGTCAGGTGTGCCGTGGAAAATGATAAAATTCCACAAAATAAATAAATGCAAGAAAAAAAAAGGATTTCAGGGATCCAAACTCCTCACCTTTCTGAGAAATTCGCCATTTTGAAATCATAATCGGTCACTTTTGTGATTGTGAAGAGCAATGCCTAATGTGCAAAAGTGACTGATATTCATGTGAAAGAGTCTTCAAGTCTATGAAGTGACGTCACTTCACACACGTTTTTTCTTCACCAATTTTGACTTTAAGAGTACTAAGCAACAAGAAATATTTAAAAACTGTCCAAATTTCTGAAGAGACATCGAATGTCTCATAATATCTTAAAATATATATATATTTTTTATGTATTCATTTAATTGTCAGGGACCATGCACAACAACTTTAATCTCACAAGAGAAGAGATGCTTTGCACCGGATTTAGCTACTAGCTCATTTCCATCAGCAGTCCCTGGGCAGGAAAATAAAACAATATAAACAAAAAACATGCAAATATATGCAAATTAATACACACATATAAATTAACTGTAAAATTCTAACATTGTACAAAATTAATGATGACAAGTTTGAAGTCCTAAAAGCCAATTGTTAACATTTCTGGAGAACGTATAAAAATCTAAACAAATTTGAAGATCATTAGGTAGTTTATTCCATTCTTTAACTGCCTTGTATGAAAAGGCAGATTGTGCAAATGCTGAATTTCTTTTAGGAATTAGGAATTCTGCAATCTCTCCATGCAGAACCCTTGTCATCTGTTCTGAACAAAGATATACAAATCTTTTAAAAGGGGGAGGAGCAATGTTATGAACTATTTTATAAACAAACCTAACATCTGAATAAACAATGACATTTTCAAAGCTTAATAACCTGTATTTATTTAATATACCACAATGATGACACTGCAAAGATCTCCTATCTATACTAATGTCGCTATATTATATTACAATGTATTAGTAACATCTGAATTTTTGTAACATGTTTTTTAAAAGAAAGAGTTGAATCCAGAATAACCCCTAAATATTTCACTTCTTGAACATCGTTTAACTTCTGACCATCAACATAAACATACGGAAAAGCTCTTGGTTTACACGCCATACTAAAATATATGGTTACAGTTTTTAAGATCTGAAGACTTAAGCCTGAGAGCTTTGTTGCTACTTGATCAGCATTACTACCATGTGCATATATGACATCTGCAGTGTCATCTGCATACATCAAAATACCTACATCATCACACACAGATGGACGATCATTTATATACAGGCTAAACAACTGTGGCCCCAGTATTGATCCTTGAGGGACTCCCAGATTACATGATCTGAGTTGAGATAATGTATTGTTAACCTTAACACACAGAGTACGTTCCATCAGATAAGGCGTTATCCAATTTAACACACTAGAAGATAATCCATAATTCAATAATTTAGTGAGAAGTATGGAATGGTTAACTTTATAAAAGGCCTTACGAAGATCTAAAAACACTGCTCCCACTGTCCTGCATTTATCTAATTTAATCTTAATATTTTCAACAAGCAGTTTCTGTAGAATAATTCAAGCGAAAACCAAATTGCATTGGATGTAATAAATGAGCATTTTTTAGATGCTCTACAAGCTGCCCAGCGATCCCTTTTTCCAGTGATTGTCTTCCCTTTTTCGCCCCTCATGAGTTTGTATCCCTGTAATTTGTTGTGGCATTTCAAGAAAAAATCAAAAAATTAGAAAAGGAGCAAATTTGTTGTATTTTCATTACCCATTTAGCACTCTTGCCACGTGTGACAACACACAGCGTAGCATACCTATGTGACTTGTTTTTTAGGTTTTTTTGCATAGCCGAATTTCAATCATTACAAGTAAACAAGCGAGTAATGCCACATTTACACTACACGATTTTAAGCCCGATTTTCGCTCACCGACAGTTTTGTGTAGATCGCCGACAAAAGCCTGAAATCGTAGGCAAATCAGAGCTCATGAGCGACGAACGCAATGTGCGAACTATCAAAGGCGCAATTTGAGAGAAGCGCCGATGCGCCACCGATGTCAGCAGGGCCAATTATCTCCAAGGGCCCCCATCCACCCAAAAGTTGTTGGGGGGGGGGGGGGGCGGTTGTAATACAGATACTGTTTCTCCATATTGATGGTTAAATCACATTTGTAATAATGTTTCATGCAAATATGTGATATTTTGCATTGTTGGGGATATCTTTGATTTTTAAGCAAATACTTTAGTGTTTACCATCTAAAAGCTGATATTATAAATTTGTATATATTTATTTGGTACAATACGGGATATTAATTATGAATTGTTTTGTTTTACAGTTTGACCCCAACTAAATGTGTACATTGTGAGTTCTGCACAAAAAGAATAAAAGACAAATTCCAAGTTAATGTTATCATTTCTTGGGTAACATCTTGAAAAGGAAAAATACTGACAATGGTTAGTCTATGTGGGATAGTGGTGCGGTGTTGCATAGAATGTTTTAGTTATAAAAGGTATGCCGTGGCAGATAAAATGTTGGGAAACAGTGCTCTAAGGCACAATCTTTTACTGTGCTTCAGACTGAGATTGTGCTGCAGCTAAAATAAATACATTTCATAACACACACACACACACACACACACAATTCATGCCAGAATAGAACTTGGCATCCTCGCAATGCATCATCCTAGACAGCACATCATTAAGATGCTGGAAAAAACAATGATAATATGAAATATTGAAACTAATTCTAATCTAATTCTTTTTCACTGTTTTGTCAGTAATTTATGTCAGGTTGCAGTGTTGGGTAAATTACAAAAAAAATATATCAATTATAATCCATTACAAATTACTTAATACTTTTCTAATTTGTAATTTAATTACACTACTCATATTACTAAGTTACTTTCTGAAACACTTCACTGAAATGTTTTTCTGCTCAACAATTTCAAAATAATGTCTATATTTCCTACTTGTTCATTGTCACACACAAGTCATACTCTTACACTAGGGATGTCCCGATACCATTTTTTTAGAACGAGTACGAGTACCGATACTTACTTTTGGTACTCAACGATAATGAGTCCGGTACTCCATATCAACAGTTTATTTCAATTTTAGCATCCAAATGTGTTTTTTTTTTTTTAAATCTTAAAACTAAATTAAATCTTTAATCAAATGAAAATATAACAATTCATTTTCAACATAAAATTGTATTTTATTTATACAGAACCTCAGCACAATCCAAAATACAACATTTGAGTTATATTTGTAATAGTAGTAATACAGTGAATAGTACAGTGAACTTTACACTAGTGATATATTTCTGTCAAATGTTTTTCTTTAAATTGAGCTTTTATTTTGACTGAGCTTTTGTTTTGAATGGTTTCTGTGTTTCGAAGCTTGATTTTGAATCTGGAAAAGACAGTCGTTACATGATGGTGTTTTCCCTGTATGAGCCAAGGAGGAGCTTTAAAAGGTATGAGCAGCCGTCGTCGGCACAATGCATCTCGATTTACCGATTGGCGAGATTTGTTGGTTGCAGTCAGGACAGGGGTTGAAAAGAGAGCTGTCAAGCAGAACACTTTGGACTTTCCGTCATGTGCTGAACCCACACCAGTCACTGTAGATTGTGCAGTGTTTGCAGACAAGTGGAATTCAGATAGACAGATGGTTTATTTTTATATAAAATAATCAGAAACATAGTTAACCTAAAAGGGTTATGTGCTGCTTGATACAGTACCTACTGTGTGTACAAGAAGAAAGTCGGGTAAAAGCCAAGATCATTTTGATAACATAAAAGGAGTCAGTATTAGTAATAATTTAGATTTTTTTTCTTTATGAATAAGCATGATATTACTATGATTAACATAATATAATATGATATAAACATGATGTACTGTTAAAAGAACATGGTTTTGTTAGAGTTTAGCAGAACAGAAACTGTCAGCACCTTGGTAATGGTATACTACCATACTATTATTTCTACCAAAGATTGATACAGCAGAAGCAGCAAGAGTAGTATGTGAAGTATGCAATTGTGAACGCAGCCCATTGAATATGTGTCACCATTGTCATGTTGTGAGTCTGACCAATCATGAATAGGCTGTGTCGTCATTCAGAGCTGGTCCAACTGCTTTGGAGAAACTGCAGACTGAGCCAGATGGCTGCTCTCAAATCTGGCAGTACTTTGTTGGTATATGTACCGCCGCGTCAAGTCGGACAAAATTTCTAATTGACATGCACTGCTTCAAGTCCATCGCTGATTGGTCTGTGTAGCGCTGGATGAAGCCAAACACACATACTCTCTCAACAAATTCACAAGTGCTCAAAATTAAAGTGCGCCCACATGCAATCTAATTAAATTACAGCTTTTGTGTTTAAATGATCTCAATAGGAAAGAACATTTCATTTGTGCGCTGAATGTTAACACAATGATGTTCGTATGTAAGATGGTATTGGTTTTTGATATTGGAGCATGAGTACAAGTACATGAGCGGGTATTGGACCCGATTCTGATACCAGTATTGGTGTTGGGACATCTCTGCTTAGCACCACATGTTTCTCCCTTAAAAAGGACATGAAGTGGGGCACAGAAAAGCAAACAGACATCTAAATACACATAATTAGTAACACTTTGCAATAAATAAGGTTCCATTTGTTAACATTAGTTATTACACGGCGGCCTGGAATACTCGATTCTAATTGGTCAATGGCGCCATCTAGGTCCTTGCGGGCCATCTATCCTGCTTCTTTGATCAGTGTGTGATCACTTCAAGTAAGGAAATAAAATATTTTTAACTCAAATTAGTTTCATGTCCATTTATTTGTTTATTTGGCAAGTAGTCTTGTAATAGCCTGGATAATGAGGAGGCAGACTGCCATTTTCGCAAAATAAATGCCAACAGAAAACTCTTTGATGCAAACCGGAGGTTGATTTCAGCTGTTTAGCAATTTATTTCTTCTCACATAATTACATTATTTCAACACAAATCAGTGTCATGTCCATTTATTTGTTTATTTGGCAAGTAGTCTTGTAAAAAAATCTCTCAAAATCAATTAATTTCACCAAAACACTAGCAAACTGTTTCTCCCATTAGAATTAGATTGTCACTCAAAAACACATGTCATAATAAACACAAACAAAGGAATCATTACAAGATGTTTAATTTTGGCTTAAGGTACGCTTGATTTTTACATACACCGGCGGCCAAAAGTGTGGAATAATGCACAGATTTTGCAGTTTCGGACGGAAATTTTTACTTTTAATTCACCAAAGTGGCATTCAACTGATCACAAAGTATAGTCAGGACATTACTGATGTAAAAAACAGCACATCACTATTTGAAAATTTTTTTTTTTGTTAAAATCTATACAGGCCCCATTTCCAGCAGCCATCACTCCAACACCATATCCTTGAGTAATCATGCTAAAATGCTAATTTGGTTCTAGAAAATCACTTGCCATTATATCAAAGACTGCTGAAAGTTATTTGGTTTGTTAAATTAAGTTTAACTTTGTGTTTGTTTTTCATTTGCCACATTATGCAATAGACCTGGCATGTCTAGTTTGAGAAATAGATGCGTCACATGTCCTCAGCTGACAGCTTCATTGAATTCTACCCGCTCAACACCAGTTTCATGTACAACAGTAAAGAGAAGACTCGGGGGTGCAGTATAGTCAGGACATTACTGATGTAAAAAAACAGCTCCATCACTATTTGAAAAAGTTATTTTGGTTCAAATCTATACAGGCCCCATTTCCAGCAGCCATCACTCCAACACCTTATCCTCGAGTAATCATGCTAAATTGCTAATTTGGTTCTAGAAAATTACTTGCCATTGTATCAAACACAGCTGAAAACTATTTGGATTGTTAAATGAAGCTTAACATTGTGTTTGTGTTTGTTTTTGTGTTGCCACAGTGTTCAATAGACTGGCATGTCTTAAGGTCAATATTAGGTCAAGAATGGCAAAAAAAAAGAAACAGCTTTCTCTTGAAACTCATCAGTCAATCATTGTTTTGAGGAATGAAGGCTATACAAGGCTTGAAATAGCCAAAAAACTGAAGATTTCATACAAAGGTGTACACTACTGTCTTAGAGACAAAGGACAACTGGCTCTAACAAGGACAGAAAGAGATGTGGAAGGCCAGATGTACAACTAAACAAGAGGATAAGTACATCAGAGTCTCTAGTTTGAGAAATAGATGCCTCACATGTCCTCAGCTGACAGCTTCATTGAATTCTACCTACACAAACCAGTTTCATGTATAACAGTAAAGAGAAGACTCAGGGGTACATGCCTTTTGGGAAGAATTGCAAATAAAAAGACACTTTTGAAACAGAAAAACAAAAAGTATATGTTAGAGTAGGAAAGAAAAACAGACATTGGACAACAGATAATTGGAAAAGAGAGTAATGGATCTTAAACCCATTGAGCTTTTTTGGGATCAGCTAGACTGTAAGCTGTGCGAGAAGTGCCACATCTATGGCAAGTGCTACAGGAAGAGTGGGGTGAAATGTCACCTGAGTATCTGGTCAAACTGACATCTAGAATGCCAAGGATCTGCAAAGCTGACATTGTTGCCTGTGGAGGATTTTTTGATGAGAACTCTTTGAAGTAGTTTAAGGAATTCTGAAAAATAAAATCTAAATGTTATAGTAATTATTCATGTTATTAATGTCCTGACTACACATTGTGATCAGTTTAATGCCACTTTGGTGAATAAATGTACCAATATCTTTCCATAAGAGCAAAATCTGTACATTATTACAAAGCAAGAGAGGCACTTGTGAGAATGTACTCCCTTCTACACTAACCGTATGGAATGAATTTCAAATACTGAAATTGTCTTCATTGTGCTTTACTGTATTTTCACATATGTGTGCATGTGGCATAATAATCCCAAAATAACAAAAAAGGTTCAAATGAATAGTTACAATTTTATAGTTGAAAAATAATTCTGCAATCTCAGTTTACTGCTGTCATTCTGTCCACATTCTGACCCCCTCCGTCCACACCCCCAACATAAATCACATGTTACTGATTACTTTGCATTATAATTCTCTGAAGCAGATGAAAACAAAAAAAGTATATTTCACACTGCTATTAGCTCTCCAAAAGTTGTTCACATTTGAAACATCTTACACAATGTAATGATATTTTGCAATTTCTATGTAGAAGTTTCATTATGTTGTAGTTATGCATTTAAAGGCAGAGGCTAACTCCAAAGCTATCCAGCTAAACCTTGAACCCCTGGTATAATACTACATTCAGATTTAAGACTAGATCAGTTGTTGTAAAAATGTATTTGCAGTAGTGCCTTATAGATGCTTTTCAACCTGTGAACAATCTGATGAGTGCAAGTGAGGGTTGATTTAGCCTTACCAGGACATGTTACTCATGTTGAACTTCCATTAGGAGTTTCTGCTATTGATCTCACTGGGAGCGTGTGTCAGTGGACAGGGCCAACTTCTGGATCCTTCCCATGCCCTTTCTAAAGATTTTTTGGGAGTATATTATGGACACAGCAAGGAATGTGTGCAGGGTGCAGGGTTGATTTTGGTTTGTCAGATTGTGGCACATGACTGAGGCAGCATCAAAAAAGGATGGAGATGACAAAAGCTTTTGATGCTGCTTGAATTATTTCAACTGCAAAATCAATTTAATGGATCTTGAAGTTGGAACATTAGTATGCATGTTGGGTTTGTAACAAGGGATGCGGGGTATGAAACCACAGAGGTTGTACTTTGAATCTCCCGCTAACAAAATAATGACTGTAGAGCACATCTTCACACATCTGAACTAGTGATTTATAAATTATACGCCCATAAATCAGCTGATAATTGGCTACTTTGAGATTATCAGCATTGGCCAAACTATAGGCACCGATTTATGTTTCTTCCGGTGGGTGCCAATAATTCTATGTCTTATTTGTCTTATTAAAGGGATGGTTTATCTTAAAAATAAAAATGTTGTTGTCATTGACTTACCCTTATGTTGTTCAAAACCTCTATGACTGTCTTTCACCATTTACTTACTGTACATTGTATAAAAGAATTATGCAAAGAAAGTGAATGGTGACTGAGGCTAACATACTGCCTAACATCCATTTAGTGTTCCAAAGAGAAAGTAAGTGGTGCAGATTTGAAACAACATAATGGTGATTAAATAATGACAGAATTGCCATTTGTAGGTGAAGAATCCATTTTAAGGACTATTCCAGGTCCAATAAAAGTTAAGCTCAAACGACTGTCATGGTTCCTGTGAGTTTGCTGGTCTGTTCTGTTTGTTTTGTTATTTCTCTCACTCATGTGTATCTGGCACTATCTCCATGCGTGATCAGTGTTTCCATGGGAACGCTGATTGCATCAATAATTAGCATTCTAGCAGCACCACTAATTCACTGCCCATTTAAGGCCTTTGTTGTGTCATGTACTTTGCTAGATTGTTGTTTGGTGTTGAAGTACTCACCTCGCTCTCTCTGCCTAGTTGTCCTGTCTCCTGTATTTGTTTTGGTTGCCCGTCTCTGCCCGTGTGTTGGGATTGTGGTTGCTTTCCAGTTTGCTCTACGCCTGTTATATTCGTCCACATCACTTCAATGGAGGATTCCTCACTAATCTGCTCCTGACTACCACGATGCTTACACTCGCATACGGACACACTCTTCACAAAGGATTCCTTACAGATCTAAGGATCACTTACATTAATTCTTCTGTTAAAACTCATGTATTATTTGAGCTGTAAAGTTGTTTAAATCAGCATTTTTACAGGATTTGTTGACATTACATCATGGCAATGAAGTTGTAAAATTGGCCATAACTTTACACAGAAAAGATTAGTAACCGATTTTATCATGTATTGTTGTGCATGTATCGTTTATGTCTTGTGGCTATACTTTTGAAATGGTGAGCATTTTAACTTTTATAGATTGTTCCCATTTATTTACATTGTAAGTGCCTGAAACAGTCAATGAAACACAGAGTTTTAAAGAAAAGAAGAGACAATTTACTTTAGTTTTTTGGTTTTTTGGTGGTAATCAGCATTATGCCACATATGCTGTCAACTTGACTTGTATTCAGCCCAGAATATTCCTTTTTAAAGTTTTTATTTTTTATTTTATTATATTATATTTTGGCATTGTATCAGCCATTGGCCACCCTTTACTGTAAGCAAAGACCATTTAAAAAACAATCCGCTGACCACTAATCTGATTCTCTTGGTTTCCTATTGTGTGAATCCCATTTCTTTAAGAATAAAGATATTTTGAACATTTGAATTTCACCAGTGTAAAATTCCTTTGCTTTCTAGCTGATTCGATTCGAATTTGCTACCTATGCACGTCTCCAAGTCTATCACACTTTAATGTGTCTGTGTCTTCTGCAGTCCCAAAGCCCCTCTGTTGCGGATGAGATGTAGCAACACAGCAGAATCTTATGGCTAAAAATAGTCAGTTAAAAATGGTACTTGCGATACATGTATTTCTCAACTACATTCCTTCATGGAAAAAGAGAAAGCGAATATACAGTATCAGGCAGCAGAAAGCAGAAGTTTTGCGTCTGAAATCAGCTGAATATTAAAAGTGCAGTGGGAAATAGATTTGTTTGGAGGTTTAGCATTAGATTCAGCAAATCTCATATCTTTAAAAACTCTGAGAGAAGGTTAAGGTCATCTGGCACATTGTTCACGAGGAGACAATTTACCATCTCACATCTTCTACCTGATTTGCATGCACATTTTTATTTGACACAAAAAAGAAACAACCAGGTCTTGATTTATCTGTCGAGGATCCTATTTAGATGCTAGGCCTATTCTAATGTGGAGCTGTGAGAGGTGCAACATTGTTCTTTGCAACATGTCAACTCAAATGAACTTTAATGATTCATTGCACATTCAGAACAAAAAACCCTCATATACGCACAGGCAAAAGCAAAAAACATTCTCTGCACAAATGTTTACAATGATAAACAGAAATGACTTAAATTTTCAGTCCAATCATCACTGATGCATTTCGGCTAGGTTTGATAACTTTATCTGGATGTAGGTGAATGATGTTTGGTGAATAAGGTAGATCACACCACAAATTAATTGGAGCTAGTTGATACGAGCCATTATTCTATATGAGTGAAAAAAACATGCATTGTCCTCTTTCTACAGCAGGAAACATACTCATTTGTGCTGTTTTAAACACTTTAAATAAAGGATAGATTTGTGGTAGTACTGTCCATCATTTGAACACAATACCAGATAATGCTAAACACATTCACATACGAATCCCACAGTACTCATACACGCAGTGTTCAGTATACCATTGTAATACTGTACCAAAGTGCTGTCCTTGAGCCATTTTTTAACATTTACAGGCTATATGTGTGCTTATTTTGTACATACACAATCTATTTGCATTTGAGTGGTGTGCTTTGTCAAGATGCTGAGAAATTTGAGTTAAATGTCATTGTACTTTGTTGTAAAGCAATGCTGGTCCTTTTAGGAGTCACTTGAGGTCCACTGATTTATTAATTGTGCATCTCGCTGGATGAATAAACAGACGAGCCAATTAAACTGAAGCAAAAGTAGAATTATAATGTCATCTTAAGCACTGAGAGCTTCATTGTGTTGCACCAATAGGCTCACTGATTCCGCAGGAAATCATTTCAGAGCTTGTATTTTCTCAAAAGCTCTGACTGCCACATGTACTTCCTCTCCGGAAAACGTTCAGGAATTTTAATCCGCCGGAAGTCTTGGATGCATTTCTCCAGCTCCTGCTCTGGGGTCATCTTCTCCTTGGCTGTTTTTCTCTTTCCTACCATGATATCACGTGGCCCAGTGGTCCGGATGCGAAGCAGATCAGTTCTCCTGGGGATTGGGGTCGGACCCTTTTTCACCAGCCGGTCCAAAGTATGGATGTTGGGTTGGCGGGTGGCAGGACGAACAATGACAGTTTCCTGGGGAGAGCTGGCTTCTGATTGGGTCTCGGAACAGGAAGTGGTGAGCTCATTGAAGGAAGTGCCGCTTTCACCTTCACACTCGCTCTTGTGACTCTTACAGCAGCAGTCGCAGTGAGGTGAAGACCATCCGGATGGGCCACCTTCAAAGCACAAATCCACAAAAACCCACAAATGTCATCACAGTACATATAACAACACAAATCTACTCTACAGCAGCTTCAGGGGACGAATTGGAAGTCATTTTGGAAGTCACTGCAGTGTTGCAGGTATCAGATTGCAGAAGAATCAGTTTCTGTGAAGTTTAGAGGATGCATGCAACCTGATAACGAAGGTGAAAGAACTGAGAAGGAAAGATATTTTCCAATTCCCCTTATATTACTGTAGTTCAGCCAACACTGACATGATCAATGCTCCTCAATGGCACAGATATTTCTTATTTTACCCAGTAAATGTTTAAGCCAGCATTTAAGAAGCGCAAATAGCATGCACCATTTACTCAGAAGGAAATGAAACTCACAAACCTGAAAAAGAGCATCACGAACACATTGGAAAATGGATCACATTAATATGTACGACTGTAAGCTAGCTGCATGACATTGAACAGTTTGACCTTATCTATTTGACCTTTTCAAAGATATAAAGAATCCATATTTAAATCGCTGTGTGTACTATATGTATTGATTTGTTTTGTGTTTTGGACAAAGAGCTTTGCTAAAACCACAAAGGACTGAGCCCTTGTTTCAAACAGATAACTGTGTACATCAAGGCCCTTTTGTTCACTGATAAGACATTAGTTTGTAAGCATTGAAATAGACTCTAAATGCACAAATATTTCCAATCTTCAAAGTATGGGCCATTCATGTGGCGGTAGTGTTTTTGAAATAACGATCTGAAATGAAAACATGTTCTTTTTTTCTAAGAGGCACTTTGTGAAACTGAATGTAGGACATCCTGTTCATCTTCAGACAGACCACAAACCTCTAGCTACTCTATTTCCTGGCACAAGCTGTAGCAGGTCCAATACATCTCCTGCCTGCGAGCCCAAATGTCTCCTTCAGTTTATGAAGACAGCTCACCTCTCACTCCTGGGATCCTGGGTGAGGAACTCTGTAAATGTCACTATTGCAACATTAAAGCAGGAACATCCAGGAAAATCTCATGAAAGCTGTCAAAAACATGTCCAGGTCATATTTCAATAATAAAAAAAGAAAAAATATTTTGCCCAGAGAAAATTTTAAGGCCATTTTCCTACAGAATACTCATTACAGTAATGCAAAAAATAATAAATCAAATAAATCTGATTGCGGTTGTGAATGATAAAAACAACAATATATTGTTTAAATTGTATAATGTAAAAGTATTCATATATCATGGTAGTTATACTTAAATCAATTTATGCTGATTTAAATTATAAAAAAATGAACTATGTCTAGACAGGATGATTGTTGTTCCTGTATTAAGTAATGAGAATAAGGGAAAAAGCTTAATTTAGATGAAAATAATGACACAATGCTAATATTCTTAATTGTCATAAAATCAGGCATCATTTTCTTAATACTAAATATAATTCATGGGGGTGAAATTGGGTGAAATTTGACCTGGACATGGTCTTGACAAGCTTCATGAGATTCACCCTTATACTTAATAAAGGTCCTAAAATCTCACCTTAAAATAAAAAGTTTATACATATACTGTTAATTATGGCGGCTAATTTATTTTTATCCTTATCTTAAATATTAACACCCATCTTAGCTGGGATTCAATAGATTTCTTTATTTTCATTCTGGAATACATTTTTTATTCAATAAGAAGACATGTGCATACACTACGATGGAATATCATGTGACTTTGCCTCAGTAAGCCACATGAACACAGTTTGCTCAGAGAATATCATAAATATAATCTCAAAAGTTGCTCTGGTAATTCTAAAATACCAAAGCCTGTCATCAAAATGATAGTATTAGTACGATACTAGTAACAGCAGGCTACTATTGAATTGAAGTTTGTGTTTTGTCTTCATCCTCTAAACAGCCAGTCGGAATTTATTCAATTTAATAAAAGAGCCACAATGGCTTTAACTTTTATTTTAGATTTCTATTTTGTGCCAATTTCCCCAGAAAATATATGGGATGGAAATGCTGCTTTATTTTCAAATTGTTTGTCCAAATTTCCACATAAAAGAAACTTTTGGATGGAAACTATTGAGACTATTTGTCATGTGTTTGAGATGCTACTTAGTGCTAACAGAGTGGTGACACCTTTCCATTGAAGAAGCCAGGCCGAAACGATTACATTTTTCTTCTTTTGGGGCTAAACATTTTCAAAAATGTTCTCCCTAGGGGTCATCAGATCTTCATCTTCCCATTATTGTTTCTCTCTCTCTCTCTCTCTCTCTCTCTCTCTCTCTCTTTTCCTCTCTCTCATGTGTACAATTTCAAGCCTTTTCCCATCAGCTTGGCACACTGTTAAAAAGAGTTATAGCCTATGAGCCATCCTCTGCATAGAAGGGTTGTAATTTATGTCGGATTATGGTTATTAGTTAATGATGACAACAAATTTGTAATCTAGCTCACTGTGTGTGAAGCAGAAACATTATTTTATGTCTTCCCAGAAGCAACAATTTGTGTTTGTTCCCAAAAGCAGCTTATTTACACTGATTAATAACAAAATTATTCCACTGAGCTGTAAATAGTTTCTGCTGAATGTAATAATAAGCTAATCGGAGGCAGTGTGATTGCATTGGGCTGACAGAAAAAGTTTAGTTTGCTTCTAATGGGAATCCATGAATCTGACACCAAAAGAGGCAGAGCATTTCCTGCATAAAAGATTAGTATCCCTCACATCCTCTCCTCTCCTCTCCACTCCTCTCCTCTCCTCTCCACCCCTCCCCTTCACTTCTCTTCTCTTTTTCAAATGGATGGTGCATCCAAATGGGACTGCAAATAAAATACTGGAGCAAAGCACCAATAGCAATATCATAAAACTAAAATAAGTTGGGCTGAAGTGCTGCTAAACTTACTGCTGTCCTCAGATGCCCTATTCAGAGAGAGGAGAGAGAGAGAAATGGTAGGACTCTACTACAGTGCATCCCTCCTCCTTCCCGGGGTTTGGCACCAGTGTAAAGGGATTAATGGAAAGGAGGAGTCAAGAACTGGCTTGACAAAATAAATAATAGTTTAATAATAAACTGAACCAAAATGGCACAAACACACACGGGTGTCGGGCAGCTGCCGGTAAATCTCTCTCTCTGTTGCACTGCCGTCTCCGGTCACTCTCATCCCTCTCAAGGGCTTAATTAGCCTGATTAGGGGCCGGGTGTGTAGCATTATGACCCGGCCCCGCCCTCCGCCCAGCCACAATTCCCCTATAATTGCTTATCAGGATTACTGTAAGAGGTATACATAGGTAATATAAAATGGCCCTGTCAGCAGGACATTAGGCAAATCTTGTGTTGTTTACCATTAATACTCACTAAGATCATTGCTGCAGTATCTATCAGGCAAGAAATTGATTGCATTTTGCTTTATTCGCCCATCCGCTGTCTGTATTCTCATCTGAAAGAGTCTACAGAGCGGCATACAGCTGCCGGGATCATATTGCAGGCCCATTATGGCTGGGGATTATCTGCAGAGCTAAATCAGTTACCGTATGTGAGTGCATTCTCATGAATTACACAATCTTGGGAGATGCATTTGGCACCAGGATTGAGCAGAGACAATCTCATCACAAGGGGCACCCACCCACCTAACCGTAATGCATTGCATCTACAGTAAATGCATGAGAGTGCTCCTGATACAAATTCTCCTGAGCAGTGTGCTTTACGTAATATGGCTCCTTGGGCAGGAGCGCTCTTTAAAATCCTAAAAATAGTGTGGCGCAATTCTATGCATTATTTATTAACACTCAAACCTGTAATGCTCACATTGAGCAATTGATGTTACAGGTCATATGGGAAAATTGCAGCAAGTAATGTATTTTTATTTATGACCTGCATTGAGCTGGTGACACCAATGAGTGCTTGCTGTGGATCTGTGCATTAGGTTGGAGATAAGTTTAATTTATAAAAACAATGGCATTAATAATTGATTATGTCTACTGGAAAACAGTACCAAGAGTTAAGATTAGTTGCTTTTGAGTGATTACTTCATCTTCTTTCCCCTCCCATAGGTTATAAAAACCACGATTGAAATCTCTTTAATGTTGCAATTGTTTCTCCTACAGACATCAATTAAATAACTGTAAAAGGAAAACAAAATTTGATTTGAGTATGCTGTTTCTCAGCAGAGGTGGACTGGCCATCAGGAGAACCGGGACTTTTCCCGGTGGGCCGGACGCGACCTCGGAGCCATTATATTGCAAAGTAGGCCGCTAAATGATGAAGGGGACTGGGATAAGCTAATGCGGGCTGAAAAATGGTGCTGTGATATGCTGAACAGTGCCGCGGTATGCAGAAGGGAACAGCGAAACACATTGCCACACTAAAAACATCAAGGATCTATTTCTGCTTGATCGAATGCATAAAAATAACTTTTGTTGGAGTAACCAGATTAAATAACAGTTTTGTCTTAAAACCAGTCATTTTAGATGTTACCATATGAAGCACATTTTTAGGTTACCTGCCAAACATTTTACAGCGCTGCAATCAGAAGAGATATCAACAACTATGCTTAGATCTGCCAAGATACCAAAATCTACAAATTAAGTCAAAGATTTCAATATGAATTCAAACATTTGTCATCAAATTCTTATAAGAGAAATTTATCTGGACTATGCTTTCCAACCTAGGAGTCATTTATGGGTGGGATAAATGGGACTTGTCCCTCCCACTTTTTACCTTTGCCAATTTTGTCCACACATTTTATTTTAAATAGCTTTCGTAAGTGTCTATTGCAGAAGAAACAACTTTTTTAGCAGGACTTTACATTTTGTTTGTGTGTGTTATAATAAGTGGTGATCCAGTGCTAGAGATTGTTATATTTTATGTTATGATGAATGTTAGTTGTGGCTGTTATCGGTGGCGTTGAATGACAGTGGGTGGCGATGCCCTCGTTCTTATTTTTTGGGGAATCAACATTTAGCCACAAATGCTATTGATTGAGCATATCTTGTGCTGGAATATTCCTTTACATCATAAATAACTCTCCAGAGCTGTGAAAGACAACCTATGAGCAATACAAAAATTCCTTAGGGCTGTATGGATCCAAGATTGTCCAGTTAAAAATATAAGACCTATTTACAAACAACAAAGGGAAAGAATTAACATCACAGCTCTTGAAAATTCAAAATTTGTTTTGATATGCCAGGAAAGATATCCAATCATGCTCACCACAACCCTGTAGCCATTTGTGGGAGCTATTTTCACCAAGCCAGGACACACACACACACACACACACACACACACACACACTCATTGGTGCAGCTATCATTATGATGGCATAGACAAAATGATTTTTATACTGCATTAACTCTAGATTCTATCCCCTAATCCTACCCCTAAACTTAACCCTCACAAAAAACGTTCTGCATTTTTACATTTTCAATAAAACTTAATTTAGTATGTTTTTTAAGGGATTTGAATTATGGGAACACTAGAAATGTCCTCATAAACCACATTTATAGCATAATACCCTTGTAATTACCAGTTTGTAACCTATACAAAAGTCCTCATGAACCACTTAAACTTGCCCACACACACACACACACACACACACATACATACACACACATACATGCTCATGGTTCTCTGCTTTCTACACTACAATGACAACCATTCATTTTACTAAGATAAAAATAAAATTCCTTCTAAAGGTATATGGCCTTGGCTCTAGCTTCAGACCATAATTATTTATTAATCTCTTCATTTTTAACAGATTGGTTTGATATGGGAAATTAGTAAAGACATCTCTGCACTGTAGAAGAAAGTGACTAGAACAGAGTATTGGCACTGATTTCCTCATTTAATTTCATTCAGATCACATGAAATTTTCAAAATTACTTTTGTTGATGTAACCTACGGTAATGTAGCCAGGCGGATTCATTCATATTAAATCATATTTTTGACCAATTCAATTTATGTTCCTACATTTTTAGGTTATTTGACCTTTTTTTTTTTACAGTGATAAAAAAGTTTATCAGTTGCAAAGTCAACAAGCCTGTTTCAATTATTGCATAAATGCCTGATTGCGATTATTTTTAATGTGCATTGTTACTGCAACATGCTCCAGGTTAACTTTATATTCACATTCTACTGATCCTGATTTCTAGCATCCTGTGACATACTTTCATCCTTTGAAAAACTACAGACAACAAGATAAAGATCAACGCCACATGAATCCTGTTGATAAATCGTTTTTGTGTCCCAGGTTTAGCTTAGGGGCCTTGTTAAAAGAGGTCTGTGTAAATATACAGTGTCTATGTCTGATTAAGGTCTAAATAGAGATACAAGACCCTCCACTACGGATTTGACACAGCCTGAGGTTTGGTAATGTTTATCTCCTTGTTAATGTGCAAAATAGGCCAATTTTGTCCTTGTGGGGAAACAGTCATTTAGATTACTCGACTTTGCAGAGGAAAAAGGCTGGTATCTAGGAAATATAAACCCTGTAGTCAGCATAGTTAAAATTCAAGACCATCCTTGACCTGTGCAGTATGACATCTAATCACCATTCTGTATGTTAGCCTAAAGTTAAGTAATGTTTATCTCCTTGTTAATGTGTAAAATAGGCCAATTCCATGCTTGTGGGGGAACAGTCAAATAGATAAATCATCTATGTGGATGATAAAAGCTGGTATCGAAGAAAATTAAACTTTGTACACATGTAGTGAGCCATATGTGTAAAAAGTCAATACCAACCTTAACTTGACATCACCGAAATCACCATAAGTTCAAGAAGTCAGAATATTAATGGTGTCAATCCTACCCTGATCGCAATTCTTATGAGGTGTCCTAATGTAAAAAGAGCTGACGAATCAGATGAGCTGATCTGAAATGAGGCGGGGTGACAGAAGGATGTGACATGGTTGAATTTAATAAGCACTCATTGTCCTAATCCAAGGACATGTCATACCAATCCCGGTCTCTGCGATCCAGAGGCTTTGTACTGGAAGATTACAGGCAATGTGACAATTATGTTGACATGAGCTGCAATCTCTTTTCTTTTGTTAAAGGAGGCCATGTGTGTCTGAGGCGAAGAAGTGCCAGATGGACAGATTGGAGAGCCCAGATCATCTCAACATAGTCATGACCCCTCTCAAAGAACTGATGGGGTGTAATGAAACCACCAGAATGATATGACAGAGGCCCTGTCATCACTACAGTGGTCCCTTTTGAGATGTGGAGAAGGAAAACTTTCACAAGTTGACAAGGGATGGTATTGGGAGAGCAAGCATTATCTAACACTAAAGAAACAGTTGTTTCACGAAAAAGATCGGCTCAAGACTACAGTAGAGTAAAACATTCTTGATACATGCAAATACACTCACTTAGTGTAATGATGCAGGCGCTGAGGCAGACTCCATGTGCAGATGTTTATTTAAAATCTACAGCAAACAGGTTGGAATCGTTAGGCAGATATCGTAATCGTTTAAGCAGGCAGTGGTTCAATACAAAGGAGCAGTCAAATCCGTGGCAACAAAGCAAAGGGGTAAATCCAAAAGAGTCAAGAGTGGTAAAGGCAGGCAAAAGGTCATTCACAAAATAGCAAGACAATGGCAATGGAAAAACGCTCGGTAAGGCAGGTTAACTGGCAATACTTCGCATCGGCCTGTTGAGCAGGCCATGCTTAAATATCCACCAAACAGGAAATGAACAATGAAGCAGAGGGAGCAGCACACAATCAGTACTCGGGAGAGGGCTCCCTCTGCTGGTGTGACGTTACAGAATCCCCCCCCCTAGGAGCGACTCCTGGCGCTCGACGAGGACGTCCCCGTGGCCGAGGTGCTGGACGATCGGGTCTGGCTCGATGGAAGTCCCTGATAAGGGTCGGGTCCAAGATATCATGGGCGGCTACCCAAGACCTCTCCTCTGGGCCGTACCCCTCCCAGTCCACCAAATACTGGAGCTGACCACCTCTCCTTCTCGAGTCCAATAACTCCCTAACTGCGTAAGCAGGGGACCCATCAATGTCCAGCCGAGGAGGTGGTTCCTGACTCTCAGTGTTGGGGTCAGCCCCCGGGTGGACCGGTTTGAGGAGGGAAACATGGAAAGAAGGAGAGACACGATAATTAACAGGCAGCTCCAACCGATAAGTGACTTCATTTATTTGTCTTAAAATTTTGAACGGGCCTACGTACCTTGGGCTTAACTTTTTACTTGGTAGCCGCAACTTGAGATCCCGTGTGGAGAGCCAGACCCTTTGTCCAACTTGGTAGGGAGGGTGTGGGCGACATCGTCTATTGGCTTGGATTTCCTGACTCCTGATAGCTCTTTGCAAGTGCACATGAGCGGAATCCCACACCCTCTCACTACGACGAATCCAATCATCGATTGCAGGTACTGTAGAGGGCTCGCCTGACCACGGGAACATAGGGGGTTGGTAACCAAGCACGCATTGGAAAGGGGTGACACCAGTGGAGGAGTGTTTCAGGGAATTCTGGGCATATTCCACCCATGGTAGAAACTCTGCCCAGCGATGCTGTTCACGACTGCAATACGAACGAAGATACCGACCGATTTCCTGATTCAGCCTCTCCACTTGACCGTTTGACTGAGGGTGATAACCAGAGGTCAGGCTGACGTTGATGTCAAGTTGCTTGCAGAAGGCTTTCCAAACTTGAGAAGTGAATTGAGTCCCTCTGTCGGAAACAATATCCTCAGGAATGCCAAAAACTCTGAAGACGTGATGAAAGAGTGCAAGAGCTGTTTCCATGGCTGTGGGGAGTCCCTTCAAGGGTACCAAACGGCAGGACTTAGAAAATCGGTCGATGATAACTAGAATGGTCGTGAAACCGGTGGACGGAGGCAAATCTGTGATGAAATCTATGGACAGATGAGACCAAGGCCGTTGAGGAATGGGCAGAGGCTGTAGCAGACCAGAGGGTAAATGTTTCGGGGTTTTAGACTGGGCACAGATAGAGCAGGACTTGACAAAATCAGTTACATCTTTAATCATTGAAGGCCACCAGAATGAGCTTTGTGTGAGGTTGAGTGTTCGTGAAATGCCTGGATGACCTGAGCTGAGTGAAGTATGAACCCATTGGATGACTCTAGCACGAAGGTTCACCGGAACATATTGTTTATTGCCTGGACAGTTGGGTGGCGTGGGTTCTCTCTGTTGACCTCGTTGAATCTCTTCCATTAGATCCCATGTGACTGGTGCAACATTTATTGAAGGTGGCAGGATGGGTTCAGGCTTGAAGTCAGTCTGCTGGTGGCAATGCAGTCTAGATAAGGCATCTGCCTTACTATTTTTACTTCCAGGTCTATATGTGACCGTAAACTGGAATCTGGTGAAGAACAGGGACCAACGTGCTTGCCGAGGATTAAGCCTCTTTGCACTCTTGACGTACTCTAAGTTCTTATGGTCTGTGATGATCATGAAAGGGTGGGTGGAACCCTCTAACCAGTGTCTCCATTCCTCAATTGCAGCCTTCATGGATAAAAGTTCCTTATTGCCAACATCATAGTTGCGTTCCGCGTCCGTTAGTTTCCTAGAAAAATAGGCACAGGGATATAGCTTGCCTGGTTGTCCATGACGTTGGGAAAGTACAGCTCCAATTCCGTTGTCAGAGGCATCTACCTCTACGACAAATGGCAAACTGGGATCTGGATGCTTGAGAATGGGTGCAGTGGTGAAACTGGATTTTAACTTAGTGAAGGCTTGAGTGGCATTTTCGTTCCATTTTAGCTTTGATGGTTTACCCTTCAGCAGAGATGTTAAGGGGGCCGCAATAGAGCTGTAGTTGCGGATGAAACGACGGTAGAAATTAGCAAATCCAAGAAAGCGCTGAAGTTCCTTGACAGTGGTGGGTTGGGGCCATTCAGTGACTGCTGTTACTTTTGAGTTATCCATCTCAACACCCTGATGGCTGATGTTGTAACCCAGAAATGATGTTTGGCTGACATGGAATTCGCACTTCTCTGCCTTTACATAGAGTTGGTTATCAAGAAGTCTAGAAAGCACAGACTTGACATGATCTTGATGTTCAGATTCAGACTTGGAATATATAAGGATGTCATCGATGTAAGCTATCACGTACTTGTTAAGGATGTCCCGGAAGATTTAGTTGATGAATGATTGAAAGACTGCTGGTGCGTTGGCAAGTCCGTATGGCATGACCTGGTACTCATAGTGCCCCCTAGAGGTCAGAAAAGCTGTTTTCCAATCGTCCCCTTCTTTGATCCTGATAAGGTTATAAGCGCTCCTGAGGTCTAATTTGGTGTAAATGGTTGCTTCACGGAGTTGTTCAAGAGCTGAGGGTACTAAAGGTAAGGGATAACTAAATTTGACAGTAACATTGTTCAAACCCCTGTAGTCTATACATGGCCGGAGTCCTCCATCTTTCTTTTCTACAAAGAAAAACCCAGCTGCTGCTGGAGAAGTGGAAGGACGGATGAAGCCTGAACTGAGCGCCTCCTCAATATATTCCTCCATGGCCTGCGTTTCTGGATGTGAAAGGGGATATATTTTGCTTTTGGGGGGCATGGCATTTGGCAGGAGATCAATAGCACAGTCCCAGGGACGGTGTGGTGGGAGAAGTGTAGCCTTAGTCTTACTGAAGATCTCTTGGTAATCATGGTAACAGGAGGGAATAATGACTGGCTTTGTATCTGGACTTTCAATGCTCGTGGTTAAACATGACTTGGTTACAGAGGCATTGATGCACTGTGAGTTGCAAAAGGATGACCATTGGGTGATCTCACCGAGCTGCCAAGAGATGACTGGATCGTGAATTAATAACCATGGATGACCTAGGATTATTTCGTGGCGGGGGGAATCAATCACATAGAAAGAAATGACTTCAGAATGAAAAAGTCCAATTTGAAGTTTTACAGGTAGGGTTTGTTGTGTGATGCCTTCTCCAATGGGTTTATTGTCAATGGCGTTGATTTTGAGAGGTGGGTCACATGGTTGTATGGGGATGTTGAATTTGGAAACAATGTTTTGATGAATCAAGTTGAGTGCTGATCCGGAGTCGACCAGCGCTGTGAGGTCAGTGGAGTGATTATTAGCAGAAATCTTGACTTTGATCGTGAAAAACTTGGTAGAGAGAGGAGGGAGATGGTCAACACTCACCCGAGTAGTAGATTTGGAGATTTTCTGGGTCTTAAGAGGACAAAAAGCATTGACATGACCTGAATTTCCACAGTAGAAACATAGGTTGTTAGTTAGGCGACAAAGTTTCTCCTCCTTGGTGAGTTTAGTGACTCCTAACTGCATGGGCTCTGGGTCAGGTTGAGTAGTGGGCATGAACGAATGGGATGTCATAGCTGGTGGAATAACTGTAGCATTTCTCATTGACGGTGTCCTGGACTTAGCGGGGCAGTTACGCATGAGGTTATCAATCTTAATTGCTAGAGTCACGAACTCAGAGAAGGAACAATTTTCACCTTTGCACGCAAGTTCTGCCTGTAATTCTACATTCAAACTTCTTTGGAACATGGCTTTAAGTGCAACGTCATTCCAACCACTTTGTGCTGCGATCGTCCTGAATTCTATAGCGTATTCAGCGGCGGATCGTCGACCTTGATTCAGTTGCACAAGTTGGGAAGAGATATCCATACCCCCTGCTGGGTATTCAAAGACTTCTCTAATCTGTTGGATGAAATATGCAGACGAAGTTTGAATTGAATGGTCAGTCTCCCAAACGGCTGCAGCCCAATCAATAGCTCTACCAGTCAGAAGAGTTAGTAGAAAAGCGCATCTTTTCTCATCAGACTCGAAATCATCCTTTTGATGTTTGAAAAAGATTTCTACTTGTTGTAGAAATCCTTTACAATGCTCTGCTGAGCCGTCAAACTTATCAGGAAAAGCAAAGCTTACCTTCTTAGGCATGGGTGGCGGTAATGAATGGAGATATTGAGTGAGATAGGCGTTAGAAGCCTGTAGTTTACTCAGCTGTTCCTGATATTCTTTGATGAGGTCATTTTGGTAAGCAAATGCTTTCTGCAGATTGGAAACTTCTGCTGGAGTCATCGGTGGCGAAGTATTCTGTAATGATGCAGGCGCTGAGGCAGACTCCATGTGCAGATGTTTATTTAAAATCTACAGCAAACAGGTTGGAATCGTTAGGCAGATATCGTAATCGTTTAAGCAGGCAGTGGTTCAATACAAAGGAGCGGTCAAATCCGTGGCAACAAAGCAAAGGGGTAAATCCAAAAGAGTCAAGAGTGGTAAAGGCAGGCAAAAGGTCATTCACAAAATAGCAAGACAATGGCAATGGAAAAACGCTCGGTAAGGCAGGTTAACTGGCAATACTTCGCATCGGCCTGTTGAGCAGGCCATGCTTAAATATCCACCAAACAGGAAATGAACAATGAAGCAGAGGGAGCAGCACACAGTCAGTACTCGGGAGAGGGCTCCCTCTGCTGGCGTGACGTTACACTTAGCACTTTATTAGGAACACTTGTACACCTATTTATTCAAGTGATTAACTAATCAGCCAATCGTGTGGCAGAATGCAATGCATAAAATCAGGAGTGTCAGGAGCTTCAGTTATTGTTCACATCAACCATCAGAATGGGAAAAAATAAAAATAAAACATTTAATGAGCAGCAGTTCTGTGAACGGAAATGCCTTGTTGATGAGAGGTCAACAGAGAATGGCCAGACTTGTTTGAGCTGACATAAAGGCTACGATAACTCAGTTAACCAATCAGTACAACTGTAGTGAGCGGAATAGCATGTCAGAATGCACAACGCGTCGAACCTTGAGGCAGATGGGCAACAAAAGCAGAAGACCATGTCAGGTTCCACTTCTAGCCAAGAACAGAAAGTTGAGGCTGCAGTGGGCACAGGCTCACCAAAACTGGACAGTTGAAGACTGGAAAAACATAGCCTGGTCTGATGAATATCGATTTCTACTGAGGCACACAGATGGTAGGGTCAGAATTTGGTACCAACAGCATGGATCCATGGACCCAACCTGCCTTGTGTCAACAGTTCAGGCTGGTGGCGGTGGTGTAATGGTGTGGGGGAATGTTTTATTGGCACACTTTGGGCCTGTTAACACCCGTCAATGATAGATTGAATGCCACAGCCTATTTGAGTATTGTTGCTGGCCATGTGCATCCCTTCATGGTCACAAATTACCCATATTCTAATGGTAACTTCCAGCATGATACCATGAATGCATCATGTCACAAAGCAAAAGTCGTCTCAAACTGGTTTCATGAACATGACAAAGAGTTCACTGTTCTTCACTGGCCTTCTCATTCACCAGATCTGAATCCAATAGAATATATTTGGGATGTGGTAGAATGGGAAATTCAAAGCATAAATGTGCAGCTGACAAATCTGCAGAAATTACGTGATGCAACTATGTTAACATGGACCAGAATCTCAAAGGAATTTTTCCAACATCATGTGGAATCCATCTCACAAAGAATTGAGGGTGTTTTGAGAGCAAAGGTAGGCCCTACATAGTATTAGTATAGTGTTCCTAATAAAGTGCTCAGTGAGTGTATATTCTTATGAGATTTTCATACAATACCTAAAATGGACCTATGTTAACTGGGAGGGGAAATTACTCTGTACATCCATTAAAAAATGAACTTGGGACTAGTTGGTTAAAAGTAATTTAAAAATCAGAAGCAGAAGCAGGGGAGTCATTAAACTGGTAAGTAAACATATGCAATTCAAATGTCTTAAACAGATTAAAGATAAATTAGGAAGAGTTATTATTGTTTTAGCAGAAATTCAGGGGCAAAGTCTTATATTAGCAAATATCTACGCACCTAAAATTGATGATCAGGGGTTTTTTATAGATCTTGAAGGGATTTTGCAAGTCACTGGCCCCCCTCATGATATAATATTGGGAGGAGACTTTAATCTTTTGATGGACTCAGTCCTTGATCATAGTGAAGCAAAAGTGTGCAACCCCCCTAGAGCAACATTGATGATTCACAGGATGTGTAAAAATCTTGGTCTTATAGATATTTGGAGACTTTTTAACACATCTGGTAGGGACTATAATTTTTTTTTTAATCAGTCCATAAGATTTACTCTACAATAGATAATTTTTTATTTTTTTTTATATCTAAGTCCCTCATTTCATCTGTTGTTGATTGCTCAATTGGAAACATTTTAGTCTCAGATCATACCCTGGTGTGTTTAGAGGTGTTGCCACATACAGAGAAAAATAAATCATATAGTTGACACTTTAATGTATCACTTTTACAAAATCCTGAATTCCAACAAATGATAAAGTCTGAAATCAGGCAGTTTTTAGAGGCCAGATCATACAGTATGCCTCATTCACCAAAAACTCCAAAGCACAAGAACTCATGGAATTGGAAGGGAATATTAAAAGCGCTGAAGCAGAGCTGAAGTGCCGAATGTTGTCTAATGGCCTCAGAGAACTGACCCCTTTGAAATACAGATATAATACCATGTCGCAGAAGTTGGAGTTTTGGCTATTCAGGGCAAGACAGTCATACTTGGAGTTAGGGGACAAAGCAGGGAAGCTTTTGGCTAGATATATAAAACAGAGAGAGTCTTTTTCTACCATTCCCTCAGTGAATTCTGCTGGTGGGGAAATATTTACCGCAAAGATATTAATAATGCTTTTAAAGAATTCTATCTTGATCTTTATAGTTCCATGTCATATTATAAAATTTGTGGAAACATTAGAATTTCCTAGACTGACGACTGAGCAAAACAATTCTCTTGATTCCGAGTTAACCTTGGAGGAGCTTGGCGAGGTAATTAAGGCCTTGCCAACAGGCAAGGCTCCGGGGCCAGATGGCTTTGCTGCTAAATTTTTTAGATCTTATGCTACAGAACTGTTTTAACACTTTTGCTAGAAGTTCATTAAAGAATGGAAAGCTTCCTCCAACCATGACACAAACCCGGATCAGTCTGATTCTTAAAATGTACAAAGATCCAAGTAAGTGTAAGAGTTAATGTCCAATATCCCTGATCCAGCTAGACGTTAAAATATCGTAAACATTTTTGGGCTAACCGATAAAGTAAAGTTATGAAATCTCTTATACATATTGATCAGGGGAGATTATTCTGAGCCTTAGCTGTTCTGATAACATTAGGCGTTTCATCAATATCATGTGGTCAGTGCCAAATAATCAGACCCCGGTCGCTGCCTTCTCACATGATGTCGAAAAGGCGTTTGATATGGTAGAATAGGACACATTTTTAAGGGGATGGAAATTGGCTGGAGTGCTATCATTTCAAGAATGGTGCACGTAGGGGGGCATGGGTAACGCAACAATTATTGATGCTGACTACATCTGGAGTCACAAGTTCGAATTCAGGGCATGCTGAGTGACTCCAGCCAGGTCTCCTAAGCAACCAAATGCTGATTGCTAGGGAGGGTAGAGTCACATGGGATAACGTCCTCGTGGTCACTATAATGTGGTTCGCTCTCAGTGGGGCACATGGTGAGTTGTGCGTGGATGCCCCGGAGGAGAGCATGAAGCCACCACACACGCTTTTCTCCATGGTAATGCACTCAACGAGCCGTTGAAATGCGTGGGTTGATGGTCTCAGACTCGGAGGCAACTGAGATTTGTCCTCCACCACCCGGATTGAGGCGAGTCACTATGCCACCACAAGGACTTAGAGCACGTTGTGAATTGGGCATTCCTAATTGGGGAGAAAAAGGGGAGAAAAAAAAAAGAAAAAAAAAGAATGTAGCACAGAGATGGGTAGGGTGGCGGCTTTCGAGGAAGCGTCATGTAGAATGCTGGGGAGTTGGGGTTCATTTGATGGGAAATGGGGCAGCTATTTGCCGTTTTTGGAGGGCTCTCAGGGAAGGGCAGTGGAGAGAGAAGATTAGTTTTAAATCTCTGTGATTATTTTATATATATATATATATATATATATTGCACTGGAATAAACGTTAAAAGTCAAATGGTTTAGAAAGTATAGTCAAAAGACATTAGAGTTAGGGTTAAACAGATGCTGTTATCAAGAGCTGAAGTTGCATTTAACATGGAACATTCATAGAATGTATACATATATGAATGTAGTAGACATTTAGGACCTCTCTTGCTCTTTATCTATACACATATTACAAGATTTTGCCAAAGGTCCTATTAATAAGCACGGAATAACTGGGATAACTTATTCATAAAACGTTGCTTACAGTGAAACTAAAGAGCAATTGCAGCAGGATTTGTCTAATAAAGGCAAAGCATCGATGCCATGTTCCGATCCTCAGTTCAGTGCCTATGTAATTTCACAGATTTCTTGAGCATGAAAACCATTAACATGCTGGATAGGGCTGGTTCTGTTTGGGGAATCTCTTGGACTGCTTTCTCTGTTCTTGATTCGCCTTCCATCTCAGGTGGCCAAGTGGCTCTATCCGTACAGCAGTTTGGATCTGCCCCATCTCAAATCCCTTATTGGTGACATGATTGATTTTCTTTACCAGGCTCTCATCGCTGTGCCAGTTCAATAATGACTGTAAATCACTTGCATTCACAGTCATAATAGAAACTACATATTGACATGAGGTTCTGGGAGGATATAGCCAAAATAAGCTTTCTCTCTCTGACTCTCTCTAACCATGTCGTATTTTGACAAGCTTAGTTGCCCAGCTTGCAAACTGTGTGCTGTGGGCCTAATACAATCCCTGATCCACACTTGACTCTCCCCCACTTATGTCAAAGCTGCACTGGTCTGGAAACAATGTGGCAGGCTGTGTCATGATGTTGTGTTACATGAAATACAAAATCATGTAGTGTAAAACTTAATCTAATCTAGATTCTAGGTTTTGAATTTAGAGACAATTATTCATGCTGCATCAGCTTCAGTTGAACTTCATTGCCTTTCTGTTCTGCTTTAACACAACAAAACTTTTAATATATTATCAATCTTATTAAGCATCTGAGAAGGTGACCTTAAGAAACATCTGACAGCTTTGTAATTAAAAAGCTTTCAAGCATGATTGTGATGTAAATAATTAGCTCTAATGTTTTGGTCCTTAATGGTCAGAAGGGTAGACCAGTCAATTTGATGATATATTGTTACCGATAATGATCTGAAGAGCAAAAATCATCAGCAACCAGGGTTGGGAGGGTGTATTCCACTACAGATTACAGAATGCATGCTGTAAAATGTCATTTGTAACATATTCTGTTATACTCAAGGTCAGTAACATATTGTAAATTCTTTGGATTACTTCTTCAGCACTGGTAGATTTTTTCACTTGTTTTGACTATAAAAACTATATAGAGACAAAATACACATGTTAAAAATACATTCTCTGAAAAACCGAAATATCTTATGCAGTGTTGTTTCTTAAACAAGATTAATCTAATTGATCTTGTTTTAAGGATTTTTTGATATTTTTACAGGAAAACAATACAAAAATTATTTTATATATATATATATATATATATATATATATATATATATATATATATATATATATATATATATATGCCCTAATATCAAAGGTCTTACTAGACAAAAAAAAAAATTATGATCCAATGTGAATTTTCTTCACAAGGTTTATTTCTATTTCTTGTGCTCCAAACTTTCTTCAAATGTACTTCTCTGTCTGCTCGTAGGAATGTAACACATCATAAGAAAGTGTTTCACCGCTGTTGCACTTTAAATTCAATCATTTATATGTATAAATGTTTTCCATCTTAAAGGACATTAAATGAAACAAATGACAATAAAATGCAAAGTAATGTCATCAGTAATCAAATACTTTTTGATGTAACCGTATTCAAATGACTAATTATTTAAATTGTAACTGTAGTGGAATACAATTGAAAATTGTATTTTGTATTTGAAATACGTAATCCCGTTACATGTATTCCGTTACTCCCCATCCCTGTCAGTAATAAATGCTTTTACAAAAAATCTGCTTGCATGAGACAGGCCAAATATGTATTTACTTATTCTTGTGTTGTATAAACACTACAGAGGATGAAAAAAATGTCAATATTTTACATATTCTGTTTTTTTTTTTGTTGTTGTTGTTGTTTTTGTTGTTTTTTTTTTTCATTATCAATGTACAATGTGTTTGGAATTTAAACTGTTTACTGTAGATCTCTGAGCCTTACAACAGCATCAAAATTTTGAGTCAAACTTGAATGTCATGTTTTATACATGCAATAAATAAAGACAGGGAAATAAATCAGAAAATTATTTCCATCAGAATGCAGCTATGAAATGTGAATATGTGGGAGAGGTTTATGAATTGCAGGATGCTTAAGCAATTTATTTCTCTGCTTAGCAGAAATCATGGTGGCTGTGATCTTTGGCCATTAATCACAACTGTTAATTAATGCAGAGACAAAACTTAGCAGTTGGTACAAATAATGTAGAAAAAATGTCAACAACCTGCAGAAGGCATGCTAAATGATTAAAGGAATAGTTCATCCAAAAATGAAAATTCTCTCATCAGTAGCTCACCTTCAATCCTAGATGTATGACTTTCTTTCTTCTGCTGAACACAAACAAAGATTTTTAGAAGAATATTTCAGCTCTGTAGGTCCTCACAATGAAAGTGAATGGTGACCAAAATTTTGAATCTCCAAAAAGCACATAAAGGAAGCATAAAAGTAACCCATTACCCTGTTGTTAAATCCATACCTTCAGAAGCGATATGATCAGTGTGGGTGAGAAACAGATAATATTAAAGTCCTTTTTTACTATATATTCTCGTCCCTGCCCAGTAGATGGTGATATGCACTCCGAATGTGAATCACCAAAAACAAAATAAGAATATGAAAGATGAAATTGACAGTAAAAATGGACTTAAAATTATGTTTCTCACCCACATTTATCATATAGCTTTAGAAAATATAGATTTATTCACTGAAGTCTTATGAACAGTGTTGGGTAAGTTACCAAAAAAAGTAATTAAATTACTAATTACATCTTCTACATTGTCATTAGGTTACTGTATTCATTACTCTGTCTGAAATGTAATTAAATTACTCATTACTAATTACTTTCTAAAAATCATATTAACTTTAATCAGATGGACAACAAAAGGATATACATCAAATTATTTTAATTAATTTTATATAAATTTATATAGATTTTAATAAATCCTATAACATCAAATAAATTACTCTTGAACTGTTCTTAAACTTTTCCTAAATGGTTAATAAAATCTGTTACTCAAAATCGATCACTCTCTTTATAATTTCTTCTCCAAGCAAGTACATTTGTTGCAAAAAGCTGTATTATGTATCATGTAAGCATCATAGGCAGGGGTGCATTAATGCATGGGGTTATACGGGCTGAAGCCCGGGGACTTACTGCTCCCATGGGGCCCAGCGGGAGGAGTGCTTATAAGTGCTTTCAGCTGAATTCGCAGATGTTGATATGGTGGCAGTGCGCCGTTGAAGGTGTCTGTGTAGTGCTTGTTCAAGGGGGCCTTAGCGGACCAGCAAGCCCATGAGCCCAGGGTTACCTTTAAGGACCCCTGATCGTAGGCAACATTCATAATAGTATAGTAACAGTAAACAGTTTTAACAAAGCACAGCGGCCCCTCAGCCAAACAGAGCAGAAGGGGAAAATATTGGCCAACTGTTGATCACGCATTGAAACTTTATTTGGACTGAAACGTTACCATCTGGAATCATGTGTAACGGTGCAACAGTCACAAGACGTCCTCGTTGACACCTGAACTTCTTCAGAACATTAAATCTTAACGACACCTGGACTAAAAACAAGCTAGTGCAACAAATGAAGCAGAATGCAGGTTTCTCGAGGTGCATTTTTAAATATTGAAGCTCATTATAACTTGAAACAGTGTCTAAAATCTGTCAGTTCTGCTCGAGACGTGAATGAAACAGCAAGACGCGCCGCAGCAGTTAAAGATGTCCGTCTAGCGTGAGGTAATGATAGAAAATCAGAGAAACAGCTTCTGGAAAGTAGTGTAGCCTAATCTAGGGCATATGCAGGCACACACTGTATGCTCATCTATCTTTCTTAGGATTTTGAGTATGCTCACCTGAAATAAGTGATGGTATGTATGGTAAGTGATGATATGTATGGCCGCCAGAACAATGAGTAGTCTTTTGAATGACACCTAGCCATACCGTGCAAGTTGCCGTACCGTGGTGCTTAGCAGCGTACTCTACACCATGCCAGCAAGAAACTTACCTGTCTTTTTTTTTTTTTTATGGAAAAAACAAAATAAAAAAACTTTTTTTTTAATTTTACATATGTACTGTATATAAATGTTAATTAATTTTAGAGATCAGGTGGGATCTTTCATAAATTCACAGTATGCCCACCTCTTCTACTACACCACTGCTTCTGGAGTAAATTCACTCTAAAATAAAGGTGACATTTCTTATTTCATATAATTGTGTAACGTGACGCCAGCAGAGGGAGCCCTCTCCCGAGTACTGACTGTGTGCTGCTCCCTCTGCTTCATTGCTCATTTCCTGTTTTGTGGATATTTAAGCATGGCCTGCTCAACAGGCCGATGCGAAGTATTGCCAGTTTTCCTGCCTTACCGAGCGTTATTACCATTACCATTGCCATTGTCTTGCTGTTCTGTGAATGACCTTTGCTTGCCTTTTCAACCATTGTCTCTTTGGATTAATCCCTTTGCTTTGTTGCCACGGATCTGACTGCTTCCTTGTGTTGACCTACTGCCTGCCTAAACGTTTACGATATCTGCCTCACGATTTCAACTAGTTTGCTGTAGATTTTAATAAACATCTGCACATGGAGTCTGCCTCAGCGCCTGCATCATTACAGAATACTTCGCCACCGATGACTCCAGCAGAAGTTTCTAATCTGCAGATGGCGTTCAGTTACCAAAGTGACCTCATTAAGGAATATCAAGAACAGCTGGGTAAACTACAGGCTTCCAATGCCTACCTCACTCAATATCTCCATTCATTGCCACCACCCATGCCTAAGAAGGTAAGCTTTGCTTTCCCTGATAAGTTTGACGGCTCAGCAGAGCATTGTAAAGGATTTCTACGACAAGTAGAGATCTTTTTCAAACATCAAAAGGATGATTTCGAGTCTGATGAAAAAAGATGCGCTTTTCTACTAACTCTTCTGACTGGTAGAGCTATAGATTGGGCTGCAGCCGTTTGGGAGTCTGATCATTCCATTCAAACTTCATCCACGTATTTCATTCAACAGATTAGAGAAGTCTTTGAATACCCAGCAGGGGGTGTGGACATCTCTTCTCAACTGGTACAATTGAACCAAGGTCTACGATCTGCCGCTGAATACGCCATTGAATTCAGGACGATCGCAGCTCAAAGTGGATGGAATGACGTTGCGCTTAAAGCTATGTTCCAAAGGAGTTTGAATGTAGAATTACAGGCAGAGCTTGCATGCAAAGGTGAAAATTGTTCCTTCCCTGAGTTCGTGACTCTAGCAATTAAAATTGATAACCTCATGCGTAATTGTCCCGCTAAGTCCAGAACGCCGTCAATGAGAAACGCTACAGTTATTCCACCAGCTATGACATCCCATTCATTCCTGCCCGCTACGCAACCTGACCCAGAGCCCATGCAGTTAGGAGTCACCAAACTCACCAAGGAGGAGAAACTTCGTCGCTTAACAAATAACCTATGCTTTTACTGTGGAAATTCAGGTCATGTCAATGCTTTTTGTCCTCTTAAGACCCAGAAAATCTCCAAATCCACTACTCGGGTGAGTGTTGACCAACTTCCTCCTCTCTCAACCAAGTTTTTCACGATCAAAGTCAAAATTTCTGCTAATAATCACTCCACTGACCTCACAGCGCTGGTCGACTCCGGATCAGCACTCAACTTGATTCATCAAGACGTAGTTTCCAAATTCAACATTCCCATACAACCATATGACCCACCTCTCAAAATCAACGCCGTAGACAATAAACCCATTGGAGAAGGCATCACACAACAAACCCTTCCTGTAAAACTGCAAATTGGGCTTTTTCATTCTGAAATCATTTCCTTCTTTGTGATTGATTCCCCCCGCCACGAAATTATCCTAGGACATCCATGGTTATCAATTCACGATCCACTCATCTCTTGGCAGCTCGGTGAGATCACTCAATGGTCATCTAATTGCAACTCACAGTGCATCAATGCTTCTGTAACCAAGCCATGTCTAACCACGAGTATTGAAAGTCCAGACACCAAACCTGTCACCATTCCCTCTTGTTACCAGGATTATCAAGAAGTCTTCAGTAAGACTAAGGCCACACTTCTTCCGCTACATCGTCCCTGGGACTGCGCTATAGATCTCCTGCCTAATGCCATGCCCCCCAAGAGTAAAATATATCCTCTATCACACCCAGAAACGCAGGCCATGGAGGAATATATTGAAGAGGCGCTCAGTTCAGGCTTCATCCGTCCTTCCACTTCTCCAGCAGCCGCTGGTTTTTTCTTTGTTGAAAAGAAAGATGGAGGACTCCGGCCATGTATCGACTACAGAGGTCTGAACAACGTTACTGTTAAATTTAGTTATCCCTTACCATTAGTACCTTCAGCTCTTGAATAACTCCGTGAAGCGACCATTTACACCAAATTAGACCTCAGAAGCGCTTATAATCTAATCAGGATCAAAAAAGGGGATGAATGGAAAACAGCTTTTCTGACCTCTAGGGGGCACTATGAGTACCAGGTCATGCCATACGGACTTGCCAACGCACCAGCAGTCTTCCAATCGTTCATCAACGAAATCTTCCGGGACATCTTGAACAAGTACGTGATAGCTTACATCGATGACATCCTTATATATTCCAAGTCCGAATCGGAACATCAAGATCATGTCAAGTCCGTACTTTCTAGACTTCTTGAAAACCAGCTCTATGTTAAGGCAGAGAAGTGCGAATTCCATGTCAGCCAAACAGCATTTCTGGGATACAACATCAGCCGTCAGGGTGTTGAGATGGATAATTCTAAAATAACAGCAGTCACTGAATGGCCCCAACCCACCACTGTCAAGGAACTTCAGCGCTTTCTTGGATTTGCTAATTTCTACCGTCGATTTATCCGCAACTACAGCTCTATTGCGGCTCCCTTAACATCTCTGCTGAAGGGTAAACCATCAAAGCTGAAATGGAACGAAAATGCCACTCAAGCCTTCGCTAAGTTAAAATCCAGTTTCACCACTGCACCTATTCTCAAGCATCCAGATCCCAGTTTGCCATTTGTCGTAGAGGTAGATGCCTCTGACAACGGAATTGGAGCTGTACTTTCTCAACGTCATGGACAACCAGGCAAGCTATACCCCTGTGCCTATTTCTCTAGGAAATTAACGGACGCGGAACGCAATTATGATGTTGGAAATAAAGAACTCTTATCCATGAAAGCTGCAATTGAGGAATGGAGACACTGGTTAGAGGGTTCCACCCACCCTTTCATGATTATCACTGACCATAAGAACTTGGAGTACGTCAAGAGTGCAAAGAGACTTAATCCTCGGCAAGCACGTTGGTCCCTTTTCTTCACCAGGTTCCAGTTTACGGTTACATATAGACCAGGAAGTAAAAATAGTAAAGCGGACGCCTTATCTAGACTGCATTGCCACCAGCAGACTGACTTCGAGCCTGAACCCATCCTGCCACCTTCGATAATCGTTGCACCAGTCACATGGGATCTTATGGAAGAAATTCAACGAGGTCTACAGAGAGAACCCACGCCACCCAACTGTCCAGGCGATAAACAATATGTTCCGGCGAATCTTCGTGCTAGAGTCATCCAATGGGTTCATACTTCACTCAGCTCAGGTCATCCAGGCATTTCACGAACACTCAACCTCACACAAAACTCATTCTGGTGGCCTTCAATGCTTAAAGATGTAACTGATTTTGTCAAGTCCTGCTCTATCTGTGCCCAGTCTAAAACTCCGAAACATTTACCCTCTGGTCTACTACAGCCTCTGCCCATTCCTCAACGACCTTGGTCACATCTGTCCATAGATTTCATCACAGACTTGCCTCCGTCCACCGGTTTCACGACCATCCTAGTTATCATCGACCGATTTTCCAAGTCCTGCCGTTTGGTACCCTTGAAGGGACTCCCCACAGCCATGGATACAGCTCTTGCACTCTTTCATCACGTCTTCAGAGTTTTTGGCATTCCAGAGGACATTGTTTCCGACAGAGGGACTCAATTCACTTCTCAAGTTTGGAAAGCCTTCTGCAAACAGCTTGACATCAACGTCAGCCTGACCTCTGGTTATCACCCCCAGTCAAACGGTCAAGTGGAGAGGCTGAATCAGGAGATCGGTCAGTATCTTCGTTCATATTGCAGTCGTGAACAGCATCGCTGGGCAGAGTTTCTACCATGGGCGGAATATGCCCAGAACTCCTTGAAACACTCCTCCACTGGTGTCACCCCTTTTCAATGCGTGCTTGGTTACCAACCCCCTATGTTCCCGTGGTCTGGCGAGCCCTCTACAGTACCAGCAGTTGACGATTGGATTCGTCGTAGTGAGAGGGTGTGGGATTCCGCTCATGTGCACCTGCAAAGAGCTATCAGGAATCAGGAAATCCAGGCCAATAGACGACGTCGCCCACACCCTCCCTACCAAGTTGGACAAAGGGTCTGGCTCTCCACACGGGATCTCAGGTTGCGGCTACCAAGCAGAAAGCTAAGCCCAAGGTACGTAGGCCCGTTCAAAATTTTAAGACAAATAAATGAAGTCACGTATCGGTTGGAGCTGCCTGCTAATTATCGTGTCTCTCCTTCTTTCCATGTTTCCCTCCTCAAACCGGTCTACCCGGGGGCTGACCCCAACACTGAGAGTCAGGAACCACCTCCCCCACTGGACATTGATGGGTCCCCTGCTTACGCAGTTAGGGAGTTATTGGACTCGAGAAGGAGAGGTGGTCAGCTCCAGTATTTGGTGGACTGGGAGGGGTACGGCCCAGAGGAGAGGTCTTGGGTAGCCGCCCATGATATATTGGACCCGACCCTCATCAGGGACTTCCATCGAGCCAGACCCGATCGTCCAGCACCACGGCCACGGGGACGTCCTCGTCGAGCGCCAGGAGTCGCTCCTAGGGGGGGGGATTCTGTAACGTCACGCCAGCAGAGGGAGCCCTCTCCCGAGTACTGACTGTGTGCTGCTCCCTCTGCTTCATTGCTCATTTCCTGTTTTGTGGATATTTAAGCATGGCCTGCTCAACAGGCCGATGCGAAGTATTGCCAGTTTTCCTGCCTTACCGAGCGTTATTACCATTGCCATTGTCTTGCTGTTCTGTGAATGACCTTTGCTTGCCTTTTCAACCATTGTCTCTTTGGATTAATCCCTTTGCTTTGTTGCCACGGATCTGACTGCTTCCTTGTGTTGACCTACTGCCTGCCTAAACGTTTACGATATCTGCCTCACGATTTCAACTAGTTTGCAGTAGATTTTAATAAACATCTGCACATGGAGTCTGCCTCAGCGCCTGCATCATTACAAATTGTGTGTAATTGCTGTTAATAAGTCATTTAAAAAATAGTTAACCATGGTTTTACTACAGAAATATTGTAGTAGTAACCATGGTTAATTGTGTGGTATCTATGGTTTACCTAAATCCCATGGTTAAACTATAGTTACTGTAGTGAAACCATAGTTCATTTTTGTAAGGGTAAACAAAACAGAAGTCTACAAATTTTCAGTTTAGGCTCACAAATGTAAAACAATGACTTGATTTATGACTAAAAATAATATTTGAAATTGCCTGTAAGGTGGAGGCCACCCAATGGCCCAAGGACAGTATCCAGTGGTGTGGATGAAGGTCTCCTGCGCGTTCTGTCTTATCATGCGCATTAAGTTTAAGTTATTTCATTCCAATTAAAAAACTGTATTATTAATTTTATGATCCCCGTTTATTTTATCTGACTCCAATTATAACGTTTCCAAGGAAATATTAATGTTCCAATCTTAATTATTATTATTAAATTTGGTTTAACATTTGATCATCGTATTTAACTCTATTTTACATTGTACTCCTGTCACTTAGAGAGTCTCGCGCCGGCCGTGTACGCGGATCTCACAATCACAAATACGCCAGTATTGGTCATTAAAACAGTAATTGACTAAATACTAATTAGATGGCTGTTCATGCTTCCCTTTATCTAAAAGTATTTTGTTTAGTCCCCTTAGATAGAAAACACTTAATTAGAGTAACATTATTTCTACCCAGAGGTCATGAACACTAAATTTACAAAGATAGACCAACAATACCAATAAGTTAAAATAGCTTTATATAAGCATGCAATAGTTTCCTATGTACAATTATCTAGAAAATATTACAATAACCAGAGGTTTAGACTTCACCCTATTTAGGCTTGGTTGACAACTTCATGTTGTCCTAAATGGAGATTCCGTATCGAGCCTGTACTCTCTAAATACACTTGAACTAATGCCAATTTGTTAGTCTGAGCCTTAAAGTCTCAGTCGGTTTGCCCAATGCTCCACTGAGAACTGAGCTTTAGTCCACAACCTGGTCGTAGATTTGCGGAAACGTGGACTTAACGTAATCTACTAAAGACAATAGTTTCAGAGTCAATCAGAATAAACTTAAATGTAACAATTCATTTACCAGTTAAAATAATACATTCATCAATTCCAATTAGACAATAATAAGTCAAATTTAAAAGTTTAGCAAAACATAAGAAATAAGAATTGCATAACTGGTAGAGAAAAAATAAACACAGCAATTGTGCGGGAGATCTGACTACAGATTCCGCGATTCCTTTGTCATCTCTTCTTAAAGACCAAACGATTCTATTGTTATTTCATATGTGTGTGTTTGATGTTATTCAAGATTTGGTTTACAGTTTAGGTGGTTGTAAGTAGACCTTTGAAACTTGTGATTGAGTAGTAGGTTGTTCGATGTTTACAAAGAATGCACCAAATCTGCATACAACATCTGGTCCCTGTGAGAGATCTGGGAGGGGCATGTCCCTGAGAGAATGCAGTATTTTATTAAGTTCTTAAATCTTACTTGTGATTGAGACCATTTTACCAGTTGCTTTGAGACCTCTTGAATGATACCAAACATGTATAATCAGAAAACCTTTTACATTACAGAACAGGATACAGGTATGTGACAGTTTATGACGTTGGTTCTCGCAGAGTTCTTTGACTTTTACCGGAAATAGCGCCTTTTGGCCATAGACATTCTGGTGCCAGCCTCTTACATACCCAATTTATCCCAAGAAATTGCACAAAAAATTTTTTTTATAGAAGTATCAGCGTTGGTACTGGTATCGACGATATTGGACTTGAAATTATTGGTATTGGATCAAAAAGAAAATAAGTGGTATCGCCCATAGTGGTGTGAGTTCACGCACACAGACATAATGCCAACGCGTTTAAAGGGGCCGAGTTGAATCAGAAAACAAATGTTATCATTAGACCGTACATTTTTATTTTCAATTCAATATTGTTTTATATAGAATTGTTGAAAGTCTATACAGAATGTAACGCAGGTACATCATAAGTAACTGTAATTTAAAAAAAAAAAAGAAGAGTAATGCCTTACTCATTAATTAAAGGAAAAAGTAACTTAATTACAGTAACGTTACTATGTAACGCATTACATCCAACGCTGTATATGAATTACTTTTAGGCTGCCTTTATGTGCTTTTGAACCTTCAAAATTTTGGTCACCATTCACTTGCATTATATGGACCTACAGAGCTAAAATCTTCATTTGTGTTCAGCAGAAGAAAGAATGTCATACACATCTGGGATGGTATGAGGTAAGTAAATGATGAGAGAATTTTTGGGTGAATTATCCCTTTAAGTAAATAACCATTTAGAAATAGGATAACTGAGCAACATACAATAAGCAAGTGAGAGACAGAATGAGTGTGGAGCCACACGCAAGTGTAAAAAAAGAGAGATAGCGAACCCTTTGACCACAAATGATATATTACCAATCTCTTGGGCCATTTAAATTGCTAAAATGTGTCATTTGTGTGATGTTCTGAGAAGTAACAACAAAAGAGAAGGTAGTCAGGCCTGTAAAAAGCAATTTCATCATGGGATTCAACGGCTAACAAACTCAGAAGTGAAACAGAACTCTACCAGTCCTACTGTAAACAGAATGGTGCAGTTTGGAGTGTCATTTATAATGTAAAAATGTATGAAATTTAAACTGATAGAAAAATACATGATTTGATAAGAATTAAATCATGATTATTGAAACAAGGCTTATAGTGAATGATAAAGAGTTTATGAATGCCTGTAAGGTGCTGTAAGTTATCCTTTTTTTTAAATACGTAGTGGCAGGAACATAGCAATTAATATAATATAAAAGACATTTGCGGAAATAATAAGTGCTTTTCACTGATTCACGCTTTGATATGTCTCCCCCCAAATTCAAATCCTTCCCTATGCCCCTGGGTTGTGTTAATTTACACTTTTTGCTTAAAGACCAGACTCAATCTTTATACATCAAATTTCAGGCATCACTAGAAATACCAAGTAAACTGTGATGCCAGCACTGCAGTGGCGTGGGTCATAATGCTGGTTCAACTGTGCCTTTTCGTGTGGGCGCCTCGCCTCTGCCATTGTCCCACTCTTTTTCCCATTCTGTTTCCTGACTCTTAATATTTTCATTAATACTACTTATAATAATAAATAAAAAAGAATATAAAAAATGTTTTACTATAGTAATATTGTAATAACCTTTGGGTTTTTTGGGGGCAGAAACCATTGATTTGATGCAAAAAATCATAGTGTTACTTCAGTAATATGTTGTTAATATAGGCCTAGTAAAGAGGGGAAATGCACGCACATTCGACACTACTTCAACAGCTGCCGGATCAAGGCAAAAAGCCTTTAATTAGAACTGAAAAATTACAACTTTTTTTTTTTCAAACAATTTTCTTCGAAACGTAGCTGTTGTTTTTAAATCAGTAAAGAGCTGTGACTACAAGCCTGCTTTGACTGTATGAGAAGCAGTAGACACCAATCTGGATGAACTCACAGATACTGTAACATCTTATATCAGTTTCTGTGAGGATATGTGCATTCCTTGTCTCAAGATGGCGCCGAGTATGGCTGCTGCGTCGCGAGCTCCGTCAAAACACTGCAGTTTATTGTTTGTTTTGTTTACAGTTCTGTGTTTTTTTGTCTTGGATGTTGTCTGCCTTATTGTGTACGACAGACAAACGCTTTTGGACATTGGTTCGGCAATCACACACCGAAAACCGGACTTCACATTCCTCAGTGCCGACCCGCGGTTTACAAACACGCCAGCGGAGCCCTTTGTTTGGGCTGCCCGGCCGCGGAAACGCAGAAGGAAAAGAGGAAAAAGAGCCGGCGTTCTCATCAGATTAAGACGTCGCGCAAATCGCCCCCCCGCTACCCAGTATACTACTGGCAAATGTTCAGTCTCTGGACAACAAGCTCTGCGAGCTGAGAGCGCGGATCTCTTTCCAACGAGAGACGAGAGAATGCTGTGTTATCTGTCTTACGGAAACCTGGATGTCCGCGGAGATTCCAGACACGGCTATCGAACCCACGGGTTTCTCCGTGCACCGAGCGGACAGAGGGAAAGACCTCTCAGGTAAAAGCAGAGGTGGAGGTGTATGTTTTATGATCAACAAATCATGGTGTGATCAGAGGAATGTACATTTTATCAGGTCTTTCTGCTCTCCTGATCTGGAATTTCTCATGCTTCTGTGTCGACCATTCTGGCTACCGAGGGAATTCACAGCGGTCATTATCACTGCTGTGTACATCCCCCCACAAGCCGACACAGACCGGGCACTTAGGGAACTGTATGGCAGTATAAGTGAGCAGGAAACCGCGCACCCTGAGGCCGCGTTCATTGTTACCGGGGACTTCAACAAAGCCAACTTCAAAACAATAGCACCAAAATACCACCAACACATCAGCTTTAACACACGAGGGGACCGGGTTTTGGATCATTGCTATTCTCCTTTCCGGGATGGCTACAAATCCCTCCCCCGCCCACCATTTGGCAAATCTGACCACTCTTCCGTTCTGCTTCTGCCCGCTTACAGGCAGAAACTGAAACGAGAAGCACCCGCCCTCAGACTGATCCAGTGCTGGTCGGACCAATCAGACTCTGCGCTACAGGACTGTTTTGATCACGCGGACTGGGAGATGTTCCGGTCTGCCTCCGATGACGACATCGAGGTTTACGCTGATAGCGTAACGTGTTTCATCAGGAAGTGCGTAGAGGACGTTGTTCCGATGAAAAACATACGGATCTACCCCAACCAGAAACCCTGGGTTAACAGCGATGTTCGCGCGGCACTTACTGCGCGGACCACCGCTTTTAATTCCGGGAACGCGGAGGAGCGTAAACAAGCCAGTTATGCCCTCCGTAAATCCATCAGCACAGCCAAACGCCAGTACAGGCACAAAATTGAAGGTCAGTTCAACACCACTGACTCCAGAAGTATGTGGAAGGGAATTAACATCATCACGGACTATAAACAGAATAAAAACTCCGCCATGAACACCGTTGCCTCTCTCCCGGACGAGCTTAATACATTTTATGCTCGCTTCGAGAACAACAACACCGCCCTCACGGAGAGAGCACTCGCGGCCGATACTACAGATGATGGTTCACTCTCCGTCTCTGTTGCGGATGTAACCTGATCCTTCCGACGGGTGAACGTTCGTAAAGCCGCGGGTCCAGACGGCATTCCGGGCCGCGTCATCAGAGCATGCGCGAACCAACTGGCTGGTGTTTTTACGGACATTTTCAACCTGTCCCTCTCCCTGTCTGTAGTCCCCACATGCTTCAAAACATCAACCATTGTGCCTGTACCGAAGCAAGCCAAAATCACTTGTTTAAATGACTGGCGTCCTGTTGCTCTGACCCCCATCATCAGCAAATGCTTTGAGAGGTTGATCAGAGATCACATCTGCTCTGTTCTGCCCACCTCTTTGGACCCATTGCAGTTTGCCTACCGTAAAAACCGCTCCACTGATGATGCTATTGCATCTACAATACACACTGCTCTTTCCCACCTGGAAAAAAGGAACACATATGTGAGAATGCTGTTTGTAGACTACAGTTCAGCATTCAACACCATAGTGCCCTCCAAGCTTGATGTGAAACTCCGGGCTCTGGGCTTAAACAGCTCGCTGTGTAGCTGGATCCTGGATTTCCTGTCAGGCAGACGTCAGGTGGTTAGAATGGGCAGCAACATCTCCTCATCACTGACCCTCAACACTGGAGCCCCGCAGGGCTGTGTTCTCAGCCCACTCCTGTATTCCCTTTACACACATGACTGTGTGGCGACACATAGCTCCAATGCCATCATTAAGTTTGCTGACGATACGACGGTAGTAGGTCTGATCACTGACAATGATGAAACAGCCTACAGAGAGGAGGTGCACACTCTGACACGCTGGTGTCAGGAGCACAACCTCTCCCTCAACGTCAGTAAAACCAAGGAGCTTGTGGTGGACTTCAGGAAGAAAGACAGAGAACACAGCCCCATCACCATCAATGGAGCACCGGTGGAGAGAGTCAGCAGTTTCAAGTTCCTCGGTGTCCACATTACTGAGGAACTCACATGGTCCGTCCACACTGAGGCCGTTGTGAAGAAGGCTCACCAGCGCCTCTTCTTCCTGAGACGGCTGAGGAAGTTTGGAATGAACCAACACATCCTCACACTGTTCTACACCAGTACTGTTGAGAGCATCTTGACTGGCTGCATCACCGCCTGGTACGGCAATAGCACCGCCCACAACCGCAAAGACCTGCAAAGGGTGGTGCGAACAGCCAAAAACATCATCGGAGGTGAGCTTCCCTCCCTCCAGGATATATATAACAGACGGTGTGTGAAGAAAGCTCGGAGGATTATCAAAGACTCCAGCCACCCGAGTCATGGGCTGCTCTCACTGCTTCCATCAGGCAGGCGGTATCGCAGCATCAGGACCCGCACCACCCGACTACATGACAGCTTCTTCCCACAAGCAATAAGACTTTTGAACACATGATCTCTCACGATCTACAATCAGCACTGCACTTTATAAATCCTCATTCTGTCAATATATTCTCCCAATTCAGTTAGTGTATATATATATATTTATACCCGTATCTAGTGTGTGTATTCTACATTGTGTGTATTGTGTACATTTGTTATGTAAATTGTTGTGTAGGTATGTGTACATTTGTTATGTAAATTGTTGTGTAAGTTTGTTATGTAAATTGTTTTGTGTAATATGTTGTTTATTGTAAAGTGGTTTATGTCTCGTCACTGTCATTACTGCTATGTTGCTCGGAACTGCACACAAGAATTTCACCTGCTGTTGCACTCGTGTACACAGTAGTGTGACAATAAAGTGATTTGATTTGATTTGATTTCCTACTGAGGAAAACTCAGACAGCTTCGTCATGCCAAAGAGGATGCTTATAGAAGCGGGGATATTATCTTGTATAATCAGGCCAAAAACACACTGACTAAGGAAATCCGTGTGAAGAGGCCTGAAAGACATTACTAACTTCAAGACACCATCCCCCAACACTGTAGGGAACCAACAACCGGCTGACGACTTGAATGTGATTTACTGCAGATTTGAAAAGCCCAGTCTCACACTGCTGCTGATACAGTTCTACTCAGCAGTCATTGAGTCTTTCAGCTACAAAATTGGATATCAGAAGACTATAAAGGACAGTTTGGATATATAACATATATATTTAGATCTAACATATTATTAATATTTTTTTTGTTCTGCATTACATTCCCTTGCACTATATATAACAGATTTGCATTTGTAGATATTATATACACTGGCAGACAAAAATTTGGAATAATGTACAGATTTTGCTCTTATGGAAAGAAATTGGTACTTTTATTCACCAAAGTAGCATTCAACTTATCACAATGTGTAGTCAGGACATTAATAACATGAATAATTACTATTACAATTTTTTTTTAAATGTTCAGAACTTCTTAAACTACTTCAAAGAGTTCTCGTCAAAAAATCCTCCACAGGCAACAATGACAGCTTTGCAGATCCTTGGCATTCAAGCTGTCAGTTTGTCCAGATACTCAGGTGACATTTCACCCCACACTTCCTGTAGCACTTGCCATAGATGTGACTGTCTTTTCAGGCACTTCTCATGCTCCTTACAGTCTAGCTGATCCCACAAAAGCTCAATGGGGTGAAGATCCATAACACTCTTTTCCAATTATCTGTGTTCTAATGTCTGTGATTTTTTTGCCCACTCTAACCTTTTCTTTTTGTTTTTCTGTATCAAATGTGGCTTTTTCTTTTCAATTCTTCCCAAAAGGCCTGAACCCCCGAGTCTTCTCTTTACTGTTGTACATGAAACTGGTGTTGAGCGGGTAGAATTCAATGAAGCTGTCAGCTGAGGACATGTGAGGCATCTATTTCTCAAACTAGACATGCCAGGTCTATTGCATAATGTGGCAACTCAAAAACAAAAACAAAGATAATGTTAAGCTTCATTTAACGAACCAAATATCATTCAGCTGATTCCGTTTGATATAATGCCAAGTGATTTTCTAGTACCAAATTAGCATTTTAGCATGATTACTCAAGGATATGGTGTTGGAGTGATGGCTGCTGGAAATGGGGCCTGTCTAGATTTGAACAAAAATTACTTTTTTCAAATAGTGATGTGCTGTTTTTTACATCAGTAATGTCCTGAGTATACTTTGTGATCAGTTGAATGCCACTTTGGTGAATTAAAGTACCAATTTCCTTCCGAAACAGCAAAATCTGTACATTATTCCACACCTTTGGCCGCCAATGTATATATTTTTGTATTATAGTGTATTTCTATATATATTTCTATTTCTATTAACTTTTTATTAATATTTCTGTCTTGCTGTATTTGTGCAATAAAGCTCAATCTGATTTTGATTCTAAAAGGGAATAGTATAACAGTGTGCAGAACTACTTTTTTTAATATAGGCCTAGTAACCATGTTTAATTTTGTGGTTACTATGTTTTTACAAAAAAAATACCATGGTGATACCATGGTTACAGTAGTAAAATCTTGGTTAATTTTTGTAAAGGAAGGTTAGGGTTAGGTTTAGGGGTATGGGACGGAGTAGGGTGTCTGTGGGTCTCTAAATAAACACAATAAACATGCTGCAGTGATACTGTATGCTAGAATTAAAGTAGCGGTGCAAATAGTATTTGTCTTTCGTTTCCTGCACGCAGGAGACTGGCAATCACATGCTATTCCAATAAAATGCAACATAACGCTCTTGATGTGTTATAAGTCCCCTCATTATGTGTGGGCTATGGGAGGGGCTGAACGCTGCAGTAATTATACTGATGACAGAGAACAAATCATTAAGCAGCCATATGTCCTTTCGCCCCAAATCTCCTGACTGTCCTCCAGAAGCACCCCTGTCATACCAGTCCCACTCTTTTTAGGTTCTGCAAGGGGATTCAATCAGAATTAAGAACAAAGTGATTTTTAATTGGCCATATGCTGCAACATCCATTTGGTTAAGACAACGGTGAGCCAAATGAACCACTAATGAAGGCAGGTGCATGAGAACAATTGTATACCCAAATGAGGTGCAGCATATGAACTTAAAAAAATGAAAAGGTGAGAGTGTGTGGCATGGCCATCACTGTGGTAGATTACTAAAATATTCATATCACCTCTGTTCATCTCCCTGATCTGTACTTCAGGGAATTCTCAATCATCTGCATTAGCTCAAAAGCCTTTCTCTCTCTCTCTCTCTCTCTCTCTCTCTCTCTCTCTCTGTGTGTGTCTCTCTCTTCATTTCTCTCTCTCTCTACAGCAAATAACTGGATTCTTCTGAATCTTCTCTGAGAAGTAAGCAGTAGTGGACAAACTCCATCCAGTCTACTAATATTTGAAGGGAAGTGTTTGTCCCCTACAGAAATGAGCATGATTTACTCATGTCAGACTTACAAGGTTATCTTTTGAGAAATTATGCTGTTTGAGGCAGATAACAGTGTTATTGTAGAATTAAAAGATCAGTTCACCCAAAAATGAAAATTCTCTCATCATTTACTCACACAAGATGTGTTACATTCTTTCTTCTGCTGAACACAAACAATAATTATACTGTTGGTCCATTCAATGCAAATGATTGGTGTCCAGAATTTTGAAGCTCAAAAAGCACAAAAAGGCATCATAAAAGTAATCCATATGATTCCAGTGTTTAAATTAATGTCTTCAGAAGTGATATGATAGGTGTGGGTGAGAAACAGGCCAATATTTAAATCTGTTTTCACTACAAATTATCCTCCCGAGGTGGCGGTATGAACATAGAAAATTAAGAATGTGAAAATTGAGGTTGACAGTAAAAAAGGACTTTCATTTTGATCTGTGTCTCATCCACGCCAACACTTCTAAAGACATGGAATTAACCACTTGAGTCTTATGAATTATTTTTATCACTAGTGTAGAATTGGGGGAGACATCCACCCCAATGCTGTGTAGGGGTTAATTCAGAAAAACAGAAGTCCCCCCTGTTGTAAGTGTTGGTATCGCCCAACTAGACGGCATTGTCACGTGGTACCTGTTACTTTTCGCAGCGCTGGCTAGGATACATGAACTCACAGTCGTTGAGGCTGGTTTTATTCACAGGTATAAAACCTTGCAATTATCAGTTTTTGTTAAAACTATCCAGTGTGAAATGTCTCCAAATGGATATAAAGAGTTCTTAGATTTAAATGTGGATGAATGGAGGATTCAGTTTTAAAGGGTCAAGCGCCCCCTACAGGAATAAAACTCACAAGACAGTCTGTGGCTGACAACATGCAATTTCAGTCTGTAGGTCTGTTACCCACACAAAACTTTTGTATGAATTTAGAAAACATGAAATACAGTACATGATCTTATGTGGAGTCAATTAAGATGTTAAAGGTGTGCATAGAAATGATCAGTAGTTTTTCATGGTGAGGAAAGCAGACAAGCATTTCAGATGAGCAGTAAGGGTAAATGTTTTATTAAACATTAACTCTAATGCTTTTTTTTGAATGTTTGATATGATACATTGTATAAATATTTAAGAATATGCCTTGAATTTGGTATTAGGGACTATTAACTGTGATTAAGAACATCATGGTTAATTTAACCGTAAGAATTTAGAATCCATGGTTAAAAATGTGAAATGCTTTAATTACACGTGGCAAAATATTATATATAATGTATAAATATATAATCTAAAATAGTTTTTTGTAAGATAGATTTTGTTAGCCTCAATGTGAAAACTCTTTGTGCCTGTGTGGGTACTGGAGCTGTTGCTATGGATACGGACAGTGGCCGCATGGTGCTTTAATGGCCAGGTGTCAAAAACTGAACATGAACTTTCAATTCATGTGAAACTGAAGTTTAAACACTCGAATCCCAAAATATAACAGAGGACTTAGATCTAATATAGTCATATTCATCTAAAAAGCTATTTAAATGGTCTGTTTGGTCACATTTAAATGACTGACTGAAGACGACGGATGTAAACAAGCAGAAGTCATACTGTAGACAGGTGCTCCACTAATCGTCCAGCAACAAACTAGCAAGTTCAATGTTTTTAGCTGTATTGATTTTAAAGTGATGAATTAAAGATGCCAGGTAACGGCAATCCATGCGTTCACAAGAGAGTCGAGTTCACGGGACGTAGGTGTAGTGTAAGCACCGGTGAGAAGTGACAAACGCGAAAACGCAGAGGATAGAGGAAGCCAGTGAACGCGCAGACGGCTGTTACCAGAAGCCAGTGAACGCGCAGACGGCTGTTACCAGAAGCCAGTGAACGCGCAGACGGCTGTTACCAGAAGCCAGTGAACGCGCAGACGGCTGTTACCAGAAGCCAGTGAACGCGCAGACGGCTGTTACCAGAAGCCAGTGAACGCGCAGACGGCTGTTACCAGAAGCCAGTGAACGCGCAGACGGCTGTTACCAGAAGCCAGTGAACGCGCAGACGGCTGTTACCAGAAGCCAGTGAACGCGCAGACGTCTGTTTCCAGAAGCCAGTGAACGCGCAGACGGCTGTTACCAGAAGCCAGTGAACGCGCAGACGTCTGTTTCCAGAAGCCAGTGAACGCGCAGACGGCTGTTACCAGAAGCCAGTGAACGCGCAGACGTCTGTTTCCAGAAGCCAATGATTATAGTTTAAAGTTATAAAAATTGATATTTTTCTTACAAAAACACATCGCTTCCGTTCAGAAGGCCTTTATTAACCCCCTGGAGCCGTTTGGATTACTTTTTGATGGATGGATGTGCTTTTTTGGGCATCAAAATCTAAGGTACCATTCATTCCGATTATAAAGCTGGGAAGAGCCAGGATATTTTTTATATAACTCCGATTGTGTTTGGCTGAAAGAAGAAAGTCATATACAACTAGGATGGATTGAGTTTGAGTAAATTATGGGATCATTTTCATTTTTGGGTGAATTAACCCTTTTAGCACATCTCTGAGCTTAGGTTGTACATAAGCAGTGTTGTGCCCTAGATTGGAGCGTCTCTTATTACCTCCTATTTATGTGTGTGTGTGTGTGTGTGTGTGTGTGTGTGTGTGTGTGTGTGTGTGTGTTTTCTTATTATAGAGCTTCCCTTTGCGTCCACATGTCCCCCAGAAACACATCCACTTAGACGTTTAAACAATTGTTATATGACATGCATTTTTTTTGCATCAGTGCTGTTGAACAATAAGAAAATGTGCAAATAATCGTAAAACCATTTAACCGCTATTTTTTTCTCAGACAGTAATCTAACTGTCAAAAACTCACACCACGGCATCCCTACATTGAATATACATCTGTATCTATATGTGCATTCATTTGAAATGTTATTATGCATTGTGTAATGTGTTGTAATGAAACAACACTTCCCAAACCAAACCCCAATCTACGCTATTGACTTTTATTCTGCCTTTATGTCCTTTTTAGAGCTTCAAAGTTTTGGTCAAAGCTAAGATATTTTTCAAAAAATCTTTATTTGTGCTCAGCAGAAGAAAGAAAGTCATACACCTAGTGGTGCTCGCGGAAGAAAGTGTCAACACCCACAGCTTCGTGCTATGTCACGTCTTTCAATCAAATTCACTTGATCCAAGTAATCTGTAACTTTTTAATTGCATTTATACACTGAAATAAACTGTACTTACGGTAAAAGACATACTCTGTATTACTGGACAAGAATCTGTCATCTGTTTGTCTGTTGTGAGGAGATTTGGTGAGTGATGAGTTGCACGCGACAACGTGGAATCCGCTCTCTGCGAGCATATCAAACGCGCGCTCCAGGTGGCGAAACTTGAGATAAAACTGAGAAGTGTATCGCTCAGATGGCCTGTCGGGATCTTTGTTTTCATTTAAAGTGTCTCCGAAAACTTCTTTAGCCAGACCGACCCTTCCACAAATGAAGATTTTGGCTATCCCTCTAGTTTTAGGGTCGACGTCCCTCCCGACGGCGCACGAGCTCTTGTATCCCACCGTGAGGAAGCCATAGCGCCTGTCGCGCGCGTCCAGGTAAGACGAAGGGAACAATCTCTGGTCGCTTCCCTGGGACGCGTCGTCAAAATCACTATGAATATAATCATCTGGTGTCAGGATTTTGACGAGCTCGGGAAGCTGAAAGAACTCAGCCTCCCTTTTAAGTCTCCCTTTCTCCGGAAAATAGTCCGGCAGCACGACGTTGTTATCTCGGAGATAGTCCAACACGTATCGAAATAGAAATCCATCCCTGTCAATAAAGTAACGTCCCTTGATGTCCTGGGCCAGGTCGTTGGAGATGTCCTTAGTGGAGAATAATTTTCCCAGCAGTGAGTTTGGCATACTAGTGAGGGTGGCATAGCGAGTGTAGTACACCTGTCCACCCACATTGAGCTCAACCACATCCGAAGAGCAACTCTGAGCACATCCAGTGTCCTTGGGCGATTGATAAATCCTGCAATTTTCAGTCAGTGCCATTTTGGTGTAGCACACTTTAAAAAATACAAACGCAAATTTACAAAAGTGTTTTATGTGTATATAGTGGGCAAAAAGTCAAGAGGAACATAACCTACCCTCTCTTAGATGTCCTCAGTCCATCTAAGGCGTTATTGTGTTGTGCACATATCTGAGACCTGCTTCAAAGTATGAGTACATCAAAACTACACCCTCAGATTATTAGTCCTCACCCACAAATTTATATGGCCATTAATTGCCAGATGGAACGAACCAGCATTGCTTCTTCTGTCAAAAATAAAAAAGTAGAAATAGTAGAGCTCTCACCAAAGAGGGAAAAAATTGTGCATCTCATGTAACCTCCAATTCTTCAGTCCAGGTTCTGGTGATAAAAACCATTAAAACAGCATGGAAGAGACAGCTTCAACTTCTCAAGAGCCTTGTTCTCTGTGGAAATTTTCAACTGTTAGTGTACATGTGTCTGACACCAACCAGCATTAAAAACAAATTCCAGGAAAAGGATATCTAGTTGGAATTGAGGGTGCATTAGGAAGTTTGTGCATCCTTGCACTCCAGAGCATCAGCAGTGTATAGAGCGAATGAATGCAGCGTGCAGTGAGAGGATTGGAGAGACGGGGGAGGGAGACCATTCTTAGGGAGATGAGCCTTACATCATCTTAAAGGAAAATGACAGATGGAAACATTCAAGCGTTGCACTATGGTTCTCCAGATTTCCTAATATACTCATGCAATTAATGTGCTAGACATATGAATATGATTTGGTTAACCTGAAACCAAAAATGTCATCTAAGACATTTATTTATGGACTTGTTCAAAAATGCCAAATATGTGATTTAAGATGAAACATGGATCCAACATGATCCAGAGATTAGTTCGAGGGGGATCTCAGGATGCATTCTGGTTTCAGCACCATGGACAGATCCTCAAACTTGGATCCAGTTGGTTTACTAGGCAGCATTTCCATGGATGTTATTCTGCATCTAACAATTTTCATTAAATTAACAGTAATTTGAGAATTATGTAATATCAGATCAGACTATGCCATTGTTATCTTCTACCAGACATGGCCAGTGCTGGATAAAATATAACTGTTTTATGCATTATGCAATCAGATTACAAAAATCTGGTAATTGTAATTACAATAAATTACATTCTCATAATCAGATTACAGTTACTTTTTTATGAAGTACATGATTATATTAATTAGGCAAAGGCAGTAAATTGCACATACAGACGTAGATACCAGCCATAATTACAATGAAGATTGTAATCCACACATAAATGCCAAACCGACTGCATTATTGCAGTAAAGTTATTTTTAGTTTCGCACATTGCTTGAACATTGTACTCTCCTTAAAAAATGTACATGAATGCGCTTTTGCGACATTTTCTTTTTTACGTAAATTTTCAAATATTACTGTTCTGATTTGTTACCATAGATTGTAGTGCCAAAATTGCAGAAGTAGGAACATTTTAAGTGCCTTTTTTTATTTCACTCATAAACTCATATTTTGATCCATTAAGTAAGTTTCCTTTAATGCATTTATAAGTTTCCTTTAATGCATTTAAGCAGCATTATATCAGTTTCTCCTACTCAAATGTGACATAAAAATAAACAAGAATTAGGTCAGGAGTAATTAAAAAAGAAATCCAAAATCAATCAGATTATATTACTTTAAAATTGTAATCCATGAGATTATTTTACTGACAACAACTTTGACAGTACCAGAAACAGTACCAGATTACATTTCAGAGGTATTATACACAGCAATGGACATGATCTATAAATATTACTTGTTGGTATTTAATAATGTAGTTAGAGTTGGTTAATGTAGTAACTGGTTAATTCATCCATCCATCGTCAACCACTTATCCTGTGTATGGGGTCGCTGGAGCCTATCCCAGCTAACATTGGGCGAAAGGCGGGGTACACCCTGGACAGGTCACCAGTCCATCGCAGGGCCACACATAGACAGACACACACTCACACTCACATCCACAACTAGGGCAATTTTTTGGAGACATCAATTAACCTAGCCTGCATGTCTTTGGATGGTGGGAGGAAGCTGGAGCACCCAGAGAGAACCCACACAGACACAGGGAGAACATGCAAACTCCACACAGAAAGGCCAGGGCAACCGGGGTTTGAACCCACGACCTTCTTGCTGTGAGGCGACAGTGCTAACCGCTGCACCACCGTGCACCGAAAACAAATGTTAATCTAAAAAAATCGTGATTCATGTAGTAACATCTATTGATAAGTTTCAACAACAAAAGACATTTTAAGGGATATACAGTATCAGGTAGAAGTAGCTTCTTAAAGGAATATTTAACTTAAAAATCAAAATTATCTCATAATTTATTCACCTTCATGCCATCCCAGATATGTAAGACTTTCTGTCTTCTGCAGAAGAAACATCACTTCTGAAGATATTATCTGAATTTAACCACTGGAGTCATTTCACGCGTCCTTTGTGTGCTTTTGGACCTTCAACATTTTCACTTGCATTGTGAGGACCTACAGAGCTGAAAATATTCTTCTAAAAATCTTTGTTTGCGTTCAGCAGAAGAAAGAAAGTCATACATATCTGGGATGACATAAGGGCGAGTAAATGAGAAAAGTTTCATTTTTGGGCGAACTGTTCCTTTAAGGTTAACAATTGCATTTACTACTTTTTACAGGGTGCATTACATTTCCTAAAATCTATTCTGAACTCACACATTATTACTTGACAGGACTGATTTGACTTTCAGCTCGTATGATTCTCACAAAACTGTCTGCACTGAGAAGATTCTTTGAATTAGTAGAGAGAACATGCTTATTTTAGGATGCAAACCTTTGGCATTATGTACTGATCTTGTTTCAAGGAATTTGTGGGCTCGGCTCCACTGAGCGATGGCTTTGAGGCTATAACCATATCCTGCTAATTTTGTGTATTCTGCTGAAAAAGTGTTGCTAGGCACCGACTGGAGAAACTGTGTGGGATTCAAACAGCAAACTGCTGTTTTCTTTTCATCTGCAACAACATTTCATTCTAATCACAATTTGTTGCATTATATTCAATAATACAGAAATGTTCTTTATTGAGCTATAATAAAGTTTGTGTGTCTTGTGAATTCAAGCTGACGTCTGTTGCCTCTTAAGGACAGCTAAAAATACACTATTCTCTGCAGATACTATTAATCACTTGACTATGCTAGACTTGGAGCACTCAAACAAGTAATAGCAACATGTACTTTGTCTATTCTGATTGCATTCAGACAGGGAAGAGCTGGTGACATGTAAAGTAGAAAACATGCCTGCAGCCATTGCCATTAAAAGACTTGAATAATGCACGGGAACTCTTCAGGAACATGCCTACAAGTCTTTTCTTTTTCACTCCCAAATGTATGAGTATTTCAAAATGCAATAATTGCCTAATGTAAATTTAGAAAGTGAATGCAATCAATCAAATCGAATCAAATGAATTTAAATCAGACCTAACCTATTTATTTCTAGAATTAATATACAGATTTTGTTACCATGTTTTAACATGTTTTAACCAAAATATTTTCATTACTGGATTACTGGTCAGTCAGTGCATGTTTTTTCATCTATCCATTGTATCTATTTGTTATACGCACTACACAGACACTTCAGAAGAGGGAGCCATCATAGCTGTGCAGCAATCCATTGACCTAGATCTTTAGTATTCTCTGGATTTCAGCCATGCTTGCCTCAAAGAGGAGCCATTTATGTGGATATGGTTCTGCATATGAAGGGCTGTGAGGCTGCATTCAAACTTAATGGAACCAGTAGAGTGCCATTATTGCTATTATTACTATTACTATTACTATTATTATTTTATTTTTCTGCTTCAGAACGGTGTGTTTTTGATTTAGTGGATTTGATCCTGTTCTCTCAGAACCAACTAATAAGACAATAATAATATATGGGTTTGTTTACATCACCACCCATTTTACTGTACATGACATTCCCAACTTCAAATATAAACCACCTTAATTTCTATAGCTGCCAGATGCATACAATACAAGCTCAGCCTGAAGCAGATAAAAATAGACAGTCATGCCTATCATAGTTATTTTTTTCATGCATTTCAATTTGTAGTGAGAATTTATTTGTAAAGAATTACTTTTAAAGATTCCTCTTTGTCTGCTTAGTAAATATTTACCTTTGTCAATTACGATGCATCACTTATGATTACATGGTATGCATGTTGCATGTTATGGAGATACAAAGCCAATCCGTTCTCACGTATCCGTCTTCAAAAAAAAAAACACATGTGTATATACTGTATCTCAAGACTGCATCAAAGCTCATCAAAAGACCTGTTTGTACTACACAGATAAGAAAAATCCAGGTGAAAGTTTTTAGTTCATTGTCAATCAGAACTAAATTTGGTGTTAATATAAATAATTTCCCCAGGTTTAGCAGCAATTCATTTGAACTGCCAAGTACACTGCAAAAAGTGAACATTGTTACCATAAAGAACATTTGTTATTTCAGAACCTGAATTATTTTTACCTGATCTGAACCTTAAGAATTACTTTGAGAAATCCAGTCAGTTGAGGTTCATTCAGGATTATAAAAATAAAACCAGCTAATATAGATGTTTACATATAAACAAATGTATGTTTGCTAACTAAAACAAATGTACTGTTATATACCATTTTAATTAATGATAAACTACAACCAATTTACTAAATTAAGTTGTAAAACTGTATGGGAAATCTGCCACATCAGAATAAAAAGTGTGATCTTGAATGTTGGGTATATGAAAATGACTGATGGATTAATTGTATCTTTAAGGGGAAAATGGCTTGTCTGTTGTCACCTTGTCATCTTGCCTTACAAGTGTTAATATTTTTATATGCACATTTCCACCCACTCTCTTTGTGTGTGTAATGGAGTTTAAACTAAATCTATGAACTCCAAAGATATATTTTGTTTTATATTATTAACCTTTTAATTTTCCCTATATATATTTTTAATGCTTGTCTTTAAAAAATATATTTTTTGTAATGATACTGCTAGTATTATGTAACATCCAAAATGCGAAGTGAATTTCTGGTAGTATCAGTAAACATTGTGATAAGTTACATAAGTACTTATCTGATGAATGTTAAACACACAGGTCCTTTCAGTGCTGTATCAAAAAAAAATTAAAAAAAATGCACATGCTAAACTTGAGAACATGAGACATGAAAGGAGCAGACCTGCTTGAAAATCAAACTTTATTAAAAATCCATTAACCAACATTGTAATGCTTAACAGATCATAGTTAATGATCATTTTAATATGAAACAGTTTCTTGACATATCTACTTTGAATGCTCTTGAACTAAGTATCAGTTATGTATTGGTACAAAGGCTAACGGCTAAAGGCACACCTGAAAGGAATATTCCGGGTTCAAAATGAGTTTAGGTCAATCGACAGCATTTGTGGCATAACACTGATTACCACAAATATTACATTTGACTTGCCCCTACTTTTCTTAAAATAAAAGCAAAAATGTGGGTTACAGTGAGGCACTTACAATGGAAGAGAATGAGGCCGATTTATAAACATTAAAATACTCACTGTTTTGGGGGGGCCTGGGTAGCTCAGCGAGTATTGACACTGACTACCAACCATAGAGTCACGAGTTAAAATCCAGGGCGTGCTGAGTGACTCCAGCCAGGTCTCCTAAGAAACCAAGTTGGCCTGGATGCTAGAGAGGGTAGAGTCACATGGGTAACCACCTCGTGGTCGCTATAATGTGGCTCTCACTCTCGGTGGGGCACGTGGTGAGTTGTGCGTGGATGCCGCAGAGAATAGCATAAGACTCCACATGCACCATGTCTCCACGGTAATGTGCTCAACAAGGCACATTGCAGGGAAATGGGTAAAAAGTTATTTGAGCGACAGAATACAGTATGTCCAGTTGGGTGAGCTCTCTTCTGGATGTCTTGACATTGCTTGTGGTTTCCCCCAGGGGTCAGTATTGGGCCCCAAATTATTTAATTTGTATATTAATTATATTTTTAATGTTTCTCAATTGGTTAAATGTGTATTGTATGCTGATGATACAAACATTTTCTATAGTAACGATAGTTTGGAGCGACTGATTAGCGTTATAAACAAAGAACTAGGTAAATTTAAAAAATGGATGGAAAGTAATAAATTATCCTTAAACCTAAATAAATCCAAAGCGATGTTTTTTGGAAAGTATCAAGCTGATTCACAGAAACTGGTTGAGATAGACGGAGTTCACATTGAAAATGTTCTGGAAATAAAAATTTTAGGTGTAACGATAGACCATAAGTTAAGTTGGAATGCCCACATCAGACATATACGTAACTACTAAAGTCTCCAAAAGCCTTGCTATAATTAATAGAGTTAAATATATCCTTGATTATAATGCACTCCATACCTTGTATTGCTCTTTAATACAGCCATATCTAACCTACTGTGTAGAGGTATGGGGCAATAATTACAAAAATGTAATACAGTCACTTTTTTTGCTACAGAAAAGAGCTATACGAAATATACAAAAGGCCGCCTATTTTGAACACACAAATCCTCTCTTTCTTAAATCAAAGTTATTAAAAATGCAGGATCTTGTAAAATTATATAATGCACAGTTCATGTTTAAAGCGTATCACTATTTATTACCTGTGAACATTCAAAATATGTTTTCTCATAAAGAGCAGTCGTACAGTTTGAGAGGATTTGGATACTTTGTGGTCCCAATGGCGGGTTCCACCAGGAGGAGTTTTTCTATGTCTGTATGTGGGGTTAGTTTGTGGAATAATCTGGGGCTTGAATTAAAGCAATGTCAAAGCATTCACAATTTCAAACGTCTTTATAAACAAAAGGTCTGGTCCCATTACAGTGACAATAAGGTTTGATTGTATTCATGTGGTGTGGAGTGTTGGAATAGTTGTTATTTACCCTTGTGGTATTCTATCTACCATTGTTGGTATTTGATAATCATTGTTACCTGAGGTAATATCTGTATATTATGAAAATGTATGGTATGTATGTGTGGTTTTGCACTTGTGCAACTATAATACTGTTTCTAAATGAGGTATCATTATTACTATTATTTTATTTATTTATTTATTTATTTTATTTTTTTCTTTGAGATTATTGAAGGAAGCAGCTATTTTTGTTTGTATAAATTCTTTGACAGATCGGGGTGGGGTTTAATAAGTTTTACTTCTCCCCACTCCATTTCAATCATAAGTGTATAAGTTATTATTAGTATAATTATTATTATTGTGTATCTTTTCTGCTGTTACACTAATTGCTTGAAATAAAATTAAAAAAAAATTAAAAAAAAAACATTTATGCATTTAAAACCCTCCAAAAAATTGTCCCCATTCACTTTTTTGTAAGTGCCTCACTGTAACCCAGATTTGTAAAGATAAGAAAGAAATGGACAGACAAATCAAAATATACAGTGCAGTGCAAAAGGTTTAGGCACATAAAATGTTTCACAAAAGCCTTTATCTGAAGATGGTTATTTATATCTTCATCTTTAGTGTGTCAGAAGAAAATATAAACTGTAGACTTTCAAACATTACTTTAGCATTTAGAAAAGATTAGGACAGAAGTACAGGGAGACCTGCAACAGATGTCATGGCTCCCACACAGCCCCCCCCCCCACCCCCCACCCCCCACCCCCCACTGCACATTGTGTCAGTCTGAGATTACATAAAGAGACAGAAGCAACTGAGACAGCCTAAATAGAAGAACTGTGGTGAATTCTCAAAGAAGCTTGGGACATCCTATTTGCCAACAACCAAGAAAAACTATGTCCAGGAGAATAGGTGCTGTTTTAAAGGCAAAGGTGGTAACATCGAATATTGACTTAGCTTTCTTTTATGTTTACTGGACTTTGTATGACGTTCATTGATAAACGAAAACTACTTACGGCATTATTTTTGATGAAATCCTCACTATGCAACATTTTTCCAAAGTGCCAATATATATATATATATGTATGGGTAATCAACATTATGCTACAAATGCTGTCGATTGAGCTTAACTTGTATTGAACACAGAATATTCCTTTAAGAAAACTGTGCTTTTTCTGGTCAAAAAGGGTATCAAGATTTTAAAAAAAATATATATATATTTTTATAGAATTTCGATGGTGCAACATAATTTGTGTGAAAATAACTAATAACAGAAGGTTGTTTTGATTAAAATATTTTTTTAAAGGTGGTAAGGGAGGATAAATTGATATTGTGTAAATATAAGGACAATAGTTATAGGTTAAAATGTGTCAGCTTAGGCAAATACTTTTGAGACAACAAGATGTTTTTTGAATATCAAATTAAGATAATACTTACTCGAAATAACCACTTCAGGAAAAGGTTAAAAATGTACTGCTGATTTCAAGCACATTTGGCATTTCATAGCATCTGAAGTGCATATTTTTCACATTTTCCAGTGCATAGGGACAAAAAGGTGTTTACGAATGTACTGTGGTATGTTCCGTTGCTGTTTAGTGTTTTGGGAGAAAAATATCAAAGGTGCCTTTAACCCATGGGGAAAAAAACAGGGTAATAATGTAAATTTGTTATTAAGAAAAGTTATTATGAAGTGTTACCAATTTTGGGGGCTTTTGTGGATGAAAGAGGGAATAAGGAGAGGAAAACAACAAAACAAAAGCAGAGTAACCAAGAAAAAGGAGTGCAACGAGGCCCCTCAGACTCAGATCACACTCTCACTGTCAATGAGGCGAGCTGTAATAACTCTATGCGGCCATTAGGTCGCACTACATGTTGTAAACAGGGTTTCCACGGAACTCCATACAGTGATCTCCATTTTGAATGTTTTTATGGTTTTATGGCACGCCTCTTTTCTCATGGCCAAAACGAGTAAATTGACTGGATTACTCCGATGGTGTTATGAATTCTGACTCAAAGGCTGGACCGATATCTGGCCTGCGATATTTTCACGCAGTTTGCGATTTCTCCTGCTTTTGTGAAGCGACATCGGACCTCGTATCAACGGTGAAGGCTTTCGTGTTATTGCTAATCGCTAACAGCAGAAACCTGTAATCAAAACAATGTCATATGAATCAACAAATCAAAACAGGAGCGTAAATATCAAATGGTACGTATTTCCTACATTTAAACCGATTTGTCGTTTTAACAGTGCGTATGAGTACAAAACGTGTTATAGACAAGTATCTGTCGTATATATTTTAAGTAACTGACGGAATATAGATTGTATTTGTCATGGTTCGCCATGTAATCGTTCTTGCTGTGCTGTGAGCGTTATTGTATTAGCTTGACACTGTTGCAGCAGTAGTGCATGTTGTTTAAGCGTTTATACTGTAATATTAAATGATTTCCTCGTCTTTTTGTTGTGGATTAGCAGTTTGAGTGAGTAGGCCTCATTGCGTGCCACACTGATCCACGAGCAGCCTGCTGCTGCATCGAGTGCGCGCGTGCGTGGGGCAAGGGCGCGAGAGTTCCAAAATATAAAAATTCGACTTTTTTAGAGAGAAAAAAGGCTATAAACCCTCATTTCGGTTGATAATAACTTGTGTTTATGATGTTAAAGATAACATAATTTGTTTGGCAGTTATTAAATCACAAAATTCATCGGCAGTTAAATGTGCGCACCCTTCAGTATGTGTCGAATATTGACCATAACTATCATCATCATATTTTTAAAACATTTTTATACAACCTATCTAAAGTTTTAAAAAGTTAAATGGCATATTTTTGATGTGAACACAGATCATACCAACTTTCTTACATTTATAATTTATATTCATATATATATATATATATATATATATATATATATATATATATATATATATATATATACTAACTTTAAAATGTTTCTAATAAGGATTTGTCAAGCCAATATCAAAGTGTGTCTTGACAAAATGTACATATCTAGTTGTTATTGCAACTACTGTATATTAATCACTTGATGAATGTCCTTCAATCAGTCAATTTTTTTATTTTTATTTTTTTTTTAAATAATAAAAATAAAGCTGATGGAAATGCACATTATCACAAATGTCGATTGTCAGGAGTGCCAACACAAATATCTCGTCCACATTGAACAAATTAATGGCCACTGTTTGCAATTAATTTAATCGCAGTATCCATCCGTTTATTTATTACAGTTACTTTTCCACACCATTCAAAATAATAGACGGCACTCATGGAATTAGCCCACAGTACAAAAAACAATTAAATTATGTATAAATACATAATACTTGGTGAAAAGCTTCAGCATGCTTTTTTTTAAAAAAAAAACACTAATAGCCCAATTATATAAAATTATAGTTTAGTTTACTTTTGAAAAAATGCAGGCAAAACTCCCTGTATTAAATTAGAAAAAAAGACCTATGTATGCCTTTTCTTTTCTTAAACTTAAATTAGCTTTATCCTGTTCTGTGATGAAAACAGTCAGCTGAATGACATTCTCAGAATGTTCTGGACTTTTATCAAGAATATAAACTATCAGAACTATTTTTCCAATGCGGAGTTCACTTTCAGAAAACAAGCTTTTGAACATTTTAAAATGTTTAAATATTTTAAATCGAACCCTCTTTACCTCAGATTGCATTTACTGCTTCTTCAGAAAATATGCATTATCAAGTTCAGTTGGTCGTTAAAAGTTGTTGGAGAAATATGCCGGACATAATGCAGTTGGGATGGCAATGCTTTTGATTAGATGATTGTTTAAAATATTGAATATCAGAAATGTACCAAATTTTTTTCTTTAATAGCTGTGCACACCGCATATACACAAATTGATGGTCCTTATACTGAGACAGAAAGTTTCCCCGACTACTTGGTGCAGGTTGTCAGCTTGATCAGGGCCATGACGACCCGCTTTCCGGTGCCAACCTGCGATATGCGCCACATCAGGACCAATATTACAGTCCTATCAGAAGGGCAACTGCTCCCTTTTGATTACAATTCCTCCTCTTCTGATCGCGTTTATTTGTGAAATTAAAATGATTGTAAACTGGCTAATGTTAATGAATTGTCTCAATACTCTCCCCATTTTACCAAAACTTTGGAGGGAAAAAAAAAACAACTGTGGCAAAAAAAAAGGCCATTTGAATGGAAACGGGCAGAAGGCGGCAAATGTTGCAATTTTATTTTTCGCATTTTCACTTTGTCGATAACAAAATAGCGTGAAATATGGATGGAAACCAGGATAGTGTAAGACGTTTTTAGAATTTATCTCTAATTTTATTTATTTTACTGATGATATTAGTGGCTAATACCTTGTTACCATGTTATTTATTTGTTTATTTTTGTAGCAACAATAGCTAGTAATTATTGAATATTTGTGGAAATTGCAGTTAAAATGATAAATAAATTTTTTATTTCTCTGTTTTTTTAAAATATTTATTTGTTTCTTTGTATTATCGGTGTCGTGTTATTTACAGTAAATTATGCTTTCAGATATTCTTTTGTGATTTTGAATATATCATTTTTTAAGAAACATTGTTTTCTTGTGTTGTTCCACAGTAATGTGAGATGGAGCAAGGAGGACTTAAGAACTGTACAAAGAGAGATGAGTGTTTGAATACATTGGATTACAGTAACAGCCCATCTAAGGGGATTTTGTGAAGCGGAATACAAAGTATCATGTCTGTCGCCCCAACCTCCATGGTTTCTCAACCCAATCCATTAATTCAGCCTGTTTCTGGGGACCTTCCTAATGGCCTGAGCAATTCACCTACTGTGAAGGAGCACACCACCTCTGTATCCTCCACACTCGGATTCTTTATGGAGGATTCAGAACTCAAAATGGGGAAGGATCGGAGGGCCCAACAAAACCAGACTCTGGCCCCTTTCACTCTGGGGGACAACTTCTCAGGTCTGGAGGCCAGCATTGCAAACCTTAATAGCATCTCTCCTTCAGTGGACTCACTGATTGGTGGAGTGGATCCCAATCTCTTTCCTTTAAAAACAGAGGACTTCTCTCCCATGGATAAAGCCGATATGGACCTTGACCAAGATTCCTTCGGGCCCATCAGTAAGGATGTTGACATTGGTAGTAAGCTCTTTAGTGACAACACTCTGGACCTCCTGCAGGACTTTGAGTTAGAATGCTCACCCTCTGATTTCTACATGGGGGATGATGCATTCCTCTCCACCATTGATGATGATTCTCTGCTTGGAGACTTGCCAACAAATTCAGAGAGGGACTCGAAGCTGGTGGTCTCAGTGAGCAGCACTGCCAACGGTGCAACCAACTCCAGCCCATCCAGCACCAACATTGTCACCATCAGCACACCCACTGTAAAGGTGGAGAAAGACTCCATAATCCAGCTGTGTACTCCTGGGGTCATCAAACAGGAGAAAACTGGGACTAACTACTGTCAGGCAAGTCTCTGTAGCACACCCATTTCCATTTGCAATGTCACCACATCAAGTGGACAGAGCTTACTCTTTGGAACTGGCTCATCCATGGCTGGTGTCAGTCAGCAAAAAGATCAGAAGCCTGTCTTCAATGTGTACACCCCTCTGGCCTCTTCAGAAGATGGTTGGAGCAGGGGCCAGGGCTATGGAAATGCAAATGGCATTTCCAAAGCTTTCACAACCTCCTATGCCAGGTAAGCCATGATGAAGGTCACCATGATGGCCAGTGATTCAATTATGTGTCAAGGTGTATTAAAGATTGAATAAAATGGCCACTGCCTAACAACAGAGTGCTCATAGTCATGTTCGTGGACAACCATGACAAATATCAGGCAATTTTAAAATTGTGATTTCCAGGCCTGGAAAAGTAATGGAATATCTAGTTTTGCACAGCTCAAAAATATTTAGAAATTGCTCTTTGTGAGTGCTATAAAATGTTTTTTTTTTTTTTTTTAATTTTTTTTTTTTTTTTTAATTCATGAATATCTGGAAAATTCTTTCATAAAAGGTGTTGGGACTGGGAAACCTGTTAACCTGTATCTGTGAAATAAATCAGTCATAATTTAGCGGTTTTGGATAATCAAAATATTCAAATTCTGAGAAAGACTACAAAACTTAAAATTTGAATTCCTGTATGTCCTGTCTGGGATTTTGATGCTAAACAGGCAGTGTTTTTCTTGATCCCTTTAAAAGGAACACCCAGGAAATGGAAGTTGGACTAGACAAAATCAGTCTCAAAGACAGCACTGCTCCCTAAATGACTGAAGTTAGACTTTCATTAAAATAACCATTCTGTACCACCAGTAGGCCAGTGGAAGAATGCAATATCTTTTTCAGAATAATAAGACGGAACTGTGCCATTTCCTTCACTTTCATGTTCCATCATGTTTCCATTGCTGTCTTTCCTCACCTATTTGCAATTACTGATGTGTATGAGCAATCATGAATAAATCAATGAAATGTGCTCAGAAGGCATGACGTCAGAGCAAAACCACTGCAGAAATTTAGGTCAAGAGATTTGATAGAACTAGGCAATCTGTTTATGTGCACCCAGGCTTTCTTTACTAATGCAAAAAAACTTTGTGTTTAGTGTAAGTTTTACAAGGAAGTCTGCATTGCATTTATGAGGAAGTTCTATAACTGACAATCTTAATGGAATCGACTGATCAGGGCCTGCAACTTGATTTAAAAGCTGTACATTTATCTGTACACATTATACCAAGAAAATGTTTTCTTCCTAATTATCCATTAAATTGTTACAACTTTCTCCACCTCTAAAATGACTTTTCTGCTGATGTTACATAGGCCACGTTGGAGGGGAATTAATGTTAACCAATAGCCAAATGGTTAGGCATTGTTTTAAGCTAGCATACAGTAGTTAATGTAGCCTTTATTATGACTTGCCAATAGTGTACAAAGTAATGTTAAGTTGGTTAATGTAATAAATGTTAAGTCAAGAAAAACAATAGCAAAAGGTTTGAAAAAGAACTGTTATTATTGAAATATGGTAAGATGCTCTCAAGGGTGAACTTTGCTTTCGGCATACACATCCTGGTCACATCTTGGCTCTCAGCAGCGAGGCTGAAAATATAACTGCAAGCAGCCCAAAACACAACTGGGCCATTTCCACCTGGTGGCTTTCGGAAAACAATGCAAGGTGGACACATGCATTTGGCATTGTTCTAAACAATTTCGAAGCAATTTGAGTAAATATAAGAGGAATATTTTAAAATCTGTTGTAAGAACAACACTTCCTGTTGCCAGGAGGTGGTGCTATGACTGCAACCCATAATAGCCACATCAATGTTATCAGCCCCCATTATCAAACATACTGCTGAATTTTTAGCAAAATCATACAATGCACATATAAGATATGAGACGCTTCCTTTTTCCAATTTTTGTCCTTAATTTATTGCCTCGCCATGGCAACACTGTTCAATATATCAAAAATCTGTTTGCAATTTAGCATCTTCAATGTCTTGGCATAATGTTGCCTAAATTTGACAACCACATGAATCCCCTTGGAGGAGTAGTCAAAAGTTCAGGACCTGTAATTTCTTTATTTTAAAAGCGCAATAAATCCAAAAATGGCCGATTTCCTGTTGAGCGTAGCTAATGACTGTAATTTTGAAACTTGTCCGGCATGATGAGAACAATATACGTAGCAAGTTTGGTGAACATAGAATTAACTGACCCCACCACTTTTGCCAAAAGGTGGCACTACATAACATCCCAGTGTAACAGTTCAATGGAAAGGAGGAGGCGAGAACTGGCTTGACGATTAAATAATATTTTAATGAAAAACTTAAACAATAGACAAAACACACACATGACGGACGTGTCCGTAAACGATCTCTCTCTCCCGCACCACCGCCCGCAGTCGGCCTTTATCCCTTTCCGAGGCTCAATTAGCCCGATAAGGGACCGTGTGTGTATAACCACGACCCGGCCCCACCCTTCGCCCTGTCACACCCAGCCATGCCCATGTGTTAACTTTTGCCCAGACCTAATGGCTGACAACTCTGGTGTGTCAAGTTTATTTCTAAAGCCAAAGTGCTGTACAATGACATTTTAAAAAGATAGTAATAAATTATAAAAGCAACAAAAAGAAGAGAAAATGGAGACATAGTCACACCATGGCATAGAATTATGGTAAGATATAGGCCAAGGACAAAAAATATGTTTTAAGCATGTCAAGTACATTAAAAATATGCAAATATACATAAAAAGGAATAATGACATTTAATGCGTTGCTATGGCAATGCTATTTAAGATATCAAGAAACCCTTCATAATTTTAACGATACATGCATACGATTTGAGACACTTTCTGATTCCCATTTTTTGACGTTATTTTATCACATTGCCATGGAAACAGCATTCGATATATAAAAAATTAATTCGCAATTTAGCATCGTCACTGACTTGGCATGATGTCTCACACATTTTGTACCTGTAACATGAATCCCCTTGGAGGAATATTTCAAATTCCAGAGCATGCATTTCTCAAACAATCCAAAATGGCCAACTTCCTGTTGGGTGGAGCCCAACTTTCTGTTGGATGATTGTCAGCGTGAAAGTTGTCTAGTTTTCTATATACAGTGTGTACAAAGTTTGGTGACTGTAGCTACAGAGCCCCCGAACATGACCATCTTCTAGGTGGCGCTATAGAGCCCCCTCTACACGGCCATGAAAGAACTTTTGCAGAAAAAAAAAGATATTTTACTGACGCCTGTGTAATTTTATGAGTTTTTGAGCATGTTAAGTGCCCCAAAAGCCCCTGGAAAAAAAGAATTCTTAGAAGAACAATAGGGTCTCCGTGCTTGGCCCTAAATATCTTCAGAAGAATAATAGGGCCTCTGCACTTTCAGTGCTTGCGCCCTAATAATAATAACAATCATTAGAAGAATAATAGGGCCTCTGCACTTTCAGTGCTTGGGCCATAATAATAATCTGTAGAAGAACAATAGAGCCGTCGAACTGTCAGTGCTTGCGCCCTAATAAAAATCCTTAAAAGAACAGGGTATCCGCACATTCAGTGATTGGGCCCTAATAAATATGGCTTGACTCCAAGATTTTCTTCCTTTCCTCAACTGACTGCAAAATGGCATTATTGTCAGGCTCCGCTCCATACTGAAATGGAATGCCCACTTTTCATGATCAAACTCCTGATGGATAACATCAAATCCCACACCAGTTTAAAAAATGGGGGGCTTGTGGCAAAAATGCCAGTGAAATTGACAAAAATCCCCCAATTATTTAAAATGTGTGAGCAATAGGGCTGCAACAAACGATTATTTTGATAATGGATTAATCTAATGATTATTAGACCGATTATTGCAAAGATTAATCATTAGATCTTAACCGAGTATTCAGCTTGTGGCCTGACTTAAAAGGTTGGATTAAATGTGCTTACTAACAATAGAGGACAAAATCATATTTAAAAATACCTCTAAAAGACATTCGCTGAATTAATGGGGAGAAAATACTTTATAAAGTTTAATTAAGTAAAGAAATTTACTGCAAAAATTGAGAAGCAACATAATAGACTATTTAGAATACATAATAGAATATTTGGACTAGCTTTAAGAGAACGTATCTTAATATAAGTGTATTTTGTATACAAGTGTATTTTTTCACTTGGTTATATTTGTGCGAGTGCAGAAATACGAGATATACTTCTATAATTTCTGACACTACTATTTTTATTTTTCTGAAAAGTTTAGTGTCACCTAGCTGATAACCATAGGTGGGTAGAGTAGCTGTACTCAAGTAAAAGTACAATTACTTAAGTAGAAGTAATAATGTAAATAATTACACGAGTAAGAGTAAAAAGTATCCAATTAAAAGAATACTCAAGTAGAGAGTAACTAGTTACTTTCATATTTAACATAGTGGATGTTTACTCCCCAGTATTTCATTACATAATACACATTTAACATGTTTTACAGAATAATAATAATGTATTAATAATTTGTAAATTCTTTCATCATTCACCCTTATTTTATTCCTTACTTTCTTCCTTCAAGTCAACACAATTAAAGAGACATAATGTTTTCCTCAGTAACCATTTACGTTCATTGCATGTTTTTTTCCTCCATATTTTAAAAGGGAATGGTGATTGAGACTCATTCTCTGTAACATCTTTTGAGTTCCACAAAATAAAGAAATTCCTAAAGGGTTTGGAACAACATGAGGGTGGGGAAATGATGACAGAACATGAATTTATGTTTGAACTATCACTTTAAGGATGCTTGTCAGATTTGGATGAATCTGTCAATTAGAAGAGAATTTTGAAAATCAATTTCTAACGTGAACAATATTTCACAGGCCCAATCATATATAATGCTGAATTAAAGCAAGATCATTCTTTATTAATGGCTACCTTCGCTATTTCACAGCTTTTTAAAGTCCTGAATTTTTAGATCAGTGTAGTGTTACATCATTTTCAGTTTAGAAAGAAATGAGATCATTAGTTCTGTACCGTAAGTGTGAACTGCACCTTATCTCTGTATTTGGAAGCGTGTTAGGCTTATTTAAGTTCAGAGCTTCTTTTCTGTTGTCCATGAGAAAAACGCGTTGCATCTGTCAGACGCAAGGTTGCTGTGCTGTGTGCACGTGCAGAGATGCGCTCAAGTAATTGCGCACGCACGCGATCAGCAAAGCAAAAGGCATTTTCACCTAACGCGAATGTTGACATGGATTTATATAGGATGCACCGATATATTTCAGCACTGATATACAAATGTATACTTGGAAACTAAGGTCATAAGAGCCCAAAGTTACAGAATCACCCTGAAAATGACCACCACTACAACACAGACAAGCTCACATTATCACCAAAACTCACCTTAATGAGTTTTCTTATTTTGGAGCTGTATTTCTAATCTTGAAATATCCGCTTGTCTTGGTGTAAAATGAAGGCATTGCCTGATGAAATAAATTGTTTGTTTTGAGCACTTGCTATAAAGTGGTGGACTCGAGTGACAAAGCGCAACTATAAAGTAAAAATCCCTTTCAAAAATCTCAATAAATTACGCATTTATTAAAACTTATTTAATTAAAACCAGTAATGCAACGAAAGGAATATTTTCCATTGTAATGAAGTAAAAGTAAAACATTTTCAATAGAAATTTACTTGAGTAAGAATAATAAGTACACACAGTTAAAACTGTTTTTTTTTTTCCCTCCAAAAATTTACTCTAAATGTAGAGCGTTACTACCCACCTTTGCTGATAACTGAAATTTTTAAAAAAGTCTGGGTGACATTTCATTGAGGCCAAATTATACTTTAGTTTTCCGTCCATCAGCAGAGTACACGTCTTTGCGCATTGATGGTGAATGCACCTGATGTTGACTGGGCTAAAAGTGTATCCCAAAGCAGTCGTGTCCGCACGGGCTCACATTTAAAAGAGTTTGCTTTATAAGCCTGATTGTATGACAGGGCAATTTTAAGTTTTTTGTTTTTAAATGAGGAATTGATTTTATTGGCTTTGCATAAAAATATTAGCAAACGCTATAGATGGAAACCTAGAAGTGAAGACCAGGAGACTCGGAGTACGTCTTCAGCAGATTTTTTTATTGAGAACGTCAGTCATCAAGTCTAAAACAATGAGGTATACATTGTAGTTTTAAAGATATTTAGGGGGCTGTCCTTCCATGAGAAGACAAAGCACTCAGTTAATAACTGTAAACAAAGTATACAAAGGAAGTAAGCAGTTGTAGGAACCCTCCCCAGACCCAGGAGTTTCACCAGCCCTTAATCCAATCAGCATAACTATATCACTCAGGCTACTTCATTATCATAGAGATAAAAGGTCCACACCTAAGCCATTCTTGTTTGACTCACAAAAGGGTGAACAGGATCTGGGAGAGACCTCCACTTAGCAACTCTGTTTAACAGTGTAATACAGCTGACGCTGTTGCTTCTCTAAACTTCCTACAGGTAGTCTGATACACATATAATAAAAAAACATATTCTTAAATGTATATTCCCACAATACGTTGTTAATCCACCAAAGGCTGAATAAGGAAGAGAAAAAAAAATATTTTGTTTGGCTTCTGCTGCACATGTGTGAGTGCTCTAAATGAACGTAACAGGTTAACAATAATATTTCCAGTACAATTGTACACGGATTGTAGCTCAACTTCGTCCATCATGCATGTATACATCGTCTTAAGACCATAACTGGCCTCGGCGTTCTGCACATGTTGATGGACAGTCTACTTTCTTTTCTTTAAATACCCATAAAAAAAGCATTTTATATATATATATATATATATATATATATATATATATATATATATATATATATATATATATATATATATATTGAAAGACTACAAATGGGAGAATCAAACAACCGCCGTTTATTTTATTGTGATGATTCAGATAAACTGCTAATTATTTCTTTGTTCTGTGATGTGTTTCAAGCGTACTGCATCTTTAGCCATCATTTGGCCAGCGATCATTTTGACAAACTTTGCGAGTTGAATTGTGATGAACTATTCTGAAAGTTTATGGACAGACAGACGTACAGACATACAGATGGATGGATGGATGTGTGTTTTCTGCTTGGTTGCTAGGTTGAGCTAACTATTATTTTGATAATCGGTTAATCAAATGATTATTCGGCGATTATTGCAACGATTAATCAGTAACTCGTAACGATTATTCAGCTTGTGCCCTGACTTAAGGTTGTATTAAATGAGCTTACTAACAATAAAGAGGACAAAATCATCAAGTGTTTTTGTCTTTTCCATTTAAAATTGTCTAAAAATCCTTAATACAAGATACATTTAATTGAGAAGCAACAAGATTTCTTTAAGAGAATTTATCTTAAATATAAATGTATTTTTTTCACTTGGTTATACTTCTGCAAGTGCAGTAAAGACAAAGCAAGTCTAAATATCTTGCTTCTATGCAGCTTCTCAGGTGAATGCATGTGTTTAAAGGATTTTTAGATATTTTAAAATATTTGTATTTTTAATATTATATTTAACGTTCTCAGATATTTTGCAGTATAGTTCCTAAACTAAATGTACATTGTTTTAAATTAGTTTTAGATATTTTTATTGGAAAACAAGCCAAAACAAATCTTAAACATATTTTGTTGCAGTGTATAATGGGGTGAAGACTACCCTCTCTCACCAAACTCTCTCTTATTAATAAAGCTGCGTATTGCCGATTTTTCTTCACGGCAAGAAATGCACAGTGACATATATTATGATTCAATAAGTCGCTAGCCATCACGTTATAATCTAGCTAACCGTGCGCGCTCAAGGGATGAGCATCCCCGTGACTGTATTCATCAGCCGGGTGCAGTTTCAATCTCTCTGCGTTTGTAGTTAATTACATTACCTGCTTCTGTATTATTTGAACTTTAATAAAAGCTATAACGCATTAAAACTGCATTTAAGGTGTAACACCGGGGTGTTTCCTTTAAAGAGCTCCGACTCCACTTATTCCACAACGAGAGTGCTTCTCTATTTAGGCCTACTTATTTGGTATTTTTATATAATTCCCTTGTACTTTGTTTAGTGTGCATTTGGACTGTGATCTATGTAATTCTTCCTCTCCTCAATCAAGCACAAACTGCAGTGCTGCTCTCATGCATCATCATTAGAGATTTAATGTGATCTCATGTTATGTTAAATGAGATCAAACGACTATTCAACAATGAAAATTTTTGTCGACAATTTTTTATTGTTGATGTTGTCGATAACGCCGACTAATCGTTTCAGCCCTAGTTGCTAGGCAGTTACAAAGGCTCAATGCACTCAGTCCAGCAAGCAGCCTTTTTAAGATCACCCTGACAACTTCCTAGCAACCGGATGGACTTACCCTAGCAACCGTATAGCTAAATACTTATCTCTGCACCACAACATCATAGAGACATCAACTTTGGCTTATTTGACTCAGACCACCAAGGAGCCTTTAATTATCATGCTGGACAATACTTAGCCACACCCTAGCAACCATTTAGTGCACCCTAGCATCCAAAACCCATTGACTTCCATTAAAATTAGCTTAGATGTATATCTCCAGATCAGTATATAATAGAGACTTCATTGTTGACTCGTATGACTCAGGCCAGAAAGCAGCCTTGTAGGTATTCTAGCAACCAAGTTATAAAACATATATCTCTGGACCAGAACATCGTAGACACTTAGGGTTTCTTTTATTTGACTATGGATAGCAAGGAGCCTTTTAAGTTTCACCTTGGTAACTGCCTAGCAACTTGATGGGGTTACCCTAGCAACCAAGTAACAAATCATATTTCTCTGCACCAGAACATTGTAGAGACTTACGGTTTCGTTCATTTGACTCAGGGTAGCAAGGAGCCTTTTGAGGATCACCTTGCTAACAGCCTGGCAACCAGATAGGGTTAGCCTAGCAACCAAGTAACAAATCACATATCTCTGAACTAGAAAATATGTATCTATCTGATAGACTGAATGGTCTTATAATCTTTAAAATTTTAACTTTTAATACTACTTAAAGTTGTAACTACTTCAAACTTCAAGATTTACAACTACTTCAAACTTTCAGGCTAAGCTTTCCTAGCCAACATCAAAGTTTTACTTGACAAACATTTTTATTCAGTTTCATATTGCTACGCTGCTCAGCATGTACAGACTCTCGTCAGCGGTTTATTATAATACTTTTAAAAATATATATATATACAAAAAGTAGCCTACTTTCTAGATCAGGGGTCACCAACATGGTGCCCACGGACACCAGGTCGCCCCCAGGGACCACATGAGTCGCCCGCAGGCCTGGTCTAAAAATAACTCACTAGTGAGCTGCGTCTGAAATTTAATTGTATTCTGTTGCTATTCTTTTTAATCACACTTGCATTTATATATATTTAAAAATGACAATATCTTAAAAATATTTTCATTATACATGAGTTTAGATAAGTTTAGGTGAACTCTGACCTACTCTAGTTCAAAGGTCAGTATTGTGCGCGTGAAAAAACAGTAGCGGGCGCAGCAAAGATAGTAGCTGAATGCAGTTTCTTGCCCCAAAAACATGGCAGAAAAAAGGAAGAAAACTTCTCACTTTCACAACGATTGGGAGGAGGAATTTTTTTTTACGACTGTGAAAGAAACCTGCGTGTGTCTCATTTGCGGGGCGACTGTGGCGACGGCAAAATGGCACAATGTGGAGAGACACTTCACTACGTGTCACAAAAGCTGGCGAAGTTGAATTAAAATATTGAAGAATTGTGTTCAATTTAAAAGTGTGTTAAAAAATGCAGCAGATTTGGTCATTAGTTCAAAATGTGACAAGATTTATTTAAAAATAAGTTGATTTTTCTAACATTACATAATTGATAACTTTTTGAAACATAGTGCAACATAGTTCATGATTTGTTAAAAGGGTTTGTCAGTGGCTAGTGAAAATGGGACATTTTTCCTATAAAATGTAGTGATGTAAGTGATCATCTGAAAATTTAACAAGTACTGAGATTAAAGTGCTGAATATTGATATCTGTTTCCCACCTTATTGTCATTGTTGATAATTATTGTGAGAAATTATTAACGTGATCAGTGTCTTCACATAGATGAGTATCATTAATCATTATTAATAACGTATAACTAAAGGCAAACTGAGCAGATTTGTTATTTCAGAAGAGCGTATCAAACTGGTAACCCTTCGTATGACTCAGTACCCATGAAGTAGCTCTCAGTTTCAAAAAGGTTGGTGACCCCTGTTCTAGATAAACTTGATCATTTTGGTTTAGATCAAAATTAATTATTATTTTGTAGTATTATTTTGCAACATCTGGGTTTACTCTATGTTAGATTTTAATTGATTTTACATTTACACTGTTGACAATTTCCTGTGTGGTGTATTTATTTTTTCATACCAGGCTGCCTTACATTCAATTAAAAAACGTTATTTGAATCATTTTGGTTAAGTTGAGTACATTTGAAAGTTGAAAAATTTAACCGTGAATCATCCTTAAGATAATTTTTTTTTTGCCATATTGCCCAGCTTTAGCTAAGCGCACAAAAATAGTGTTGTGAAAAACAAAACAAAACAATAACACTAAAGCTGAATAGCTGGTGGTTCTGGATAGAAAAACAGTCAGTTAGTGGTTTAGTCACAGAGAGCAGGAACAGATGGTAAAACAGAAGAGAGGTTTCATCTTCAATTTACATGTGGGCTCAATTATCAGGCCTTTGTGGTATACAGGTTCTGAGTGGGAGTAGGGTTTGTTTGCTATTGCGCTCCAACCTGTGTGAAATTTAGTGCTTGTAGCCAGCTTAAAAGATAGCTGTTTCTCACCCTCTCTCTCTCTCTTTCTCTCTCTCTCTTCTGCACGCTATGCAGCAAGCACGGTTGGCCTCAGGTCAGTGGCGCCACTTGGTTTCGCACGCTACATGGAATCAGTCCACACCCCTTTTGGTTTTTGTTTTGTCTTTTCTTCAGTGTGGCTGTCTCTCCATCATGAATGAGGGTTTTAATTGAGCCAAACCCTCTGATTTATACTGACTGACTCAGACATTCTTTCTGAAAGCTTTACTGAAATCATTCTTGGCCTCATATGAGTCAAGATGGATGGTGCTTTCAGGCAGCTGTGAATAAGTAGCTTGTTTTATCTTTCTCTTCCTTGTCTCTCTCTCTCCTTTACTCCTTCCAGCACACACCCACTGAGTATTTTTAACTCTGCAAAACCAGTATCACAAGGACCTTTGGATTAGTGAAAATATAGTTTTCTGACAAAAAATAAATAAAAAATAGGGTTAGAGCCTATCTGAGAAATGTATGGATATTACCACAGTGTTCTCGAAACACTGTACAAATTGGTAATAACTAGGACAGACTTTAAGAGTATTTATACCCAGAAATAGTGTTGTCACGGTTCCAAAATGTCAGTAGTCGGTACCGATACCAGTGAAGTTTCACAGTTCCAGATACCAATTTCGATACCACAGAAAAATGTGCTAATATGAAAATGTGTTATTTAACACACTCCTTTAGCCTAAAGTTAAAAGTTACATTTCAATATAAATAATAAATTAAAAGATATGAATGTTTGTTTTTAAGCAGGACCTTACTGAAATCTGTTTTATTTCTTCCCCAATTCGTTTTCTTTTTTTTTATTGTTATTCCATGTTTTAAAGTTTAATTTAATTTCATTATCAAAATGGTGTCTAATCAAGAATTTTCCCTTAAACTTTTAAAAAAGTTTAACCCTCTGGGGTCTGAGAGTGTTTTGGGCCCTGGAGAAGTTTTGACATGCCTTGACATTTGTGCTTTTTTTCAGTTGTTTAAAAACACATTAATGGCTAAAGTCTAATAACACTGTATTCGGCACAAACTGGGCTACAATAATATGTGAGCAACATGTGTGTACATGTTTGTATTTTTGAGAAAATAACGTTTATGCATGGTTTTTGAAAAAATTAAATGTTAAGTCTTTGAAATAAGTCCATATATCACATACTAAACATTTGTCCACAAGACTTTTGAGAACTGGATCTTGTAGCCTAGAGTTTTTGCTACAAAATGATGTGAAAACCATCCTGTTCACTCATTCATACAAAACAATATAGTAATTTAACTATTGTAAGACACTTTTAGTGTTGAAAGGTCATATGTGAGGAGGCGTGATCTATCATGAATATGGATTGTAATTCACACCTGAGGAGACAAAGACCCCTCCCCTGGGCCTATCACTGAAGAATGTGACAGAAAGAGAATGAATGTGAACATTTTCTTTACATAAAAGACTTTACTTAATTTTAGACCTACACTACCGTTTAAAAGAAGTCTCCTCTGCTCACCAAGGCTGCATTTATTTGATCCAAAATATGATCCAAGAGATATTTTGAACTATTTTTACATTTTAAAAGAACAGTTTTATATTTGAATATATTGTAAAATGCAATTTGTGATCAAAGCTGAATTTTCAGCATCATTACTGCAGTCTTCAGTGTCACATGATCCTTCAGAAATTATAATAATATGCTGATTTTCTAATATGGGCATATTTAAAGTGCATTTTACTCATTTAACCTGAACACATATTTGCAAGCACAAGCTTTGTTGATGATAATGAGGCATTATAAACACTAGTTAAAATATATTCTAAACATTCATATTATTTTTATATCATATTACATATATTTATATCATACAGCATACAATTTAAATACCTGCTTTAGCTGAAACAACATTTAAATGTAACTAAACTTGCTTATTAGGACATATTTCAAATGTCAATACTCTGAATCATGGCTGGCAAGTCTGGAAACAGTCTCACTAGTAAAATATGTACATGTTTATATTTACATTTACATTTATGCATTTGGCAGATGCTTTTATCCAAAGCGACTTACACTGAACTTATTACAGGGACAATCCCCCCCGGAGCAACCTGGAGTTAAGTGCCTTGCTCAAGGACACAATGGTGGTGGCCGTGGGGATCGAACCAGTGACCTTCTGATTAACAGTTATGTGCCTTAGACCAATACGCCACCACCACTCCATATTCATATAAAATAGCATGTCAACTAATGACTGAATCAAGTCTCTCATCAAAATACAAATGTTCATCGGAGTCCCGCTCTTCTTCTGAGGAAAATGTTAACTCTTCCTTACTATCCAGTAGTTTCCCCGCCTGTGTATCGTACATTTGCATTGGTCTCAGCACATTAGCGTATGAATGGCACACTCTGCTGGTGGGTGTGATCACATTACCTATAATTAGATGAAACAGTAAACTGGTACATCGCTTTGTTTCATACAGATTGCATTGCAGGAGAATATTTGTTTTAAATTTGAATTGTTTTATTCAAAAGAAGAAATCGTAAGCTTTCTTTAGACATGTTTCATGTTTGTGTGATAAGTATTCGCGGAGTTTCAGTTCATTTTTGTGACGTGTTTCAGATATATGCTCGTGAACACAGAGACTGCTGAAAGCTCACCCTTTTTATTTTCTTTATTTTTACAAAATCACATGGTTTTGTTGTTATTGTGAGTGTACACAAATAAAAGTCGACCCTTTATAGTCTCTAATGATGTCTTACACTTATCTGTATGCCCCAAAATGACGGAGTATTTTAAGTTGTTTCTGCTGTAATGACGAAAATATCCAGCAGGATGCGCCGGCGCCCCCAGAGGGTTATTTTCAGTAAAAAATAGAAAAATTACTTAACATACAGTACCATTGCATTTTGTAACAAACTTTTATTCAGTACAAAAGCACTCTTGCTTGTGATGTATTGCCTAATTTAAATTATTATTACAATAATTATTCTTTAGTAATTATTTCTTCAATATCAGGCGTTTTGCTTTTATTCTGATTCGTGCTTTTATTTTGACATGTTTTTTTTTAAGTGTTCATTTTTAAGTTCTCCGGATAAACAGTCCGCTACATGGCCCATTGTGATCGTTAAAGTGCAAATGTTGTGATTTAATTATGTCTTATATTAAAAAAATAACACTTTAGAGTGGACTAGTGCTCTGCTCTGTCATCTCTCATACAACACAAATGATTCTCATAGTCTGTGGAGTTTCCATTGTATGAGTGGGCTACTTTACACATTCAGTTAAAGCTCATGCAGCTCATAGAGAATAAGATTGCAGCATTTTGTGGTTTAATAATCATACTAAGACATATCATGATTTTAGTTTGATTAGTTGTGCACTTCAGTGTGAAGGTAGCAACAGAGCACATGCTCAAATAAGCGTGTGAGCATTTGAAAGCAGTCATGTGTCAGTAAGACAGTGTACGGGCACCGGATTGAGTCACTGCTTGGTACTACCAGTACTGTAGAATCACTGGCTTCGTTACATCTTTTTTATTTTAGTATTGACTTGGTACCGAAGAACCGGTACTTTTGACAACACTACCCTGAAATCTTCATTTGTGCTCTAATTTGAACTGCTCTGAACCTGAAGAAAGCAACTTTTTATTACTACAATGCAAACAAAGATATCCTTTTAGCGTCATTGGCCAGATGCATGAAGTAAATAGGCAATGGCATTTTTTACATATGTGCTGCCAAATGGAGTTCTGGAAAATTGTTTATGCATTCTAGATAAACTTGTGCAGGTAAGTTTCCAACTGAGTTGATATAGAGGCATAAGAGTCGCAACAGATGTTCGTAGTTGACGGTTTATATGTTATTTTTTCATGTCTCTTACATCGTCAGCGATCATCAGAATATTATTACAATATGAATTTAAGCATGTATTATGCAGCAGTTCCTAAAAACATTACCAGCCAAATGGAGTATTGATTTTCTTCAACTTTGGTCAATAGGGCTGCACGATATGGAGCAAAAATGCAATATGGGATGCGATAATCCTGTGACGACATCATCGGAGTATGACTACAGTCATTAAAGAGGGCCGTCTCTCTCTCTTATTTTGTTTCTCTCTCTTGATTACTCTTTCACTGTCTCAGTTTATTTCCTGTAGAGCAGAAACCTTGACAGTCAGCAGAAGTGGATAATGGATGTAAATCACCTCTGTGCTATAAGTGCTTTAGGGCACAAAGAGCAGGCAGCCTGAAACTCTTGAGTGCCATTGGGTTGACCTACTTTCCCTTCTGCATCACAGCTGGGCTGATCAGAGCTTACACTGTGTTTACCCTGCAAGCCAGTGGCGCGACGTGATGACTAGAACGTCAAGTAACTTGTCTACACTGAAAGCACGCAAAGTCCTGGACCACATGCCATTATGAATCATTAAAGGGATAGTTCACCCAAAAATTAAAATTCTCTCATCATTTACGCACCCTCATGACATCATGTGTATGACTTTCAGAAATGAAGGTGTTTAGAAGAATATTTCATCTCTGTAGTTCCTCACAATACAAGTGAATTGGTACCAAAATTTTGAAGCTCCAAAAGACATAAAGGCAGCATGAAAGACTCTATGATAGGTGTGGGTGAGAAACAGATCAATATTTAAGTCATTTTTTACTATAAATTATCCTCCCTGCCCAGTCGGTGGCAATATGCACAAAGAGTACAAATAACCAAAAACAAAAGAAGAATGTGAAAGTGGAGATTCATAGAAAAAAAAATGACTTCAACATTTTGGTACCCATTCACTTGCCTTGTGAGGACCTAAAGAGCTGAAATATTCTTCTAAAACTCTTTGTGTCCTGGAGAAGAAAGTCGTACACATCTAGGACTGCACAAAGTAAATAATGAGAGAATTTTCATTTTTGGGTGAACTATCCCTTTAAGGGTGGTCACACTATGCTTCGAGCACTCAAACATTTTTCAGTCAATGCTTTGGACTAGGATATGATGTCATGTGGTAGGGCTTCTGGTTTTGTTAAATAATATATCACAAATTTATTTTATTTTCAAAATGTATTTGACGTACTGTATATGTCGAATTTTTGCATCATGCTTTTTAAGTAAATTAAACTAATGTTAATTTTATGTAATCATAACTACAATAAAACTTTGTTAGATATACACAAATGTATTAGTTCATTCAAATTTATTAACTTAAAAAGTTATGCCACGTGAATAAGATTTAACAACTAATAGCACATTGTTTCAAATGAACTTTAATATTGTTATTTCTACTCCATTTAATTGACTCAAAACATAATAATGACTGAGGTCCGTCATTAAACAAATGATTCCCCAAAGAAGTGCAGATAAAGCTATGCATATTCACATGCACGAGGGAAAAAGTACATTGCTTGAATGAACAGGATCCAAATTCACCAAAGGGAACACTAATCACCTTAATGTTTACTTTACACAAAACAACTGATTGCAGTAAAACCACAATCACAATAATAAAAAAAATAGCTCAATTTGTATGAATTTATAATAACGACTATTGAAATGCCTAATAAAGTTCCTTTTAACTATACAAGCATGCTTAAATTATATCTTATGGGTATACCCCACAACCACAGTTCTGTACTTGATCATTTGAGTTAGTAGTATTTAAAATCTTAATTTTATGGATTTGTAAGCCAAAGAAGTTCAAGGAACAAACTATTATTCTATTACTTTGTGTATCACTCTAAGTACTTCATATTTTGTGGTGTACATATTAATGCAAATTAATTAAATCTAAAAATGTTATAAATAGGTAAGTTTCTGAGTAGCTTTTTTCTTTTTTACGTTATGGTTGTTCAGCCAAAAAAATTGTTTTTCCAGTGACTTTCCTGCAACAATAAAACATGCAGCTTTGAAATATGTATTCTTTATATTGAGCCAAGAGGTCAGCATGGGACCTTTTTTTGTCACACTACCTCTTGTCATATGGATTCATAGAGTTCACCAAACTTGAATGTTCATCTGCAGCGGAAAGCAATATTTCTTCACGTGTCTCCTGCTTTTTGCCACATTTGAATGGAACTAAATAGTGCGCAAATTGTAGTGTGTGACCGTGGCTTTAAATCGTAAAGAATTATAGCAAAAACCCATGAGGGTTCACGCGTTAATGTGATTTTACCATGAATAGGGTGTTGCCAAGATCAAGAACTATGATGAACTCATTATTGGTCATTTGTGACTCAGTCCATTATAATCCCGAGTTCGAACACCACGATGAAAAAAGTAACTGCAACCATTTCAATGAGCCTGGATTGGTATGTAACGACACTGCAAAGAGAACCGGTCTGCTCGAAGGTGGAAAAGCTCTATTAGGACAACTATTACACTAATAGTTTTGTTGATACATTTTACAAAAAAGAATCACTTGCTGCTCCTTAAACAAGTCCTCCACCAATTTACATAGTTCATCATCCTAACTGTAGACTGCTAACTTTTGACAAGCAAAGTAGCAACTGGGTGCATTAAAGCTGATGTATGAAGTTTCTGCACCACCAGACGGAATTGCAAAAATTAACTTGGCTTTCAAAACAACTTTCTGAATATGCCATAATTTGCGAAGGACCAAATTGGCAATTGCCGTTGATCAACAAAGAGATAGCCCCGCCCCCAAATCATTGGTTGAGTAACGATATTGGGGCGGGTCTAAACAAGTCGCTCAAAACAAACAGCAATTTTTGTAGTGCCACGGAAACATACAGTTTTCATGAAAATGTCATTACAATTACAGTTGTCTCTGCATATTAAGGTGGTAAAGAAAGTATTTTAAAACAGATAAAGTTACGTACTTCAGCTTTAATATGGAATTTTAATTCATGTTGGCTCATAGATATACCTTTGAATGCTGGAATTATCAGTAATGATCACTTTTCTCTGAGGCACAAGTGGTTAGTTTCTGTGAAATTTCCATTATAAAGAATGCATATAATGTACTGTAACTATATTTAAGGTTGAGTGAACCAGTGTGGATGGACTGGTTGCACTGTAACCTACGTTTTAGTTATTTTTCCAGACTTGATGAGTCATCGGTGCAAAAAGGGAAGAAAAAAATACTCATGGAACAAATATTTTGCCTTGATAATTTTATTTTTTTGAATTATTGTTTTGAAATGCAAAATCTTTGGGTAGCATGATTCACGAAGGCAGTTATCTTATCAAAATATATTCAAGGCTTTAAAAAGCATGTGAAAAGCAACAATGGCATGCTTTACTTCCTCTTTCTGTTTTCATGTGTTTCTCCTCAGGGTAAGAGCTATTTCCCTTTTTTTATAGCTGCTTTTGCACTCAATCCAATCCTGGGAGACTCAAGAATTAGCTTTTTAGGCCAAGAATGAGGCATTTCTGTCAAAGAAACTCTTGATTAAGATTCCTTGACTTTTGCAAAATGTGGTTAAGGCCATTTAACGTTTAATGATCTTATTAAAGCAAATATGCTAATCCAAAGTGTCACAGAGAAAATGTTGCCCCTGTAACCGATCGAATGTGAGTTTTACAGCCCTCTGTGTGGGATTTGGAGGGCTCTTTTGCTGTGGTCAGAAGTTAGCAGGATGGTGGTAACTGAAAGATAATATAGAGGAAGTCTTGTGTGTTGTTGCGGTCCTTAATTGTGGTCTATTTATACTGCAAGTAAAAAGCAAACCGAGAGAGCAGGATTTTAGTTGCAGGTATCACCTAGATATTTTCTTAACTAATTTGTTCCCCATCACAAGGTCAGATTGTTGTTTTCTATTTTATAAAATATTTTTCCTGCAGCAATCTAATGTATCTCCACCTTTATCACAACAACCCTGAGCCCTCCCGTCATTTGGCATTCTGTTCACAATGCTCAGGTTATCACTCTGCCAACTTGTGTGTGTGTGTGTGTGTGTGTGAGCATGTATTTATCACTTTGTGGGGACCAAATATCCCCATAAGGATAGTAAAACCCGAACTTTTGACGTTTGTCAGTCCCCATGAGGAAAACAGCTTATAAATCGTACTAAATTATGTTTTTTGAAAATGTAAAAATGTAGAAAGTTTTCTGTGAGGGTTAGGTTTAGGGCTGGGGTTAGCGTTAGGGGATAGAATATATAGTTTGTACAGTATAAAAACCATTATGTCTATGGAAAGTCCCCATAAAACATGGAAACCCAGTGTGTGTGTGTGTGTGTGTGTGTGTGTGTGTGTGTGTGTGTGTGTGACACTTATAAAGAGCTAGGCCCAGGCATCACCTCTATCACTGCATCATGCAATGTTAAAGGTCATAATTGACACGGCTTTTAATGTCACCTATTGAACAAGCAATAATTTATGCTAGCAAAAGTGGTAGAGAACATTTGACCTTGAAACTTTATGTGATTCAATTTAATGGCAATTAGCTCTTTATAACACTAGCTCCTGTTCATGTGTTTATAAAAGGAGTATGTTCTTTTTTAATAGGCAATAAAGTACATTCCAGTGCACCATCACAACAAGCAGCCTAGTAGGAATGAAGTTGTCATATGAGCTTTTCACGCTACCTAGGTCAGCATCTTTATTTTAACTCGGGTTAAAAATATAGTTCGCTTAAAAATGTATATTCTTTTATCATTTACACACCCTCATGCTGTTTAAAACCTGTATTACTTTTTCTGTTGTTGAACACAAAAGGAGATGTTACACTGTAAAATCAAATTAGTTGACCTTGGCTTTTTAAGGCAATCAGTTTGCATGAAGTATCATTGTTTTTATTTAATTATTTAAATATTTATATCTTTATAATGATGTTATGAAATTATGACTGGAATCTCGGTTAGCCATATTGTACATTGGATTCTCCTCAGTACTTCTTAGTGCACATAAATTTGCACTTTTGTAAAGTATAATTGAGTAAAGAAGAATGGCTTAAATTTAACAGCTCTAAGTTTACCAGAGGTAATGCTAATCATCATCACCCCATTGTGACTTCGCACAAATCCCAACTATCAACGATCTAATAAAACAACAATAGTCATAATAATTAAAACTATATACATTTTTAAATAACATTTTATTTTTATTTTTTTACATAAGAACCCTTGTTTTGACAAACATACATAATTAAGTCAAGCACAAGTGCTTATATGTATTTTACACAACACAATATTGTAAAGTTTTATATATTTGCCAAAGAATGTATATATTTGAGTTCTGATTCCAAAATGTGACATTTCAAGTAATGTTTAATTAGGACTACTAAAATATATTTATTAAAAAATTTAGGATTTAGAAGAGTAACGATAACTTAATTAAAACTACTAAGAATACACACACACACACACCCGCCTCTTTCACTCACCCTGAATGCATGAGTAGGCATGGAAAATGTGGCTTCTTGCAGCCATTGTGGAGGTGGACCATCGCTCAATACAGAAGTTGCATGCAGCAGTCGCCCTCTGGTGGCCAATCTGACATGGTCTATTTTGTTTCATAATCATTGGCTAGGAGCATAAAAACTGAAGATAGATGGATTCCATTGAAATGAAATGAGAACTAGCCTTGCAACTTTTGTGGATGAGTTTGAACTACTAGTCTCTGAACATCTCTAGTAAAATGAAATGTGTTTTCATGTATCTGTTTTGTGTGTTTCAGTCTTGCAGTGAGACCTGAAAATCGCACTGACACACCCTCAACCGTAGGAAAGTCCAGCACCACCACACACAAGATCTGTCTGGTGTGCTCCGATGAGGCTTCAGGCTGCCATTATGGAGTCCTCACCTGTGGTAGCTGCAAGGTCTTCTTTAAGAGAGCAGTTGAAGGTGAAGAAGTCTTAGCATACCAAAATGAAAACTCTGTAATCATTTACTCCCCCTCATGTCATTCAAAACCTGTATGACTTACTTTCAGATCAGCCACCATCTTCACTCAAAGTTTCATAAAAGTATTCCATGCAGCTCGTGTGTTATTAAGTCTTCTGAAGACATGTGATTGGTGTTGCTGAGAAGCAACTCAAATTTAAGTGGTTTTTCCAGCAAAGATCTTGATATTAACATGCAAAAATAACTTAAATTCTGTGTTGTTTTGCATCATGTGCCTTATAACTTATAGGAATAGGAATCTAACTAAAATATCTGTTTGTGCCTGACTAGATATAATATTCTCTGCCCTTCTTTACCTGATTCTTTAGAGTTTAGGGACAAGATGCTTCTTGCTTGATCTGACTCCTTATTGCATGTCTCTTTTCATACTATGAGTCATTAATTTGTGAAAGCGGCTTTTTTTTACTGTGGGTGTTGAAATGTATCCTGCAGTATTACTCTAATGCAGACAAATAGCTTGAATATGATTTTAAAATAGCTAGCGTATATTTTTAAATGCCTCCCATAGTGAAAGAAAATAAGTATTGTGGTAATTTAGGAGCTGGAGTACTCCATAAGCAACTGCTGCGGTTTTGCCTTGAGTGGCAGAATTGACCTTATCAAATGGATATACACTCAAATACACAAAAAAAGAAAAAGAGATCTCTGCAGTTCCTGAAATGATTTACTTTCCATGTTCCTGGTCTTATTGTGCATAAATCATCCATGCACATTATTCCAAAGAAAGAAATGTTTCTATTTATAATCGTTCATCAAAATGTAATAACGCTGAAACAAATTTCATTTTCGGCTGACGCCCTTAGACTGGAAATAATAATTGTCAAATTGTTTTCTGCTACTATTGTAGGTAATGCAGCCCTCTTAAAATCTTGGCAGTAGTTATTGTAAGTTTATGTTTTTTACTGTTTAGGTAAAGAAATGTTACGGCAATACTAGCAAATGACAATAGATTTGAAAAGGAAGCATTACCTTTGGAATATGTCGAGATGCTTTTAAGGGTGAACTTGACCTTCAGCTTCCATGTTCCGGTGTCAAAAATCCTCCTAAAAAATGGGTTTTACTCAGATAAAAATCACTTAAAAGGAGCAAATTAGTTGTGAATATATTTTAATGTTGACTTTAAACTCTCAGCTAAAATGTAGCTATAATTTCTATAATAAAAATGAAATATTAAAAAAAAAGAAAGTAAAATCAGGTTTTTAGGACTATGTTTGATGGCATCTATGGAGCAGTACATGATGATGGACTCCTGAGACATACTGTCTAATTCACACTAAACTTAACTCTTTTAGGGCAACACAATTATCTGTGTGCTGGAAGGAACGATTGCATCATTGACAAAATCCGCCGGAAGAACTGCCCCGCTTGTCGTTTCCGCAAATGTCTCATGGCAGGCATGAACCTGGAGGGTAAGGAGAAATTTTGCAGTTATTATGTAATTATACCAGTGTGTCCCTAAAAGTCAGTCCAATCTCTGTATGTCAAATTCAAGCAAGGTATGAAGTTATAAACTGTATTAAACTTTCCTTATCCACTTGTAGCCCGTAAGACCAAGAAAGGCCGTCAACTTGGCAAGGTAGTCTATCAGGAAACGGTTCCTGAACATAAACTCCCTCCACTGCCCGAAGCCCAGGCACTGGTGCCCAAACCCATGCCTCAGCTAGTGCCTACCATGTTGTCTCTACTGAAGGCCATTGAGCCGGACACCATCTACGCAGGATACGACAACACCCTACCTGACACTTCCACCCGCCTTATGACCACTCTGAACAGACTAGGTGGCCGGCAAGTCATCTCCGCTGTCAAATGGGCCAAAGCTCTGCCAGGTACAACATGGAATTTCTAAACAAGGGTGCCCAGAAGGGCTGTGTTTTCAAGTGTGATGTGCTAGCAGGTCAGGTTTAGATATTTGATACAATCTCTTCTGGAGATACAAGTCAAAACATGTAAAGTTGCAGAATTTGAGGTTTGGAATAAAAAAAATAGAGAATTACATAACATAACAGATATTTAAGTACAGTGGCAAGAATTAGCTGATTTTCTTTATTAATTGGTCATAAAATGTCACAAGTGTAGACAAACGCAATGTGCGTAAGCTTGGAACACAACAAACAATTCTAATCTTTCTTATCTTTATTGAATGCATCCCTTTAAACATTCACAGTGCTGTGGGCAAATAAGTGAACCCTTGGATTTAATAACTGGTTAATCTTCCTTTGGCACCAGTAACCTCAACCAAGTGTTTCCGGTAGTTGCGGATTAGACCTGCCCAAGGTTCATAAGGAATTTTGGACCATTCTTCCTTACAGAACTGCTTCAGCTCAGCCATATTCTTATGATGTCTGGTGTGAATGGCTCTCTTGAGGTTAATATACAGCATCTCTATTGGGTTGTTGTCTTGGCTCTGACTGGGCCACTCCAAAAGATGAATTTTCTTTTTTTAAGCCACTCTGTAGTGGATTTACTTCTATGTTTTGGGTCATTGTCCTGCTGCATCACCCAACTTCTGCTGAGCTTCAGCTGGCGCACACCAACTCTGACTTTATCCTGTAGTAGTATAACTTGACAAACTTGGGAGTTAATTTTTCCCTCGATGATGGCAAGTGGTCCAGGCCCCAAAGCAGCATAGCAGCCCCAAATCACGATGCTCCTGCCACTGCACCTCACTGTTGGGATGATGTCTTCATGTTGGTATGAGGTGCCCTTTTTACATCATATGTAGTGCTGCATTTTCTTCCCAAACAATTTCACTTTAGTTTCATCAGTCCACAAAACATTTTCCCATTAGCATTGTGGAGTGTCAAGTTGGTCTTTGGCAAACTTCAGGTGCACAGCAATGTTTTTGTTGGAAAGTAGCAGCTTCCTTTGCGTGTCCTGCCATGGACACCATGCCTGTTTAATGTTTTCTGTATAGTAGACTCATGAACAGAGATGTTAACCAGTTTCAGTGACTCCTTCGATCACTCTAGGGTTCTTTTTACCTCATTGAGCATTCTGCAGTGCGCCCTTTGAGTCATCTTGGTTGGACGGCCACTTCTAGAGAGAGTAGCCGCAGTACTAAATCATCTCCATTTATAGACAATTCTTCTGACTGTGGACAGATGAACATCTAAGCTCTTCAAGATAACTTTGTAACCCTTTCCAGCCATATGAGAAACAACAATTCTTGATTGTAGGTCTTCTGAGATCTCTTTTTTGTGAGGCATGGTCCATGTCAGCAGATGCTTCTTGTGAATAGCAAACTGAGAATGTTTGAGTGCTTTTTTATAAGTCAAAGTAGCTCTAACGCACACCTCCAATCTTGTTTCATTAATTGGATGCCAAGTTTGCCAACTCCTAATTCAAGTTAGCTTTTGTTGACATCATTAGACTATGGGGTTCACATACTTTTTCCAACCTCCTCTGTGAAGGTTTTAATGATGTGTTCAATATGTACAAGAACAATACAAAAATTGGAGTGTAATGAGTTAAAACGGATTGTGTTTGTTATTATTGTAACTTCAAAACTGATTTTAAGAGACATTTATACATAAATACAGGTAATTCCAAAGGGTTCACATAATTTTTCTTGCCTCTGTTTATTCCACAGACAAAATAATTAATGACATTACCCAAATTGTCCTTTTTTTCCCTTATATTATATTACTGTCAGCACAGAAAGTTTTTTGCAACAGAAAATGCTAAAAGAAAACCTATTTTATTCACGTTTAGGCTTCAGAAACCTTCACCTGGATGATCAGATGACCCTCCTGCAATGCTCCTGGCTCTTTCTCATGTCTTTTGGATTAGGCTGGAGATCATACCAGCAGTGTAATGGAAATGTGTTGTGTTTTGCTCCAGACCTGGTGATTAATCAGTATGTATCTCATTTTACAGTCCATCAGCTTTACCAACCCTCTTCACTTTTGGCAGTTTCACTTCCCACATAACTCCAAATAATAAATGAAACCAAGTAAATTTTTCACACATGAGTGAGGAAGCTCTGTATGTGTCTACAGAGAGAGAATGAAGCTGCCGTACATGACTGATCAGTGTGAACAGATGTTGAAGATCTCCAGTGAATTTGTCAGACTGCAAGTTTCAAATGAGGAGTACCTGTGCATGAAAGTCCTTCTGCTTCTGAGCACAGGTGAGCTCTTTTAGAAGCCACTGATGCTTGTAAGTTATTGGCAAAATAATTCCATATGAAATGTCAGTTTGTTATGAATCCAGATGAACAGCCTCAATCAGTCAGATTAAATTTGTCTATTCTGCAGCGATAATTGTGTCAAATGAGCTTAGTCACAAAGCAATATAATAGTTTCAGGGGAACAACGATTTACAGGGAAGGATCACTTTTATGTGCTTTTTTAATGTGCTTTTTCAGTGCCGAAGGATGGTTTGAAGAGCCAGTCAGTGTTTGATGAGCTACGAATGTCCTACATTAAAGAATTGGGCAAGGCCATTGTGAAGAGAGAGGAGAACTCCAGCCAGAACTGGCAAAGATTCTATCAGCTAACTAAGCTACTGGACTCCATGCATGATGTAATAAATTCTGTCCAAAATAAAGCACATACAACTTTGTATTTTCAAAGCATAAATGTTAATTTACAGTTTAGAGACATGAAATCAAAACAGACCCTATATACTTTCTTAAAGGGGTCATGACATGACAATTTTCCTTGATCTTTTGACATAAGAGGTCATTGTAGTATAAAAACGTAAGGTACGTTTCAGAACTCAAAACTTTCTCCTCACTGCAAAAACAGCATTTGTTGAAACCAAGCTGCCAAAATGACTCGTTCTCTACTTTCTCCACATTGTGACTTCACAGTGTGGAAGACATTTGCATTTGACCACCTCCACAACAACACATCAATGCCTACTTTACCTTTAATCACATCCATAGCCCGCCCAGTAGCAGTGAGATGGCAAGTAGACAGAGCAGGCAGACTATTTAGCAGAGACGAGCCACTTCCATTAAAATTAATGGGAGCGATTGGAATACTCAACGGGTGTAGAGAGGAAGTCCTGCTTTAACAGGCAAAAGAGCCAATCACCTTTTAGATCGCCTTTCGATTAACTTGAAAACGTGCATGCGCATTAGCCATACAAACCAGAATTTTTGACAGGTAAAGTAGTACAATTTATTATTCCAGTGTTGTCAGATGTCGCTGCTGATTTAAAATACGTTCTTTGATCATAGCCTTGACCAACTGTTTTGGAGATTTTGGTCGTTCCCCATTCAATTAGATCAGAGCTGCACTGTCATGACTGGAAATAGCTCCCTGAGACTGTTCCAAAGATGGCCGCCAATGGACTGAATTGCTAGAAAGACTTTGGAGCAGGTCATTCAAGAGCAGAGAGCCAATCATAAAAGTGGGCGTTTACTGTCAAGTCTTAAAAGAGAAGCAGCACCAAAACTAAGTGTCTCTGACAGAGGGTCAGAATGAGGGTGGAAAATTATCATGTTGTACAAATATTTTTGGATTTTTTTTGGCAAAGTAATGTTCTTATATTATAAGTGAACCTTGAGGAACATATTAAAATAATAAAAGGTATGTCATGACCCCTTTAAAAAAATCTTTGTCGTCTTGTATATTATTCATCAGTTCACTTTCATCCAAGGAAAACATGTTTTTTTTTTGTTTTTTTTGTATTATTTTTGGAATTCCTAAAATGTCAATTTCTGCACAGATGGTGGGTGGACTCCTGAACTTCTGTTTCTACACATTTGTTAATAAATCCCTGAGTGTGGAGTTTCCCGAAATGCTTGCAGAGATCATCAGCAACCAGTTACCAAAATTCAAAGCTGGGAGTGTCAAACCGCTGCTCTTTCACCAGAAGTGACATTTCTCCCAGCAGTAGGACATGATGCCTTAAATGCCCACCCTGTTCTCTCTCTTCACCCTCCACCCGCGACAGCAGACTGAAGGAGGTAGTGCAGTGTGCACTGCAGCACGGGGAGAGTGAGAGGCAGGGACTGTATGCAACTCAGCACAGGGCTCCATAACTGATGAGAAAAAAGTGGAGTGAGAGTAAGAGACGGGTAATTAAACAAAAAGGTTCTAAAAAGCTAATGACATAACCATGAATCTTATGTATAGTAACCGATTGTCCCATATACACTGATCAGCCACAACATTAAAACCACCTGCCCAAATTGTGTAGGTCCCATGCATCCAGCCAAAACAGCGCCAACCCGCTTCTCAGAATTGCAATGTTTTGAAAAGTGAAAGTGTACTATATAATCTGCACATACTGGACTGTAAGTGCTGTGGTGCTACATCTGTTCGAAAAATTCAAGATGTGTGAAACTATATATAGTGACCTTGAGAATTAGCTTTCTTCTACTAATTGTTTATACTGGGAGTCAAACACCTGAAACGACATACACCGATCAGCCACAATGTTAAAGCCACCTGCTGTGCCGCCAAAACAACGCCAACCAGCATCTTGGAGTAGCATTCTGAGATGCTTTTATTCTCACCACAGTTGTAAAGAGCGGTTAGCTTACACTTTGTCAGTTCGAACCAGTCTGGCCATTCTCTGCTGACCTCATCAACAAGGCGTTTCCATCCCCAGAACTGTCACTCACTATTTTATTATATCAATATTATATTAAAATATGAAGTTATATACACAGAAAAAAAAGAAAAGCATAAGGTTAAATCATATCATTTATGAAACTTGCTCATTTTGTGGTTTTGTTGAAGAAACGGCTCCCCATTTATTTTGTGATTGTAGTATAACCAATAAATCTTGGATTGACTTAAGCTCTTATGTTTTTAGCCCCACAAATAGCATTAGTTTACACGATATGGCTATGACCTAACGTCACAACAAAACAAGTCAAGAGTAATCGAGCACACTCGCTTCAATCTACGATAAACCAATGGTAAGCAGGACCAGCCCACATAATTATCATACAAGAGACAGAAATGTACGATTAAATATAAACATAAATAAATATTTAAATATGGAAATAAATACAGGTGGGAATAAATAAATATAAAAATAAATGAATGCATAAATAATAATAAAAAACTAATAAAAGAATAAAGGAAAAGTCTACAAAAATAAATTCAGGAATAACTTTCATTAAAAACTAATTATATTTGTTTTATCAAGACATTTATTCCTTTATTTTCTTATTGTTACATTTATTTATGTACTTATTTATTATTTTTGCAGGTTTTGTCCTCCATATTTGAATCTCTGTATCAACAATTAGAAGAAGAAAGCTAATTCTCAAGGTCACTATATATATATAGTTTCACACGTCTTTCATTTTTCAGATGTTGCACCAAAGCACTTACAGTCCAGTATGTGCAGATTATATTGTACACTTTCACTTTTCAAAACATGATCTTTTATGTCAATCAAAATAGACTTTGAACTTCAACTGATATAAGTATAAAATAATAATTGAAATAAAATGAACAGTAATAATGGCTTTAGCTTGGTTTGGAAATCAAATACATTTTGTATAACAGCATATCTTTACTGTTTTAACAGTCATGTCGCTAACTGCATAACATCCATGTACAGAAAAGGGAAAATGTGCCTTTTTTAGCTTATTTTAAGCCGTTTTCTTTACCTGTCCACACCAGACATTTTGCATCAGCTGTGTTAGGACTTCATAGTTGATTGTACTTTTATACCTAATTGCACTTGTAATTTTACAAATGGTCATGTTTATTTTTGGCAGCTCAGTGATCTGTTGTGTGAACTAAAAAAAAAATTATCCTTATTGCTATGGCATAGAGATATGGAGTCTGACGATCGACATACTTTTTATGTTGGTTGGATGTCAGTCGAGAAATGCAATTTGAGCACTTTCACTCCTTTTAAATGCTTTATAAAAGCTGGTTTAAGTTTGATCTGCAGAAATATACTATGTGTGTTAGAGTATAAAAAAAGCCATTTCTTTATTAATTTTCACCTCATATAGGAAGTATGCGATGTAAATCATGAGTTGACAGTTTTGTTCATGTTGTCGTCTTTGTTCCTTCGCTGTCGCAGGCTTACAAAGTAATGCTCCATTACACAACCAAAATAGTGAATGCAGATTACATTACATATAACACTCTGGTTCAATAAAGATGAACGTTTTTTTGTCAATGATAAGGAAAAGAAAACAGTACAATCATACATAGCTACACCAAACATCAGCACCTCTCAAACTCTAGATTGTTTCTAGTATAGCATTGTACATTTATTAATTCATTAAACTAACCTTGTTTTTTCTTTCCGAGTGCTAACAATCTTTGTTGGTGCAATCAGTCATACTGCAGGGTTCACTCTCTGGGAATTTCTACTCACCTGTAATGTTGCAATCTGTTATTTCTGTGCCAAACATATTTTGATTTGATTTGTACAATCTGAAACTCTGCTTGTCTTAACATGTGTCAAAGATGTATATTGATGAGGGTTAAAAAAAAAAAGAGAGAGAACAATATATATATATATATATATATATATAATGGAAGTGTAATACATTGTGTTCAATACGTACATAAACAAACAGATGATATCACCAGCTTTAACCTGCTTAGCATTGCATTGCATTGTGGTACAGATTTAGAGCTCAACAGTTATTCTCAAATTCTAATCAATATCCAGGCAGCACTTTTCACACTTTGCTCTTCCGCATCTACAGATATATATGAAACAAATAAACAGAAGTATTTACATAAACTTTTGCAATGTGTCTAAATATTCTGTTACACCCTATTGTGCTAACAGTGACTCCTCATGAGATGTTGCTGTTATTGCAATTCAAACACTTTACAAAAAATGGGAGATGGGGGGCTATTTTGCAGAAGACAATTTGTAATGCAAATTGTTAAGTAAATCTTAAACACTTTCATGTTTTTGTGTGTCAAGTTTTAATAGTATAGTATTTTAATTATGCTGATTGATTACCTAAAAACCTGAGCACAATTAAAAAGAAAGGCTGGGGTGACTGACTGTATTTTGTAATGATTGGCCCTTTATGACCATAACCAAGTGCATCAACGTCTCAACTGTGCAGTGCAAGGCCTAAAAATAAAACTGCTTACAATGGTCCACTGCATAAGAGTTTAGCAGCTGTCACACATTTAAAAAAGTCTTCCATGTTCTGACAACAAAACATGCCATCTCAAGCACAGCCTTGAATTAATGATGTCCTTCAGAGCGTCAGCCAATCATATTTGTCCACTGTAGTGGACAGTGGAGTAACTACAGGCAATGCAGGGTTTGCAGCCACACTGGGGCCCAAGGTGAAAAGGGGGTCCATGATTGCCAATGAAAATGACCAAAAACAACCCCAACACAACAGGGGTGGGGGGTCACCAACATGGGATGGGCGCTAGGGCCCGTAAGATCCACCAGTGACTCCATATACATGTTGCTGTTTTAAGTCTCCTGGGGATTTTGATTTATCCCAGAGACTTGAGTCTTTGATATCCGTTTACCAAAAAATTTATATAGAAACAGATCAATATGCAAGTCCTGTTTTCACCATAAATCTCCACTTTCACTTACAAAATTTTAAAGTGGAGAACTACAGTAAAAGTGAAAATGGAGATTTATGGTAAAAAACAAATATTGCTCTGTTTCTCACACACACCTATCATATCTCTTCTGAAGACATGGATTAAACCACTGGAGTCGTATGGATTACTTTTATGCTGCCTTTATGTGATTTTTGTAGCATCAAAGGTATGATCATTCACATGCATTGTATGGACCAACAGAGCTGAAATATTCTTTTAAAAACCTTTATGTTCTGCAGAAGAAAATCATACACATCTGGGATGGTATGAGATTGAGTAAATGACATTTTTGGGTGAACTATCCCTTTAAGCATTATTATTTTGGCACTCAATAAATACATTTCTTAATTAAATAGGTTTTTACACAAATACTAAAGACAATAAAAATGTATATAGTGGCCATTTCTGTAGATAACAACTTTGTGCCTGTAGGTTTTTTGTTATGAATGAGTCACTGAATCCTCAACTGATTTGTGAAAGAAAAAACAGAACGGGACAATGGAAGTAAACGGAATGGAAGAATGATTCGTTCAAAAACACTGTTTCGATCAGGAACTGAACGCCTCTGGTTCGGGAGAAGTGCGGGGAACGTTGTTGTGATTGATGAATTGGCTTCTTTCTGAACTACTTTCGTTGGCAGAGAAGAAATGCACAAATTAACTGGACAATTTATTTCTGAAAGACAAGTTATTTAATATAGGTCTGTTCAGCCATGACGTCAATTTGTAGGCTAATTCTCCATGGGATCCCCCGGATTTTCCTGTGTGGGTTTATAATGGGGTTTTTCAGCTTTTGAGTAAAACAAGGTCTGTGGCAAACATTACTTGACGATACGTGGATGTTTTGTTCTACAACATAAATTACACAGTCATATCTCAAAAGTGAACTTTTTCAAAAAAAAAAATTTTTAAAGTATGCAATTCAATACAGCAACAAAATTCACTTTTGAGATATGACTGTGAAATTTATGTTGTAGAACAAAATCCATTTGTAACCAGCGGCTAATTAGCCTTCCAGGTTTTTTGACTACAACCTGAAAAGCTCTATAACCAATCAGATGATCTATTGTAGCACATGCGCAATCCACAGTCGTGCTGATATTCAGAACAACAGCACTCTTGCTCCTGTGATCGTGCTTAAATAGTATATAAATAAACTTGTCATCTTTGTTGTAATATATTATACATGATAATGATGTACGCCAACACCTTTCTGCTGGGTCTTAGGATAATAAATATGTCTTGTTTGGGATGTTTACAAGTACGCATCCACCGCAGACTAAGGGTTAATGAAGACAAACCGTTCGTCTGCACATGCTGCTGCATTACTGGTTGTGTCTGCAAACCTAGTGAGCTGCCTCCTTAGGCAGAATTTTTGCATCTTAAGGGTGTTCCGAGGCAGCTGCCCAAAATGCTATTTCGGTAGGTAGCTCGCTAGGTATCGAGACAGTCATTTTATGATTGCAAATAGGGTAAGCTCATGGTAGATCGTTCATTAGTAGGCATGACAGAGGCAGATATTACGATGTTTTTGCCAGGGACCGACGCATTCAGCTTTCCAGATCACAGGAAGCTAACACGCTTATATTGCATGAACGGTGGATATCACCTTCAGATCCTGCCGGACGGGACAGTGACTGGGACTCGAGATGAAGATAACTACAGTGAGTTATGCGTTTATGTGTGTGCTATGAATCTTCCTACCGGCATGATAACGCCTTTCAACGGGTTGTTTATTGAGTATTTCTCTACAGTTTCGGTTAGGGGGCGTAAACAGAGCTGTTTATTGGTGCTAAAGGTGGCATAGTCTGTCCTGGTGAAGACTATCAGATTCCGAATGCAAATTTATCTAACAAATATATTTCAGTCCGTTTTTAAGATTTACGTATTTCAGTCGTATTGCAAATTTCAATCAAACTGAATTGAGCAATCTTTAAATAATCTACCTTATCATAAATTAGGCATAAATGTTACATATTTTAGTTTAATTATATACATCACATTATGCGTAGTCTACTGTACATTGTATTAAAGATTGTTCAGTTTGATGGAAATTTGGCAGAATTGAAATGTGTTAATCCTAAAAATACTTGAAATATTTGTGTGTGTGTGTGTGTGTGTGTGTGTGTGTGTGTGTGTGTGTGTCCTATTAAAGGAATAGTTCACCAAAAAATACAAATGTATTCAGCCTACTAATCTGCAGAACACAAATAAAGATTTTTAATAGAATAACTCTGTTGGTCCTTAAAATGTAAGTGAATGTGATCGGACCTTTGAAGCTCCATGTATATCTTCAGAAGTGATATAAGTGTGGGTGAGAAACAGATCAACATGCAAGTCCTGTTTTCACCATAAATCCCCACTTTCACTTTCAAAATGTGAAAGTGGAGATTTATAGTAAAAGTGAAAATGGAGATTTATGGTATAAAAAAAAATATTGCTCTGTTTCTCACCCACACCTATCATATCTCTTCTGAAGACATGGATTAAACCACTGGAGTCGTATGGATTACTTTTATGCTGCCTTTATGTGATTTTTGGAGCATCAAAGGTATGATCATTCACATGCATTGTATGGACCAACAGAGCTGAAATATTCTTTTAAAAACCTTTATGTTCTGCAGAAGAAAATCATACACATCTGGGATGGTATGAGATTGAGTAAATGACATTTTTGGTTGAACTATCCCTTTAAGCATTATTATTTTGGCACTCAATAAATACATTTCTTAATTAAATAGGTTTTTACACAAATCCTAAAGACAATAAATAAATAAACGACTAATTTTAAGACATTATTAACATTATAAGATTATAAGATGTGAAGAGATCATCATCTTAACATGGTTACCTGGCAAGTTTTCTGAATAGTTTTTAACAAAACTTTCTTTTCAACCCTCAAAAACGTTTGTCCTCATCTCCTGTTATTATGGGCTGATGGTATGTGGGACATTGTTCTGGAATCTGATATTTTTCTAAGTATCTTTTTCAACACCCTCCTGTGTGTTGGCAACGGTCTTTCTTTGTGTGTGTGTGTGTGTGTGTGTGATTTCACAGGCATACTAAGAATAAAGGCTACAAGTCCAGGAGTGGTGGTCATTGAAGGAATAGAGGCAGGACATTACCTCTCTATGAATGTAGATGGCAAGCTGTATGCTTCAGTAAGTGTACGCCATCATTTCTGATAAAAACAGGAAAATCAACACAGATTTACCGCTATTGTTTGTCTTTGTTTTTGCAGCCATTAGTTACGGATGAAAGTTATTTTCTGGAGAGGATGGAGGAGAACCACTACAACACATATCAGTCTCAACAGCATGGTGAAAACTGGTACGTCGGAATCAAAAAGAATGGGAAAATGAAACATGGCCAAAGAACACGCATTGGACAAAAGGCTATTTTCTTTCTCCCTCGACAGGTGGACCAGGAAAAGAACTAAGGCATGAGAACTGCTAGTTACACAAATGTGTATTCATTAAAATTATTTAATCACATAGAATAACAGTACTTCACATCACTGAGACAAACAACACATGACCTTTAACTAACTTGCCGAGACAGATATCTCCTATCAGATATCTACTCATATCTCTGTCTATATAGAAAATGTAATATTAATGTAATATATATATATGTGTGTATAAAACTACACACACACACACACACATATATACACACATACAGTGTATAAAACTATACACACATATATATATATATATACATATACTTAAACATATATATATACATATATATATATACACACACACACACATAGTTTTATATACTGTATGTGTGTGTATATATATATATAATATATATATATATATATAATATATATAATATATAATATATATATATATATATATATATATATATATATATATATATATATATATATATATATATATATATATACACACACACACACACATACAGTATATAAAACTATGTGTGTGTGTATATATATATATAAAACTTTATTTTAATAAAAACACTAACATAAGTTTATTAACTCTTGAATTTAGCCAGGTCAAAGCTCACTATTTAAATATGCATGTCACTAACAAAAATAGAAATGATAATACACTGCTGTACACTTTCTGTTGATTTAAGAAGATAAATATGTTCTTCTAGTTTTTACCTCAATTTTGAAAGGGCATTTAATGTTTTATGTTCTTTGTATCATAATTTGTGTCTTGTTATACCTGTTCTGTATTTCTTTTCTCTAACAATATACAGTAGACAAATCATCACTACTCTGTCTGTACCATTCTGGATTGCTTGTAACGTTGTAAAACTGTTCAATGTATTCAACTGATCTGTGATTTGACCTTTGTGTGGAGATAAAAAAAATTAAAAAAAAGATTATATATAAAAAATTATATTATCTCCAATAAAAAGTGCAACTGAAAGCCATATTTTAAGGTGAATACATTTGCCAGTCCCGCTGCAGCCATTACAATTCAATTAAATTGCAAAATAAGATATCAAATCAATGGATTATACAATATTAACTGTTTAATCAATTAATGTGAAAATGATGGATTTGTGTGCAATTGTTCACAATCCCTTCTAAAAAGCGGCAATGTTATTTTTAATACAATATATGTGCATATATATAAAAACATACAAAGTAAACTGGAGTTGTCATAGAAGTTACATTTATTAAAAGTTCCTTGACAAGTGTAAAACATATAAATCACAAACAACACATTGTGAAGCACTATCTCATTCTGAAGTCTTCAATAAAAATAATAAATCAATCAATCTAATGCTACATTTGGCATCATAAAATGTTCCATTACGCAAACCAGATACTTGATTGATTAAGCGCATAACAACGTATTCAGAAGTGCTTGAATGCTGAATCAGTTCGCAATTAATCTAGGCTTACCTTTTAAGTAACTAATATTTTGGTCCTCTTTATGACAGCAATTCGAAACAGGCTAAAGTATCATTGAATAAACTTAAAGAGAAACCGGCATTTGATCTGTGTTTTAGATCTTAAGTGTTCATTTACAATGTTTGACATCACACTCTTCTTGTGTACCTTATATACATACTCGTTTCCAATTCACAAAATAAGTCAAATTAATAGATTTACTCACAAAGTAAAATGACAACTTTCCCACAAATTAAGAGAAAAATCTCTGATTTTAATTTAAAGGTGCACTGAATATGTCATCTTGGACTTACATTGACACCTAGGGGCATGGATGTAGCATCATTTAAACAACAGTTTTCAGTTACCAATGCCATTGAAGAAATTCACTTTTCACAGTCAGCCATGATTGATTTCAGTCATGAGTGAAAGTTTCCAAAAACAGGGAGGTTAATGAGATTAAGCTAGTAGTAATTTCATCTGGTCACATGATGCTAACATTGCAGCCCCCATGAAGGGACCCTCTCCATGTAGAATAAAACAGCTTTTCTAAGGTTACTGATATGACTGGAGTCTTCATCTCATGTGCGTGGTCATGATTTTATAAATAGGTTTCAAAATGACAACTAATTTCTTTGAGCAAAAATTACTGATGCACCTATAAAATGACAAACACATGCACATTAACTGCATAAATAATACATGTATTATGACTGCACTTTATATTAAGCACTGATAAATGGTTGGAGGACAGCTAAAATCCTTTAGTAAAATGCCAATGTAATTAGATCCATTTTGTAAACAACAGAGATGCAAGGGTGTCTAAAGCAGATGTATTCGGAAGATGTCCTGAAGATTCAAAAACCTGTAGGTGGCTTGCTTTGAGTTTGCTGTTTTGTTCATTTTGCAATTATCCTGAGATTTCAAATCTATGCATAACAGATTTTTTTTTTTTAATAAACAGAAAATACTTAACCTAGATTTTAGAATTATATATTCAATCATTCCGATTATTGAACTATTTATTTGTAAATTTTAAAACAATCTTTTTCCATTAATCCTTTACATTCTTATCACTAACGCGGGCATTACTGCACACACATAAACACATCTAAAACCCAGTGAATAATTTCTTATGATTTACCTAATAGATAAAAAGAACTCGGGTTCGAGGAAGGGTCGACATGGAATGATCTGCCATGTTACGAACTCTGGAGTAGTTGACAAATCCCCGGAAGAACAGCAGGAATCCTGGATGGAATAAAAATTACACTTAATAATGTGTACAATTTTAAATTAAGCTAATTCATTTACATCAATTTAATGGGGAGCAAAAATAAACAATATGCACTCACCTACAACAAGGAAAACCCACCACAGCCAGTACTGCCCATCAAAATATCCAGGGAAGTAGGTAGAAAACTGTTTCAACAACAGAAACAAAGAAAGTGAGTGTTGCTTATATCCCCTATTACACTGCAAAAAAAAAATTACAAAAATATTTTAAACTACTAAAACACTTATTTTAACCTCTTACAAAATATGACAGCTCTATCCAAATACATAGATCTGTATAGAACAATTATTGGTTCTGTCTAAAAATGCAACATTAGCATCCTCTCGTACTCTGACAATCAGGACCCATTTAACCAGGGAGAGTCCAAACCCAGAGATGGCACCATAGCGGCCAGCAGCAGAGTTGGTCAGACAGAAGGACAGGAAAAAGCCGATCCAGTTAAAGAGGAATGCCACTGGGGATGCAGAAGAATAGAACCATTAACATATCGTGTCCAAATGTAAATCCATCAAATCATGTATTCACCCATCCATCCATAATACATAACAGAATATAAAGAAGATCTACATTAAAACCCTATAAAATAAAAATGGGAGTTTTGTGGTTTTTAGTCCATGTCCTTAACCAGGAATGATACCATAAAAGATATTTCTTCCACATAAATCTGAGGTTTTGCTTCAGCATTGACATTTTATAAGTCAGTTGGTTTCCATTTCAGTGACATTTTGCTGCGGAGCTCCACCCACAGTGAAATCTCATTGGCCCACTCCACATATGTTAACCTTGTGGGACCCCGCATCCACATGTGATGACGTTGTATTTCGAGTTCGCTTTACGCAAAGCATAATTGAAATGAATAAAAACCAACTGTATCCTGTTCACAAGGCTCTCAAGGCCTTGAAGGTAAAAAATCCTAAGGTTTTTCATTTAAAGAGAAGAGTCTCTAGTTTCGTTTGATATGCCACATTAAAAAATCTGTTCATTTTGAGAGTGTCACCATCTTGATAAACATGATGTCCACATATGTGGAAACTCGTACTCAGATAAAAAAAAAAAGAAAACATGTTAGTTATTTTGTATAAATTGCAATTCTAACACATCTGTGGTCATTTAGCTTAATTTTAATATACATTTTATTATGGTAATTTTGTTATCACTGTACAGTACGGTTCTATTGATTGATTGTATTCATTAACATAAATGCATTCCTATATATTTATGGTGTAATTTTACGTGGAGAATAAATGGGTTCATCCAAAAGCTGAAAAATTTTGCTTTCAGAGGGTTTATATTGAGTTATAAGGTGTATAATATATAAAATAAGGTGCATTTCAAACTGTTCTCTGTTTAGACCAGTGTAGACAGACAGCACACTGGAGTTTGTCATTCACTAAATAGGGAGCAAGTGGGCATCCTATAGTTTTCCTATGCAGCTAAGTGCATTCACTCCTAAAATCCGACCAAAAGTTCAGTTTCAGGCTGCAGATGACGTTTGGACCACTCAACATGTTTGGCAGACATGGGACAATAATAATCAGTACATAGATTCAGAATTTATAATGTATCATTTTATTTTAACATGGTTGGCAGTGATTGGATGATACTGGACAAGACTTTGAATAAGCTGCAATTTGTGTAACATCTCAAAAACATGAATTACCAACACTCCTGGAAACAAAAAACTTTCTATAGCTTAGTGTTACTTAAAATTTCACAACATAGTCTCGCTGTCCACATATGTGGACATCAATTTTTAGGAAAACAGTTTGCTCTAGAATTTTTATATTTATTTTTGCTTGTTTATTAGGTGCTACTAGTTACAACTCAAAAAGTGAAATGGAAAATGCACACGGCACTCACGAGGGGGTCTCAGGAGGTTAAACATCAAATATGTTGCGTCACACAGCATTTTTGCTTTCAGTGTGGACAGATAAATTACCTGACGCAAGTTAGGACACTTAGCAAATTTTACATTTGTTCTCTTTCGGAAAGATGAACCGACAAAGTTATCCAATAGAATGCTCTTAGAATGATAATTTCCCATCACACCTAATACCATGAGGTCTTTCAAAGGGACAATTGTCATTGTGAGCACTGTAGACACTTACTGAAAAATGTCAGCATGAATATCCCATCATTTCCAACCCGCAGTTGATCTGTATCATGAAAGCCATCCCTGGCAATAAAGTCCTCATCCTGTAATATAGGTACAAGATGTGTCAAAAAAGTAATCCTTTCACAAAAATAATGACAGCTCTGTCACAAATCTTACCCTGTCAGTGACGAGGGGTACAGTGGACTCTGCTTTGCTCCTCTCGGCCTCATCATATGATGGCAATGATGTGGCAACATTGTATGAGGGAGGTTTGGGGTACACTTCATCCTCTTTGTACTCAAAAAAAGCTGCATCAAAAAAATAAATCAAGTTCTGAGTAAAAAGATTATGAATCATCATGGCTGTAATTTCAGGCCTGTCAGCAGCGGTTGTTAGATGTTACCTGCGTTACTTGCTCCAACGGTGCTGTACGGCGGAGGAGAATCAGTTGCTTGTTGGATCACCTCTCCTGCCTCTGCCTCATTATTCAACTACAGACAAGAAGAAAAAAATCTGGTGATATTTGGAAAAACTGTTATTTAATGTAGCACTCAATATTGTTCAATATTGAACAGTGAAATTATATTTATATATTAATATAATAAACTACAAACATTCAAAATAAATATGATCTAAAAACATTTAATATATTTTAAAATAAATAAATGTAACTTGGTTAAATAGGTGAAAAAACGTTGAACAACAATTAAAACAATATACAAATACATATTACATTTAAAGTAAAAGTATAATAATATTTTGAATATTAAAATATATCAAATTAACTTGATATAAAATTAAATTAAATATGCTATAAAAATGTATTGTATTTATGGCATGTATTACATACAATATCAAATATGCATGTACATAAAAAATTTATAATATATGAAATATTAAATATGTTGAAAATAATCAATTTAACTTAATAGTTAAATAAGTAAATACAATTTGAATCATTAAAAACAATAATATAAAAATACATATTACATTTAAAATAAAATTATATAATATTAAATACATTTTAAAATTAACAACTAAATGTAATATTAAATACATTGTATTTAAAAAAATAAATGCATTATATGCAACATTGTGTGTGTGTGTGTGTGTATATATATATATATAAGACTAATTTCATGAAATATTATATGTACAGTATTTAGAAATCTTAAAATAATAAATGTAACTTAATATTTAGGTCAATAAAAGTTCGATAACTATTACATACGATACTATAAAAATACATACTAAAAAATAAGTGTATTAGAAATATTTTGAAATACTGATATAATTTTTTTGTATAATTGTACCAAGGATTTCTTTAGGTTTTAGATGAGCATTAACATACAAAACCGTCACATCACTGTCTTGTTTGCAAATCATTGCATTTGTTTAATTTGTACCTCGACTGTAACATGACACATACTAGACAAATACACTTTAATGACCCGCCCGACGGCATAATAATGATCATTAATCATAATATAGCGCTTAGTTAAGAGCCATTTGTTTTTTCTGTTTGGCTAACGAAGGCCGCAAAGGGGTGGCTAACCAGCTAATTAATCTGATATTAACCGTGTCTTTCCTAAAGATAAAAAAATAAATAAACATTGAAATCCAGGGCTAGAGAACAAATTAACAATCCTTATTCGACTCCATAAATGTCCATAAAACCATCGACCTTCGGTGAAAAACCCCCAACGTAAAAACGAAACAAATACGCTTCATCATGCTGTTACCTGCTGGTATCCACTCCTTGGATCTGTCATTCTTAGTGTTGCGTCGATCTCTTCGCTTAATAACTCATTCAGAACAAATAATTATATGTTAAAATAAACCGTTTGTCAATATTGCAATTTCCCCACTCTTTTTAGTGATTTTAATTTATAAATGTTCGTATGAAGACAGATTGCCAGTACTAGGCTAATATATTGCCTAAACAATGGCGACTGCGCATGCTCAGTCGGGTTCAGTGTCTGCGCTTAAAACCCAGTCAGCTGACTACCTAGACAGCATTTTAACACACAAGCGCTTTCCGAGTCAGCTGAGCGCATATGCTGTCTAAGGAGGTATCTCACTAGGTTTCGAGACACAATCCATGTTTGTGTTATGACGGCGCAATTTTCACTCTGTTATGTAACCAAACGTGACCCATTGGTGACTTTGACAGACCTTTAAACCAAAAAATTACACCTTTAAGTACAGTTTTAATTTTTATTTAAATGAATGGGTGATGATAGGAAAGAGGGAGCTCAGCAAAATTATGAATACATTCGTGTGTATGTGTTCGTAACTGAAAAATGTAAATCCCCCTAGGTAAGCTTCTTATCTGTCGGTACTAAGCAGTATTAGAAAACACACTTTGGACAATACATATTTCACAAATGAAGCATTATAGTTTTGACCATGGACTGTTGCTTGCCTCATAACCTATTTTCAAACTATTTTAAACCAAAGTGTAGGAGTGAGTACAAGTAAATGTGCACATTCAGCTTGTTGTGTGGCCTAAACACCTTTGGAGAGTGCAAATGATTTCACAACACATTGTGAATCACGTATAGGAATATGTTTGGTTTCAACTCAAGTTAAGCTCAATCGACTGCATTTGAGGCATAATATTGATTACCATAAAAATAAAGTTTAGCTCTTCCCTCATATTCTTTAAAAAGAAAAAGTGAGACACTTACAATGGAAGTGAATGGGGCCAATCCATAACAGTTAAAATACTTTAAAAAGAATAGCCACAAGACATAAACAATGTGTGTGTCAACATGATTTTAGTGTGATGAAATAGCTTACTAACCTTATCTATGTAGAGCTATATCCAGTTTTACAACTTTGTTGCCATGTCAGTGTAAGGTGATCTATTCCTTTAACCTCGATTTTTAAATTTTGTTAAAGAAAAGGAAGGATAAGTCTAAATACATTTTTGTGGTAATCAATATTATGCCACACACGCAGTCGATTGAGCTTAACTTGTATTAAACACAGAATATTCTTTTAAGTTCATTTTCACTATATGATGTATCAACTTGATTACACGGAATTGCCCAATTTAGGGGCAATTAACGTGTACACGAAATGTTTGTATGGCGCTTTAATTACACAATAGCTATCACCTCTTTAATCTTGTCTCACACTATTAAAAAATGTTGTTGTGGAGATGTTAATGTTGCAAACATATGCCATCTCTGTCTATACAATCAATCCATACAATACATTTGCAGTTCTTGTTCGAAGTATTCGCTTTTTATTTATTGAATAGTCAAAAATATATATAGTTTTTTATTTGGTCACATTTGAGACAGTGGGATTACCAATCGATTATAATATAATCACATTCTATTTAAATGTCAAGTATTTAGAGGTTTAATTAAAAAAAACAAAAAAACATTAGGCTATAGAAAATACAACAACAAAAAAATACGAACTGAAAAAAGAGAATAAATTTTGGAATACTTAACAATCAACTAAATCAACTAAACAATCAACTAAATAGGAGTGTGTTCATTCTTCTCGTCAGAATCAATCTATAGCTCTTCCACCATCTTATTGTGCACATGCATCATGCCTACAAAAAAAATTACAAATTGTCATCAACAAATAAATAATTTAATTTTCTAAATATTATTTAATGCATTCACTCCCACATTCCCCCAAGAGAAATAGAAAGAGAAAGAGATCACTGAACCATGCAAAACTAACACGAGCTTTCATTACCTTTGAAATACTTGACCGTTTTGACCCTCAGCTCATGTGTGGCATCTTCATCACACACAAACACAGTCTGGGGGTGTTGCTGGAATGCAGACACAGTCCACATGTGATTCACTCCTTCTTCTATGGCTTTGTAGAGGGCAAATGCTTTATGGGCACCGGTGATAAGGATCATGACCTAAAAATATAACACAATCGTTTTATTTGTCTCAGATCTGCCAACAACTGATGCTGCTTTGAATCTGTTGCTATTTAACAGAGACAACCAAGAACACTGTCCCATGCCCTGTGATGAGTGGGGGGCCCAAAAATGTGTGGAGACTTTGGTCCACCCATATAATTGTGTCCCAGGCCTTTTAAATTCAAGATTTACATTTACATTTACATTTATGCATTTGGCAGACGCTTTTATCCAAAGCGACTTACAGAGCGCTTATTACGTATATATAAGTGCCTTGCTCAAGGACACAATGGTGGTGGCCGTGGGGTTCGAACGAGCGACCTTCTGATTAGCAGCCCTGTGCTCTAGCCACTACACCACCACCAAAAGTAAAAAGTTAAAACTGTAGTTTTTGCAAACTAGATTGTAAGGCGATGACATTTATAAAAGTAATGAAGGTACATTAAGAAAAGTGCATGAAAAGTCTACCTCCCGCGCATCCATTACTGTGCCAACCCCAACCGTAAGGGCCATGGTGGGGACTTTAGAGAGATCTCCATCAAAGAAACGTGCATTAGCCAGGATTGTGTCCATAGCCAAGGTCTTCACACGGGTTCGGGACACAAGACTAGAGCCAGGCTCATTAAAAGCGATGTGACCATCAGGTCCAATCCCTGCAACGTGAATAAAGGGCTAACTGACAGTGATATTTCATTGTTGTTAAATAGAGGCTTACCAAAATGCCACAGTCTATCTACATTGCCACATTAAACCCATTGTAGTGCTTTATCAAATAACTACAGGCCAAAGTTCAATCTACGTTCTTACCGCCAACAAAAAGTTCAATTCCTCCTGCCGCTTTGATCTTGGCTTCAAAGTCCTGACATTCTTTCTCTAGATTAGATGCATTGCCATCCAAGATATGAGCATTATCTGCTCGGATGTCAATGTGCTTGAAGAAGCTGTTCCACATGAATGAATGGTAACTTTCAGGATGGTCTCTAGGAAGTCCTGTAAGGACAATTAACTATTGTAGTTAGTTCAATGTTATAACTAAGTATATGGCAGCAGCTCCATCCCTTGATCCCGAAACATAAATGACTAGGCACATACCTACATACTCATCCATATTAAATGTTTTCACATATTGAAAAGATATTTCCCCCTTTTTGTGATACTCAATCAGTTTCTTGTAACATCCAAGTGGAGTGCTTCCTGCAATACAGATATTGTACAAAGAGCAAAAAGGATCATAGATCTTTATTTAAAGTGAAACTGTTCATGCAATAGTACACATTTACATTTTTATAGTAACCCTACCTGTTGGAAGCCCCAGGGTGAAAAATCTGTCAGGACCTGGATTAAACTTTCTTATTCTGTTCCTGATGTATTTGGCTGCCCATTCGCTGACCTGGTCATAGTCATTGGTTATGATGAGTTTCATTGTGTCTGAGCAAAGTGAGAAGGCGAAGTGACCTGGAAACGCATAATGGATAAAGGTTTGTTGGTATAAAACTACAGTTCTGCCTTCTGCAGACTTTAGCCCCTATTATCTTTAAACTGAGGAGGAAGTATTCTGCTTAACCAACCCATATATTTCGCTGGTGCTCAGTAGTTGTCGGAAACATCTCGTCAACAATGCACGCGACACGACAGACTATTGAACGCTCCTATTATAATCAATGACTGTCTACTGTTAGGCAAATGTGACTAGAAAAAAAATAGTTTTATTTTCTTTACATTGGAAATAATCAGAAAGATTCAAATACACCAGGACACAAGTCTTGTCTTCTTGAGTTTGTTTTAAACACTTACCGTCACATGTGTTTGGAAGTTACTGTCTCTCTGTATCTGGCAGGACAGAAGAACACGATCATGTGATTCAGAGGAAATGTTGCAGAGTTTGCTGATCTCACCGGATTTGAAGGGCCCTGGATGTTAATAAAACAAAAACCTTGCCATGTTTGAAAGATTTAGAAAGATACATGGGCAATTTTGTAAGATATATTTTTTTAAAGTTCCCTAATAAACAATTAATGTATCTAAAGCGTAACATTTGAAAACTTCCAGTATTTAAAAAAGACCTATTAGGTAAAGAGGACACAGTTTATGTGATTTGTGTTCAATGGAAATGTTGCGCAGTTTGCAGATTCTTTAAAGGGCCGTTCACACCGAACGCGGTTTTTCAGTGTAAACATGCGCTTGGCTAGTCGGACGCCACTTGCCGCTGTTTTTTTTTTTTTTTAGCGTCTTGTGCAAAAATACCACGTTGAAAAAAGTCTAACTGTTAAAATCGTGCCTTGAGACACTTGTTTTCTGCTGTGTTTGTGGCGCAGTGTAGATATTTTAGCCGACTCGTGTTCGGTGTGAACGGCCCCTAACAAAGATCGTTAGTATAAAGTAACCCCCAATGTTGTAAGATTTAGTAAAGAAATGTCCCTATTATGACATATATTTAAATAACACAACATTTGTTTATTAAAACATACGCATTACTAGGTAGATTACATCTAAATTGTAATATGATACTGATTGCAAAAATTACATTACTAAAATTGTTGTCAGTAATGTATACATTACTGACAACAATTAAGTGCCTTTTTTATTTCACTCAGAAATCAGAAACTAGCGCCTGGATTTAGCGCACGCTTGCACGAAAATACCCAAAAAATATTTTCTTGGATTACATTTTAAAGCTAATCTACTATGATAGCTTTTAAATTACTTCTGAAGTAATTTTTACATGCATTTGAGTAGGATACATTTTTTTTAACAAAATGGGACATATTAAGAGAACAAGCGTTACGTGCAACGCAAAGCTTTAAGTCATTGCGCAAAGTTCATGGTATAGCCATGGTGTTGGTATTTTCGTGCAAGCGTGCGCTAAATCCAGGCACGAGTTTCTGATTTCTGAGTGAAATAAAAAAGGCACTTAAAATGTACTTACTCCTGAAATTTTGGCATTACAAACACCATCAATGTGTGGTGACACATCAGACAAGTTATATTTGGGAATCAGCTGTTAGCTGATTTAGAATAAAATATTTAAAAAGAATTAAAGCATTCAATAAATTATGAGCAAATTACTGCAGTTGATTAATATGTAATCATGTAATCCATAAAAAGGTAGCGGTAATCTAATTACAAGTATTTTAAAATGTAAATAAATCTATTCAGATTTCAGGTAATCCATTACTACACAGCACAACATGTAGAAAAATTGTAGCCAAATACTGATTTAGGTAAATCTGATAAAACTGGGTCGGTTGTTTTTTTTTTTGTTTTTTTTTTACATGCTTTATTTTTTAACCCAATAACGCCACTATATTCTAAAGCCTGTGCATCAATAACAACAACAATTTTGCAGACAATTCTGTTGCAATGTACTAGATGTCTGCTGCCACCTGGTGGACGTTTGCATGAATATTTTAATGAAAAAATATTTTTAAACATTTTCCAAAAATATCTGCTTTTGTACTGTATGCTTGTTTTTTGTTTGTCTTTTTTATATTTTAATCAAGTAAAAGTGACAGTAATGATTATATTGTTACTGATATTTTAAATGACCATTTGCTGAATGTAAGCAACTTGTGCTTGGTTAAAGTTTTGTGTATTATTTTATTAAAAAGCCCATTGAAATCCATCATCAAATGATACAACTAGCTTTTTTATGTATATCTCTCATCACCATTGCATTTCATTCATGCCCACCACAAATTAAATCACAGAGCTTTGACCATTCTGACATATACTTATTATAAGATATATTTAAAGTGTGAAGTAATATATCTGTGTATTTGAATATATGCAACCTGCTCTCTCATAAATATCATTAAATTACTAGCTATTATGATGTCATATTACCATAAGTTCCTGAGATAGATAAAAAATGTTTTAAAGTGTTTGATCCATAAAATACACATGATAAAAATTGTTTATTGAAAAATTAAGAATTTATTCATATTGTATTTGATGTGCTGAATTAAACTGATAAATTTCAATCCATATTTATAGAAAGAGGAGAGGAAGTTGTCATTGCCAACTCTCAAACATTTGGTGTCTCTGACAAGCCCAGGGAGTCCTCTGATAACAGCCCAAGATTTACCACTGTAGCATGTATGGACTAAGAAAAACATAAATAATAAATCTGCACATATAAGTGCCAGTATGGTGTCCTGCTCCCCCCACCCTTACATCAGTTCCAATACAAGTCTTTGGAGTGCAGGGTTTTGGAAAGAGCGTGCGTGGCTAATTCAGCTCATGTATGTTCAAGAATGGCTAAAATCGCTTACAGCACCTTTATTTTTCAATGAATTCCTCAAACGACATATGAATGTTTCAGTCTATATTTATTGAAACAACTGTTGACAGAGAACCAAACAGCATAATACAGAAATTCAATTATGGGCAGACAGAATTGTTCTCATTCAGAGGGCTTACAGCATCGTGACTTAGGAATTTCTTAATACAAAAGGACATGCCTAGTAGCTACTGATTCTCTCTTTGCCAGAGTCACACCCACTGTGAGGATGATGATTTAGCAGTCACTGGAAACATAACAGTTAACATTAGCATAACATTATGTTACATAACATAATGTGTAATGTTAACATAACATTACACAGCACACTTAATCAAGGTCCATATCAGGGTTGGCTTCTGTGGTTTCTGCACTGTCTGAAGGAGGTTGCTCTGTGCCACTGGGCTTGGCTTCAGCACTCTCCTGTCGATTGACTGGTCCGTTCGGTTCTGATGGGTTCTCTTCTTTTGGCAGTTCCACTTTAGGCTTGGGTTTGTTCACAATGGGATTGCAGGTAGAGAACAGTTCCTGTGGAAAATGTCAAAAGTTGGAATTGTTCTTAAGGAATGTTCAGCGTTTAATCTGAGTTAACATCAATTGACAGCAAGACTGACCTTTGTTTTGGCCTGTATCTCTGACGTTTTCACTACAGGCTCCACGGCGAGACTTTGTTTACTCTGGTGGTTCATTTTACTGTTCATCCAGATCATAACATCATTCACCATCTTGTCCACCTTATGAATCTCCGCCTCATCCAAATGATCATACTGCTCTTCCTACAATAAAAAAAAAAAAGAAGTTTGTGAAGCCTTTGCACACAAAGGAAGTGTACATTTGCACCGTATGTACTTATTTACGTAATAAAACCTCACCTTAGTTTTGTAGGCCTCTACAATCTTCATGTATTGTTGCAGCTGTCTGCCCAATTCTTCATAAGCTTTGGGTCTCTCCTCAAATTCTGTGTATCTGTCTTGGATGGGCTGGCCAAGTTTCTGCAAGAACGTTCTTAATAAATTAATAGGCCTAAATTGCTTTATAGAGCACATAATACATGTGCAATTGATGTAGTTAACTTCTACACATTCACATCAACTTGTATCATCTCACAAATCATAGACATTCAAGACATTTAGTACCTTTAGTTCAACAAGTTTGTCAATGTATACTTGTTTCGGTTGGTCCTCACCATCCTCATACAACCAGACCTCTGTATCTTCTAGTTTTAATGAGAGAGCACCTCGGTCCTGAAACAGAGTGGACATAAGAGAAAACAGATGCATATGGCACATTAACTCAGTCATACACTGACATCATCTCAATGCATTTATAACATTCTCCCATGTGGTGGTTCTTACACTCTCACTGACGAACTTCTCGAATATCCCATGCAGTTTGTCCCTCATTTCATACACATACTCCTCCACATTGTTCTTGGCATCATTACGTTCCTTCTCAAGCTTGTCTTGCATGATCATTTTACCCTGAGGAAAAATAATTCCACAATAGATTTATCATAATGTAGAAAACATTTGCCCCTTAATTCAGATTTCAGATGGACAGAAAGCATACCTCACTCTCCACAAAGAGATTCAGCATGTCATTGGCTAACTGCCACTGTGGATTGTTTTCAATGGGTAATTCCAGGACCTTTGTTTTCACTTTGGGCTTCTTGGCTTGTGGCGGCTGATCAGATTTCTTCTCCTGTTTGCCTTCCTCTGCAGATGTCTGAACAGATCACAATCCATGGAGAGAAACATTATCAGCTAAGTGATCTTTGGCTGGTAATCTCTGAGGTTATCAACTGATCAAAAAATACGCGTAATTTGGTTGTTGCTATTGGAAGATAACATTTACCTCCATTTCCTCTGTTCCAGCTTTTTTCTCTCCATCTTCCTGTTCTCCCTCCCCTGGTGACTTCTGTTCATCTTGATCAACCTGCATTTTGTTCTGGGAATAAATCAAAAAACATGTTATGACCAAAACATTAACCCATAATGCTACGTTTTGAATGTAGTTTAACTGGAATAGCACGGCGGTTGTAAAGCCAAGGTCATGGGTTTGATTCCCAGGGAACACAAACTGATATAATGTATGCCTTGAATTTGCATAAATGTACATTTTAAAGGTGCACTCAGGCATGATCGTTGATGTTGTGCTTGCCGATATGGCAGTTATGGATTCAGCACCATGCAAATGTTTTCAGTAAATAACGCCATTGTAGAGCTGCGCTATTCACAGTCAGCCATGATTCAGTTATTCTGTGAGCAAAAGTGTCCAATAACAAGGTTTTTAACAAGTTTAAGCAAGTAGTATTTAGCTGGTCATGTGACCTCAACATGTCGACACCCACTAGGTTTTTATTAGCCTATTTCTCATGTGAGTGATCATGATTTAAATTTTTTTTCAAAAGTGCTATTTATTTCTTTGTGCATAATTTTTTTTTTAATAAGAGTAAAACTACTGAGCGCACCATTAAGGTACCATTAAGTGTTTTTCAGCCAGGAGAGAGGACATGTGGGGAATATTTGAAAACAATACCTCATTTTCTTTTTCGGTGTTCTGCTCCGTGTCCATTGTCTCCTCTTCCTCTTCAGACTTTTGCACCTCAACTAGTGAGGCACTGGACACACTGAAGATCCCATGGACGTTCACTCGCACCTTCACCTTAACCTTTGAACTCTCACCTGTGGCCTGTGGCACCACCTTCTGGACTATGTATTGGCCTGAAAAATTAATGCAAGACAATTGAAATTAAATACAGAATAGACAAGTTAAAATAATAACATTAGACGTTTCATCAATATCATGTGGTCAGTGCCGAATGATCAGACCCCAGTTGCTGCCTTCTCACTTGATGTCGAAAAGGCATTTGATATGGTAGAATGGGATTATCTTTTCAAGTTTTTGGAAATGTACAGTTTCGGGAATTCTATTACTGGATGACTTAAGTTACTTTATAGACACCTGGTAGCGGTGGTTCAAATGAATGGACTCATTTCAGATTATTTTACTCTGGATAGGGTCAGCCGGCGGGGTTGCTCTCTTTCCCCATTATTGTTCAGTCTTGCCCTGTAACCATAAGCAGCCACAATAAGAAAGGAGGATGATTTTCCAGGGGTGATGGCGGGAGGTGTGGAGCATAAACTTTTGCTTTACGCAGTTGATATTTTATTATTCGTCTCCGACCCTACTAGAGCCTTGCCTTGCCTCCACAGAATTATCAATTCCTTTTCTAAATTCTCGGGATACAGTGTTAATTGGTCTAAATCTGAAACTGTCTCTATGACAGCGTACTGCCTGGTAACGGCTTTTCAGCAGGTCACCTTCCAGTGGCACAAACAGGGTATTAAGTATTTGGGTATTTTATTCCCAGCAAATTTGTTTGATTAGGCTAAGAGTTCATATTGACCCTTTAATAAAAAAGGTTTGAGCAATCTGGGTGGATGGGCTTCATTACATTTATCTATGACTGGGAAGGTTAATGTTATTAAAATAAATGTTATTCTTTTATTAACTACCTGCTACAATCTCTCCCTGTAGATGTCCCCCCTCTCTTACTTCAAGCAATTTGATAGCATAGCAAAGTCCTTCATTTGGAATGGTAAACGTCCCAGATTACATTTCAGTAAGTTGCAAATAGAGAACCAATTTTGTAAAGGTGATGATGTAAAAATAAAAAATAATTAGCGCATTGCACAGTGTTGCTCTTTTCCTCTTCGGTGCTGTTTGGCATGTCAGGGCTACTGTTTGAGAGGTTCAACTTGACTTCCTCCGTAAATCCTTCAATTGGAGAACCATAACATTGTTCTTTCCCTGCTGTCCGTGACCCAGTCTGAATAGACCAGTTGAGAAACACTGCTTTAACACACACACACACACACACACACACACACACACACACACACACACACACACACACACACACACACACACACACACTTATGTCAGACCCCCTCGCTTCTCCGACAGCTGATTTTTTGTGTGTGGTGCAAGTTGACGAGTCTGACAAGCAGTCAAGGAGGAAATGAGATGCGCAAGTGCAGGTGAGATTCTCCATCCAGTTGCATTTTTTTTCTCAGTACCGTAGATAAACAAATGTACATGGTATGAAAAACCGTGAATCCGGTATACCGCTGCAACCCTAGTGGAGTGTTGAGATCCTTTGACAATATGGTTCAACATTTTGGGATTCCCAGGTTTCAATTCTTTAGGTATTTACAGCTGTGCCACCTACTCTATATTATTTTTGGGAGTAGCATACACCCCCCTAAAGGGGAAGGGTAACGTATTTTCTGCTGTTTATTTAATTTGTTTAATGGAATCAATAAAAATTGTTAATAAAAACATAAAAATAAAAAATACAGAATAGATGTATGACAAAACTTAAAACTTTTGTAGTGTAACTTGAGAATGTTGAGGTTCTAAAAATAACTTTTTGCCATTACCAATGGTAGGTGAATTAAAATTATATATTCTACTGCAATGAGACTGTATTTTGCACAATTTCACTAAAAACAAATTTTGTCCTCCAGAAAAGGGGTCAGTTTAGCTGTTTTGTATATTTAAGAAATCAGTGGAAGTCACTGTATTGCTCAAAACCTAATACACTTGCCAGTCTCTCTATGAAATGACACCTTATTTTCATTCAGTGAATTAACGCAAGGAATGTGTTCTACAGTTCTGAAATAAGACCTTGAGTTCTGTAGTTACAACAATAAAAGAAATAAATCCTAGCTTAACCCCAACACAATTAGAAACAGTGCAACAGTTGTGTGGTCATATCAACTCATATCCATTTTTATCATGTCTGTAACGAAAGTTCATTTCCCGATCTAAATGCGAAAAAACTTGTCTAGAACATTTTCTATTGTCTGGACTGTCTGTAGGTGTTTATGATTATACATACAAGTGGTTCAAAATACTGCCACCGATTACTTTCACATTAGGGATGGGCGGATTGATCCTAAAAGTATCGATCCTTACACAAAAATAACGATTCTAAATTATAATTTTTTTTTTTTTAACTAGGGGTATTATTATTTCATTACCACAAACAATAATCATAAGTCATAAGTGAAATGAAATGGATTAGGCTATATTAGCAAAAACCTATAATGCAGGATGGGAACGGTTTCTTCTTCCACTCGTCTTAACATGCATAAATACTGAAAGAAAATCAGTTTTAACAAGTCTTGTGACGGCACAAGCGCTTGTCTGCTTGTGCCGTCACAAGACTTGTTAAAAAAAGAGGGATCAGCACCTTGTAGGGGTAATGATAGAAAATCAGAGAAACAGCCTCTGGTGTGTAGTCTAGGGCATATATATATACACATTGTATGCCCTCCTATCAGTTTTAGGATTTTGGTTCAAACTGGTTTTATATGCAACCATTTATAAGCTTTTATTTCTGAGTGGGGCGGCTGTGGCTCAGGTGGTAGAGTGGGTCGGCCACTAATCGCAGGGTTGGCGGTTCGATTCCTGGCCCCGAAGTGTCCTTAAGCAAGACACTGGACCCCAAGTTACTCCCAATGGCAGGCTAACGCCTTGCATGGCAGCTCTGCCGCCATTGTTGTATGAGTGTGAGTGTGAATGTGTGATTGGGACACAGTGTAAAGCGCTTTGGTAACCTCTAAAGTTAAAAAAAGCTCTATATAAGTGCAGACCATTTACCATTTCTCTGGACTGATTAATATAAAACTGACTTGAATAAAGTGCTGAAGGCGAAAGTCTAGCCTCCGTTTGCGTGCTCTCAACTCTTTAAGTATGTGCACGAAGCAGCAGTAGTGGCAAGGTTGAATGACACTTGTTTAGGTGAAAAGCTTTTACATAGAATGCACAGCTTATAGAGAATTAACATGGGTCACATTTTTAGGTTGGAAAAACTGATTTCCGGATTGATCCGCAAAAAAATCACATCCCTGCATTTTGCACTTCCTAAAAAAATAAATGCTACTGGTCAACTGGCCAGAAACTCCATTTGATTGCCTCACCAAAGCCAATTTTTACTTACAGTTGGCAGGTGGCAGCTGTTAATTTTAGATGAATTTGCATACCTATTGTGGGATCTGGATAAGGGAGCTCTTTTGGGCAATTGTAGTACGCCTCCAAGGAGAAAGGCTCTCTCCGGTAGAAGGTTAACACTTTGGAGAAAGGTGCTGCATGGTTCTTTGGAAAAACCTCACAATCACTAAAATTAAAAAAAATAACAAAACAACCATTTTGAAAATCAAGGGAAAATTTAAATCTAAACCAACAAGACAGAAAAAACCTAGATGTCACAACTGTTTGTACCTGACTCCATCTTCAGCTGCAGAATTCCACTTAAGAGAGATGGGATAAGGAACCACATCTGTTATAGAAAACTCACGAACTTTAAATGCAGGTGAGAGGATAGCGCACTGTGGATTAAAAAACATAGCCAATGAGGATATAAAACATTAAAAAGGTCACAAATATCAAATAAAAGTTATGTGGAGGTCTTGTTAAACTGTTAGCATTGATTCAGTCAGTAGAGTAAACATAAATTCTGTGTGTGACTACTGACCTGAAGGGCACATCCTCTGGCCACGGCCTCATCAGCGTTCAGTGTTGTGCTCAGTTCCTTCCCAAAAAATTTGCTGATTCTCTCTTTGATGGCCGGCATTCTAGAGCCACCGCCCACTATTTCTACAGCATGAACATCATCCCTCTTCATATCTGAAAGGTGGAAAAGACAGATGGTGAATGGATGATTTCTATAACATACATTCCTATTATCCAAGAAAGTGTCAACACTTACGAGCTTGTTCCATGAGACTGCGCAGTGGATATTCCACCCTCGCTAAAATATCAGCACACATCTCTTCAAATTGAGCCCTGTCAATAAAACAAATTATAAGCTCAGACTGAAGTACTCACAGTATGGCATCTCTGATCAAGGCCATTTAACTGTGGTTGACCTGAATTTTTCAATAGTTGTCCAAATTAATGCTTTTCAGTGGTGATATGTAATAATGGATAATATACTGTCAGCAGGTAATTATCACAAAATAAACACAGACAGGGTGATCAGGACTTTATCAGTCATGTATCACCATATTGGGGTTCATTCTGCAATAACTGTAAATTATGACCTAGATTACCTTGATTTGAGTTTAAATTATTTTATTATTCTAGACAAAAGAGACGACAGGGTGATACGAGAGGCACACCTATGTAGTAAATTGGTTGCCTGGGACCATGGCTAATTATACAATTTAGTGGTCAGTAAATTTATATATTTGACCGCAGAATGTTGCACTTGACCATTCTGCATCACAACAGGCAGTGGATTAAAGTGACTGTACCATATCAGCTAAAATGAAAGAACTCTTTACCTGTTCAGTCTGCCTGAGACGTCAATGTCATTCATGAAACACTCGATGTTGAGGGGCAGGTCAGAGGAGTTTGCACTCATCAGTTTCTTCAGCTTTTCACATTCCTGGTACAGTCGGACCAGAGCTCTGGGCTTGGTCTTCACATCCAGTTTATACTTCACTGCAAACTCCTCACAAAAATGTTTCACCAGTCTCTCGTCAAAGTCTTTGCCACCCATCTCAGGGTCAAATGCTGTGGCAAGAATCTATATGGGTAGATTTGTCAATACGGTGAACTTTCAACACAACAAAGTTAAAATTTACACAACATGTTCAATAAATACATGTAAATGTATCATTGTATGTGTTATTTAAGCAGACTGTGCTTGTCTACTGCTGTGACTTGAGTTGAAAATCTAAATCTATGACCAATTAATGTAGAAATCCAGTTTCCTGCAACTACAATTGTATGATACTATACATGATGTCGTGATCACATTTTTGGGTATAAATGTTTTCTGTACACACCTTCAGTTTGCCTTTATTAAAGGCACAGACTGAGACCTGGTAACTCGAATGGCCAAGATCCACAAACACCACATTTCTTGGCTTTTCCTCAAGGGCTGGAAGATCCTGCTTGTAAATGCCATATGCCAGAGCCACTACAAGGAAAAACCCACAGATGTCAGTTAAGAGCGGAAAGTCAGACGCGTTGCAACTTAAACGTCGCATTAAACTCTGGAGAACTTACCTGCAGTTGTTTCATTCATGAGTCTCAGGCAGTTGAGTCCAGCAATCTGAGCTGCATCGATGACAGATCTCCTCTCAGCATCAGTGTAATAGCAGGGGACCTGTGAGATTTTAAACAGTATTTACTTGGAAACATAATAGAGTAGCGATCTGCCAGGGTGGTCCACTAATCAACTAGTCGCCTAACAACTGACTATTCGATTAGTGGGGTCAAGTACTAGCAATCATATTTTTAGTGGTGGTGGTTTTAATGGGAGACGCAATCATGAAATTGGAGTGTGTTTTTGCGTGATGATAGCTTGCTGTGTTTAACGGCACAGTTAACCCCTCTGCAAGAGGTTTCGTCTTTTTAATGCTTTAGGTTGTCTTTTTACAGTCACCAAAGTGCCGCATCAGCAAGACATTCAAGATGATCAGTGCTGGATGTTAAGTAATTGATGTTGAGTAATGCTTACATATTTGTGAGGAGTTGTGTAGAGATTAAAGTATTTACCTTATTCTGTCTGGCACTGCTTAAATAACAGTTGAAGTAAAAAAGGTTTAAACGGCTTGATGTTGTTAATTAGATGTGTACCTTGAATGCACATCAAGGATTGCCCTGACGCACTCCGGTACATTGAAGCGTGTCATTCTGCATTCAGTATGTGCATACGTTTTGTACCACACTGTATTGGATTTCTTACTTTGATAGTTTCATGTAATAAGATGTTACTATTTATTAAGCCTATTTATTTGTTGAAAACCCGTTAGTCATCATGATGAAGTGCACGATTGCCACATTTAAATGCATTTCAAGACACCTGCGTTCTGCTTCATTTGTGGAGTTGCATCCAACTGTTTTTTAGCAGAAGCACATGTTCCATGTGAACAGCCCCTTAGTGAAGATGTGGCCTTAGGCTCACAGCTGATTGTGGTTACTTTCTGAGATGACATGCAGCTTTGACAATTTTAGTTATATACTGATGTCTGTTGAAGAGCACGCAGCTCGAAACATCAGGTTTTTGTCTCTTGGTTAGCTCATTAAATTAATTTGGAAGTAGCGGTGTGCCACCCTGGTTGTGTGTTTACATGATATGAATACACAAATAGTTTATTAGAAATATTGATACATGGATCTTAAGAAGCAATAACAATATCATGAGAAAATCCTGATATATCGATATTCGATTGTATCGGCCCAGCCCTTTTCTGAATATTTGTCAAAATGGCCAATGTTTAAACTTACAGAGATGACACAATCAGCCACAGGTTTCTTGAGGTTACTCTCTGCAGTCTCCTTCAGTTTGGTGAGGAGCATTGCTGTGATCTGCTCAATGCTGAACACCTTCTCTTCCTCCATGTACATAACCTATGAAAACATCAGAGTACATACAACTGATAAAGGACAAAATCAGCTCACAAACACTCCACCATTCTCACCACATTCATTGCACAGCAGAAATAAGTGATTGGCTATTCCTAAGAGGTTTTGCTGCCAAAACCAGACCTCTGAACAATGCTGGCACAATTTGATCAGCCATTTCACAACACCTCATGCTTGCTCAGATTCCTTCTGATCTTAAAATGTCTTGTTATCTGTTGACGACTTGATAATATCTAATTTCCAGATCCTTACCTTTATGCCAGTTGTTCCTGAAGGCATTTGTGACAGGTCATAAACGAGACTGGACTTCATGTTCTGGACAAATGGATCTGAGAAAGCTCGACCGTGGAAACGTTTGAATCCTTGGACAGTGTTATTGCAGTTGGTGACAATCTGTGTGAGACAAACAAAATGAATAAACTCATAATTACAAATGTGAAGGCTGCAAATCAGAGGCGGTTTAAAGGGACTTTTCAGAATGGGACATTTTCAAGATTACATTGCATACCTGGCTCTTAGCTGCTGCACCAATGGATCGATTACGTGGTCCAAAAGACACACATGCTCTGAAAATAAATTTGAAATAAAGTTATTACATTACAGATGCTGGTGCATATGAGTTCAAACAGTGTCCCAACATTTTTGATAATTACCAGGGCACAATTTAATTTAAAAATGAAACCTATTTAGATTAGTTATTCCAATCTATGTATTCTATTCTATACTATTCTACAAATTCAACTTTTTTCTATTTAAACATAATACACAAAAGGGCACCATAGGTATTGTATTACTACTGCAATGTACATCCTAATAAATGAAACGTTAAATGTGCAATTCGATCTGAATTTAATGTGACATTATAATTTCATCCCTGAAAAGGAGAAAAAAAATTATGAGAGTTGAAGAAGTGATGGCTGTTGTGTAGGTGGTTTAACTAACAATCTGTATGTAAAATCCTACACTAAAAAAATTAAATAAAAAAGGAACAATGTTACGTGTAAATGCTATAGTTTTTTGAACATGTAAATACCTCTATACACGTATATGGGGATTTCAGTACTTTGGTATATTGCGAAATTCCATGGCAATACGCAGTAACGTGGTATTTATCTAAGTACGATGCTATTACCATCTGATGCCATCAGTGTACCAATGTATCGCCACAATACTTTTTTTAAAGGTAGATAACTGCCTACCTAGCTCCCTTAAATTGACTAAAAATGCCGTGTAAGTAGGCAGCTCACTTTTGAGACAAAGCCTGTCTGTCAAATTATTGCCCGTCACAAAGAGAGTCAATATCCACAGTTGGAAATCTCAAACAGTCCCTGTCACACATCTAAAGTGCGTTTGTGCATATTTATGGAATAAATGATGATTACTAAGACTCACGGTGTGCATCGGTCGCTGTATTCATTCGCGACGGTCTCGATTCCTCCAGCTCGAGCTACCGCTACATAACAGTTCATAAACCCAACGTCAAAACCCACAACTGACATCTTTAAAACCAATGAGATCACTCAGATACACGAATCCCGAATCCAAATGTGGACTAGACAGCCGATCCTTAAAATTCGAGAGTAAATAATAGTGTTTTAATTCATTATTCCACTGACACTTTACGGAGGAATCTGGCTGTGAATGATAAACGCCGGTGTCAAGAGATGGCAAGACCACTTCCGGTTCAAGCGAAAGCAAAAAGGTCCAATACGAGTTCAGCGAATCTCTCATTAAAGGAATATTCCGGGTTCAATTGACAGTATTTGTGGCATAAAGTTTATAATCACGAAAAATAATTTTGACTTGCCCCTCCTTTTCTTTAAAATGGCAAATATCGCCGTTCCAGTGAGGCAAAGTGAATGGGGCCAATCTGTAGGCTAAACGTTAAAATACACACTATTTCTAAAGCCACAAAACATGAACAATATATATATATGTGTTAACAATTTTGGTGTTATAAAATCGCTTACTAACCTTTTCTGTGTAAAATTTATAGCCAATTTTACAACGTTGCCATGACGATGTAATGTCAACAAACCCTAAAACGACTGAAAAATGACGATTTAAACAGGTTTACAGCTCATACAATTCATGATTTTTAAACAGAAGAATTAATGTAAGCACTTTTATAAAATTATATTTACATTTCTGCCTTTGAACCCTCCAAAAATTGGCCCCATCCGTTTCCATTGTAAGTGCCTCACTGTAACCTTGATTTTTGCTATAATCGAAATAATTTTTTGTGGTAATCAACATTATGCCACAAATGCTGTCGATTGAGCTTGATATATTTCTTTTAAACCAGTGAGTTTCATTAAATAGTAATATAATATAAAATCTAATCAAATGTCATACACATTTCCTTCTCCAAAGCTTGTTGAATCAGAGATAAATGAAAACCACTAGATGTGATAGAGAGAACCATCTAAAAAATGTAAATGGTTTGAACACTTGTAGGGACAAAGTATTACATTTTATGTGGTTAGAAAATAAAATGCCCTCATTAAGGTCAAAATGCCCCTTGGATCCAGGGGGCTAAATACCACCTCTTAATGTAAAAGTTAAATAATATTTCAATTGTGTGACTCATTAATTCAAGATCATGGCTTAACATTTTACGATTCAAAGCAAAAGGTATGTTTAAATATTATACAAAACCTATTATGGGCATTTTTTTGATGTTTGACAACTTTATCTCCAAATAGGACATTTTTGTTGGACATTTCCTTTGAAAGTTAAAGCAATGACCCTGGTTATTCCACACAAGTCTCGGCACAGCTGTCACAAGATGAAGTTTCCGTGCTGTATTCTCACTAGCAAAAGAACTTATCAAATGATGCTTTCCACGGAAGACTTCAATATGTCCACCCCTCAGTGCCCTCGAAGTGTATCAAGCCTGGTCCTTGCTTTTGCAGGGATCATTCACAGAGATCTAAGACAAATTACATCACGACTCCCATCTTCCATGTCAATGCATATCCACATATTGGTGGATATGTTTATACTGCAGTAATTGTTGACTGCCTGCACAGACACAAGCTCTTACAGGGGTATCATTCTAGGTTTGCTACAGGTATGTTTTGCAAATTTCTGTATAAAAAAGTATAACTTATGCTCGTTATGTTGTAGTGAAGTTGATTGTATGAACTTTGCAGGTACAGATGAACATGGTCTCAAAATCCAAGAGGCTGCTGGTAATGCTGGTAAATACCCTTTTGAAATACAGATCAAAGTATCCACTGAGAACAGCCACATGGTATTTATTGTCTACCCCGTTACTAAAAACCAATGCTTCCTATATTAGTGGATTCCAGAATGAGATCTGGGTCATTGACATTTTAAATCCAATTTTTCACAATTACTGACATTTAATCGTAGAACACAGTCCCTGTCTTAGGTCAGTTAGGATCACTACTTTATTTTAAGAATGTGAAATGTCAGAATAATAGTAGAGAGAATAATTTTATTCAGCTTTTAATTCTTTCATCACATTTCCGGTGGGTCAGAAGTTCACATAATCTTTGTTAGTATTTGGTAACATTGCCTTTAAATGGTTTAACTTGGGTCAAATATTTTGGGGAGCCTTCCACAAGCTTCTCACAATATTTTGCTGGAATTTTGGCCCATTCCTCCAGACAGAACTGGTGTAACTGAGTCAGGTTTGTAGGCCTCCTTGCTCACACAAGCCTATTTCAGTTCTGCCCATACATTTTATATCGGATTGAGGTCAGGGCTTTGTGATGGCCACTCCAATACCTTGACTTTTTTGTACTTAAGACAATTTTGCCACAACTTTGGAAGTATCCTTGGGGCCATTTGGAAGACCCATTTGCTACTGAGTTTTAACTTCCTGGCTGATGTCTTGAGATGCTGCTTCAATACACTGACATACTGTAATTCTAATATATATGATCTATTTTGTGAAGTGCACCAGTCCCTCCTGCAGCAAAGCACCCCCACAACATGATGCTGCCACCCCCATGCTTCACCATTGGAATGGTGTACTTCGGCTTGCAAGCCTCACTCTTTTTCCTCCAAACATAACGATGGTCATTATGGTCAAACAGTTAGATTTTTGTTTAATCAGACCAGAAGGCATTTCTCCAAAAAGTAAGATTTTTGTCCCCATGTGCACTTGCAAACTGTAGTCTGGCCTTTTTATGGCGGTTTTGGAGCATTGGCTTCTTCCTTACTGAGCAGCATTTCAGGTTATGTTGATATATGACTCGTTTTAATGTGGATATAGATACTTGTCAACATGTTTGCTCCAGCATCTTCACAGGGTCCTTTGCTGTTGTTCTGGGATTTAGTTGTACTTTTCGCACCAAACTACATTCATGGCATTTATACTTGCATACTATTGTTTGTACAGATGAACTTGCTACCAAGGAGGAACTAGATTTGTGGTGGTCCACAATTTTTTTTTCTGAGGCTTTGGCTGATTTCTTTTGATTTTCCCATGATGTCAAGTGTGTTTGAAGGTAGGCCTTAAAATACATCCACAGGTTCACCTCCAATTCAATACACCTTCCAAGCTGCTTAAAGGCACAGTTAACTTAGGGTATGTAAACTTCCGACCCACTGCAATTGTAATATTCAATTAAAAGTGAAACAATCTTTCTGTAATTTTTTTTTTGGAAAATTTACTCGTGTCATGCACAAAGTAGACATCCTAAACGACTTGCCAAAACTCTAGTTGCTAATGTTAAATATGTGGACTGGTTAAAAAATTTGTTTTAATGACATCAATCCAAGTGTATGTAAACTTCTGACTTCAACTGTATGAATTTGTGTATATATATATATATATAAATATAAAATTTTCAAAATATCAAATTAAAATAAAAAAAACCAACAGAATGTCAACATGCATGGTTACACCACCTGACATTGATTTAGTGGCCAAAAATGTTTCTACTTGTGCCACAAAAAAAAAAAAAAAAAAAAAAAAAAAAAGTCCAAAACTTCAGCTTTTTATTTAAAAGCTTTTTTCATTTATTTTTTATTTTTTACTGACAGTTGGACCACTTCAACATTTGATTTAACCCCCAGAAATATATCACAATGACTCTGAACGCAGAAACTATAAATATGTATATCACAGTAGAGGTGTACTAAAGTAAATGTCTTATGTGAAAACTGCATTTTTTGCATATTTGAATAACTTAATATATCCAGACAAAAAAAACATTTTTGTGTCACATCATTGACCCATGTAGAAGAGGTTAACCGATGGTCAATGCCAGTACTGATAGCTAAGGAGATACAATAAAATTGAATGATAACAAATAATGTGTGCATAAAATTGCAAATTTTAGACCAGCACTCATTTTACACAACATTTACTCAAAAGTCAAAAATATGCTTGTAAACTGAAAATGTGCACTATCCATTGATTTTTTTTGATCCAGAAGTTTTTGGAACTGACACTATGATAATGACCAATCTGTTAATCAGATTGAGTGCACAGTTATCAGCCAATGCCTATAAATAAAAAAATGGCGAAATATTGGCCGCTTAATCAGTCTGGCCAATATATCATTCTACTATTAGTAATTCAAAGTTCTTAAACTTGGCATCAGTTATGACACCAACAGTAATTTTTCAAATGTTTCCAATGACAGGTGGAGTGGATGAAGAAAAACAATGACATGTTCCGCCTATCAGAATTCCATGGCAAATTGCTTAAGTGTTTTCAATCAAATCCAAAGGTCATCAAGCCTGTAAAGTTTCAGCATTTAGTTCTTCAATGGCTTGAAGATGATCTACCCAATCTGTCAGTTTCTCCCCAGGAAAACCACCTTCAGTGGGGTATTTCAGTCCCCGGAGATCCAGAACAAAGTATCTGTGTGGTTGGATAGTGAACTACAAAACTGTCATTGGTTATCCGTAGAATCACTCCCAGTGGTGGACAGTTGTCCAACATCTCGTAGGTACAGACATTCTTTTTTTTTCTCCCCAATTTGGAATGCCCAATGCGCTCTAAGTCCTCATGGTGGCAAAGTGACACGCCTCAATCCGGATGGCAGAGGATGAATCTCAGTTGCCTACACATTTGAGAGGTCAATCCACGCATCTTATCACGCGGCTTGTTGAGCGCGTTACTACGGAGACGTAGCGCTTGTGGAGGCCCTGGCGTCCCCAGGCCGTGGCGTCCATGCATAACTTGCCACGCACCCCACCGAGCTTGAGAAGCACACATTATAGTGATCACAAGGAGGTTACTCATGTGACTCTACCCTCCCTAGCAACTGGGCCAATTTGGTTGCTTAGGAGACCTGGCTGGAGTCACTCAGCATGCCTCCAGGATTGGTAGTCTGTGTCAATACTTGCTGAGCTACCTAGACCCCAGACAAAGACATTCTTGAATTTCATGCAATATACTGGCCGGCATTTCTCTTAGCTGCAGGGTTACCCCCCTACCTCAGACGATACAGTTGCACTCGCACTGGACAGTAGAGGGCAAGAAAATGTCCAAGAGTCTTGGAAAGGAGGTCAATCGACAAGAAACATTGGAGAAGTTTACTGTGGATGGACTGCGCTACTTTCTTCTGAGACAAGGGGTTCCTGACTCGGACTGTGACTATTACGACGATTAAGTCATTAAGCTGTGCAACAGTAAGCTGGGCTGGTGCACTTGGTGGACTTTTGAACCACTGAACTGCACCATCCCTCAACCCCAAGCAGGTGTATCCCCCGATTCTGCAACACTTGCTAACCAAAGGAAACATCTGAAGGACTCTGGAAAAGCTGTTTCGGAAGACTACAGAATGGTGGAGACAGTATCTGCATTACCTGACTTAGAAGAGCAACACAGAGAATCTACAAGTGTACAAAGCAATGGAGGCCATAAGCGCATGTGCACATTTGACCAAAGGGTTCATACAACGGCATGCACCATGGAAGCTCGACCAAAGTGATGCGAAAGACAAGCAATGGCTTGACACTATTCTTAATGTATCCTTAGAGTGCCTCAGGATGTATGGGATACTCCTGCAACCTGTGGTGCCTGGGCTTTCAGAAAATTTTTTATCTAGGTTGGGAGTCAAGCCAGAGGAGAGGAGCTGGGATTCTCTTGTTCCTGATGAAATAGGACAGATGAGAATGTAATTTGGAAGGAAGAGCACTGGGTCCTGATATGGGAGTACTGTTTAGTTACCTTAAGAGGAGCCAAGGAAGGAATTCCAAAATGGCAATTTCAAAACCTAAATGAATGCTTCAAGTGCGTTTAGGTAATGCCAACCTTGATTAAATATAGTAATAAAAGAGGATGATAAAGGTACTTTCAGGTACATGTCCAGATCAAATTCCACTCCAAAAGAAAAAATATATAGTTTGTATAAAGACAATTAAGCATATTTTAAAGACCATTAAATTTAATTAAATTTAAAAAAATAAATAAATAAAAAAAATATGTTCTCATCCTCATGTCATCCCAGATTTGTATGACTTTCTTTCTTCTGCAGAACAGAAACAAATATTTTTAGAAGAATATCAGCTCTGTAGGTCCATACAGTGAAAGTGAATGTTAACGAGAACTTAGAAGGTTCAAAAACAAAATAAAGACAGTATAAATGTAATTCGTAAGACTATGATGTGTGGGTGATTTTAAGCAAAATATAGGAAGGGGGCAGGGGTCTTTATTTTCAAGGTTGTATGAGATTTACCCCTGCAAACTATTTATAAACACTGGATGGAGACAGAGACCAGAGAAGCTTGAGCAAACATTAATGTTCCACTTTTTGTGTTTCTGCAAGTATGCAAAATGGAAGACAAGGCATAAAAACTGACATGATTCTTTAATGAGAAATACACTAAACTGAAAAATTTTACAAAGTGAAATAATAATAAAATTAACAAAAAAAAGTTGCATTATTCTTATATTTTCCTGTACTTCTTTTTACATAAACTCTTCCATTGTACACCTCAGTCAATGTTTTGGAACAAACCCTCTATAGATTTTAGAAAACAATGTTTAATTCTACTTCAGATACAACCATGTGGGCATAGTTTAGGCGTAGGGTTCCACTTCTCTCAGAAAGGTCCATATATTATAGACTAGAATCTGCTGCTGTGGAGACAGACTTAATCTTTGCCAGCTGTGAAATGCATTCACACACTCACACTCACACTCTCTCTCTCTCTCTCAGTAATAGGAGTTGGTGTTCTGTCCAGGTTGCGTATCTAGAGAGAAAAAATAAATACATATATTATTGAAAACAACCATAGGCTCTGCCAAGGGTAAGTGTACCATAGCTGAGACTCTATGCAAAGCATGGCAGATTAGTAAAGATTAAAGCATACTTGAGAGCTGCTGCTGGAGCTGTCTGACCAGTGCTGCGGTCTGCTGCTGCTGCTGGGTTTGCTGCATGCCTTGCCTTGGGAACTGAGATAAAAAGGCCATTTGTTATAGATTATTAAAACAATACGCCATGAGTGCTATACAGTGATTTACCCCTTTATATTTCATTAAGAATGCAGTGGATATGCTTTTATAGGGTACAACATAGAAAGACACCACAGAAAAAAGATTATGAAGAACATGATGACTTGTTTGGGGTTTTACCATGGGCTGCTGTGGGGGCAGAGGCTGCATGCCCATGGATTGGGTGGGTGGCTGGGCATTTGCCACCTGTTGCTGCTGCACCTGTTGAGGCTGGACCTGCTGCTGCTGCACCTGCTGTTGTTGAACCTGCTGCTGCTGAACCTGCTGCTGCTGAACCTGCTGCTGCTGAACCTGCTGTTGTTGCAGCTGTTGCTGAACCTGCTGCTGCTGCTGTTGAACTTGCTGCTGTAAAAGGCAAAAATACAAACACAAGAAAATGACAGGTCATTACAGCATTCACATAGGAAAACCAAATTTAAATCAATGAAACTGCTTAAGTGAGTAGTTAAAACACATGGGTCTGAGCTCAACAATAAAGCCCCGTTCTCACCACCGGAGACATCGGACGACAAAGCCACACAATCCCATTAATTTTCGATGAGAGCTGAGTGACTTCCAGCGATACGAGCCGCAGTGACCTTTGGTGACAAAGGTTGCTGTGGCAAATGACAAGACAAAGTTGGTAGAGCGACTACCAATGATGACCGTGAAGCTCACGCCATCCATCTCCAGGCAGTGAGTGTGCAAGATACTGGAGTCGAGTGAAGGCAAGACGGAGAAGTTAAACATTTCTGTGAGTGATTTCACTGTTCTATATCAATTGCCTGTAACACATACAAGGATATAGTCTAATAATGATGTGTGGAAAACCATGTCAGCATTCCGAGTGAGTTTGATTCATACATTGATAGATTATTAATCTTGTTCATATGATGATGCATTAAACACTGCTCCAGGTTATATAAAAACACTCTCCCAGCAGGGCCTGGGTAACTCAGAGAGTATTCATGCTGACTAGCACCACTAGAGTCATGAGTTAGAATCCAGTGTGTGCTGAGTGACTCAAGCCAGGTCTCCTAAGCAACCAAATTGGCTTGGTTGCTAGGGAGGGTAGACTCACATGTGGTAACCCCTCCTCGTGGTCGTGATTATGTGATTCTCGCTCTCAGTGGGGCGCATGGTAAGTTATATGTGGATCGTGGAGAGTAGTATGAGCCTCAACATGCTGCAAGTGTCTGTGGTGTCATGCACAGCAAGCCACATGATAAGATGTGCGGATTGACGGTCTCAAAAGCTGAGGCTACTAAGACTTGTCCTCCGCCACCCGGATTGAGGTAGTAATCGTGCCACCACGAGGACCTAGTAAATATTAGGAATTGGGCATTCCAAAATTGTGGAGGAAAGGGGATAAAAAAAAATAAAAAAAACACCCAAAACACTCTCCCTTTTTAGAAGCAATAGAACATATTCCTTGTCAATTTCGAATGGTTTCTAAGTTTTACTGGCAGTATAATCACGACAGCAGTAGGAACGCCCACCAGCGAGTCTAGCGACTCTTGCTAGGTCTTTCCCAACCAGGCCAGCAGAATAAATCTTTCAGAATGACATGCTACCTGCTATTTTTGGAAATAGTATGCATTAGAGTATGCATGTTACTTACTACATCTGCCAAAATAAGCAGTATACAAACAGAGGACACTGGATGAGATATTTTACACTGCTATGTAATGCACAGAATTAACCCAACATTTCCAGTGTTAATAGTGAAACTGCAGCAATATCAAATGTGATTTTAAACACATTTGACTGCCAAAGGTCCAACAGTGAGGTCATGTGACAAGAATATAGCATTCTGCATACTATTTTACATACCATTTAAATAAAGTAGGCAGTAAACAGTAGGCTTGGGATCGATGATCTGAAGATTTTCCCAAAGAATATTAATATATATCGGGATTTTGTTCAGATATGAACTGGGCTGCTTGTTGCACGATAGTCTTTGTCTTTTCAAACATATTACTCAACAACTTTGATACATTTTTGATAAAGAATAAACCAGTTTTCAGCCAACAATCCTGCATCTGTGTGGAAAGGCCTGAAAAGCATTACCAAGTATAAACACCTCCCCCTCAATCTGTAGAGAATCAACAAATGTCTGATGAACTGAATGCATTTCACCGCATGTTTGAAAAGCCCAGTTTCACATCCCTCCCCTGCTCTGATCTTCACTTCACACACACACACCAACACCTCCTGAAACCCCCCTCCTCCCACTCAACCTTCATGTGTGCTGGGTCTTTTGGAAAAAAAAAGACAAGGAAAGCTCCAGGCCCAGACAGTGTCTCACCTGCCTGTCTGAAAGTTTGCACTGACCAACTGGCCCCCATCTTCACACAAGCCTTAAATAGATCACTGGAGCAGTGTGAAGTTCCCTGGTGCTTCAAATGCTCTGCCATAATTCCGGTGCCCCAAAAACCCCAAATCACAGGACTTAATGACTACAGACCTGTCGCTCTCATGTCTGTGGTCATGAAGTCATTTGAGAGACTATGTTTGGCCTAGCTGAATGTTGCTAGACCCCCTTCAGTTTGCTTACCGAGCAAACAGGTCTGTAGATGATGCTGTCAAAATGGGACTGCATTATATCCTGCAACACTGTGACAGACTTGGGACTTATGCAAGGATCCTATTTGTGGACAGTTCAGCCTTCAATATCATCATGCCTGATCTTCTCTCAACTAAACTGACCCAGCTCTCCATGCCAACCACTATCTGTCAGTGGATCAACAGCTTTCTGATAGATAGCAGCTACTGAGCCTCATCCACAAAGGTGACGAGTCTGCATACAGACGGGAGTTGAACAGCTGGCTGTCTGTTTTGGTCAATACAACCTTGAGCTGAACACACTCAAGAGTGGAGATGATAGTGGACCTAAGGAGAAATCCCCCTGCACTTACACCATATCAGTCAGAAGGAAACTACAAAAGGACAGTCAGGACTGCTGAGAGGATTATTGGTGCCCTCTGCCCACCCTCCAAGACCTGTATATGCAGGTAGAATCACTCTAGACCACACACACCCTGCCAACTCCCTTTTGAACTGTTGCCCTCTTGCCGGCACTACAGAGCACTCAGTGCCAGGTTGTCCTGGCACAAGAACAGTTTTTACCTTCAGGCCATTTACCACATGAACAATTAACTGCCTTCAGGACTCCCATAGTGCAATAATAGATAAATATGTAATGTAAATTCACTCATATTTAATTCAATAATTGCAAAAACCCCTACCTTGCACATATATTACCACTTGCACATGTAGAAATGCCATTCTATGTTATATGTCCTATTTGTTTTTGTATGTCTATTTATACTCTTACCTTGTTTTATATTCTGTCTTACTGTGATGTTCTGTGTGCACTTGCTTGCTTGTTTCTCACCAAAAATAAAATTCCTTGTGTATGTGAGCACACTTGGCAATAAAGCTCATTCTGATTCTGATAAAGTGTGAGCAGCAGGTAAACCAAATGGAAGGAGGGGTGGGGGTGTGTGCACACTGGATGAGTCTGGTGGAGGCCATGGCGCATTCAAAAATCATTATCAAATTGACAAAGGTTATTTACTATAGCCATCCGTGAATTATATATTGTTTATATGTATCTTTCATATAGCCAACACAATGTATTTTAAGTTACAAGTATGTTGTTTTGTGGTTTGACAGCTTGAATGAAAGACCTCTTCAAGGCTACACATACAGAGAAATTGCATAATAAACGTCGCCATTTCTAATCATTCAGTTTAAGCAGTTAAACCAATTTCATACACTAACCTGCAAACTCATCAACGTCACTTTGTTCATTCTTGAAGTAGTACAAAAACCAGCGTAACTTTGGACTGCCATCTGCTGCGCCGCATCAGCTCGTCCTGTGTGTGTGATATCTGTGCCTTTCCTACCCATGCCCGGCTTCAGTAAATGTTATATCACCCTCTTAGTGTCTCCCAACACTATTATGCCAGACTGTTAAACAGAGGCAAACTGAGTGAATTGGAAATGTCAGCTAACTTTAATATCTCGATGCCTCAAAAATATATTGAAAAAATAATGTGCCGATATTTATATGATATTCTTAGAAAATAGCACATACTGCATAGTTTGCAGTACACTAGTATTCCATTCTGGACACATTTATGTAATGCGCTGGCTCATCACATTGGTTTCTTCCCATCTAATTTATGTAGGCAATGGTTATTGACTCAGCTTCAATACAACTGCATCTATAATAAGTCATCATGAAAGATATGATTTCTCTGAACGATAGCATTGTTGTATGCAAGTACATACTCGAAGAGCCGGATGCTGTCTGATCATCTGCTGTTGTTGCTGCTGGGGCTGCTGTTGCGCCTGCTGCTGCTGCTGATCCATCATCTGATTGGGTCTCATGCTGGGATGCATGCCCTGTGCCCCCATGTGACCTTGAGCCAAGCTATGGATCATAGGTGCCTGCTGTATTTGCTGATGGGGAAACCTGAGAAAGATGGTTAAACTTTATATGTTGATGCATTTGTTTTAATTCACACTTCTTGTAATAGACATCAATTGTGATTAAGGCTGTTTTCTCATTTGGTTTGACTGAAGTTTGACGCAGTTTGTTTGCATTCAATGGCCATCTGATGCATAAAGTGAAGTCTGGTGAGCTCTAATTGGTTTGGCTGGATTTTGCAGGACACAACTTCCGGAAGGTCACAGTTTTTTTAATGAATGAACTCGAATGACACGAGTGCTTTTGAGGATGCAATAATCAATGGATGTTCCAAAGTTTGCCAGGGTAGTGGCATCAGATCTTTAAAAAATATTCAGAGTTTCTGCTTTGTTTTCCAAGATATGTCTGGAAAAATGTGTATTATGATACTTTTGGATGGGTGCACATACTTTTAGTCAAGTCATTTTTATTTGTATAGCGCTTTTCACAACACACATAGTTTCAAAGCAGCTTTACAGGAAATCACGCATTAAAAAATAAATCATAATGAAACCATAATATCTATAATGTCTTACGGTGACCATTGTAGTTTGATTAAATATAATTGTAAAATGTGTATAGAAATTAAACAAATAATAATTGTATTTCGAACCCCTGTGAGCAAGCTGAAGGCGACTGTGGCAAGGAACACAAAACTCCATAAGATGTTGGTTAATGGAGAAAAATAACCTTGGGAGAAACCAGACTCACTGTGGGGGCCAGTTCCCCTCTGGCTAAACGTCATGAATATGATGCCAATATTAGCTATTTATGTGCAGTGCAAATCGTGGTTTTAAATTTGTAAATTAAGTAAGCATTAAGGTCCAGTGTTTTAAAAATAAAATATATTTTTTATGAACTTTAAGATTAATGATTAATGTCTTTGAAGTCCATCCTGGATTAACTGCAGAAGTTTACATAGATGCAACTGTCCTTTGTTAGTTGGCTGATGAAGGCTTTTAGTGCATATAAATAAACTATACCCCCATTTTAAAGTGGAAAACGTTTTTCACACCAACCAAATGAACTAATGTCAAACAGAAGCAGGTCTGCATCAAAAGCTCTAGTTTGAAAACATTCTGTGTGTATCAGTATGTGTGATTCACCTCTGTGTGTTCTGCATTGTGTGCGCATATGCTCCAGGAGCCTGCTGATGGACGTAGCCACTAGGTCTCTGCTGTATTTGCCTAATAGGGTCCACCATCCCGGGATTTGTACCAGGATGCACTCCCTGGAAGCCCTGGTTACCATATGCGGAAGGAACCATTCCAGCAGTCTGCGAGGGGTGTGGCGGCATCCCCACAAGTGAGCCATAAGTGGTGTAGCCCTGGGAAACGTTCAGAAGTAAGAAATATGATGTTACCATAGCAGAGTCATTATCCAGCTTTGAAGCCTGTAGTTTACTCCTGTTTTGAGTCAATGTAGATAATTTTAGGGACAGTCAATTTTGCAAATAAGGGGTAATGCAGTAAATTAACCAACACTTGCCTGTGCCAGCTGCATTGATGGATACTGTTGATTGGGTGCCACCTGTCTTATCTGCTGTCCAAGCAAATGATTATGATTCTGAAAATACCAAACAAACAAACAATAATATGTCTAATTTCTGGAAAATGATCATCCAACCCTTTTTAATTTAAAACTAATTACAGCACTCACCCAGTGCCAGAGAATCATCATATGTACATACCAGCTAAATACATACAAGTAAATGTTGAGATGTGCTTGGCCATGCAAAACTTGCTGCCACAATGCTCTAAGTGGTTAATGTGTACTGAATGGTTATTAGCACATTGCTGGGGTGTTGGAGGTGGATGCTAAAAGGCATTGCTAGACGGTTGTCAAGGCTAAGTAAATTTTACCTCTGCATGGCAAAAATCAACAGACGAAGAAGGCATAGGCAGATGATAAGCAAGTGTTAAACCCACAAAAACTACTTAAGAGACAAATTTACATATTTGAAATTGTGAAGAAACTCACTAAAATAATTTCCTCGTACATTCATATTCAGAATATTCAGTGTAGATTGTACGAAACACTACCATAGAGAGGTCACTGCCAAACCAAGCAACTTCCTATTGGTCAACACTGAGAATTTGCATCCTCACCAAACTTGAAATTTACATAGGGAAAATTTCTTCGCCATCAATAAGTCCATTGCATGCAATTTCTGATCGCACAGATTCTCATCAAGAAGACGAGATGTTGTTGGTGTTGTAAGTTGTTGCTATGCAGTTCCTGGGTTGTTCTGGGTGGTTACCATGCATCGCTAGTCATATGTTAGGCACTGTTAGGTAGCTGATAGCGCATTTGCTAGGCAACTGATATAGGATGTTCTGGATGGTTGCTAGGTAGTTGCTGTGTATACTCAAGGACGTTTATTTGTCCGAATTAAAAGAGCCAAACCCCAAGTCTCTATGATATTCTGCTCAATAGATAGGCCCCTGCAAGCTTGGCTTAAGCCCAAAGTATACTTTGGTTAGAAGCAAATGCTAGGCATCTGTGTACAGGACGTGTAGCGCAATGAAAGTGTTAGAGCACTGAACGCATGCGGCCCAATTTTTCCAACTGCACATACTCTGAATGCGCAGTATGTACCTGGAATTATTTGCACTAATTAGTGGGTCCACAAGGCGGCAACACTCACAGTTGAGCCAATGCGGTCACAAAGAACCACAACCACTGTTGTCATCTCCTGTTGTTTAGCATCAGTTACATTCTAGTGTATATCAAGAACACGTGTGAGGAGATCAGGAGATACATGCATTGGTATACTCAAGTCAAAGAGATGACAACAGTGGATGTGTCTATCAAGAACGCATGTGTGAGGAGGTCAGGCGATACATGCATTGGTATACTCAAGTCTGCAGGAATATAAATACATCTTTATAGGTCTAAATTAATGAAGAGAAACAGTCGAGTATCTCATAGCAGTCGTAGCATGTATGCGCACACAGTCAAATGAAGTATACTTTCAAAAAGGCTGAGAGTTCGACTCTACATAGATGACAAATGTTCGCGTCAAAACCGAAGCATACTTGGGCTTTAGAAAGCACTAGTAACTACAGAACATCTATCCTAAAATGAGAACGACAAAACAAAAAAATAAACAAACTGTGTGTGATACTTGGTCTGGAGTCTTGGATCAGTAAAACCAGACTCACCAGTCTAACCTGTAGCTGCTGACGAATCTGGCCCGGAGGCATGCTGGGTTGGGGTTTATAGCCCATTTGGTATGGCTTCTCCATGCCCATCATTCCACCCTGCATATTAGACATCATAGTGTATGTGCTCGGACGTGCTGGAATCATTTTGCCCATGGGAGGCCTAGGACGGAAAGGGGGCTCCAAACCGGGGCCTCCTTAGAGTGAGAGAGAGAAAAAAATGTAAATCTGGGAAGAATACTTTGCTTGTTGAACTTCTCACATTTCTTAAAAATAACAAAAATAACAAAAGTTTTGAAATAAGGTTAAGAGGATTATTTATGCTGCAGTATGTGCTGACCTGGTGGTAGAGGTTGGTTCTGGGTATACACATTCATTTGAGGTTGGTAACCCATCCTGAAAGGTTGGCTCATGTTCATAAGTTCAGTGCCCATGCTTGGTGGGTACTGCATTACTCCTGAGATGTGAGGCTTGTATTCCTGAACCACAAAAATTCAAACTCTGTCATGCTTTTATTTCAGAGCACCAGAAACAACTAATCTTGATCTCTCTTAATTAAAAACCTGATTTCCTCATATGTTTTCAAGAAATAAATACATGTGAAATAAGGTATTGCTTTCGCTCTTTGTGCTATTTTATTAATTGCTCGATGTACACCTCACACCATGAAGTCAAAAATGTTTTCTGAAAAATGTCATCTTTTAAAAATATGTCTCAAGACCACTGCTCTGATCCATTCAGTTGAATTCAGACTTTTTTTAAAGGTTGAATCCATCCTGTGTACGCACCAATTCTCTCCAGAGTGTTGAGCCCTATTGCTGCCCCTGGAAAGCATTTGACGCAAATTATGCTGATGAATCGAACCACAATGTTCGTCATTAAAATAAAAAAAGAGGCCCCCAATTATTCGGTTTTCATGATCCATCTTTGCTGTTATCTAAAATCCACTTGCAATCAATCTCTAATTGCTACAGGCAATTTGTAGATTATAACCAAAGTGTAATCTATAAAATTATATTTTAAGATTTGCTATAGGGATGCAAATTTTTGCAAGTTCTTTTAACCGATTACCTGCCAATATTTACAGATTAATTAACAGTTAAACAATAAGCCATGAATGAAACAAGTGATCAAACAGGCATGACAAAGCCCTATACTGGCTGAAAATAAAAAGGCTCAAATGACAGATATAGCAATATACATTTTATTGGGGGATGTTTTCCCCAATTTGGCATGCCCAATTCCCAATGCGCTCTAGGTCCTTGTGGTGGCGTAGTGACTTGCCTCAATCTGGGTGGTGGAGGACGTATCTCAGTTGCCTCCACGTCTGAGAACATCAATCCACGCATATTATCATGTAGCTTATTGAGCGTGTTACCTCGGAGACCTAGCGCACGTGGAGGCTTCACGATATTCTCCGCGGCATCCACACACATCTCACCACGTGCCCCACTGAGAGCGAATCACATTATAGCCACCACGAGGAGGTTAACCCAACATGACTCTACACACCCTAGGAAGTTTATTTTGAATGGATCGCTTGCACGCCAAATTAACCTACCAGGTGATAACTTTAAGGTGATAACAGTTTAACAATTGCTGGGAGCCATATCACCCTGCAGCTCTTGACTGGTTGCCCACTAAAGCTAAGCAGGGTTGAGCCTGGCCAGTACCTGGATGGGAGACCTCCTGGGGAAAACCAAGGTCACTGCTGTAAGTGGTATTAGGGAGGCCAGCAGGGGGTGCTCACCCTACGGTCTGTGTGGGTCCTAATGCCCCAGTATAGTGACGGGGACACTATACTGTAAAAAAGAACCGTCTTTCGGATGAGACGTTAAACCGAGATCCTGACTCTCTGTGGTCATTAAAAATCCCAGGACACTTCTCGTAAAAGAGTAGGGGTGTATCCCCCGGTGTCCTGGCCAAATTCCCCCCATTGGCCCCTATCTAACATGGACTCTTATTAATCTCCATTCCTGAATTGGCTACATCACTCTACTCTCTCCTCTCCACCAATAGCTGGTGGGCGTTCTGGTGCACTATGGCTGCCGTTGCATCATCCAGGTGAGGAGATTCCTCCTATACTATGTTAAGCGCTTTGAGTGCCTAGAAAAGCACTATAGAAATGTAAAGCATTATTATTAGTATTAACAATGGAAGAATAAAACAGCAAGCCTACCCACAAATTTTGCTGCTGGGCAATCCTAATAATTTTTTGTTTAAAAAAAATCTATATATATTATATATATACACACACACACGGGCAGGGATTAGTATGGTATGCAGCCGGTTGATGGGAAGCCCAGCGACTTAAACCCGTTCCGAAAGAACTAATGTCCCGCTGCGGATTGCACTCCTGTTTCCCGTGCAACATAAGTGAAATGCGGGGCTGTAAACATATGTCCTTGGATTTTGAGGCTTGCAGATGTTTTTATTTGGTACCACATTGTACTCGTGCTACTACTAAACTTTGAAGTCCTATTTGCATCTGAACATGTTGTCTTAACGGATGAAATGGTTCCAGAGTGCTCATTTAATATTTCCTTTCATGTAGTCTTTTAGAGTGAGAGGAAAATAGTAGTTTATGTATTAACCTTTGTCTACATAACATGCCCTACGTTATACTTATTTTAGAGCCCCTTGGATAGAACCATAAAATTACCCCTATGTTGTTTCTTTCATTAACCTCTTGCTTAATTTTTAACTGACAGTATTAGTCGAACGTCTACATCCATAATTTGCTATGTTAGATGTCAGACAGAGGAGATCCATTTCTTTACTGCCGTTCTCTTCTGTACCTCTTGTTTATTGGCAGATGATGGTTTCTTTTTCTTTTTCTTCTTATTAGTGTCAGGTGCAACATTGGAGACACTCTTTTCTGGCTTCCCTGGATCCACCTTCTTGTCTGGCTCCGGTGCCACTGGTGTTGGAGGCTCCTCCTCCTCCGGTGGCAGGGGGAGGGGCTCCAGATAATAACTGCGTGGTTTGGGCTTTAGGTGGGTGTGGTAAAGAAGGAGCCTCTGTTGCTCCTCAAACTTTGTAACCTTGCGGTCAACCCGCACTGTTCCGAACCAACCCCAGGAAAGTGGAGCCGAGTGCTTCAGCCCCTCAAACACATCCCATGGAGAAATCTTCTGCTTGGTCGATACCTGAAGACCCTGTATGTGAGATCACAGGGAGAATGCAAAAGGTAAGCAGCTGACTAGATTATAATCTGCACTAGTCAACAACAAACAACAATAACTAAAAATTTGCTATTTACCTCTTTTTCAAATCCAGCTATTTTGTTGCCCTTGGTGTCAATGAGTGAGCCCTGAGGCTCACAGGTGATGACATCACGAGTCTGTTTGGGTAGAGGCAGCAACTGCCTCACTTTCTCCAAGCTCTCTGACTGACGATCACCAAGTTCTTTCTGCAAGGCAGGAAAAAACATTGAGTTTGAAATTTTCTGAAGAACATCTGAGTGGTGCAAAACTTGCTGCAACAAGGTATCATTCATTTTCGTAGCAAAACGATGCATGAGACGGGCCGAGTTAAAATAAAATAGTTAAGTTTAGGATTTTTTTACATCTCTAACCTCATTGAAACTAAAATTGATGTTAGCCTTAGCAAGCAACTACCACTAACAATTATTTAATTTTAAAAAGAAGCAAGTTTTACCATTCTAAGAGGCTGAGGTATTTTTTAAAGAAGTATTTAATACACAAAAGTCTTACTCTCAGCTTCTTGACCAGGTTCATATAGGCCCTTTTATTCTCCTCCATACTGCCCTGAGAGATGCTGGACATGTCAGCTGCCAGAGTGCCGTTAATTAGCACACTCAGCATGTCTAACACTGTAGTGAAGAGCTCACTAATGGAGAGGGAGAAAGAAAGTGGTACAACAAAACAGAAACAACATTCAGAATCAGGTGTTGTACAGATCATCAGTGGAAGTGAATGAGGGGTGTGTCTCACTTGTTTGACTGCATGTCTACTGTGCCACTGCTGATGATGTCCAGTAGAAGCACCGCCCATTCTGTTGTTTGCTGTGTGCTACGCTGCACTGTATCAAACATCCCACCCACCTAGACCACGAGACAGAAAATACAAAATAAGAACAGGATCTCAACTGTTTAAATACATAATAAAATTACAATTTTAGTGTAATACTAAAAGTTGACAGCAGCTATACACATTTCAAATATACCACCTATCTCCTTTCGAGAAATGGACAAAAAAATTATAATGACTCATCTTGCACTTCACAGATGTTTGTCTAATCAATTGCTCTCTAGAATGACAATGTACCTTTCAACCTAATAATACCACTTGCAACCGATTTGAAAGTAGCAAATAATGCTTCATGGCTGTGACTTCACTAAATCCTATTGGCTATTTTGTTAAATACAATATGTCCCATGCCAACATCCTGATTCAACAGGAAATACATTGAAACAGGTAAGAAAACTGCACTTGTCAAGCCCTTTCATTGGCTATTTAACTAGACCTTGGTAATATTTTTCATTTGAGTTTAACCTTAACCTTGAGGCATAAAACAAGGTAACAAGATTGAAGACAAGCCGATTAACACAGAGATTGAACTAGTTTTGTCAGCCAAACTTAGAAGGGAGATGACTTAAGAAAGATAGATAAAAGTTGCACACCAGATTGAGCCGCAGCTTCAAGGCCTCGTGCATCATCTGCTTGGCCTTGCAGTCATCCTGGTACTGGTCCTCACGCCAGTTTGTCACAATCTAATAAGGGAATAATACATCATATCAGTCCAAAAGAGACAAGGAGCAATCACTGACAGAATGGAAAGTGCATTTGAGAAGGAGTTGGTGAGGTACCTGCTGTACTTGGCTGTAAAGGGATGTCAGGAGACCCTCTCTCTGCTCATCTTGTCCCTTGAGACAGGTCAGCACCAGAGACAGGAAAGGCTGCTGACTCAGGAGAGACATACTGAAAGATAAAAGCAAACATGGAGACATTTGAGTTAATGTGGTCTATGAAGTTTTACAATACAAAAGAAATTCAAACCAAATGATCTGCCTCGCCTGTTTACAATCTGTAAAGGCAGCTACCTTCTAAGGACCGTTCAAACCAAATGCAAAAAATGTGTTTGGTATGAACGGCCCCTTAGAAGGTCTGTGTTTGCAATGTTTTTTAAATTACTTTTCAATTAAATTATGCGCTAGATGGACTTCTTTGACTGTTGTGTCATGTCTCTGTGTTTTTTCAGCAACTCGCACAGGAGCGCTGCTTTTTTTTATATGCCATGACAAGTTTAGGCATGTTACGGTATAACATTTTCACATCACGATAATTGCTGAAGCTTTTATCACGGTATACTGTATTATCATGTTATTGAATTACATTACAAAAACAGAAGCTTTATTGTTGTTCTCTTAATATCAAGTAAATTATATATTTTTTTTAAATACCAAACTGGCCTTTTAAATTCTAAGATAACAAAGAACTTTGTAAAATTTGTAAATTATCTTCTCTTTTGATAATCATACACCTGTAACACAAATGCTAGTCTTGTAGAATTGTTTATCAGTTGGGTTGCTAGGTGACATCTCAGGTGATAAGTCAATTAGTTGCTAAGCTAACGGGGACATTGCAGTTTTGTTCTTCTGAGCATCTGGCAATGGAATGCCTTTATGGTCGAACATCTGAGATATCAAGTCGGAATATCCCACATCAAACTTCATCTTGCCTACTGTTTGGAACAGTCTTTGCATCCGTAGCACACATATGTGGCCTAATAATGTCACCAAGTTTGGCAAGAGTTTAGTACCTTTTCTGTTTCTGACGATCTCTCTCTTTGCGTGAAGATGGCCCGAGGTGTTGACCCTTCTCCAGTTCTTCACCTGCAGCCTTCAGCACATGACCCTGCACTGAGGTGGGCAGTTTAGCAATCAGAGGAGCCACTAACCAAACACCTGAACGCTCAGAGGAACTGTAGGAAAAATATAAACAATATTAAAAAAAAAAACAAAAAAAAACATGCAGGGCACCATCAATGAGCTACACAAACTTTGTTTTTTGTCAAATATAAACTCTCTCATTGCAAGGCAAATGGGTCACTTCAAAAAGAGCCACCATCTAAAATTAAAGAACGTAGAGACCCTCTGACAAACAGAGCTTGTGAAAAGCAATGATTGAGGTCACCCACCTGAGCACAGGTTTGAGTTTGCTGGCACTGTTGCTATTGGAGACGGAGGTTCCAGCAACAGCAGAGCCGTTCCAGCTGGGGTTACTCGAGTTCATCTCCGCAGACTTCTGAAAAACTTCAATTGTAGCCTTGGCTATGTTCTCCAGTAGAGAATACAGCTCCTGTTAAGAGTGGGTTCAAATAATAAACCTATCAGGAAATAACAAACCTTGAAAGAACCATTCACAAAAAAAAAATGGTGAATTATTGGTCTCCACAGATAAACTCAGCAAAACTTCTGTGTCAGTAACTTACATTATTTGTGCTTTGCTTAATCATGAGCTGGAGCTCAAGAGAGGACTGTCTCATGGTCCACTGGTCCATGTTCTATAAGCAGAAGAACAGACGGCATATGGAAAGAATGCTTTTAAATGAATCAAAGCAGAGCTTAAGAGCTCCAGCTGGATATTAATTGCAAGGGAGCCCTTATCCTCACAGTCTATAAAGATGAAAACCAATCTAAAATAATGAGCTGCTGTGAGCCCAACACAAATCATTAATGTCACTCTTAAGAGAGTGAAATTAATAATTAAGTTTAGAGAAATGAGTGTATGTTCTTTCTCTGCTGGTGCCTTGTGCTCTTCCATCGCTGACAACAGTAACAGAGCTGCCTAGTGTCTAAAACACAAAACCACCTGTCTTGATGTATTTTGTCCTGGTCTTCAAGGCAGCTTTGCTTGATAAAACAGACCCCAAACTCCCCTGGAGCAGCTGGTCGGCACTGAACTTGACTGGATTCAGCTGGTCAGTTCACTCAGAGTTCATCTGATGAATGGGACAATGTGTGGGCTGTTTTTTTTAACTTGGCTTGATGGATTTGTCCGAATCTGTATTAATTGCCTCCAAACCATGAAACATTTGCATCATCAACGTAAGTACCACATTGAGTATTAGTGGCAACTGTTTGCCACTGTAACTTGGTAACAACTCTGAAGGCGAATGTGCCTCTTTGCATGCACTGCAAAGATGCAAAGAGTTGCTCGCCAAATTCCTGTGGAAATAAGCTATGATGCAAATCATGCTTTTTAAATAGTGGTTCACTTACAAATTTGGATCTATTGCTTTCATACTACGCATAAATTAGTTCACATGAACTGTGCCCCATAACCCTTTTTCAAGCAGACTCAGGTGTGGTTCCTTGGTGAATATTTGAGTTTGAAAACAACTTCCACACCAACCAACCAAAAACTGATGTCAAAGAGACTCGAAACGGACTAGCACAAAAAGTGTGAATACACCCTTATAGTTATTATATCAATTATTGAGCAGCATGTTTTTTTTATCAATAAATTGAGGCATCGATATATTAACATCAGCCGACAATTAAATCAGAAGCCTAATTTGTGTGCTTTCAATTGACTGCCAGTTGAATTTCATTCAATGTAGTCTGACGTAATAGATTTGAGAGACCACAAGGGGGTGACATCGACAAGGGACCAATATCACACACACACACACACACACACACACACACACACACACACACACATTACAAGCTGATGGCAGTCCAAAGTTAAGGTTTTTGTACTTAAAGAACTAACAGTGACATTGAGGAGTATGCAGGTTAGTGCATGAAACTGGTGTAACTGCTTAAACTGAATGATTAGAAATGGCGATGTTTATTATGCAATTTCCCTGAATGTGTAGAATTGAATAGGTCTTTCATTTAAGCTATCAGACCACAAAAAGACATACTTGTAACTGATGTATACACTGTGTGATGAAGTATATCATTATAAATCTATATAATAATGTTTGTTCTTTGATAATGATTTGGGTCGAATTTAATGAGAAACCATGTGAGTTAGCTACATAGCACAGCAGGATTTTTAACAGCCTCCAGAGATTGCAAGCTTCATAAAAAATAATTGTTTCGAATTTTAGAATGCACCATGCATCTGTAAGACGTGTCTTGTGCGTGACCCACTTAAATCAACCCTGCTGCTATCGTGCAATGACCAGCCCTATTTATATCTGAAAAAATCCAGATATATATCACTAATCATTGGGAAAATCTTCTGATTATCGATAAGTGAAAAAGGCATGGATTCCAAACCTAATAGTTATATCCTTGAATACTCGCACAGACATACATGAAATATCTTCTTTATTATCTTCTAAGCAACTAAGGGAATATACACTGATCAGCCAGAACATTAAAACCACCTGCCTAATGTCGTATAGGTCCCCCTCATCCCACCAAAAACAGCTCTGACCCATCAAGGCATGGACTCCACAAGTCCTCTGAAGGTGTCCTGTGGTACCAAGATGTTAGCAGCAGATGCTTTAAATCCAATAAGTTGTGAGGTGGGGCATCCATGGATCGTATTTGTTGGTCCAGCACATCCCATAGATGCTCAATCGGATTTATAGCTGGGGAATTTGGAGGCCAAGTCAACACCTTGAACTCTTTGTCATGTTCCTCAAACCATTCCTGAACAATTATTGCAGTGTGGCAGGACGTATTATTCTGCTTAAAGAAGCCACTGCCATCAGGGGATACAGTTGCCATGAAGGGGTGTAAGTGGTCTGCAACAATCTATAGGTAGGTGGTATGTGTCAAAGTAACATCCACATGAATGCCAGGACCCAAGATTTCCCAGCAGATCATTGCCCAGAGCATCGTGATTCATCAGACCACGTTCTTCCATTGTTCATTATTCCAGTTCTGATGCTCAAGTACCCATTGAAGATAGCAAGCTGCGATGTACTATGTGTACTGACACCTTTCTATCATGGCCAGCATTAAGTTTTTCAGCAATTTGTGCTACAGTATCTCTTCTGTGGGATCAGATCAGACAGGCTAGCCTTCGCTCCCCACCCCCTTCAATGTGCCTTGGGTGCCCATGACACTGTCACCTATTCACCAGTTGTCCTTCCATGAACCACTTTTAGTAGGTACTACCAACTGCATACCAGGAACACCTCACAAGACCTGCCATTTTGGAGATTCCCTGACCCAGTTGTCTAGCCATCAAAATTTGGCCCTTGTCAAGGTTACTCAGATCCTTTTGCTTGCCCATTCTTCCTGCTTTCAACACATGAAATTCAAGAACTGCCAGTTCACTTGTTGCCTAAAATATCCTACCCCATGAAAGGTGTTATTGTAACAATACAATAAATGTTATTCATTTCACATGTCAGTGGTTTTAATGTTGGGGCTGATCAGTGTGGCTCAGCGGATAAGGCTCTGGGTTACTGAATGAAAGGTTGGGTATTCAAGCCCCAGCACAGCCAAGATACCACTGTTGGGCCTTTGAGCAAGCCCCTTGACCCTATCTGCTCCAGGGGCGCTGTTTCATGGCTGACCCTGCACTATGACCCCAGCTTAGTTGGGATATGCGAAAACAGCTGCATTTCATTGGCTCTGTACCTGTACTCTGCACAATGACAATAAAGTTGAATCTTATCTTAGATGTGGGATCGTGTTAAGAGTAGGGCTGTCGATTTAACACAATAATAACGTGCAATTAATTTTACAAAAAATAATGCAATAAAAAAAATTTACGCAATTAATTGCAATGCTTTCCCGAGAAATGCAAGCTTGAAGTACCACCTGTTTACTCCAGAGGGCAGTTAAGTGAAATTTCAGCTGTATGAGCAACACACAGTTTACAGAGTGAACAAAACACTAACAACCCTTCAGCGGACACACGACACAAACATGCGTTACGTTCAAAACACTTGAAGGAGCGCAAATTCGATCAAAGGGATCTCAAGATGTGTTTAAAGATTGAGTATTAAACTATATTTAAATGACCTAAACATTTTATTTTTATGACGCAACAAACCCGAGATGCGACACAAGCATGTCTGACGCAGGTCGTATGGTCTTTACCTCACAAATATTTAATTACCAACAAGGTTAAGGGGTGTCCTTTAAACTGTTACACCGATTTTTACAAAGTCATTTTTATTTAAGAAACATGCTCCCTGAAATAGATCCACTTTGCTCCTTCTGTAATGCTGTAGATGAATCTGCCCTCGCCTTTTTTGGGAATGTGTCCACGCTGTTGTATTTTGGAGAAAACTTTGTTTGTTTGTACATACCTCTATTTTAACTTGGTTTTCTTTGCTTTATAAAGAAGTTTTTTTTTGGTTTTCACAGTTTTGATAACTTAAGTTAATATTTTCTGATTAATCTGTTTATTTTTCTTGCCAAGTTTTTTATACATAAGTGTAAATTTATGTCTATAAAGCCCCTTTTTGCACATTTTTGTAAAGACTTGCAATATTATTTAAATACTCTTTGTACCTCCAACAACTCCAAAGCAATGGAAACCATTGCACTATGTAATGAATATAATGTCTTGGCATTATTGTAAAATATATCTGCAGTATTGTGTACTATGTATACCCCTGGCTTGTTTCTAAAAAAATAAAAATAAAAAAAAATGTCTGACGCAGGTGTACATTGACGGGTCCTTAAACAAGCCCTCATAATAAATCTCCGATTGACAAATTCACTTGTGTAATGGATTGCTGTGAACTGTATGCCAATGACTGACTTATGATCAATAATATGGTAGCAAGCAATACATTGTATTCTAAAGCCGCTTTTTGTATCGTCTTATCAATGATTAACTCTTCTGCTAAAAGAATATATATATATATATATATATATATCATTTTTTAATATTTAAAGATAACTATGTATAATTATTTCATCATTATATATTGAATTATTTTTATATGAAGGGCTTTCTCAGCAAACATTTGTACATGCAATTAATCGCGATTAATTAATCGGGACACCATGTAATTAATTTGATAAAAAAATGTAATCGATTGACAGCCCTAGTTAAGAGTGTGTGACCTGCAGGATGCGTTTGATGCGCTGTCTCTGAGGATTCTCCCCTTCCTCGCTGTCCAGCTGCCTGTGTGGGTAACAGATGAGCTGCAGTAACCGCTGAGCCTGGATGTTTACCAGCACTGGATCCTGCAGAGCACTGCTGTCCTCTGAAAGAGACTTCAGACACCGCTCACCTACCCACTCCTGAAAGACAGAGGGATAGCTTTGCTTTAGCACAGTGGCCAAAACAAATATGGCGAAACATACGTAACATCTAATCACTGATCCAACCATCATGACATAAGTACCAATGAGGTCTGATGCTATTGACATGGATGCCATATTTGATTTGGACACTGTACACAGGAGTTGATCAATGATTTGATATGAGAGACTTTAAAAATACATGCTGGAGTCATATCGATTACTGTTACTGTGGTTTTATGGTGTTTTTTTAAGTATAGAGTTAAGTATAGAGCTTGACATACATAGTAGCCACATTTATTGATCAGTATAGTAAAAAAAGGATAGGAAACGATGGGGAGAAGAGCAGTGAATGGGATCAGAAAATTGTGTCAACTTGTTGGGAGGATGAGTGTTTCAGAAGGTCCCTCTAAAAGGTGTATCTGTGCCAAGGAAATCATTTTCAAGTCTTCAGTCTACATTTATTGTGGATTACTGCAAGAAAGAGTATAACCATCCTCAGACAATTTACCTGCTGACAGATGCTCTTCAGCACATACTTGGCGTAAACAACTAGACTGGCCGTTTCGATAGAGACATTACGGCCTCCTGATTTTTTGGAGCCCATGTCATCCTCTCCAATGTCATCCAAACCAGCAGGGTGGGAGAAGCCTGATCCCTTCAGCTCTGCATCACCTGTAAAATAAACACAAAAAGTCACACTTTTCAGGGATATACAAATATAACGAAAAAAAAAAATGACAGCGATGATGTCGTTATGTCAACTAAATCTCTGTATATTATTCCTCTGCCTTTCTCCTTTTCCATCTGTTTTGGATAATGTTATCAAAAACTGAGCGAATATTATGTACCAGTAGGATTAGTCAATCAAACAGATTTCAATTCTGTCTGGTGCCGCTAGTGGTGCAAAATGTATACACTTGACTTTTAGGGCTATCTTGTTTCCCTGTTTGAGCGGTACTTAATGCACAACAGCAAGATAACCACGTCTCACCCAGCATGAAAACAGCCTTCAGCACTGCAAACACCGCTCCCACCACTATGCTGTTTTGAGAGGCAGCCAGCAGGTGGCGATCACAGGACGACCTGATCCCCACTGTGGATTTATCTGTGGACAGAGACAACATTCTCAAATCTGCATGTTTACATGAGACCTCAATCAGTGTCTTATGGTAAATGAACCTTGTGGACAATGAGCTCTGTGATCACATCATGTGATATTACTGTGTGGGGGAGAGTCTATAGTGTGTGTTACCTGATTTCGTGCCATCTTGGGGACAGGGATTGCGCTGTGGGGTTCTGAACAGATGAAGAAGGATCCTACAGGTCAATCTGGCTCCAGGTTCAGAATCCTGCTCACTACAGGCTGCACACATACATAAACATGTCACAAACAAGTCATAACCAGCCTCTTGATCCATAAAAAGGCACTAGCCTGAGAACATGACCCAATAATTTCTGGCACATAGCTGCATGAACACAGTATAAAAAGAATGGGGTGATCACTCCAGGATACTGCTAACTACCAGAGAGACTGACCACCTGTGACTAAAAAGAGCCATGAAAATAAACCAGGCAAAAAAAAAAAAAACAACCTTTGAGGTTCTCCGAAAGGTTCTCAAACTTGATTGAAAGAGAAAGGGAATATAACCCCATGGTGTGGCACATTCACTGAATGCTTGAAATGGTAAAGTCATGTCAAGGTGTGTTTTGACACATATAGATAGTAGTCATGCCATGTCCTCTTTTTCTCTATGAAGAATTCCAGTCAAATGTTTGGGTACGCTTGATAATGGGTTTCTCATTATTTTAAAACCTAAAGATTTGTGCTCAAACAAATACAAATTGTCAATGTATTTTTTTTTTTTTACAAAACTATTTTTTTTTAGAACTAACAGTAAAGGAACCACAGGCAAAGTCCTTCTACTTTGAAGAAGCTTAAGTAGTGGATTGACCAAACATTTTTAAATTACTACATCGTTCCCAAAATCCCATTTGTGTTATTCATAGTTTTCATGACTTCACTATTATTTTATAATGTGGAAAATACTAAAATAAAGAGTGAGTAGGTGGGTTCTAACTTTTGACTGGTAGTGTATAAACCTCATATGTCTTTCCCTGTCACCCTGAATAGCTCCTTGTGCAGTGAGCCAATCAGAGACCGAGAGTAACAGACCTCTGGCTGCACTACACAGACCTGCACTGATAAAAATGGAGCTGCCCAGTGTAAAATGTGGAGAGACATCAAACAAGCAAGCAGCTAATATTTACTTTTTCCGAGTTCTCCCAACTGTATTAGGCAACTGTGAAAAACGTTACATCTACAATTCCAAGAAAAAGACTGAGGTAGCCAGTGACTAGGTGCCTGTATGGCAGGTGGGTGTGGAATGCTGGGAACCTGTGGGATGAACTAAAAGAGCCGTACCTGCATTCAGAAGGGAGGGGATGGCCACACATCGTACCAGATCCTCCAGCAACAAACACTGTCGAGCTATCAGGATGGCAACAAATGTAGCCAGCGAATCATGGAAAGACAGATCACTCACCTGTCAAAGAAAACACGTTCAATCATCACAAACTATGTCTAGTAGAGTTAGTCTAGACAGCCAGAATAATGATGCAATGATGGGCAAACTGTCTTGTTGCAAAGAAAAAAAACAACACATCAACATAAAGTCATTCTAGTATGACTTGGATAGGAGTATTTTCAGAGATATTTCACAAATCTTCCAAAATGGAAGTACAAGATATGTTTATAATGTTAGAAGTGATCCAGTTGCAATAGCTGCTAAAAAACAGTTCTGGGAGTATTTAAAAGGTTCTAAACAGGTAACACGGTGCTTTTGATCAGTGATTAAAACCAAGACAGTGAGTGTGGTTGGTGTCGACTCACATCAACATTGCAAAGCAGATCATTGAAGCCACAGTTGCCATTGTTTGAAGAGCAGCAGAGAGCCTTAAGAACGCCCAACCACTCTGCACTGAGAGAGCGGCAGTACGCCGTCAGCTCCGCACACAGAATACCAATATCATTCACCCTGAAAAAAACCCACAGTGCATTTTCTAACCACAGGAAAGCAGGTGTAGATTCAATGCTGTGCAGTTGTTCTACAATTATTTAAATTCACTGATGATTATAAAACAAAGTAAGTGAGTTATAAAATCAGAGCAGATGAGACATGCTCAAAGTCATTTTAAAACAGCAGATATACACACACCTGTGGCAACACATCAGCTGAATTTTAGATTAAAAGGAAAAGTTCTCCCAAATATGTTAATTCTCTCATAATTTACTCATGCCATCCCAGATGTGTGACTTCCTTTCTTCTGCTGATCCAAATGAAGATTTTTAAAAGAATATTTATTCTGTAGGCCTTTAGGTCCTCACAATGCAAGTGAATTGGTACCAACATTTCAAAGCTCCAAAAAGCACATAAAGGCAACATAAAAGAAATCCATGTGACTCCAGTGGTTAAATCTGGATCGTCAGAAGCGATATAATAGGTATGGGTGAGAAACAGATCAAAATGTAAGTCCTTTTTTTTGGTACAAATTCTCCTCCCCAGCCAGTAGGTAGCGATATGCACGAAAAATGTGAATCGGCCAAAAAAGTAGAAGATTGTGAAATGGAGATTTATAGCAAAAAAAGAACTTAAATATTTATTTATCATATCACTTCTAAAGATATGGATTTAACCACTGGAGTATTATGGATTACTTTTATGCCTTCTTTGTGCTATTGGACCTTCAAAGATTTGGTACCCATTCACTTGCATACTGAGGACCTACAGAGCTGAAATATTCCTCTAAAAATCTTTGTTTGTGTTCTGCAGAAGAAAGAAAGTCATACACATCTGGAATGGCATGAGGGTGAGAAAATTATGAGAGAATTTAAATTTTTGGGTCAACAATCCCAAGTGTCACACCATTCATTGAATGATCTTTGATGCTATATTGCTTGGCAACTATAAAAAGCCAACAGTTTGGCTGATGAACTATATTACCTGGTGGTAAAACAGTTTATTCTGATAATTAAATGTATTAATAATACTAATTAATTGAACAGTGGAATCTTATTATATTGCTTTATGATTTATAACAAGGCAACTCTTCTTCGTGCCTTGTCTAACATTGCAGTCAAATCACTATAACTCAGGGCCTCCAAAGGATCAAATATATATTAACAAGTTCAGGAGCCAACCTCTCAGGATCGCGGTGGTCCACGCAGACATCCATGAGCACATTACACACAAAGCTGTATCGGTTGGCTGGGCTGTCGTTGAGGATCTTTCCCACCATGGAGTGGTTGAGGTTGTGGGCGGTGGGGTTAGCAATAGCATCGATCATGAACATCTGATCCCATAGCATGTTCGAGTCTGATGGGTCAATGTTCCAGTAGATGGAATTCTTCACCTTTGAGCAGAACTCACTGTGGGGAATTGACACAAAACAGGAAACCGTTCAATAAAACCTTCTAGACAAGGAATTTGGAGATATTTCCAAAAACCTCCAAAGAGGGAACTAACGGCCTGGATTCACTGGTTTCACCTGAAAATCTCTCCAAACTTGCTCTTCAGGTGACTGCAGGAGGTATAGAGGTCGTACAGATAGGCCAGTATACAGCGCTCTGCTGAGGAACAGTCTGCAGGGTTCACACCAGACTTCACTACAATCCGCAGCCTGCCAGACATAATACAACATTCTAAAATATCACTGATGAACACAACACATTATACCAACAGATGTTTTTGGGCAGTCTTGTATTAGATAGTACACAAGATTAAGATGACATACCCATCGAAGACCTGAGCGGTCTGGTCAGGGTTGAGGATGAGACAGGAGTGATATCTCCGCAGAACAGCCACGATACACAGACAGAGGCCTGTAGTGTAACTGCCAGCTAGGTGGGAAGATTTCAGCAACAGTTCTGCTTCCACCAGACTCAATTCATTTAGCAGCTACACAACAAAACACATACTGCTGTTAAACACTACACATACAAACAATGCGTGCGTTTACATGCACAACAAACAAAAATCAGATCATTCAAAAGACCTGACAAACCAATAAATCTTTGTTAATATGAGTTTTAAAATAATTAGTTTTTTTTTTTGCACATTCACACATTAGCTAAGCCGCTAAAACACAAAGTTGTTTACATGCAGAGCGAAATCATTTAGTGGGCAAAAACCAGTTTAAGCAATTAATTAATTAATTAATTAATTAATAAACACCACGTAAGCTATTAACATTACGTAACACATCTGGTTATTTAGCATAATCCGTATAAGATCATGCAGCAAATGAACTCAATAGGTGTCAATAGCGCTATCAATACTTCGGCACACATCAACAAGCCTATAACAAAAATTTAACAGCATCAAAAATGATGCCCTTATAACCAGGTTAGTACTAGACACAACTAAAGTAATGCACGCATATAAATCCCAAAAGTCAGAGATAATATTTAAGGTTCAGCTCTCAGTGGGCAACATACCTGTATGGCAAAGTCAATGAGGCCACTTATATTGAGAGAGTATTCCATGAGGTCAAAGATGAACTGGATGTGTTGAACCAGTGGGAGGTGATAGGACATCCCTAAGGCAAAGCTGGTGATCTGTTCCAGAACATTCCTGGACACCTGTGAGAACCAAAGACATATAGAGTCACACATTCATAAGTTTTCCTGGCACAATACCAGCCCACCTTGCCCGTGTATTTTGCCACACAGCCATTAAAGTGGCCATGTATTAGAAAACTAAAATTCACTTTTGAAATAAAACCATTTGATGTACTCAGTAGACATACTGTAACCTTCACAAATTAATGCTACTTCCACCCAAAACAATGAAACAGTTGCAAAAATGGGTCATTTTAAAATCATCATGGTATTGAAGTTAAAACCATGAGCGTCCATGTTTACATTTCAACGCCTATTCAGCATTTTGGTGGGTGAGTTGTTACTCATTTCACATGCAAAGAGGTTAGCAAATCTTACCAGAGGTAATTTGTCTGTATACAGAATTCTGCCACCTGCAATTTTTCAAACTCAAATTTAAAAGCTCGCCATTCACACATATTGTGGACTAATCGCAAAAAATTGGTCTAATTTTTTCAGAACATCCCCCAAATAAAAACAAATAATATAAAGAAAAATATTGTTTATGTTTACAATCTTATGATGAACAGAATTTCTTTTTACATAACTTTGTATGTAATTCTGGTTATGTTCACTCTATCTCCCTTTAAACAAAGACTATTTTTTCTACACTGCAGCAAGTAAAAGGAAAAATAATTTTTCCTCTATCACCTTCCATCACAAAATGTAGATCTGAAATGTAGGTGGCGCTCTAACACATTTTAGCCATCACAGACGTGCTCATCCATAGACATTCAGTCTAATTTTAGGTTCATGCACCAAAACACTGGGGTTGTTTGAATATCAAAAATATAAACTATAAAATAAAATAACAACTTTAAACTCAGTAACTAGGTGTCATTAGAAATCTCAGATTCTCCATTTTGCGATAACATTTACATTTATGCATTTGGCAGACGCTTTTATCCAAAGTGCATTTATTACAGGGACAATCCCCCCGGAGCAACCTGGAGTTAAGTGCCTTGCTCAAGGACACAATGGTGGTGGCTGGGATCGAACCAGCGACCTTCTGATTAACAGTTATGTGCTTGTGGAATTAGGGCAGCAAAATAAATGAAAGCTTTCATTTGACAAATGATGATGGCCCATAGAGTTTAGGGGGTTCATTTTCTGGCAAAGTCAGAGAGAGGGTGGAAAATGATCATGAAAATTTGGTGCAAGAACGATGATTAACATTACAAAATGCAGAATATGGTCACTTTAAATGGCAACATGCTTCTAAGAATACATAAAAGAATAATGCAACCAGCACCAGAAGTTGATTAATGCAAGATGGACTGACCTGAGAGGTGACCTGGTGCTGGTCAAAGTGTGAGAGGTGCTGGAATTTAGAGAAAATGTCTTCAGCGGTGGGAAAGGCCTCCGGTTTACTCCTCTTCCTCTTCTGCCCTTCCTCACCTCCTGTGAAAAGAAAACAAGAGACAAAAATCAATCAGTGAATTCACTGCACACACAGCAATGAATGGGCTCTAAGCCCTAACAGGATTTCAGGATGATAAAGTGCAGTAATTGCTATCAGAGTATAAAAAAGCGCCCTCAACCTGAAGCTATCACTCAACCACAGCGGTCACTGTCTGTCAAATGGCTTTTGAAACAAAAACTACGTCGACTGGTGACTTATTCATGCACAAAGCTGCCACGGGGTGACGGGTCAGTGTTCTGAGATGTGCATGAAATAGTAATAACCGTGGGTTGAGCCGTTTAATGTCAGGACAAAGGCAGCGATCAGTCTGGCATGAGTGAAATAATGGGATGTTCAGCTACACCTCCATTAAAAGTTATAGCAAACATGGGGCTGCTCTTTCTTACCGGGGTTGTCTGCTAAGCTTGCATATAATAAGTCAATGATTAATATTGAAATGGGGCTTCAGCAATGAATATTCAATGATGGCAAAAGAGGTTCCGAGTCACGAAAGGCTGTTAATAGCAGAGAGAAAAAGGAACAGAGTAATAAAGAAGAAAAAGAGAATGAAACTGAGTGTTAATGATGAACCTGTCCTTGGGGGAAAAACAACAATCAAATGTCACACCAACAGAGCAGAAAGAAAGAAAAGCTACACACACAGTCAAGAATGATAAGTGTCTGTCACCATTCAGAACAATGATTTGTGCTACATACTAGTAATAGGCAGGATGGTCAACTAGTCTTCAATTAATTGCCTACTTGTCATCCCAGATATGTATGACTATCTTCTGCTGAACACAAATTAAGATTTTTAGAAGAATATTTCAGCTATGTAGGTCCATAGGTGCAAGTGAATTGTGGCCAGAACTTTGAAGGTCCAAAAAGCACATGAAGGCAGCATAAAATAAAGCCACATAACTGGTTAATGACTGGTTAATTCCATATCTTCAGAAGCGATATGATAGGAGTGTGCGAGACACGGATCAATAGTCCTTTTTTAATAAACTGGTAAAAAAAGAATCGCCTCCCCGCCTAGTAGGTAAAAGAATGTGAATTGCCAAAAACAAAAGAAGAATGTGAAAATGGAGATTTAGTGTAAAAAAAAAGGACATACACATATGAAGATATGGATTTAACCACTGGAGACATATGGATTACTTTTTATGCTGCCCTTATAAGCTTTTTGGACATACACATCTGGGATGGCATGAGGGTGAGTTAATGAGAGAATTTTCATTTTTGGGTGACCTATACCTTTAAAGGGGATGAATTATAATGAATAATGAATTATAATTCATCTATAATTCATCAAGAATTAGAAGTTTAAAATGCCTGCGTTGAGCAATGTTAACATACTATATATTATCCACGGGTCTCCATAGGTTTTCTGTGAGAACTATGATAGATTTGTGCAATTAATTGTTATAGATATTTATGCAAATGGATATCTTAGGCCATTGCATCCTGTCTTGCTGTTTTTTAAAAATGTTTTGCATCACCATCTAGGCATTATGAAATTTAATAACACATCCCATGTACACAGACCCTAAGAAACACCCCTGATCAGGGTCTGGTTGATAATTACATTGGGCCCACCTAGTCATTCAGAGAACCCACCAACTAGTCCGTTTTGAGGTCCCACTTTAAATTAGGTATCTTTAACTACTACGTACTTAATCATTTGATACAATGTACTTAGTATGCACATATGTTTTGGTGCATTTTACTATCATTTAAGTACCTGCATTTAATTACATCTGTAGTTTCACTGTTAACCTTCCCCTTAATCCTAAACCCAACCCTACCCCAAACCTTTCCTTAACTATAACCCTCTAAACCCTACCCCTAACTCAAACTCAGTAGCAGCAAATGTGAATCTTGTAAATTCACAATAAGTAAATTGTATTGTATACATTTTAATGTTGCTACATAGTAGTTAAAGACAGCTTAAATTAAGTGGGACCAGTTTTGAAAATACATCCCTTCTACATACCACAGAAATGAATAGGAAAGCAAAGAGTAATCTCGTTAACATAGCTTTGTGATTCATCCCTCACAGAATGAATCATATATTTAGTCAACTAAATCTGTTTAATGACTAAACGCAATAAAAAATCTAGAACGGTTTGTGCGAGACAGTCATTCTGAAAGAGACGGTTGTCATTTCATCACCTGTCTCTGCTGTACTCTTGCGGTTGAGAACTTTTAGGATGTCTTTTGTGATCTTCTTGATGGCATGCCGAGCTTCGTCTCGCTGCTTGCCAACTCCATAGAGAACCACCAGACGTTGATTACACTCATGACTCGCACTCTCCTCCTGAACAACAGCCAATTTACTTACAAACTGAACTTGTATTATTTAACTGTAAACAATAAATTGAGAAAACTAAACTTCCCATCAGTCCTCTCAAAACTTACCTGAGGAATAGGGAAGTGGGTGGCATACTGTATGTGGCGGGGCTGCTCGTAAACTAGGGGGAAGGCAGGGTCCATACCCTTGTCCTTGGCAGTGTTTTTGCTCTCCTGCTCTGTGGCAGGTTTCTCTGGGGAGGGGCTTCCCTTTGACTCACAGTGCATTGGAGGTGAAAACATCTGCTAAAAGTTTGGAAGAGAGAGTAGTCAACTTAATAATCGTTCATTGACAAAAATATCAACAAATGCTTTTGTTAAAAAAATAGCAGCTATACTGAAATGCCCTTTCTTACCTCATCAAAATTAGCGCTAGAGTTGTGATCTATCTCCATTGACTCTGACAGGCCAGCATCCTAAAAAAAATCAATAAAGTAGGAGTACATTCAACCAACCAATCATATTTCATTACAAAAAAAAAAGAAAAACAGTCAGCCCACTCTTTCCAGTGAGAGTGCCATGTATACACCAAGAAATGTGTTCCTTGTGGTTAAATTTTACTCATGTAGCAAAACGCGAGTAAACTATATTAAAGGTTGTTGCTACTACACCATCATTTCGGGTCACATGACAATGCCCACATTCCCAGTTGAATTATGACTGGGAATGTATTCAGTCTAATCACCTGCATACCTACATAAAGAACAAATTTCATTATATTTTGAGAAATCCATTCTTCATCAAATGCAGTACATTCTCTGACAGTACGCAAAATGCAGCTACAGATTTTAGTTACCTCCATTTTAATGCTGCATCCTGCATCCTGTTCTTTGCGCTCCGATTCGTCAGAGGGCTCGTCACTGGGGGAGCGTGGGCGGGGCAGATGGGAGTCTGAGGCCAGGTCGCCACGGGAGATAAGAGTGCACATGTAGATGTTGTGGGAGAAGACGTCATGGCGTATGAGCTCGCAGAAGAGGAGCACAAGATTGGAGAATTCCACCCGCTCGCTCTCGTTCCCAGGCTCAGCTTCACAGACACGTGGATAGACAGAAAAATTCACAAGGATCCAGTTATTCAACATACATTTACATTTTAAACTATAATACATCCCTAAAGGATCTGGCCGTAAATGTTACTGCAACAAAACAGTTAATGTGAGATGATGATATGATATCAGCTATGTTCAGAATAGCATACCAAAAACTATTTTTTACAGTATATATTATATACAATGTGCAATATGCACATTTTCTGTATTCATAGAATACCCAGATGACATACTACTTTTTCATTATACTGCCAAAAGTTAAGATATTTTTACATAAGTGACTTGTGAAAAAACTGTACATGATGACATGTCTCGCATGCATGTCATGAGAAAACTTGTCTACTGTTTCACTTACTTAGCACAGGGGCTTGTGTGTCCAAGAACTGCAGAAGAACATCCTGGAATACAGGCAGAGTTGCAGCAGACAGAGAACCTGATGACACAGAGCCCTTCTCATCTACAACCTCTGACTCTCCACACCTCTACACACACACAAACACACACACAGAAACTGTAAGAAAGTAGACACGTTTCCTGTGAAAATGAACTGTGTAATGGGTGATTATAAAGCCATTTTCTCAGTGATCGTAGAAATTTGGTAGAGAATAACGTTAAATGTCTATTCCCAGCATGACTCCTGTAATTGGGCCAGCAGTCTCACCTCTGCCTCTATTTCAGTCTGCCTCTTCTCCAGGAGTTTGGCCACCACCATGGCTCTGTGTGGCCCTGACCTCTTACAAGAAACAGCCCACTCACACAGCAGGGTGACCACAGCATCATCGTCTGGACTCATCTAGTTACATCAGCACAAAGAAGCATAAGACTAATTTGTGTCTTTGCAATGAAACATATATTATGGTCAGAAGTCTCATTAAGATAACAGAAACAGACTATATAGTATCATATAAAGTTGTTTCTTATACGGTGTCATTTGTAGTTTTAGCATTGGAAAATAAATTACAAAAAGAATGGAAATCCAGTTGTCTTTACCTCATGTCCATCCTTGCTCTGCCCTGAGCCAAAGATACGGTTATACAGTGAATCCAGGGAGTTGCTGAAGTCAGATTTCTCAAAGCTGTGGTTATCTAAAACCTCCAGAGTATGCAAAACTCGGCTGATGGTAAAACCTATTGTGCAGACACAGACACACCAAGTTTAAAGTCCATTATGCATGCCATAACAGCAGAAACATAGGTAGATTTTTGGAGGGTGTCAGGGGAGGAACAAAACCAATTCTATTCTTGCTAAAAAGGTGAAGACAAGTTTGCCCAGTCGACTCACCAGCTGTTGTTTCCTGACACTTGTCAAATGACCAGCGGAATTCTACTGCCTGTCCTCTCTCTTTGATCTGCTCTTCAATCTCCCTCACCTTAACCCGAACCTGGGAGAAATCACATGCATTTATATCAACACAATAAAGTGCAATGTAATCAGATCATGTAAAACATGGCAAAGTCATACCTGCTGGTTGAAGGTGTTGTTGCCCCCTGGCATGGGCAGGTTAGAGGGGGCGATGGGCAGAAGGTCTAATGGGGAACCGGTCTTAATCCGGCTATCTGTCAGAGAGTAGTGCCAAACCAGAGCACTGGGGCAACACAACACAATACTCTACAGAGGGAGAAACAGAACAAATACCAATATCAAGAAAATCGTAATGTTGAAATTCAAAGACAGGCACCTAGAAAGATATAATCAATACATATGACAATACCTGCAGCATACAGCTAAGTCCAAACACCACAGGCCTGTGTTGAGGGCAGATGTAGAAGTCCGTGAAGGGGGTCTGGGGCTGGTTGCTCCCTGCAGGCTGCGAGGTGGGGGTAGGTGGAAGAGTGTTCCCTTGCTGTGCTGAAATGCCATGTGTCGGGTGCCCGCCTGGACCTGGTCCAAGACTTCCATCGCTCAGGAGCAAATTGAGCCGGCGTGTGCAGAAATAAGCCAGTCGTCTAGATAAATAGGCTGACTGCACAAACTCCCCTGAGTACTGGATGAAATAATGACAGAGGTAAAAATAATCAAACTCCATTCGGAAAATTACAATGTCAAGGACTTCTGTGTTATTACTAAGACCTGATGGAATCTACAAAGTGATTTGCATTTTCTGCACTTATTTGGTGAAAAACAAATCACTGGAATTTGGTGAAATGGATTTAGTCCAGGTAAATGTGTTAAACAAAGCTGAGATTAGCTGAAAATTATCGGTAGCTGAAACTAGCCAAAAATCACGGCCAAAACTAGCCTGAATCACGGCCAAACCAATTCTGCAGAGCTTTCTGTTTAATTCTATTGCCAGTTTCAATGCAGGTCTGGTTATAAGCTGTAAGAGTACTGAAGAGTCATTACTTGTCAGTTCTGCTATAGTCAAACAGAGTCATGTGGCATCATCCTGCAGTAACTAACCTGTAACAGGAGTGGCAGCAGCAATCTAAGGAGCTCATCTTCTCCAGGTCTGATCTTCTCAAAGCACTCCAGGACCCAGGTGAGGAACTCATGTCTGTCTAACATGCCATCCTGTCCACATGAAAATACAGTAATTAATCTCATAAACTGGTAAAAAAAAAAAAAAATCCCTTTTTCCAACTGAAAAGGAAATAGTAGCGGTGGGCAAAAACTTAAAACGTATCTTATTACTTACCTATATCATTCAGCACTTTAAGATCACAGTTATATTTGCTGGAAATTCCATGTACAATTTTGGACAATGCAGTGAAGTGGCCCGTGGACACATTTTTTTTTTATGTATACAGAGTCTAGTGCTGTCACAGAGATCGGTGAGATATCTCATGAAACTTATTTCATTCATATATTTCAGGGAGTAGGTAAAGTTTTTGCATGGAAAAAAAAAAAAAAAAAAAGATCGCTTACAAAAAACAAATTTATTTAATAAATATCATCCTCATGGGATATGTAGAGTCTGTATTATCACATTTCTCAATGTTTCTTTGTTGCTTACACATCTCAGTAGCATGAAGCATTCCTGTCCACTAATAACCATACATCTACAGCAATATAAACAGTATACAATAATACACTGAGCCCATTATTAGGAACATGTGGCGGCAGGGGCATGGTCGAGCGTTCGTCCGGAGAGCGAGAAAGCAGTAAGGGTGCACACACCTGAGCGCTATATTGTCTAACACCTGTTTCTGATTGCAATAAGCACTGGGGAGAGCGATATAAGGAGGAACCACACCAGAGACAAAGAGACAGTCACGCTTCAACCGCAGAAGTTGTTTGTCTGCGTGGAAGCTAAAAAGCTTCTTTTTGAGTAACATATCATTAAAGACCAACCTTTTGAGTTAAAGCTCACGTTTCCCATTTCCTCCTTTCAACCACAACAAACTCCTTTACAGAACATTATGGTCCTACTAAAGTGCCCGATGTGGTCTTCTGCTGTTGTAGCCCATCCGCCTCAAGGTTCAATATGTTGTGCATTATGAGATGCATGTGTGCATTCTATTCGGCTCACTAAAATTGTACAGAGTGGTTATCTTAGTTAACGTAGCCTTTCTGTCAGCTTGAAACAGTCTGGCCATTCTCCATTGACCACTCTCATCAACAAGGCATTTCTGTCCACAGAACTGCCGCTCACTGGATGATTTTTGTTTTCGGCACCATTCTGAGTAAATTCTAGAGACTGTTGTGTGTGAAAATCCCAGGAGATCAGCAGTTACAGAAATACTCAAACTAGCTCATCTGGCAAAAACAAACATGCCACAGTTGAAATCACTGAGATAAAAATGTTTCCCCATTCTGACTGTTGATGTGAACATTAATAGAATCTCCTGACCCATATCTGCATGATTTGATGCATTGCACTGCTGCCACACTATTAGATAATAGCATGAATAAGTAGGTGTACAGGTGTACCTAATAAAGTGCTCAGTGAATGTATATTGAGGCATTATTACCATCACACGTATAAACCGCGTTCCTGCTCAGCCGTAATTAATAGCATTCAAATTTGGCAGCATTCTGAATTAAATAAGACATAGATTACAGCATATTTCAAATAAAAGTTTGACCACCTACCTGAAACATGAACATGGCTAGTTTCTCATTGTACTCCCACTGTTTCATGGCAGTTTCCACCTCCGTAGGAGGAGCAGGCAGAGGAGATCCACAGCCCTGGTTGGGAGACTGTCTGTAAAACTCTGCCACCTTCTGCAGCTGCTCCCACAGGTATTTGGTAATTATCTGAGTCCATTCTGCATAACCAAGATAAAACCAGAGAAGCATATCAGCACAAAGCCCATTTACCAAGCACAACAGCAGAAGACACTTTATCTTCATTCAGGAATTAAACAAGGACAGACAAAAGGATTGTTCTGCATGTTTGAATGAGCCAAATTATTATATGATCAACCAAAAAATAGCCAAGTTAGGCTAAATAATTGCACTAACCTATGCAAGGGTCAATGACATGCCTTTTCTTCACCTTGGTTTCAGTTATGGCAGCGTGATATGCACATGTCATTTTAATCATCCAAGCAGATCGCATCACCGGCACAGAGTACTTAGCGAGGTAGCCAAACACTTCCTCTTTCTTGCTGAAGATTGGAACCTAGTGTGCAAACACACCCCAATTATGCTATTTCACAACCCAAGATAATAAATACCACTTGACCTTTACTGTGAAACTCAGTAACGCTCAGGGGTTTGTAAATATAAAGAGCATGCACTGGACCTCTTCCTAACAATAAGCAATATGTTGAAAGTTCACAAACAGCAGTATGTATTTAAAAGGATGAAAGCAAACCTTCTTAGCAAGCTGAGTTAGAGGTTTGGTGCCAGCTAAGTCTGTAAACCAATTATTGATGGAGCTCTGCGACCTCGCCGTGACGAGCCAAAAGTTATCCTTCTGATTGACCTGTGGCTTTCTCTTCCCCGTGTCTGGAAACGTGTTGCATCGCAACTTCTCCGCAATGATGCTGCTGAAGTTTGAGCTGATCTGAAAAGTAGATAGTATAGGGAACCCATAGAGTAAACGAACAGGGTTTTGACTGTAATGTGAGATGTATGCATATAATCTCAGGATTAGCAATAATATAACTCACCTTTGAAGGGTTGAAATTGACATTTTTAGCACTGCCATGTTCATCGCCTGAAACGGCTGGCTGGTTGTTAAATCCTTGCTTGACGTTCAACGCTGTCAACTCATCCTAATTAGCAATAAAGTGAAGGATTCTGTTACTACATGGCTCATGCATAATGCTGAGAAGTCAGGGAGTGCATGCATATCTCTTGTTCATAACAATTGTCAATTAATTCACAAATTACAAGTCTATATTAATGAGCACTCATAAATCAATAGGACAAACACGGTGTAGACAGACTGCAGAATTATCTGCAGGCAATGTAAAAGTATGGTTTAAAAAAACTGCTTTACTTTGGATCCTTATTGGCATTTCAATGATTTATATTCACACTTGTGCATGACTAGAAAATATATCCTAGATGTGTCATAAAATAAGGAGTGTCATTGGGTGTCATAGGCGTGTTCGTCATTTTTATATGCACAGATCACTGATGTACGGAACTGTTGCAAAAAAATGCTGTCTAGGTAGGAAGCTAACTAAGTTGAGACACAACCATTATATCACAAACAAATCAACTAGTCTCAGTCTCATCCTTTGCTGTTTTAGTCAAAGGTCTGGATAAGCGAGACTAGTTGTCAACAGAGAGCTAACACACCAATGACATTGTTTAAATATGTTTAATTTACCTATACTTCGTAAATTTAACCCGCACTGTTACATACATAAAGACAATGAATAATATCAGTTGTATTTTTAAAATAGGATGCTATTTGATCTACGTTCATGGAAGTTGCTTTAAATAAATATCACTCGAAAATACGTCATTTAAAAAGCTGAATTTCAGCATTCAAATCAGCCTTTTGTCTTTCTACCTTTCTGCAACACACCTAAAGATAAAATCAAAAACATCAGAGGCATAATTAATGTTTTTCTAGTTAGCTAACTGAGCCGTTTGCCTTTAGTTCATTGTTATTGGCCGTTAGCTGAAGGCAGGGCCTGATCTCAACGGCACATAAAAACAATCTTCTTTTAAACCATTTAAAGATTAAATGTGCCACAGTGGAAGAGAGAAAGCCGCCTAACCTCTTTTTGTTTCGGGTCTTGAGGATAAACGTCCGGAGGACCGAGTCTTGGCCGTTTGAGAGGCCTGTGTTCGTAGCTCAGAATGCCGAAGGCAGCCATCATCCCCGCGGCATGTCAGCCCGGTGTGTGGCCGATCCTGAGCGCTGTTGCTGCGGCTACAGCTCCGCTGCTTCACCGCTGCTTCCGCTCCGGGAGAACGACGGGAAAATACAAGATAAAAGTCCCTCCGCTTAAAAAAAGTAACCTTTTTCTTTTTTATTAGTGGTAGTGAATTTGAGCGAAAATTTGTATTTTTATTTAATATTTATAAAAACATAAAATTATAATAAAAAGAGAGATTTTCATGTTTAGGATAAGAGTCCCTAAATTTGCGGTTTACAGATTATCAGTGTTGGGTGTAATCCAATTACAACGTTATACATATTAAATTCTTGTAATCAGATTACAGTTACTGACTTTCAATTATTTTAATTACTTTTAAGTACATTATATATTTATGCCTATTTCTAAAATATTATTTAAATGTAGAATACATTAATTATGGTCCTGAAGGAGAAATGTGTGGTGCTGAGAGTACGACTGTAACAATGGACAAGAAATATAGACTTTATTTTGAATTTGTTGAGCAAAAAAGGGTTTAAGAAAATAACTTAAGAATAAATAGTAATGTGATTAATTTTTCAATGAAGTAATTAGTAAAGAAATCTGATTACAATTATAGAGGAAATAATTATTAATTTACTATTATTACTATTTATAAGTAACTTCCCCAACACTGCAGATGACATAAAAATATTGAGAATATTCCAAAATATTAAATCACGGTTAAACAATTAAAGACAAGGGACGATTAATGTAATTAACAAATATTCTATATAATGATGAATGTATAATCAAAGTACAGTAGGTTATACAAATAGTTAAAACATGTTGAATCTTAGGTTTATACATTTTCATATGCATACAGTATTTAATGTACAATAACTAATGCTCTGTGAAGGAATGTGTAATGTTTGTTAATGACCAGTTAATGACTAGTTAATGAAGGTTGTTTATTAAGTGTTCCCCATAAATATGTTAAGTGAAAATGTTTATATTAAAATAGACACAGGCAATACAGTTGCTTTAAAACAAAATAACAATAATAATGTATAAATATATTTTTTAATTAATAAAGCATTTTTATAACAATCACAAAATAAGTGTTCATAAACAACCGCAAAGCTAACATTTCTGGGTATAACTTAACAAGGCAACTTTTAGAGATTAACATAATTTTAATGACTAACAGATTATTTTCTAACTTGATTTCCAAGATGAGTATCTGAATAGATACTGCAAGGTGTGACAGATAATAAAATAATATAATAAACCCAAATTATTGATCCTGAACATGTGCAATTTTCAGCTGATTTTCTTAAACGAAAAGATCCGAAAGTGTAGTCTTTACATGAATACATACACGCACTCCCCAAAATACATGAGATATTTTGGATCAATACATTTCTTGATGTTTGCTTTGTAATTTATTTCAAACATAAATTAAGTATTTCTGAATTAATCTTAAAGGATACAGTCAGTGCAGCATCTCTGTTTCGCAAAAACATTTTCAAACAAGGAGCATTTTGGGAAAACAAAGTTAGAACTCTTTTCTTTCTCAGAGTTAATAACACAGAAATATGCATTTTATTTAAAAAAATAGTACCGTCCTCATTTTGAATTATCACAATAATTCACATTGCAAATTTTCTTTACTAAAACACTAATTGCACCAAGACTTTGACAAATATTCTCCCACACCAGCAGAGGCACCAAATTTTTTAGTTAAAAGAAAAGCATGAGCAAATAAACAAACAAACAAAAAAAGCAAATACTTTTTTTATGCAGACATCTCTGGAATGATTGATAGGTGTGATTGATCTGAACTTCATCTTTGGTTAGATTCATATGAATAGATACTGCAAGGTGTGACAGATAATAAAAGAATATAATATCCTGAACATGTGCAATTTTCAGCTGATTTTCTTAAACGAAAAGATCCGAAAGTGTAGTCTTTACATGAATACATACACGCACTCCCCCAAAATACATGAGATATTTAGGATCAATACATTTCTTGATATTTGCTTTGTACCTTTGTAATTTATTTCAAACATAAATTGACTTGACTTGATATGCTTAATAACTTGAGATATAAGGCAAATCAGTATCTTGCCTTACAGATCTTACATACCTTTATAGAGTCCAACAAAGAAAAACAAAGAAATTACATTTACCAATGTGCAAAATTTACTTCTGCCCAAAAAAATCAGTAGAAGGAAGTCCTTTATGAGCAATTCACTCAATCAACACTTGTACAGCACTGACTCTAAGAGTTCGGACATTTTTTTGCCTCATGAGGAAAATAAAGTGCCATTTATGTGACTGTTCCCATTGAAAGGCTCTCCTTCATGACATCAAACTCAAAATCTCTGTATGTGAACTAAAACAGTAGAACACTAGATAGAACATTAACAATGTCTTAAAGAACGACAAACAACTCAGTTTGCAGTTAGCAGCTTCAATAATCTTTACTCTGCAAATATTCTCAGCAGGTTGGAGGACCTCTTGTGTCCCTGAATGTTTTGTTGAGTAGAGCGTCTGTTTTTTCAGTGGCCACTTAGTTCTTACGGGTGACCAAGCGTATCTTCGGCTGCCGCCATCATGGCACAAAAGCGTGAATTCTCATTGGCCAGTAAGTTTGAAGGGGTATCAAACTCCAAAATCTGTTTCAAAGAAGAGAAGATACAAAAACTTAAAATATTGATTAAACTGTACTTGGGTAGATGACATGACATATTTTTGAAAGTTGGCATGTTCTGCGGTGTAATGTACTCCATCTAAAATTATTTTAAACATAATTTGGCTATTTGTTAAGAGTTATTATTATTGCCTCATATTAATTGACTACATGGAATATTTGTAGTTTAAAACAAATTGTCAAAGTGCAGAACCATTTAAAAAAAACTAGTGAAGGCAGAAAGATGATTAAAAGCATCAAGAACTTGTGACCAGTTAAAAAACCTTAAAAATACACTTAAAGGGACAGTTTACCCAAAACTGAAAATCCTGTCATTTACTCACCCAACATGGCATTCCAGATGTGTGACCCTCTTTCTTTTGCAGAACACAAACAAAGATTTTTAGTAGAATATTTCAGCTCTGTAGGTCCTTACTATGCAAGTGCATGGTGATCAAAACTTTGAAGCCCCAAAAACCACATAAATGCAGCATAAAAGTCATCCATGTGACTTCAGTGGTTAAATCCATATTTTCAGAAGCGATATGATAGGTGACGGTGAGAAACAGATCAATATTTAAGTCCCTTTTTACTCTAAATCTCCACTTTCACTTTTAAAAAGTGAAAGTGAAGATTTATAGCAAAAAAGGATTGGAATATTGATCTGTTTCAAATCAGAAGACAAAGATTTAAACCTTGGAGTCATATGGATTGCATTTATGCTGCCTTTATGTGCTTTTTGGAGTTTCAAAGTTCTGGCCACTATTCACTTGCATTGTATTTACCTACAGAGCTGAGATATTCTTCTAAAAATGTTTGTTTGTTGTCAGCAGAAGAAAGAAAGATATACACATCTGGAATGACATTAAAAAGTGAGTAATTGAGAGAATTTTCATTTTTGGGTGAACTATCCATTCAAAATATACTTAATCCTAAACCTGTGTAATATAATTTTTTTCTAAAGTTCATGGAAATGGGCATGCTTCAATTTCCCATTTATATAATTTACCCAATCTGGACATGTTTGTGGATCAACCTCCTTTGTTGATCTTACAACACTACTTTCAATCAGTCAGTGGCAATTCATTTTAAGGCTAAAGGTAGAGTTTGGATTAACATTCATATAAACCAAATCTGGCATTATGATTTTAGAGGTAGATTTATGGTTAGAGTAAGGGTTACTGTTAGGTTCAGGGTTAGGGTTAGTGCTACGATTGGTTTTGATAGGAATGTTATTCCAGGAACTACAAAAGGACGCTGATGTAGAAACATGTTACTTGAGTAGAACATCATGTATCAGTAAAACACTCTAAATATGAAGGGGGAATTGGGGAAGGTGGAGACCTACCTGCCCCTGGTCCAAAACCATGATCCTGTGACAGTTAAGCACAGTTGTTGAGACGATGGGCAATGACCAGAGTGGTGCAGCCACTTGAAAGAGTTACGAATAGTGTCCTGTATGAGCCGGTCTGTCTCTGTGTCAATGGGGGGGGGGGGGGGGGGGCTGCTGTGGCCTCATCTAAGAGCAGGATCTAAAGAGACATCAACATATTACAAACAGAAAAAAGTATTTTAACTCTGTGATGATTACATTAAAGTTTCTAAATCTGTGTATTGGTCATGTGTTTTTTCCTATACCCTTTCTGAATGGCAATATTTTCTGAATGTCAACTGTCTTTCATTTCTTGCCATGTAGTGGCAATGTTTTACCATTTTATATCAGATGAGGTTCAGCAGAATTAAAGAGAGTTATGAACTATTATTTAATCACACAAATTAAGTTTTGTATTATGCATTAATACATAAAACAAAGCAAATGTTCTCTTAATGTTCATCTTGAATTTTAACATTAACAATTTCACTGCAACATTTGAAAAAAAAATATATTTTTTGTTTTTTTAAGGGTATTATTAACTTCTATTAAGTCAAAAGGACTCAAAAAAGTGAAGAGAGAAACGAGAAATTGCACATTTAGCCAGAATGGCCAGATTTGAACCTGCTCTACATTTGCACCACAGCTCCGAGTCAAAAGACTTTTAAATTAGATTTATTTATTTACTAAAAGTCATTGAGAGGCCACACACCTTGCTGTGTCTGAGAAGGGCTCTGGCCACACACAGTAGCTGTCTCTCTCCCACTGAGAAGTTCTCTCCATTATCGGTCACCTCAGAATGCAGTGAATTAGGCAACTGGCTCACCTGAAACAAACATCAAGACAGTCAATCTAATATGCATTTAAAAGTCATTCCAAAGCCTCCTGATATTTTTCAGCAGTCCATGTCCTCACCATGTCCTTAATGTGGGTTTTTTCCAGTGCTTCCCAGATCTGTACATCAGTATACTGATCCCAGGGATCCAGGTTTGACCTGTTGATGAGAGAATGACTTATAAGATAGATCTTCCTATTTGAACTCATTTTAAAGTCAACATAAAATCTACCCTATTTAATTTCTTAATACAACTTCCTGGTGTTTTTGTGCACAATTCATCAGTCTACATTCAAATACATTAAATACACTCACCTAAAGGATTATTAGGAACACCATACTAATACTGTGTTTGACCCCCTTTCGCCTTCAGAACTGCCTTAATTCTACGTGGCATTGATTCAACAAGGTGCTGAAAGCATTCTTTAGAAATGTTGGCCCATATTGATAGGATAGCATCTTGCAGTTGATGGAGATTTGTGGGATGCACATCCAGGGCACGAAGCTCCCGTTCCACCACATCCCAAAGATGCTCTATTGGGTTGAGATCTGGTGACTGTGGGGGCCATTTTAGTACAGTGAACTCATTGTCATGTTCAAGAAACCAATTTGAAATGATTCAAGCTTTGTGACATGGTGCATTATCCTGCTGGAAGTAGCCATCAGAGGATGGGTACATGGTGGGCATAAAGGGATGGACATGGTCAGAAACAATGCTCAGGTAGGCCGTGGCATTTAAACGATGCCCAATTGGCACTAAGGGGCCTAAAGTGTGCCAAGAAAACATCCCCCACACCATTACACCACCACCACCAGCCTGCACAGTGGTAAAAAGGCATGATAGATCCATGTTCTCATTCTGTTTATGCCAAATTCTGACTCTACCATCTGAATGTCTCAACAGAAATCAAGACTCATCAGACCAGGCAACATTTTTCCAGTCTTCAACTGTCCAATTTTGGTGAGCTCTTGCAAATTGTAGCCTCTTTTTCCTATTTGTAGTGGAGATGAGTGGTACCCGGTGGGGTCTTCTGCTGTTGTAGCCCATCCGCCTCAAGGTTGTGCTTGTTGTGGCTTCACAAATGCTTTGCTGCATACCTCGGTTGTAACAAGTGGTTATTTCAGTCAAAGTTGCTCTTCTATCAGCTTGAATCAGTCGGCCCATTCTCCTCTGGCCTCTAGCATCAACAAGGCATTTTCGCCCACAGGACTGCCGCATACTGGATGTTTTTCCCTTTTCACACCATTCTTTGTAAACCCTAGAAATGGTTGTGCGTGAAAATCCCAGTAACTGAGCAGATTGTGAAATACTCAGACCGGCCCATCTGGCACCAACAACCATGCCACGCTCAAAATTGCTTAAATCACCTTTCTTTCCCATTCTGACATTCAGTTTGGAGTTCAGGAGATTGTCTTGACCAGGACCAGACCCCTAAATGCATTGAAGCAACTGCCATGTGATTGGTTGATTAGATAATTGCATTAATGAGAAATTGAACAGGTGTTCCTAATAATCCTTTAGGTGAGTGTATATCTCTTTGCAGTCTTTCATCAAAATTAATAACTTTCTCCACCACTGAATGACTCCATGTCAACTGACGTCACCAATCCCTCACATTTTTCACACTGCCTAGCTCCATTCCTGTACGTAATTCCCACTTTTCACAATCCAATCAATTCCATATAAAATCAAGCCCACCACTTAATTTTTATACCCTGTTTCACTTTAACTTTAAGACTTTAAAGTATCATTTAGACTTTAAGAACTTCAGCTCATCGTGTGTGAATAAGATGGAGAATGTGATGTGGAACATACCTGACAGTACCAATGAAAAGAACTGGCTCTTGGGGGATGACTGACAGCTTGCTTCTCAAATCCTCCAGACCAATCTGAGCGATGTTGACACCATCAATGATGATTGATCCCCTGCTGAGCTCCACTAGTCTGAAGAGTGCAACGCCTAGTGAAGATTTCCCTGAAGAAGCAACCAACCTTTGTCACTATCTATTTCTTCCACCAGTAACATGACCCAGTAAAGACACAACTAAAAATGTCTGATTGAATAAAGGAAAAAATTAAACAGGTGTACCTGAACCTGTTCTGCCCACTATCCCTACTGTCTCTTCAGGGAGGATGCTGAAAGAGAGATTCTTCAGGACCAGAGGAAGGTCATCTCGATACTGCATTTCTACAGTCTGGAAGGTTATTTGTCCTTCCTGGGGCCAACAGGAAGCAGGAGAGGAGGGGCCTGTGATCTGCTGAGGACCTTCACTTTCTAGGTTCTAAACAAATAAATACCATAGGATTTTTCTTTAACAGGCAGGAAAAAAATGTATGCTAATGCAAAAATAAAATGGAAACTAACCTATATTGTGCATAGGATTACTACATCAATAGCATATAAACTTTTAAAGGGAGGAGAAAAATTCTCCCATTTCTATTGTTATTGACATCAAAGGCTGTCCAATTTAAAGGGCTAGTTCACCCAAAAATAAAAATGATCTTATAATTTACTTACCCTTTGCTATTCCAAGATATGTATTACTTTGTCTCTTCTGCTGAACATAAACAAAGATTTTTAGCAAGACTCTGAAGTCCATCCATATGACTCCAGTGTTAAATCCATTCTCAGAAGTGAATTTTATAGGTGTGGGTAAGAAACAGATCAATATTTAAGTCATTTTTGACTATATATTATATATATATAATAATATATATATATATTATAATCTAATTTTTACCTTCCACATTCTTTTCTTCTTTTTTGTTTTTTGCAATTTGGATATACATGCATATCGCCACCTACTGGTCAGGCTTGTAAAGGTGGAGATTTATAGTAAAAACTTACTTCAATAATGATATTTTCTCACCCACACTTATTATATCACTCCAGAGATATGATTAACCACAGGAGTCATATGGATTACTTTTATGCTGTCCCTTTATATGCTTTGGATCTTCAGAGTTCTAGGCACCATTAACTTGCATTGTATGAACCTAAAGAGCTTGAAATAGTCTCCCTAAAATTCTTATTTGTGCTCAGTAAGAGAAAGAAAATCATGCACATCTGGAATGGGATGAGGGTGAGTTAAAGGAGGGTGAATTTAAATTTTTGCGGAACTTGCCCTTTACTCTACCATATTTGGGCACTTTCTTAATCTGAATCTTAGTTAAATGGCTAATACAGTACTAAAAACTATATTTTGTGAGGAGATTTAGCCATGTGTTAGGAGAGTTGGTTTTTTCTATTCAGTCCTAATAGCTATGCCAAGTAATATTTGGACATATCATTGGGCCTATGCCCGTAATAAGTTAATATTATTTAATTTCAATATGCTGATTTAAAAGACATATATGTTTACTTTTGTACAATTATGGGAATTGCATCTCTGATTAAAACATAGCAAAAATGGCGTAGATTTGGTAGATTCAATCTTAAATTAATTGGTTTAAAACTGTCCATATCAATAAATCAATTCACTCCGATTCTGAATCAAAATGCTGAAACAATTGGAAACATTTTGTTTTGCATGGATGTTTGTGGTAAAATGATAGTTCCTCTGATTGTCATTTTCAGAGCTTAACACATTCATATTGAGATTATTACATGGTTCCCTGGGCAGGGGTTGGGGAGTAATGGAATACATGTAACAGGGATACGTATTTAAAATACAAAATATATAAGTACATTGTATTCACTACAGTTACAATTGAAATAATTGTGATTACTGATGAGATTACTATTGCATTTTATTGTCATTTGTTTAATTTCATATTTAGTCCTTTCAGATGGAAACATTTTGATCCAAAGTGCATTTGAACAGCGGTGAAACACTTTTGTATGATGTGTTACATTCATACGAGCAGACAGAGAAGTACGTTTGAAATAAGTTTGGAGTAGAAGAAATAGAAATAAACCTTGTGAAAATTGTCAGATTTACGCCAAGTTAAAATTCTATTTCTTGCCATTTTACATGCAAGTTACCAGCACGATCATATTTTTTTATCAAGAAAATTCATGTTGAATCATAATTTATTTTATTATAGTAAGTTCTTTGATATTATGCAAAAAATCTTATTCTTGATAATAATTTTTTCATTGTTTTCCTGTAAAAATATCTAAAAATCAGAGAACAATTAGATTTATCTTGTTTAAGAAACAACACTGCATAAGATATTTAGGTTTTTCAGAGAATGTATTTTTAACGTGTATTTTGTCTTTATATAGTTTTTATAGTCAAATCAAGTGAAAAATCCACTAGTGCTGAAGAAGTAATCTGAAGTATTTAGAATACGTTACTGACCTTGAGTAATCTAAGGGAAGAAGTTACAAATTACATTTTACATAATGTATTCTGTAATCTGTAGTGAAATACATTTCAAAATTAAACCCTCCCAACCCTGCTCTCTGGTATACACGAACCTTATTGGTCAATCGCATCATCCAGCGGTTTCTTAATAATGAACATTCTGAGGTAAAGTGATATTTCACCGGTCATCTGGGTATTGACAGTCCTATTCCTATTTCTCGTATCGCCCTGCGATCTTTAAAAGTAAGCTAATTAAAGAATTTCAACTCGAATCAATATTAAATGTCCATTTTTTTATTTGGCAAGTAGTCGTGTAATAAGAGGGATAATGAGCAGTCAGAATGCCATCTTCGCATTATAAACACCAACAGAACGCTGACAAAAACCAGAGGTGGAATTCAGCTGTTATAGGAGACTCTGTTTTTTTTTTTTTACTTAAATCATTATCGAACGTCCATTTAATTATTTATCTGGCAAGTAGCCATGTAATAAGTGGGAATATCTGCCGTCGCATGGTCATTGTTTCAAAATAAACCTATTTTTGGGTAATACAAGTCCCCTCAGCTCCGAGTCTGGATCCTGACCACCTAGTCTGAGTAAATTTTTCGATAATGACTGCATGACTATAGCACATCTCATAAATATATTGAATATATGTATATATATATATATATATTTTTTTTTTTTGCTATATCATCCAGTCATACTTTCTATCATTAAGACCATCATTGCCTCCTTTCTGACTCCTTCTGGCAGCTAAGACAGCTGTGCTGTTCTTTGATGGGAGCCTTGCAAAACAAGCTGTGTCATACGCTATGATGTTCAGGCTGCCAATAAATGCACTCCATCTAAAGCCTGCTGAGCAGGAGGTAATAGGCTCACTATGCAGTGCACAGACTGCTGGGCTCAGTGGCCTGTGTAAAGTAAAGAGCTGATGAACATTGTGTGCTGTGTCAACTGAATAACAAATGGTGTGTCCCTTTCTATTTGCTGGTGACATCTACATCACATGTGTCACAAATGCTGCTACCTTTATGTAATGATTGATCCGCTCCACTGATGTAAAACGGGCTTCCGTTTCAGACAGGAGCCTCACAGTGAACTGAAACAGGCCAGTCAACTGGATATGACAGAAGAAAGAAAACAGACAGTTAATAACAACTACACTACATGCCTGCAACTGTTAAAAGTCAAACCAATAGTTTTTATATAAAAAAAGAATTAAACAAAAAAATAAAGACTAGAAACTAGCTAAGATTCTGAGTGGTTTTTAGTGCATTGCTATGGATGGTTGCTAGGGTATTGCTAGGGTATTGCTAGGGTGTATGCTGAGAGGCAAAAAGCCTACCCTCGAATCTCTATGAAATTATAGCCTCTTGATATGGTTTGGGTCCTTCGTTCAAGTTTATGAGATTTTTTTTTTCAACCATTTTATCGTACATCAAGTGAAAAACACAAATACAATCAATAAAAAAGTAACAGCACACCTTAACAATCTGCCTGATTTGAAATATAATTTATGTCAGTAGCACAAACAAAGGAGAACTAGTTACATGCAGTATTTTAAAGGGATAGTGCACCAAAACACTGTCAATTTTGTCCTCAGTCCACAGAAGAAAGAGTCATATATGTTTGCAACTAATCTGTTAATACCCAAAATAAGGAGTTTGCACAAAAACCTTATTCTAAGTGTAAGCAGTAGTAGTGATTATGCTTGCCTTAGCAAGCACCACTAATATATCACAGAACAGTAACGGCCCTGTACCACAAGCTTCCTTTACAGCACAACCCTTTCCCTGCAGTGTACTCCTGTGCATGTGAGAGCTCTTGAAGCAGCGCACCTGTACGGCGTAGGAGATGGCGAGGCCGGCGTAGGCGGGAGGAATGTGGCCATGCATGAAAACGATTAGGAGGGCTACAGTGGTGATGAGAGAGATGCTGATAAGGTCCAGACGGACCGCCAGCCAACGCATGCCACAGCTGAACAGATAGTGACATGCTTGGTTTGTGTCGAGCAGGGCTTCATACCTTGTGAAATACACATAAGAGATATTAAACAATAGTTCTCATTTTTTAATTTGATTCATAACATTCATCATCTGCAATGCAATTACCACATCTGTTATTACAGCTATGAGTTATTATAATACTTAACTATTAATAGATACAGCTTTAAAGTCAATGTGAAATAGTGTTAGCAACCCATTATTCTTCCTTAATGTGCCAATTTTCAGAGTGAAACAGGATATTCAAAATGAAGGCCTTGACTTTATCCATTGGGAACTGATCAGGTCATAAAAATGGTCTCTATATGACAGGGAAATTGAGGTAAGAGGGCTGGATTTGACTAAGTAAGCCAGAAATAAAAAATCCTTTCAGAGGTGGAGCAAGTTATTACATTTTGATCAAAGATTAAAAAAGATAAGCATTTTGTTTCTTTGGAATATTGTTCACTGATGAATCTTTCACAGTAAGATGGGGAATGTCTATTTAGAAAGTAAATAGGATCCATTTTGATTTCATGTTAATACATTATTGCATATATAAACACACACACACACACACACACACACACTGAAGGTGTTGTAATGTATTAAAACTGAGGTTACAATTATTTCTGAGGACATAGAATTGATTATATGCATTATGAAGGCATTATAAGACATTAAAGGAATATTCCGGTTTAATACAAGTTAAGCTCAATCGACAGCATTTGTTGCAGTGTTGATTACCACAAAAAAAATATTTCTACTTGACCCCCCTTTTCTTAAAAAAAATTAATAAAAAAATCGAGGTTACAGTGTGGCACATACAATGGAAAGTAATTGAAGCCATTTTTTTTTAGGCTTTAACCCTTTAAGGTCTGAAGGTGTTTTTAAAGATTTCCTGTTTCAGTGGCATACTCAGATTCAAATGTTAATGATATAGATTATGCTGAAAAAAAAATCACACAAAAAATGATGCCAAATGTGTACTCCGGCCCCCCCCCCAAAAAAACGGCTTTTGTTTTGTTCCAGCCATGTCAACTGTATCTGAGAAAAAATTTGTATTGATGTGACAAAGCAATCAAAACTTATAGCATTACAAAAAATATTTATCATAGTGTCCAAAAGCCTCTCCAAACAAATAAAACATAATAATTGTACATAAGAACTAATTATACATGCAAACACAAAAATGACTAAAGGTATACATAGCATGCAGACAAGATTTTAACAAGGAGATTTCATAGACTGAGTGCCTTTTGACTCAACGAGGCTACATCACAGTTTAATTTACATGGCGCCATCTCCTGGTGGCCATAAGTAACATTGTGCTTTGTGCGAATTATCTAATGATCTTTGCATCTCGTTTGAAAGATAATCAATCACCTCCTCTTATTAATGATATGTGATATTTTATGTTCTATAAATTTCGAAGTTGGGTCGCGGGGGGCAGCAGCTCCAGCAGGGGGCCCCAAACTTCCCTATCCTGAGCCACATTAACCAGCTCTGACTGGGGGACCCCGAGGCGTTCCCAGGCCAGTGTGGAGATGTAATCTCTCCACCTAGTTCTGGGTCTTCCCAGAGGCCTCCTCCAAGCTGGACATAACTGAAACACCTCCCTAGGGAGGCGCCCAGGGGGCATACTTATCAGATGACCAAACCACCTCAACTGAATTCTTTCGATGCAAAGGAGCAGAGGCTCCTCACGGTTGACTGAGCTCCTCACCCTATCTCTAAGGGAGAAGCCCGTCACCCTTCTGAGGAAGCCCATTTCGGCCGCTTGTACTCGTGACCTAGTTCTTTCGGTCATGACCCAGCCTTCAAGACCATAGGTGAGGGTAGGAGCAAAAATTGACTGGTAGATCGAGAGCTTTGCCTTCCGGCTCAGCTCTCGTTTCGTGACAACAGTGCGATAGAGCGAGTGCAATACCGCCCCCGCTGCCCCGATTCTCCGGCCAACCTCCTGCTCCATTGTCCCCTCACTCGTGAACAAGACCCTGAGGTACTTGAACTCCTTCACTTGGGGCAATACCTCCTTCCCTACCCGGAGTACGCACTCCATTGGTTTCCTGCTGAGAACCATGGCCTCAGATTTAGAGGTGCTAATCCTCATCCCAGCCGCTTCACCCTCGACTGTCAAGCGATCCAGTGAGAGCTGAAGGTCACGGACCGATGATGACATGAAGACTACATCATCTGCAAAAAGCAGCGATGAGATCCCCAGCCCACCAAACTGTACACCTTCCCCACCCCGACTACGCCTCGATATCCTGTCCATGAATATCACAGGATTGGTGACAAAGCGCAGCCTTGGTGGAGACCAACCCCCACATGGAACGAACTCGACTTCGTGCCGAGGACCAGGACACAGATCTCGCTTTGGACGTACAGGGATTGGATCGCCCTAAGAAGGGACCCCCCCACCCCGCACTACCACAGCACATCCCACAGTCTCTCCCGGGGGAACCGGTCATATGCCTTCATACGATCCACAAAACACATGTAGACCGGATGGGCATACTCCCAGGCCCCCTCCAGGATCCTTGCGAAAGTAAAGATCTGGTCTGTCGTTCCACGGCCAGGACGGAACCCGCATTGTTCCTCTTCAATCCGAGGTTCAACAATCGGCCGAACCCTCCTCTCCAGCACCTTGGAGTAAACTTTAATTAATTTAGGATGAACAAGTTGAAATTAAATTTTGTGGTAATCAACATTATGCCACAAATTTTGTTGATTGAGTTTAATAGTCCTTTAATGCATTCATAATTAATTTTAATTAACTTTCCCTCATTCTATTGTATATGGGCTTCAAGTGAAATGTCATCAAAATAACTTCAGTGATTGACTGAAAAAAGTTTTAGAATGTAATAAATGACATATTTTGTTTGAGTTCTACCTGTGTATGAAGTCTGTTCCCCTGCCGTAAGCATAGATAGTGGACAGTCCTTGCAGGCTGCTGGTGATATGAGAGGTGAAAGGGGATTGGCTGATATTTTCCAGTCGTTTCAGCTCACGAATCAGAACCCTTTGGGTAAAAAGGACAATCAGAAATGTAGATTAATATATACAGTATATATATTTCTCAGTCCCAGACAAAAAGTCACACAGTCATAGAATATGAGCAGTGATATATATATACGGCTGAGTTTTGATCAAAGCTGCAGCTCATCTCATCTGCTTATCTGTGTGGCTCACAGAGCTGTCTATGATGTGACAGGTTAGTGGCTTATGAGATGGAGGTCCACAGGGGACAATAACACTGAGACTGAGGGGATCTTCCTGGCTGAGCTGCAGTCAATTCTGTATTCTCAACTGATTTATACGGAGCTTTATAAGGCCTGTCACACATCAGTGCTGTAGTGGCCAGGACAGTGGAGTCTGTCTGCAGTGTGCGGCAGAGGCAGGGCTTTAATGACGAAAACCTGGGCTGATTTCTGCTTTTAGGTACAAATATAAAATAGACACTGTTTTTCAATAACGTCAGCAATGAATCATAGTTTTCTTAAATAGAGGCCAAATGGAAGAAGGGAGAGCAAACCTGTGTCTGATTTCCATCTTTTTAAAACAGATTCTTTATAAATACATTTATGAGGGAGGTTCCATTTTACTTTTGACGTGAGAGCTGCCTATATTGATGTTCCAGCATTGTATTGTTGATGTATGAAGGGGCGTTCACACCAACAACAATTTGCAGTGACAAAGAGAAAGGATGCAATTGATTTTCAACGAGAGATGGCAATTTCCGCAACATGCGACAGTGATCGTTGGCAATTTAACTATAGTTAAGCTTTCTTTGGACACTTTTTCCACACTTAATGTATAAATATCTTTGCATTATATAACAAAATATGAAGTGGTATTTATTTTAAAGGAAGGTAGTACAACCACACATTTTAACCAAAACATTGAAAAAATATATGTTTTTTAGGTTTAAAATGATACATATTTTCTTCAAAATAAACACAAAAGTTTACCATATAAACACTTTCTGGTTTTCAACCATTAGTGGGTCATTTCCATTGTATGGATGTTTGCATGAATACTCCACTACATGTAAAAACACAATTCAAATTTGTTTTTAAATATTAAGAAAAAAAAAAATCACACTCAATTAGATTTTTCTTTGTGCTTTTGTGTTTTTTTTGTGGGCAACAATTAAACTGCTTCCCTTACCTACCTATTGCCATTACAAGTCAATGCATTGGTTGGCACTGTGGGTGCACGTTGTTGCTGACGTTGTTAAAGGAATAGTTCACCCAAAATGTTTATTTCCCTTATTATTTACAGTGATTGTATTGCTTCAAAAGACTTAGAATGTATGCTTCTATGTGTAAACCTTAGAGCAGGGTGCAAAGTTTTGTCATTTTTTTATCAAGATGTTGTTTCTGCATAGTGCTCAGTCTTTTTCATAAGAAAAAATACATTTAAAATTTGTTGAATTGGCTATAAATAGGCTACAGCCAATAATAACATTTAATGCATCATACCCTTTATTTACTCAACTGCACAATTACTAGAATTTCCCATTCCTAGTCCATAGTTAAACACTTGTGTGAACTTGTGGGAAACTGACTTCTAATAATCACTAAAAAATATCTTGACACCAGTTGGTAAAAAGTACAGTAATTGCACAGATGTCTCAGAAAAGTGAAGTTCCCATCATGTGTTTGATATTTTGCTATCTAATGCAGTGACATTCACACATTTTAAGTGTGGCTTGAGTGTCTCACAGTGTCCAAATATATTTTGGGTCATTGTATGTTCAATAAACTGTCTGTGGCCTTAAACGTTAGGGATATCATGGATATTTAAGGGATATTTTTATACAGAAATATTTCAGCCATTTGTTTGACCAGTCAAAACTCTTATTAAATCCATGAAACCAAACCTGGAGATTCGGTTGACAATGAAGAGGAACACCGCCAAAGGTATGATGGAGAACAGAAACCATGGAAACACAGCGCCCACCACACCCAGACAGAACAGCACTAATGTGATATTCTGGAGCAGCATTTCGGCTTGCATAACCAGACGCACGTCCACTATACAAAGAGGGGGGGGGGGGGGGGAAAAACAAAAAAAAGAGTATGTGAGAATGGGAGACATCAAACCGCTTTGAAACGGCCCCATCAACACACAGTGAAACGATTTATGAACTGAAAGAGAGAAAGGTTCCTCACCCTCGTCCATGTCCCTGGAGAATCGGTTGAGAATACGTCCCAGTGGTGTTGTTTCAAAAAAACTCATGGGGCTCAGAAGTAGAGTCTTAAATAGTTTATCATGCAGAACCGAGGCTGCCCGCATGGTACACTGCAACAACAAACAAACTCAAAGCTACACTTCTGAAATGATATGTAATATGGGTGAATTTCTCTGTTTCCTTGTTTGTTAACATATAAAAACAGCATAAAAACTGATTTTGTATGGGCAAAACAATTGTATACATAATGTTACAACTGTGTATACATACATACAAGATTCTTTAAAACCTTATCCGTTTAAAGCAATGCATGTAATTTTTTTTTTTTGTTTCAATTCTTTCTTGAATCCCAGCTTAATATGCAGTCAACTATGAGCAGTACATTTTATAATTTCCCCAAAACCTAAAACACTGTGTCTCTGTAGTGCTATTAAAGCATTCCTCTGATTGTTTGAACTGCCTGTCCAGTCCGACACAGCCAATGGTGTGGGTTTGGGTAGGAACTATCTGTTTGGCAGGGAGATTTTTCTGAAATCGGTTTATTTTTACAATTTCGTTTGATTACACTAGTGGCAAAGAAATTACACACTTCAGCTTTATAAACAAGCTGGCTTTGACGTAAAAGGCAGAAATTATAATAACATTTTTTTAGATTTAAAATTCATAGGAATCAATTCATGATTTTTGTAAATATTTTTTTTTATTACACTTGAGTGGATAAATACACTTGAGTGGATTACAAGTCAATGGAGTAGCTGTGCAGCTTATCAAAACTACAAATGGGCTCCCATCAACTAAAGGCTCCACAATCGACGTGCCGCAGCAAGAGTTTCAAGTGTAGACAGTTTTGTTGATTATAATGTCATGTAAGTGCATGACGTCTGTTTATGTTCACATTAGCACACATAATCACATGATTACATAACTCTAAATATTCTGAAATGTCAGTCGGGACAGTATTTAGAGTATGACATGTTTTATCATAACAATCTTGATTTTATGTTCATGGGAGAACATATTACCATTTGGAATTGATGGTTTCTGGCACAAGAGGAAAAATTCATTCCATTACTTGAATATGTAAAGTTCCTGAATTTTCCACCTATCTCAGGGTAAAAAGAGATTAGCCATTATCAATCGCATTATCAAGGAATTAGTGAACACATGTGGCACACAATTACACAGACACATATCCTCTCTAATGTGCTGTTGGTGAGAAGGGGACACATAGTATTATATTACAATTAGTAATATAACTGATTTCAGAGCAAGGATTTTATGTTGGAAATAAGATGTTTGGAATCCTAATTAAATTAGTAAAAACTGTGCAGTAGAAATTGTATTCTGCCTACTACTTTTTAAACATAGTAAGTGAAACAAAAAAATGATTTAGACATTTAGATGTATCAAGGTGCTTTTTTGAGTTCACAACTACATTTTCCAGCCAACTTAGCACGTTAAGTTTTGATTCTATTAACTTGTACTTGAGTTGAGTTGAATTAACAAGCATATATGTCATCTCAACTCGCTTAACAAAGTTGTCTGAACAAACAAACATTTTTGCTGCATGAATAAAATATGAGGTTAGTGTTGTAGGACTTTTTTGCTATTTGAGGACTTAATTTGTGGCGTTGTTGTTTTTCTTACCACTGTTAGTTAACAGTTGTGTTGATTTTAAGATCTTATCTTTTACTTAAATGTTTGTTGAGTCACCATTATTGAAGTTTTGTGTGACAAGTGTTGACATCTATGTGCCTCCTAATCAAGCTATCGTGTGTGCAGTCCTAACTTTTAAGAAGAGACCATCCTGCAATGTGAAGAATGCAGGGCTAGCATGACATGAATGTTAGCATCACTGAATACTAACTATACAATGGCAGTCCTTAAAAGTTCCATAAACTAAATACATTTTTCATAACTGCATCCAGCTAAATTTCATCAAACTAAACTGGATTTTTCACAACTAAATTCAATCAGTTCAGACTACTTTTAATTTGTGAAGTAAAGTTTTCTAATGAAAATTGGAAAATAAAATTAGAAATCACTAAATATAATGAGTTCATATAATGAATCAACTTTTCTTTTTTTTCACAGTGTTACTCCACGATAAATACTCCAGACAGTAATATGGTTCATTGTAAAATGACATTGTTGCATATCTTAACTTTTGGTTGTCAGAACAAATAATGAGTCAATAAAGAGATATTTCAAATCGCAACTGTCTTTCACACAATTCATTCATCACAATATAAATGGAAGTTCAAGTCAAGTACCTTGCATTCTGTTTGAATGACACCCTTATAACAAGTGACTTGTTGAGAAGAGGTGTGCTATTACTTTTTAAAATGTGCATACTGTGGACAGTATACATAATATATACTACAGCAAGAGTAAAAGTAATATAATAGCATGCAATTCCGGACATAGCCTAAAACTTTGGAAAGTACGCTGTTGCTATGAACATGCAGATTGCACTGGTATGGGACAGAGGGATTATTTGCGATGCCCTCTTGACAGATAAACCTGGGACTCTCAAGTAGATTCATGAAGTAATGAATAGTACATGAGCAAAGAGGAAATGCATCTGCCTAAGCACCAAAGTGTTTCCTTACTGACAATAAACTCTGGATTACCTTGACAAACACAAGCCCTCGTACAGTCTTCAGGAAGAGCGCCGCCCCCATAGACAGAACGTACACCCTGGAGTAGTACTCTATGTGCGGATTCAGACGCATGCTGTCGCTCTCGACGGTCTCGTTCCCCTGTAACAGTGAAGAATTCTGTGGAGACAAAGGAACATCACCTTGGAAACATGATCCTTCCCGAGAGAATCCCAACAAGCCAGCTGAACTGTGCGCACGAGTCCCAGTCTCAATTATTTTACAGAATGTGAGTTAACTGCGGCATCTGTTGCCGTGATTCTCCCTCTGAGTAAATCATGTGGAGTCTGGCACTTCTAATTAGTTTCGGGATTGATGTTTATTTCGGCTAAGCATCAAAACTCGCAAGCTGGTGGTTTGTTGTGTCAAGAAGCAAACCTTCAAAAAGCGGTCTGCAGAGCAATTTGCTTACCCCACTGCCCTGCCTGATCCAGTGACTGAGCCACCAATTGCTGAAAGCGATACTGCCTGTGGTGAAGAGGAAGAGAAGGATGTTTACGATGAAGGCGAGAGGCCCTCCGGCGGCTTTGATGTAAGCAGCATACACGGCCCAGGCCACGGCACCGGTCCCCTTTTCCTCAGCCTGCATGAGCTGATCTGTGAGGTGAACAACATCAAACAGAAAGAAAAAAAAAAAATAACTCATCTGCCAATGACAGCTCAGATAAACACAGGCCATTATTCACAGAATTAAACAGTGGTTCTCAACTGGAGGGTTGCAGCCCAAAAATGGATAACTGTAGGGTCTGTAGTCTGTAAGGTAACGGAAAACAACGCTTAATGCAAAAATAAAATGCATCTAACCATAAAATCATGCATGGTTAGAATAGCAGAATAAATAGGCTTTGAACTTTTAAAAAGGAGGAGAAAACACATATAATTACCTAATTAAACTATACAGTGTTTTGGTGGAAATTAATCTGTCACTTCATAGACACGTGTTGGCTAGCCTAAAAATTTAAATATGACCCGGGTCAGTTTGTGCCAACCACAATGTGTTTTCTAAGGTGAATTACTGGCTTCTAAGAGCATGAAATAATTGAAAATCAAAAGATACAGAACTCAAATAGGTAATTTGTCCTATTCAACTTATGTTATGTTTACAATTTTGCATTTTGTTTGGCATATGCAATTTATGGTATTTAGGGATGCACTGATGTATTGACTGCAGATATTTATTGGCCAATTATTGACCAAATTAAAACCATTGGCATATTGGTTATGAGCATGAATATGCTGGCATGAAAAACTGTGTAAAAACTCTGAATTCAAATGCACAATCCAGAAATTACAATAGCCACAATATGTTGAAGGGTTGGTACCCCTAAGAACATGTAATATTTAATTATTATTCTGTCTCATTCTCAAGTTAAAGAAATAGTTCACTTAAAAATAAAAATTATCTTTATTCACTTACCCTGATGCCAACCCAGATGTGTATGACTGTCTTTCTTTAGCAGAACACAAATTTAGAATAAGATAGAGCTCTGTCAGGTCCTTGGGTGCCAGCACTTTCACATTTAGGCAGCATAAAAGTAATCCATGCGACACCAGTCGATTAATGAATGTCTTCTGAAGTGAATCAACAGGTTGATGTAAGAAACAAGTCGATAATTAAAATGTTTTTAAGTTTAAATCAGTGCTTTCATCCAGGGCTCTGATGCAATTTGAAATGGACGAACTCACGCGTGATGTTCGTTCATATGTTGAAAATAAGTGCCGCTTCCTAATTCTCGCGGGAACTTGCTGACGAGTTTACTTCATCTATAACGTCAGCTGCTGGCAGGAAGTGCCTTTTAATTATCAATTTTACACAAACCTATCCATTGGCTTCAGAAGACATTCATTGTTTGACTGGAGTCGTGGGGATCAGGTACCCTGTTGTGCGACCCCAGAGAGCATTGCCGCCATAGTAGATGTCATGAAGACAGTCATACGCATCTGAATGGCATCAGGGTAACTGAATAATGAGAAAATTTTAATTTTTTGGGTGAACTATACCTTTAATGCAGAAAAATGCCATAAATGAATGGGACAATTGTGAAAGTGCCACATCCCTACAGGCTACATGATGAGGAAAACCATCCAAAATGCTTTGAAACCAGCAGACTATTGGTATGATATCAATTAATGCTGCATGGTTGATGGAATTCAGATTAAAATTGAAATATGGCCTTGTGCAATTACTAAACCTTAAAAGGATGCATTTTAAACTGCAAAAACAGAAGTGCAAAAGTGTTTTAGAAGTACAAACTAAACTTTTTTTTTCATATCAATCATCATGTTATCATATTTACAAATTTTTTGTAATATTAATACATTTCAATGTATTATTTTAAGAACATTTTTGTTTTGGTAAAATCTTGGTCCTGAAGCAAAGTTGAGAAGCAAAGCACCGGATGAGAACCACAGGATTAAACAATTCACACCTTCTTTCTTGCTCTCAACATGAGGCCTAACTGTGATGCTAACTTGAAGAGACCGCGGGCTGCTCTCCTCCTCTGCCCTCTGCTTGTTTTTCAGGTTATTCCTTACCATGTTCTGAAAGAGGGATGGAGAGAAAAAAATGAGAGAAGAAGACCTGGTAAAAAGCAATATGTGAATGATTATCAGCACACAGTAGTCAGAACAATGGGCATTAAGTCATAAAGAAAGAGATCAGTGACAAAAGCACAGCGTGACATATCATTTGAAACCCTGCAGCTCATGAATTTTGCAGTGGGTGATGTTCTGTGAGTGTTTGCCCCAAAGGGTAAAGCTGCTGTGGGCAGCATTTCGAACCTCTTGCTGCACGCTGTTGAAAAGGGCGGTGTAATCTCGCTCTTTCTCCATCAGCTGGGTGTGAGTGCCATGTTCTGCTATCTGGCCGTCCTTCATCAACACCACATCATCACACTCTGGCAAGTACTGTAGGACAAACACACACAGGGTAGGTGTTACATTATTGTGTTACTCCTGATGACTGGGGTATTTTGGGATGGTTTCTAGGGTGTTCTGCATTGTTGCTAGGTCGATGCATTCTGGCCTAAGTCAAAATGACCTACCCAAGTCTCAATAAATTTTATTTTTATTGTCTCTACTAAATATGGCTCGAGTCTCTCCTTCGGTGCAAGTCTTTGGTATTTTTTTTCAACCATTTTTAGCATCCACCAGGTGAAAATTCAGATCACTTAGAAAAGTAACAGCACACAATTTTTCAGTGTGATCATTACAACAGCAATACAATACTATAATACAAACCACATGATTCAAGGTCTATAGCACAGACAATCCAGGATGAGTTGCTTAAGTAACACACTTATATGTGTTGGTATATTTATGGTGTAACTGCTAACACATTACCATCCCTAAAACAGTTCATAAATCCTTTCTCATTATCATTTGATGCAGTGATTTCACAATCGAACCTCTCGTTTTGTTTACATTTTAGAGTATATACCATGTTTTATTAATATTCACAAACTCATATATTCTTCATGTAAATTGGAGAACATGTACAACATCATCTGCCCCAGTGTGTGATCTGTGTTTGTGTTTTCTCCCATGCGGCACATCTCATGCATTCACAAGAATCTTGCCTGCAGTTGGTGCGTAACAAAGATGACAGTTCTGCCCCTGGCTGCAGTGCGGATGGCGCTGTGGAATAGGTGGGAGCCTACGCATGTGTCTACGGCGCTGAGCGGGTCATCCAGCAGAAGGATGGGTCTCTCGCTGTAAAGTGCCCGTGCCAGACTCACTCGCTGCCTCTGGCCACCGCTGAGGTTAGCTCCCCTCTCCCCTATCTGCAGAAGATAATTCAGGTCCAGCCTATTCTATAAATTTTTCAAGGCTATTTACAATGGAAAAAGTAATACAGATATCACACAAGAGAGATTTTTTTTGACCTTGTTTTATATTGACTTTGTGTTTGTTGAGGTCAGACATTATATTACGAGCATTACAATGTGTAGATACCTCAGTCATGTCGCCATATGGTAGCTCAGTAATATCAGGAACTAAACAGCATGCTTTCAAAACAGCATTATACCTGGTAAGAAAACAAAACTAATTTAATTTCAAAACAAAAAGGCCAAATTCATTTAATTGAATTTCATGCTGAACTTATATTATCCTTGAATACAGCTCCATACTTTTCCTCAATGTATTCTTTTCCAAACAGGATGTTCTCTCGCAAGGAATCGTTGAGGATCCAGGCTTGTTGAGCGACATATGCAAAGCCTCCATTTACCGCCACGGAGCCACCAAGGAGGGTCATCTAGACAGAGGGCAGAGAATTGAACCTGAACATCTGGTGAATCAAACCTGAATTACCCTGGTGAAAAGACCATCTGGTTTATGCTGGTTAAAGCAATAGTGAAAATTCTGTCATTATCCACTCCCTCATGTTGTTCCAAATCTGTATGCTACTATTTTTTCAATTTTTTGGTTTCCTTGCATATGCATGTATTTACAATCACTGAACACTACGGTCCTAATAAAGTGCCAGACATGTTCTTCTGCTGATGTAGCCCATCTGCATCAAGATTCAACGTGTTACACATTCTGAGATGCTATTCTGTTCACTACAATTGTACAGAGTGGTAATCTGAGTTACAGTAGCCTTTCTGTCAGCTCGGACCAGTCTGGCCATTCTCTGTTGACCTCTATCATCAACAAGGCATTTTCGTCAGCACAACTGCCGTTTTTTGTTTTTGGCACCATTCTGTGTAAACTCGAGACTTTTGTGCAGGAAAATCCCAGGAGATCAGCAGCTACAGAAATACCCAGCCCGTCTGGCACCAACAATCATGCAACGTTCGAAATCAGTGAGATCAAATTTTTTCCCCATTCTGATGGTTGATGTGAACATTAACTGAAACTCCTGACCCATATCAACATGATCTATCTAAATACAGTTTATTTTTTTTCATTACAAATTCTGTTAACAGTCACAATAACTATAAGCACCATAACTGAAATGGAAGACAGATCCTAATCTGCCTTATTTTATGTAATTTCTTATTAAATTTAATTAGAATATTTTCAAAATCTGTTTAGTTCTAGGTGTAATTTTAGTTTTGAATCAGATAAATAAAATACACTCTTCAATCTCACTGTTGCTCACGTGCCAGTGATTACCGCTCTGGCTTCATACCATAGGTTGCTGACCCCTGATGTACATGCTTCTCTTTTCCATACAATGAGAGATCACAGTGACCATGGTGGTCAAGTTCCAAAAATTACCATAAAAGTTTGAATTTGCAAATGAGATAAGAGGTAGAGTGGACAGGAAGTTTATCAGTGAATAATAACTTACATTTCAGTCTTCAAGTTTCTCATATAAAGCTATTGTATGGCATCAAATGTTTTGTAATAAGGCTCAAAAGACATACAGACTACTTGATCTTAATGATTTTTATGTTGTTGGTGCTTTTATGTTGTTTTTTTTTTCTTTATCCTTTTGGAAGCCATGGTCACCCTGAACTGTTGTTAAATGGAAAAATAAAGCCTGTATATTCTTTAACACTTCTTCTTTAGTTTCCAGTGGAAAAAAAAATAGCAGCATACAGATTTGGAATTTGGAAAAAAAAAAAGACAGAATTTTAATTTTTGAACAATTCCTGAACTACCCCTATTCCCTACTATAAAAACCATGTTGTTTAAACAGGGCACTGATACTGATCGTGCAATAATTCAAAGCGCAATGGCAAACAGTTCTTTATATAAACGCATTTAAATAGAGCATTATCGATAAATTGATTTTTAACATGAGCATACTTCCTCACCTGTCCCAGCAGAGCAGAAAGTAGTGAACTTTTTCCACTGCCAACTCCACCACAAACGCCAACCAGTGAGCCCTGGGTGCACACAGCAGAAAACAGGCAATTAAATTATGTCATAGTGAGATTTAATGGAAGTAGAATGAGTCTAATCCATGTTATGAAAAGCTTGGTAAATAAGAGCTCTATTCAAAATGTGTTTTCCTGCAGGCAACACTTAATGCTGCCCACAGAAACAGCCTTTTTGTCTGAATAGAACGAGGTATTATTGACAGCTCAGTCTCGAAAAACTTTGAGCCACCTAACCTTACACACGTGACTGTGCTATGTACTGTATGGAAAATAGCACGTGGAATGGTAAAAATGTTCTGATGATTTATCACAGTAAAGGGTGGAATACCTTCTGTACGCACAGGTCAATGCGGTGCAGGGTTTTGTGGAGGGGTGGTCGAATACTCTGGGTGGAGGAGATGGTGCTCTGAGGGCTCTCCTGCTCCATGTGTGTGAGGAGATGTTCTGCATTGGGTTCCTCACTCTTCACTTTGCTCTCCTCAGTGATGTACAAGCTCAGTTTCTCCCTTCTGAAAACTCTCTTCATACCGCCTCTTTTCTGCTGGGGTCGGCTCTTCTTCCCCTGTGAACTGCAGGTCTTCTCCCAGGCCAGTGTGGCATCTCTGAACTCAATCACGTTATCAGGATATTCAGTTTTGATTGAGATCAGCTCTCTGTCCTCCATCATGAAGAGCTTCTGTGGGTGAAAGTGGAAGCATTGACCATTGGAATTCTGGGTTTATTTGGCAAACGGCACTTTAAAGGGATAGTACACCTAAAAATGAAAATTCTGTCATCATTTAGTCACCCTCATGTTATTCCACACCCGTATGAAACACAAAATAAGATATTTTGAAGAATGTCCAGCATGTCCTTTTCCATTCAATGAAAATAAATTATGAAAAACATAAAAGTACATAAAAGTAACCATATGACTCATGCGATGTGTACAAAGTCATCTAAAGCCATATGAAAGCTTTAAGTGAGGAAAACACCTAAAATCTTCTTCTCCACTGTAGCTCTCAAATCTCATTCAATTCAAATATGACACGTCAAAATGCATTGAGACGCCAGGTTTGATGTCAATGGCCCGTTTAAGATCATGATGCCAAACAAGGCATGACGCGTATTAATGCAGCATTTGAACTGAACACAAGCACAAATTAAATTTGAGAAATAAAGCAGAGGGCAAGATTGTCAGTGAATAACGAATCTAAAAAATTGTATGACTTCAGGAGACTTGGAATATAGTGCAAAAAGTAGTTTGTACCAATTTTAATGATACTTTTGAGGTACTTTTTTATTTTTGGAGCTTGACAGCTAGACCTGGATATTCCGCAATATATCTTCCAGTGCATTCCATGGACTAAAGTAAGTTACCAGGGTATAAAACAACATGAGGGTGAGTAAATGATGACAATTACATTTTTTGGATGAATTATTTCTGAAAAATAATTTTCTGTGGATGCAAATGTGAAATGTTTGGTGTTGACCTGGAATCTTTTGACGGCAACGACACCTTCTGATAAAGCACGCACCGCAAGGGGCGTGACCTTTAGGGAAAAGGTCATGGAGTTAAAAACAGCAACAACCGTGAAGGCCTGCGAGTTGCAACAGAAAGGAAATGGGCATCAGAGAGATCACATTGTTTACGAGCCTCATGTAATGTATGAAGAGTGAAAATATAGCTTTACCTGTGCTGCAGTGAAATCATAACCCAAAGCCATGTGGAGAGTAAACGTGCACACACTAGCAATCACCACCACGACTGGAGCCACACCCACTGTGAGGCTCTGAACACAGCCAGCCCACTCCAGTATCCTCCTCTCTTCGGATCGAACATCTGGAGACACAAACAGAATAGGTGACAGAGAGTATAGAGAACATTTAGTCGATTTTTTAATGGCTATGTTCAAACAGTCAGTGTTTGGGATTGATAACCATATTTACTAACAGTTGTGACAATCAGATTGTTTTGTACTGTACATACAAGAGCAGACAGGAGAGGATCAGATGAACAGGTCACCAAAGTCAAACCACTTTCTCTAACTCGCAAAAAAAATCCCGCCTGTGTCCCGCCTGACAGACGACAGACTTTGTGTTGTATTTTTAAGTATATTAAGCTTATATGTGTTTCTTTAGCACTCCAAACAGGACTGACCTCCTTAATCTGCTGCTGTGTGAATGCAGCAATACTGTGTTTATATCCTACAGTATGGTTCCTTATTTACAGGGGCCAAACTGTGATCAATCCAGCAACAAAACTAAGAACTATAACTGAAACAGAAGTCAGATCGTAATCATAAATGGGATGCTGTGGTAGATTGGACTGGTGAGGTATTGGCTGGTGTCCAATGTCCCATTTTGCCCTCCGCCTTCACACTAATATTTGTGTCCTGACTGCTCGCAAGCTGGCAAATTCATTCACTATTGCTCTATGGCTCATGGCCAAGGTGTTTTGCTACTGGTCCAAACAAACATAATCACTAGACATAATATCAAAAACATTATTGAATCTCCAATTATTCAGATATAAAGCATGTTAATCTTTGCAAATGGTGATATTTTATTCATAAGTGCATGCAATAAAGGTGTAAATAGAAGACAGAAGTTCATGCAACCATGCAAAATGAAACTTTTACTCTCCCACATGTTGTTCCAAAAATGTGACTCTTCTGTGGAACACAAAATTAGATGTTAGGTACAATTGTAGTCTCAGTCACCATTTACTTTCATTGAATCTTTTTCCCATACAATGTAAGTGAAGGGTGACTGAGACTAACATTCTGCTTCAGATTTTGGGTTCCAACATGATGGTGAGTAAATGATGGCAGAAAGTAAATTTTTGGGTGAACTATCCATTTAAACACCCCATGAAATCACAATTGGTGTTTTGGAGAGTTTTTCCATTTTCATTAGAGCCATGTCACATTTTAAATTTACAGTTTTTTTCTCTTCCGGGAAAACAGACCAAAAATAGTTTATGACAGCAAAAGCCTATTGACTATTTTAGAAAAAGATTAAAAAAAATTGTTTATTAACACAATACATAAAAACTGTGCATGTCAAGTAATTTAATGAGGTTGATAATGGATTACTGAACAGTAAATTAGGTGCATCTCACTTTAAAGAGTTACTGTATTCACCCACCCAAATTAGTTTTATCTAATTCCCAACAAAGTCTCTCCAAAGGTAATATGGATCTGAGAGAATGAAATACTTCGTAAATTAATCTTTAACCTCAGGGACTTTCAGGACATTCAGATAATGGAGGAGCAAGGAGGGAGTGAGGCAAAGCCAGTGAGCTTATGAAGCTGGAGAGCTACAGAGTTGATCTCTTGATTTCCAGGGAGAATGAGAGATCTAAGCTCAGGCAAACAAGAAGTGACCGTTTAATGACAGTAGCTGACACAGTGCTACTGTTTGTGTGCGCGTAGTTGAGTGGCAACTCACTTTGGATGTTGTTGGCAAACGGCGTCTCCCAGCAGTACATCTTAATGAACTTAATACAGCCCAGGATCTCGTTCATCAGCCGGACGCGCCGGTCCGTAACCACCACACACTTCTTACGGAAATATGCTGTTAGGCGGGAGGCCAGCATCTGCGGGAAATAATTAAAATATGAAGAACGACCTGTACAGCCTGAGATGAGTTTGTGCAGACTAAAAAGGGAATTCCTCTGAGCTAAAACATTAGTGTATGGTACATAAATGACTGAATGTACAAACATGTGTATATGACTGTTTGGCTACATTAACATCGCAAGGTGCCCAATTCTGATCTTCTGCTCAAATCCGAAGTGTGTTTGAGGTTGTTCACATAATATTTAAAATGTGACCCATAAACAAATTGTAAAAAAATATATTTTAGCACCATTTGGTTTAATTATCTTCATTTATTAGTATTATTATCATTGATATCATAAGGTAGATATATTTTCTTATGATATGAAATTAGAAGAACTTTAGATCCCCAATCTTAAATAAATATTCTGGGTTTAATACAAGTTAAGCTCAATCGACAGCATTTGTGGTATTATGTTGATTACCAAAAAAAGTATTTCACTAAAAATAAATAAATAAAAATCGATGTTGAAGCGAGGTACTTACAATGGAAGTGAATGGGGTGAATTTTTGGAGGGTTTAAAGGCAGACACGTGAAGCTTCTCATTTTATAAAAATACTTAATTCTTCTGTTAAAACATGTGTCATAAAAATATCTTAAGGATTTTAGGGTTTACAGCATTATGACAGCATGGCAACAAAGTTGTAAAACTGGATACACCTTTACACAGAAAAGTTTATTAAGCGATTTTATCACACTAAAATTATATTATCGCACATACTGTTTACATATTTTGGCAATACTTCTGAAATATTGAGAATTTAAATGTTTAAGGATTGGCCCAATTCACTTTCATTGTAAGTGCCTCACATTTGTTTTTCGTTATGAAAAGGACGGACAAGTTGAACATTTTTAATTTTTTTTTGGTAATCAACATTATGCCACAAATGCTGTCATTTGAGCTTACCTTGTACTGAACATAGAACATTCCTTTAAATCTATGCATTAGCACTAATGTTTCAACTTCTGTTGTTACTGTTTAAACACGTCACAACATTTAAGACCATTTTACATGAATACATATTTTTATGTTTTCTTAGTAATAGCATATGGTGAAATTCATAATTTTTGGCTAAAACTTTACAATAAGGTCCCATTTGTTAACAACTTCAGTTAACAAGAAGTGGACAATACATTTATAGCTTTTACAGTTGAAGTCAGAAGTTTACATACACCTCAGCCAAATACATTTAAACTCAGAAATGTAATCGTAGAAAACAGTCCCTGTCTTAGGTCAGTTAGGATCACTACTTTATTTTAAGAATGTGAAATGTCAGAAAAATAGTAGAGAAAATTAGCTTTTTCAGCTTTTATTTCTGTCATCAATTTCCCAGTGGGTCAGAAGTTTACATTCACTTTGTTAGTATTTGGTAGCATTGCCATTAGCTTAGTTCAAACATTTTGGGTAGCCTTCCACAAGCTTCTCACTGTAAGTTGCTGGAATTTTGGCACATTCCCCGAGACAGAACTGGTGTAACTGAGTCAATGATTGTAGGCCTCCTTGCTCGCACACTTTTTCAGTTCTGCCCATAAATTTTATATCGGATTGAGGTCAGGGCTTTGTAATGGCCACTCCAAAACCTTGACTTTGTTTTCCTTAAGCCATTTTGCCACAACTTTGGAGGTATTGTGGCAGAGCAGAACTACGCTCTGCCCCTTTAAGAATCCACCACCACCATCTAAAATGGCTGTTCGTTAGAGTACCAGGTGTCATCAATAAAGGCAATCTATAAAGGTAACCAGGAAGATGGTTGTTGGGAGGAAAAAAAACAAGAGAGTGTTGAAGTTTTGGTGTGCCAAGCTGTGAAAGGAAAAAAGAAAGTTTGCTGCATTGTACTGTGATGTGGATAAGGAACGTGATTGGAGAAGAGAGGAAACAACAAAGGGACTAATTTGAAAAGTGCTCATCACCAGAGAGTGAGGCTTGGATTTTTCATCACCGATGTTTGCACTTCGAGTAAAAGTGGACTGGCATGAGTTCATTTGGTCTTCAAGTGCTGAAGAGCTCCATGGTCAAGGTGTGACAGTAAACATTTAAGGTCTAAAGTGGAAGCGTCAGGTGTTTCCTTGATTCTCTTGACCTACCTTTTTATTCCTGTTTGTTGGACTCACTCTGCGTCCTGCAGTATTGCCCACAGTCGCCGTTCAGGTACATTGCAAACTCTCCATGACCCAGCGTGCACCTTTCACAAACACTCCTACTGCCTTAACTCTCTCTCCTACACACACATACACTTAAATTATTATGTTATATTTGTATTGTTATTTGTTCTGTTGGGATTTATGTATTTAATTATTTCTGGTATTTTGTTTGAGTCTTTGACTCCTTGCCTTTTTACCTTTTTCTTTGTTATTTAAATACACTTATGCTTTGATACACTATTTTGTTATTGTTTAATTGCATGTAATTAGTGGCTTTTAGAGCTATCTGGGGCAATGTATTCATTTTGACAGGTTTAAACCTGTCTGGCACCTGAATTTTGTAATTTAAAATTAATTTAAATTTAGTACAGGGGCCAACACAGTTACAGACTGCTTAGGGTCACTGTCCATTTGGAAGACCCATTTGTGACCGAGCTTTAACTTCATGGCTGATATCTTGAGATGTTGCTTCAATATATCCACAATTTTCCTTTCTCATGATGCGTTTTTTTTTTTTTTTAAATGCACCAGTCCCTCCTGCAGCAAAGCACCCCAACATGATGCTGCCACCCCCATGCTTCACAGTTGGGATGGTGTTCTTCGGCTTTTTGATGGTAGTTTTGTAGCAATTGCTTCTTCCTGGCTGAGCAGCCTTTCAGGATATTCCAATACAGGACTTATTTTATTGTGGATGTAGATACTTGTCTCCCTGTTTCCTCCAGCATCTTTACAGGGTCCTTTGCTGTTGTTCTGGGATTGATTTGCACTTATCGCACCAAACTATGTTAATCTCTAGGAGACCGAATACGTCTCATTCCTGAGCAGTATGATGGCTGTGTGGTCCAATGGTGTTTATTGCTTGTACAGATGAACATGGTACCTTCAGGCATTTGGAAATTGCTCCCAAGGATGAACCAGACTTTGAGGTCCACAATTTTTGGCTGATTTCTTTTGATTTTCCCATGATGTCAAGCAAAGAGGCACTTTGAAGGTAGGCCTTGAAATGCTTCCACAGGTACACCTCCAATTAACCATTTAGCCTATCAGAAGCTAATTGCCTAAAGGCTTGACATATTTTTTTTTATAAAGCTGCTTAAAGGCACAGTTAATTCAGTGAATGTAAACTTCTGACCCACTGGAATTGTGATTTATAGTAAATTAAAAATGAAACTCTGTATGTAAACAATTATTGGAGAATTACCTACGTCGTGCACAAAGTAGATTGATTTGCCACAACTATAGTCTGCTATAATAAAATGTTTGAATGACTTCAACTGTATTAATCTTGGTTAATATTAATTTCAACTTTTTTTTTTTTTTATCTTCTAACATTAACAAAGATGAATCAATGCTGTAAAAATATACACGTATATTAAATATGAAAATGTCAAATTCAATGTAATTTCTGCTGTTCACACTATCATCCAAAAAAAAAAAACACATCTGTCACATGTAAATTGGGCCACACACAATGATAGTGAACATTCAGTTCATTACGGTATAATTATGTGTGCTTACCATAGTGGCATAGAAGATAACAAAGATGGCTGATCCCAGAAGTGCAGTTGGTCCTATGAAATATGTGGTGTATGACATGCCCAGAATTCCAACAAGCGGCCCACCAGCCAGCAGACAGCCCACAGAGACCGCCTCATACAGACGCTGTCCATCACTGGAGCAAATGTTCACCAGCTGAAAGGACAATAGAATGAGTCATCAAACTAAAGCATGACCTGGTTCATAGCTACCATCGCAAGTGAGGCAGTGCATTAAAACTGTTATAAAGCACTCAGACTTTGCAAACACAATCACAATTCAGTTGTGAAAGCAAAATGACGCAGGCTAAAACTATGCAAAAAAAAAGTTCTCAAATGTCACATTTCCTTCAATTCAACATGAAACAACAGTCAAACCATTTTACTTCCAGATTATCAAATCACTTTGTCACACGACCATATAGACAAGTGCAACAGTAGGTGAAAGTCTTGTATGCAGTTCTGATCAACATGGAAGTCATGGCAGTGATGAGACGTATACCAATTACACTAAACATCACATTCACACAACACAATTTACATATCAAATGTACACATACTTGCACAACACAATAATATACAATGTACAGTAAACAATACACATACAATAAAAATACAAAGAGTATAAAAAATATATATATATGCACACACAGTAGTTGTATGGTGAAGACTATAATTATGACAGTCCAGTGTGAGATAAGATTAATAAAGTGCAGTGCTGCTTTATATTGATCGTGAGAGATCAAGTGTTCAAAGTCTGATTGCTTGTGGGAAGAAGCTGTCATGTAGTCGGCTGGTGCATGTCCTGATGCTGCGATAGCGCCTGCCTGATGGAAGCAGTGAGAGCAGGCCATGACTCGGGTGGCTGGAGTCTTTGATAATCCTCCGAGCTTTTTTCCACACACCGCCTGTTATATATGTCCTGGAGGGAGGGAAGCTCACCTCCGATGATGTGTCTGGCACTTCACACCACCCTTTGCAGGTCTTTGCGGTTGTGGGTGGTGCCATTGCTGTACCAGACTGTGATGCAGCCAGTCGGGATGCTCTCTACAGTGCTGGTGTAGAACTGTATGAGGATGTGGTTGTTCATTACAAACTTCCTCAGCCGTTGGTGAGCCTTCACAATGGCCTCAGTGTGGACAGACCATGTCAGTTCCCCAGTGATGTGGGGAACTGACATGGTCCGTCCACACTGAGGCCATGTCAGTTCCCCAGTGATGTGGACACCAAGGAACTTTAAGCTGCTGACACACTCCACCGGTGCACCATTAATGGTGATGGGCCTGTGTTCTCTGTCTTTCCTCCTGAAGTCCACCACAAGCTCCTTGGTTTTACTGATGTTGAGGGAGAGGTTGTGCTCCTGACACCAACAGGTCAGAGTGTGCTGCACCCCTCTGTAGGCCTTTTCATCATTGTCAGTGATCAGAACAACCACTGTCGTATCGTCAGCAAACTTAATGATGGCATTGGAGCTATGTGTTGCTACACAGTCATGTGTGTACAGGGAATACAGGAGTGGGCTGAGAACACAGCCCTGCGGGGTTGTGACATATTTTCAAGTGAAAAGGCATATTCAAAGAGAGAAAAAATGTTGTGCAGGACTTGATTTTTAGTTGCTGGGATAACGAAAACTGGATGTTCCATACAAGAATGGAGCCAGGCCTGCATGCAAGTTTGTAGTTGACAGTGGAGGACTACTTTCCTTATGAAACACCACTTTTGAGTTTCTCTTCAATAGCATCTCGACATATCCAAATGGTAAGGCTTCTTTATCAAAATCTATTGCTATATTCTTTATTATTTTTGTTGTAACCTTTGTTAAATTAACCTGAAATAAATTACTGCATTAACAACTGGCAGAATTTTAGAATGGAGGCATTGCACTACGTGACAACAGCCTAAATAGATATCTGGCTATTGGTTAACATAACTTAAAAAAAAAAAAAAAGCCAAGGTTACGTCAGCCAAAAAGGAATGTCAAGGTGGAAGTTTGATAAATTTTTTTTTATAAATGTTCAGAATACCACGCACTGATGAATCCTATACATTAAGACCAGAAACGTATACGTATTATGAAAGTAAAAAAGGCCAACTTTGATTTTCGTGTTGGCTTATTTTAATTGTGGTCAGTAAAGCATGATCAGAATAGCTCTCTCTCATTATTTAAATTATAAGTGGAGAATCTTTTTCAAACTTAAAATATAGTGTTAGTAGTAAATAGTTTATAAAATATTCAAACAGTTCACCTCTCCTGTGCTGATGTCTCTAGTACTGCGGAGTCGCAGGATTTTCTGGAAGGCAATTGTGAGTGCGGCTCCCCTGAGGCGTGCAGCGGTGCGATAGCTGACAGCCCACATAAAAGCCAGAGACCATGAGCGCGTGAGCTCCATGAGGAAGATCCCACCGACCAGAGCCAAGCCGTACAGCAGCTTTACCTCTGAGCACTGAGAATACTCCAGCAGCGCTCGGATCAGCAGAGCCTGAGAACAACATGCCACAAACAAGGATGGTTTTCTCAGGGAAGAGAGTGGTGTACCACATATTTTTCTTTTAACTATTTAGTTATTTTATTTGAGCTGAATCAGAATTACATGAGGGAGAATGTCTAGTATCAGAACATCCACTGTTTTTGGGGTCAGGGGATCAACTTCAGCTCAAAGGAAAATACAAGAAAATCTCTACTCCTATATATCTAACTATCTTTTCACATGTCTGGGTTTGGAAACAAGAGAAAAATCCATGATTACCCTATAACAGAAAAAAAGCATAAGCGCTGGATTACAGCAGTTAGAAGATGCCAAATTTTCGGTCACTTCCTCAGCAGCTGTATTAGAAACCTCATTGCAGCTGCGGTAACTATTTTTTTTTAAAGCTAATTCCAGTTTAATATATTAAAGTATAATGTTATTATTTACATAATATAATTAAACGATTGCAAATACAAAAATGTTTGCTTGATTTACGCTGCTAAATAAGGAGGAAAGTGTCATCACAGTCTGTGAAAAGGGTCCATAGTCATCAACTCCTTCTGACTTAAAATTAAAGGGATAGTTTACCCCAAAATAAACGCTTGCATTTACTCACTCGTATGTTGAATCGTGTGCTATATTCATTAGACTTCTGAAGTCATAGGACAGCTCCAGTCCTCATTTATTGTAATAAATGCATGGAAAAATGCATTGTGTTCCATGAAAGATAAGTCATGGGTTTAGAACTACATGAATGCGAGTAAACAAATACAAGGCGGAAACTATTATAATTAGTTGTTTCTCCCACTTAAAGGGATAGTGTGGGTGAGAAATAGATACAAATTTAAGTATTTCTTTTTTTCATATAAATTCTCCCTGCCAGGTGGCGGCGAAATGCACATAGAATGCAAATCGGCAAAAACAAAGGATTTAAATATTGATCTGTTTCTCACCCACAATTATCATATTGTTTCTGAAGATATAGATTTGACCACTGGAGTCAAATGGATTACTGTTACGCTGCCTTTATGTACGTTTTAGAGCTTCAAAGTTCTGCTCATCATTCACTGCATTGTATGGACCTGCTTGTTTGTGTCCAGCGGAAGAAAGTCAGTCATACACTAATCAGAAGGAATGAGGGTGAATAAATGATGAGAGAATTTTCATTTTTGGGTGAGCTATCCCTTTAAGACATTTCTGCACATGCCTTCACAGTGTTTGAGAAATAAAAATTACTTTCAAAGATCCATGCCCACTTTTCAACTCATTCTTATGCCTTTGGTCAAATATGTGTGCCAGTTATAACATGAGCATTGCCTTAAACAAAGCCTCAGGCATGCGTGGTAAGAAAATTATGTTTAATTTATAGTAATCCCTGATACACCTTTTATCCAATACTTGGAGTTTTAATGGCGCATGTATTCAAATAATCTTTTTAAATCCCAGTTTAATTACACCAAATTGTTAAATGCCAAATGAAAGATAACTAACAATAGAAGCCACAAACAAACTTTCTAATCTCTTGTAATACATGAGTGGGTCATTTAAAAAATACCTTTTACATTTTAAACTTGTGCTTAAAACATCCAAGGACATGTTTTTGGCCTTCATGGAAAACTAGGTATTACAGCTAATTTTTGAGGGATAGTTTACACAAAATCCCCAAATCCTGTCATTTTCTCACCTTTGTTGTTTCAAACCCACATGTCTTTTTCTATTTTCATTGTGGAACACAAAAGGAGATGTTAGGCAGAATGTCTCAGTCATCTCCTTTTGGTTTACACATAAGAAATAAAGTCATGTGTGTTTGGAACAACATTGAGTGTGAGTAATGATGACAACATTTTCATATCTGGGTGAACTATCCTTTTAAGCATGAATGCAGAGGAAATAATATGCCTTATTTGGAACATTTATTACAAGTAAATGTTCCTGCTGCAGTGACAATGACTGACCCAAGCGACACAAAACAAATCAATGGGGGGAAATAAGTGTGCTATTTTGTAACATGTAATCCCTGATAATGCTATTAAGTGAGTGCTGACTGGGGCATGTGCGGCCTTGTGTGGGCAAATAAAATGAACAGCCACTCTTCCCAACAGTGACTCCCAGATACACCAAAATAAATCCTTTCATAGTGAAACTAATAAGAAAGATATTTTATACCTCACTACAAATCACTTTTTATTGAATACAGATCTAAGCTCATTTGGCAAAACGAAGCAGCAGCAATAATTTGAATAACATGCCCCTTGGGCCATAGAGAATCCAGGCACACTTCATAATCCGGTGGATTAACACCAACAGTAGGTAAGGAAATGGATAAAAAACCTTTGGTTTCCATTACAAATTCAGCATGAGCTCCAAATACTATATAATTTCTGTATTGATCTCTTAGATATATAACTGTTCATAAATGAGTGTTTGTAAGCAGAAAAAAGCACATTTAACACAGCTCAGCATGACACTGACAGCATATCTGCTGTGTAGCAGAGCTGTGGCTCCATAAACATAATGACTTCTGGTATTGATAATGCCTATAAATTATACAAATTTATGACTAGAAGTTAGGGTTTGGACAAGGAAAGCAGATCAAATGTCAGCATCAAAGGTCAACTCCATCCCAAGTCAGTTATTTCACAATGAAAATGAAACCAATTTAAACTCACAGGTCCAAAAAATCCCGCCACCATGGTGATGAGCAGAGAGAAGATTGCCACCAGCATTCGGGTCTGACAGAACCTCCAAAACACCCGAGATAAAGACGCCCCTTCTTTCCCCCGTCTCTTCAGCTCCTCGTGCCACAACCACTCCAGTCTGAATAGAGGACATTGTGTATAAAACAACATAGAATATATATATATACATATATATATATATAAGCAATATCACATGAGCAAGAGTGCAATATGGCCCTACATCAGCACTGCTGTGATTAGTGCCGTAGTGCTGATTTTGGGCCATATAGCACAGTTGCGAGTGTGATATTGCTTATATACAACAGTTCAATGAACAAGTCAATTTTACGGTCATAAAACACATTTGTGCTTCAAACTACTATCTTATGCAATGGATCAGAATCTGCCGTTGCTGGTTCAAACCAAATGATGCATACAAGCCTTTGTTAGTCAGTTCAAAACTGTCTCTTCAGAAATAGTATCACGGCTTGTGCTGTTTCAAACAAGATATTGGATAAACAAGGATGGATATATGTGTGTGTGTGTGTGTGTGAGAGAGAGAGAGAGAGAGAGAGAGAGAGAGAGAGAGAGAGAGAGAGAGAGAGAGAAGGCTGGAGCATGTGCGATCACCTGTTGCAACACCCAAGCAGAGATGCTGTCAGCTTTATGGAGATCAGCTTTCTCAGTGGAAAAATAGCATCCAACAGGAGGTATTTCTCCCTATTTTCGCAGTAGCCGGTGCACAAGACTCGATCACTATAGAAACCGCAATGTCCTCCATTTTAAACAGCATCCATTGTGTAATTAATCAGTCTGTTTTGTCTCTCAGCTGTGATGAGCCGTAATGCTGAAGTTGTTTGTTTAAAGCCATTTAAAGCTATAGCTGTAGTTGTGTAGAGTAGTAAGTGTAGTAAGCAATCATGAAGAGCTGTTGTATGTAAACGGCTGACACAGATTCATTTCACGTCACCTAACTGGCTCTATCTTTTGCCACCACCTGCTGGCTAACATATGTAAGGTAAAAAAAAAAAAAAGGCATTGCTACAGTATGCAGCTACTAAGGTGTTTTGAATGTTGTTTTAGGCAAGTCAATACAGTGTCCTTACTGGTGCAACTCAAAAGATCCTATCTCTAAGTCTCAATTATCTTCAGGTCCCTAATTCAATACAAGCCTATAGGATTTTTTGCCCACTTTATGGTCTGCCAGGCGAAAATCGTAAATCTGATCTCTTTGAAAATTAATAGCACACCTCTCCTCAACAAGTAAAACTATTTAAGGTATTATTCAGTTTTCCATTGCAGAAACTGTGCGGAATGAGTTTAACCACTTGCGTAATTTTGAAACAGTCAAGGAAAAACTGGAACAGTACAAAATCATCAATCTTGTAAAACATCTACTGTAAATTATTCACCTTCTGATTGAATCAAGGCTTTGGGGTGTGTGCATGGTCGATGAGAGGTCAAAAAGGAAAGAGAAACCACACAAAAAACAAGAACCTTGAAGATTGATCTTTTAATTCCTTGGTACTGTAGCTACATGCTGTTAAATTTCACTGGTATTGGTATCGACTAATGAAATGTAAGTATTGTGGGGAACACTGCTTATAATGTAAGCCTATTTAATTGTGCATGGTAGATCTTACTATAATAACATGATGAAAAGTAGATCTCATTCCATAAATGTGTGAGCACCCCTGCCTGATATGAAAACTATGAATAAGTATTGTTGCATGAATAATAAGTAAATACATTAATTCTGCACACCTAGCCTATAATAAACTACAAACAAATATTGATGTAAAGTCTAATTAACCTATGTCATTCCCCCACAGAACAGAGAGAGAAAAACACAGTGTAGAATGTCAAAACCCTGGTAACAGCCCTGTGTGGCCTGACTTCAGAGACATTTCAGTTAAATGCCCACACCAAAGCCTACAGATGCCTTTCAAGGACTGGCATGAAAATCCCACTCACACTGTTTTTTTCTATACAGTATCTCACAAAGTACAAAACATTTGGCGAATTTGATCTTATTTTTTTATCCTTCTAAAGTCCCAACCCCCTCTGTTATGAAGAGGCGTTATGCAACTGTTCCAGACCCCAGAAAAATATCCACTCTACTGCACCTTTGCACAAGCATGTACACATGACTTAAACATGTCCATCACTTATCTATGGCAAGAATCCAGTAACCCAAGACAAAGACCCTGAGGCAAAACACTGAAAACTGACACTCTAGTGGCATAACTCTGAAGCTATTTGGGTGGCAAATACAGAGCCTGTATTTAACATAGGATCACCAACAACAACATACCCACGTACGTGCAAATCAATTGGAAGGTGCAGCTATATACTAACAAAGTCAGAACACTCATGTGCACTGAAAATAGATAACATCAACAAGGAAAAAACATAAACTTGATTTATAAATTTGATACTAGCCACCAGGTATAACTACACTGAAGATGGAGCGGTAATCCACACATAAATGCAGAACCGATTGCAGTAGTGCAGTAAAGTTTAGTTTAGTTTTTGCAAATTGCTTTTGTACTCATACATGCACAAAAATGTGCACACACATGTTGATTCACAAATATAACTGGTTTGATCTGTTACCACATATTGAAAGTGTTTGTAATGTCAAATATTCCAGAGTAAGAACATTTGAAGTGCCTTTTATGTCATTAAAATAGTGAGGATTAATATAGACGAAACACACACAAAAAAATTATCATATAAATGATCATATTTTGATCTATTACGTTTTTTTTACTTTACATTTAAGCAACATTATTTCAAAATGATACAAGCTTATTCTACTCAAATGCATGTGATATAAAATAAACAAAAATTAGGTAAGTAATCCGAAAACAATCGGATTAGATTACTTTAACATGGTTGATTAATTAATCTAATTAATCTTTTTGAAAAAGAGTAGGGGTGTAACCCCGGTGTCCTGGACAAATTTGCCCCTTGGCCTCTGTCCATCATGGCCTCCTAATCATCCCTGTATACTGATTGGCTTCATCACTCTGTCTCCTCTCCACCAGTAAGCTGGTGTGTGGTGGGCGTACTGGCGCAATATGGCTGCCGTCGCATCATCCAAGTGGATGCTGCACATTGGTGGTGGTTGAGGAGATTCCCCCCTTCCTTGTAAAGCGCTTTGAGGTTACTGATAAAGCGCTATATAAATGTAACTAATTATTAATTAATTATTATTATTATTAATCTAAATAATCACAATTATATATAAATATATTATATTATATATAAATATGTGCGGAGAAAGACCCTGAAATAACAACAATTAAATATATAATGATTAAATAATAATAAATAGTTATATTTTAATAATTATAAATAAAATATATATATTATAAATATAATAATTCAGATAATTAAACTTTTACATTATTGCAGCAGATGAGTAAATCTGAGTAAATTATTTTGCAATCGAATTTGTCAATCAGTCCTAGATAGATTTATTAAAAGGGCTTTTGTCAATGTAAACCTGTGTCAGACTGACACTTTTGGAGTGTCTCACTTTGGTTCCGTCAAGTTATAAGTATACAATTTTTAGGTGACTGTGTCAAGTTAAACTAGTTTGAAACTTAGAAAAACAGGTCTTAAGACCTAGCATTCGGATTTGCGCACCAATAAGCGGTGTTTGAATTCTGGGGCTCAAAAATAAGGTTTAAATACAAGAATGCATTTTATCTTGTGCTTTCTGCAATCGTTAAGTGTGGTTTGCTCTCTATATAAGCTGTGCATTGCCTATACAGCTGGAATGTATTTTTTATATAATTAATTGCATTGAATTAGCACGTTAAATCAACAGTCCTACATAAAATTTGGAAGTGGTGGTGGTGTAGTGGGCTAAAGCACTAAACTGTTAAGCAGAAGTTTGTCGGTTTGATCCCCGCAGTCACCACCATTGTGTCCTTGAGCAAGGTACTTAACTCCAGGTTGCTCAAGAGGAATTGTTCTTGTAATAAGTGCACTGTAATTCACTTTGGATAAAAGCATCTGCAAAATGCATAAATGTAAATGTCAAAATTTAACCCAAGAGATTACGTTACTGACTGCAATTTTAGTCATGTAATGTAATCAGTACCATATTACAATTCAGAAGTAATCTACCCAGTACTGTTGACAGATGGTTATTTACTGGCCCAAGTTAAAAGAGCACATCTCCAATTTTGGCTCCTAAATATGGCTGGGGATCAAGCTATTTGGATGACAAACACAGAGCCCGTTCACCCAAAAATGAAAACTGTGTCTCATTTACTCACCCTTATGCTGGTCCAAACCTGCTTGACTTTATTCTTTCGTGGAACACAAAAGGAGATTTTAGGCAGTATGTTAGTCTCAGTCATCACTGACTTTCTTTGCATCTTTTTTCCATACTATGAAAGTGAATGGAGGCTAACAACCTGCCTAACATCTCTTTTTGTGTTCCACTGAAGAAAGTAAGTCATGGAACAACACGAGGGTGAGTAAATTATTACAGAATTTTCATTTTTTGGTGCACCATGCCTTTAGCATATGATCACTGATCACAACAACAGTCCCATGTGAGTGCCAATCAACAGCCTCCTAATGTCTTATCCAGAAAATTAATGTAATGTGGGTTAATCTCAGATCTGCAAAGGCTGGTACAGTGAAAGGGCAATTACAGATTATAGGTGCTTTTTCATGTTACTAATGTCCCCAAGAAACCCTTTGAGCTCACCTTGACTCTAGCCAGTGAGCCAGCTTATTGGTAAGGGACACGGAGTGCGGATCTAACGTGTTAATGACATAACTGTCCTGCAGGAAAGGTGCAGCCTAACTCTCTCCTTCTGATGTCTAATCCCTGCTATTAATAACACCCACCTGCCATAACACTCGAGTCAGTGTGAGAGTAGGAGTTAAACATCTATCATTTCCCACCGTGACTCAAGGGATTCCCACATCAACAACACACTCCCACCTCTTGTTATCAACTAGTCAACTGTGCCAGACCTTGGCCCAGGTAATGGTTTCTAATGGCTCTATTTGTTAACGTTTCAGAATTGGCAAATATGTCAAGATTCCTGACTTGTGCCTGGCTCCAGTGTACTTCTGTTCAAACAAATGTGCAAATGAACTCTGCTGCATCATACAAAACGGATTAGCAGGTTTCCGACAAGGCTGACTGTTGCTCACCTTTGGCAATTATTTTCCGATGCCTCGTGGCAGGACAGACCCCATACGTCTTCCATTCTGAGACAAGATGCTTTGTAGGCCCTCCATGCCAATGGAGAGAGCCATTGTAGAGTCATAAAGGAAAAAAATCCAGCATTGTCCACAGGGTGTTGATGTCTGGGGAAAAAAGGAACAGTTTGGCTCATATTAGTCATCTAGGTGCTATGTCTGAGAACAGTGCGACTTTGAACGCAAGAGGAGGACTGAGAACCTCTTTACTCGCTGGGGCCGAATGGAAGATGAATCATACATTTGTGTTTGAACAACAGTTTGCACATCTCTCTCAGAACTCTTAAGGGGCAGTAAAAAGTTCAGCGGCCTTCTATCAGCCAGCATGTTAAACCTGCACTGTCTGTGAGAAAATGATAAGAGCAGCCTTATCAGGTCCTTCTTCACCGTTGTTTGGATCAGAAAGCCAACATAGCAAACATATTCTAACACATACTGTACAGTGAGGTTCAAAAGTCTGAGAACACATGAAACGCGGGAAAATCTGGGATTCAAAAATGTAAACCTCAATAGAATTTTTGTGGATTTAGAAAATTTGAAAAGACACTGTATCTTGAAATATTCAAGATTCAGCAATATTTCTAATCAAAAGCATCCAAATTCGTGAAACTAACCGTGCTAACTCATTTGTGCAAAGGGTCAGATTTCCTTGCTTCCATTAAAGCGCACAAGATGCTCTGTATAACATATTAAAATCATGCTGGGTCAATATGGATCACAGGTCCATGAGTCCATTCCAGCTCAAAAGGTGGACAAACCAAATACTACAAAATTCATGGTAATTTTTAAATAAATTTTTTTCTCTCAATGTGTCATGCCGAATGCTCTACATAATTTCCAATTAAGATTTATTAGAAATTAGCAAATTGGTCATTAAAAAAATGAATTTTCACTAGCGGTCTCAGACTTATAGACCCCACAGTACATAGTCATTTTGACAACCATAACCAAGAGAACTTACTTGTGTGTGATCCTGAAAGGCTTCAATATCTGTAAGCTATGCCGATATCTGCCTCTTCGTTTTGTTTCATGGCCCAATTCGGCTTCATCATCTGGGTCTGGTAAAGTCTGGGGAGGGGACAGGGTCAAACCCTCTACCCGTCCTACAGCCTCCAAGGCATCTGGGAACATAACTACCTCTAGCAAACACAAACAAAAAAAAGCACTCAACAAACCTCTGAAAGCAAAATACTACAATGGGGGAATTCCTGATTGTGCTGACTTAGAGTGTGTCTAACTTAAAAGCAGTTTCCTCTACAGCTATGGCCTTGGGTACAAATATAAAGTTCTTATCTATTAAAAGATGGCTGCTGGAGGCCTCAAGGGCTTGTGGATACTGAGAAGGAGGATATTTGAGCTGGCTCTGTGTGTGTTGACCCTGTCACTGATCCATCTGTGGCGTAAGCCACGATAAAGTAAATCCAGCAATACAGTGACTCTCTGTATCTGTTCACTGTACGTCAGCAATGGCTGCCAGATAATGAAGGATAAGAAGCTAAATAGAGTTTCATTATTTACACTATACACGCAGGAATTTGTGTGAATTTGTAGTTAAATATCCGTAACGAAATAATATATGCTTATGCATTTTTTAAAAATGCCCTTTTGACCCATTCTGACACTTTCTCTGGGAAAATATCTCAGAAAATAAAAACAGCTAGCTCAAAGTAGGACATCAACATACACTCACTGAGCATTTCATTGGGAATACTATGGTCCTAATAAAGTACCCAACGTGGTCTTCTTCCGAACACCTCAAAGTTCGATGTTTTGTGCACTCTGAGATGCTATTCTGCTCGCTACAAATGTGTTTATCTGACTTACCGTAGACTTTCTGTCAGCTCGAACCAGTCTGACCATTCTCCATTGACCTCTCTCATCAAAAAGGTGTTTCCATCCACAGAACTGTCGCTCATTGGATGTTTTTTTGTTTTTGGCACCATTCCGAGTGCATGGTTTTACGCACTGCACTGTTGTCACATCATAGGCTGATTAGATAATCGCATGAATATGTAGGTGTACAGGTGTTCCTAACATAGTGCTCAGTAAGTGTATATATCAATGCTCTTGGAAAAATAAAATGTAAACAACTTTGGGGTCTATATAAGGTAAATTTGTTATGTTTGTCAGCCCTTATCTTCAGTTCCAAACTCACATTATCAATACGTAGGTAGTTGATGCATTACATGTCCTTGAGCTTTAATTGTCAACATCGGGATATTAGTAGCTTCATATTTGTGAATGTATAATGAAAAATGTGTATATTTAGGTGTTATTACTGGTCATCACTTCATAGAGTTTTTCCACCATTTCAATTTAAATGGTCCTATGGTGTAAACAACAACGTAACGTAGTCTCTCAATTAATGAGGTCATAAAAACGGCATGCATAATAATTATTAGTAATAGTTGAAAATAGTTTTAGATGGATTTTAGCTTGTGAAATACCCATGTTGTACACAATTTGATCCCAGAATATCTGGAACCTAGACACCAATTAAAAATTGTAGGTGATCCACAAACTATCACTTTTGAGCACTTGAGTTAGAACCTAAATCTGGAAATTTACCCTCTGGTTTGCCCCAGGGGGACTAAACTAGAGGTAGACCAATACATCAGTTTTACCAATTAAACAGTGATGATAGTTGCTTTTTTGGAACCATCAGTTATCTGCAAAAATCCATGCCAATAGTTGCAAGTAGTTTTTTAATCCTCTGTGTTCCTCTGAAAATTACGTTTTGTTAAAATTGAAATGTGACTATAGAAACATCCCTCAACAGCACATGCATTGTGTCTCCAACTTCAAATTGTGAATAATATAGAGTCAATAAAATCTTAATTAGGTAAATATTAAATATAGAGTATTGTAACGGAGCCAAGTCTATGTCATATAAAGTCCAGGTGTGTTTCAGGCTTGTTAAAAGTCCCATGTTATGCACCCAATTTTCTTTTTTTCTGATTATTATTGGGATTTTGGTTGAAAAATAAACAAAATCTGGGATTTAGATCTATGTCTGTGCCGACTAAGAAAATGTCGGAACATTCTATTAATCGATTTGAAAAACGATCGACCGATTAATCGGTTATCTGCCTTTTCCACCACCCAAGTTATCGGTATCAGCAGAATCCACTATCAGTTGACCTCTAGACTGAACCTGTACTAATTGTAAATGAGTCACTTTGGATAAAAGCATCTGCAAAATGGCTTTAAGTAATTAGAAATAAAGTTGATACTCGATTGTTGCTCTGTGGTGTAGCACACTTTAGACATGTATGACATTTAATACATAATGCTTATGCATTATACCTGGTAATAATGAACAAGAAAGTACAGTAACTTTCTTACTGATAACCCATCTTTCTTATCTCTATTTCTGTATTGGTTCCCTGTCTGGGCAGCAAGAACTTTTTGTTCTCACTGCCATATCTGGACATGTACCCCACCAGGACACTCGTAAAGACACAAGATGGGTCATTAAAACTCCTTTAACTCTAACTAACATTACAGTTCATGTACATTGTGGTAGTTCAAACGTAGTGTAAAATCAGTAACATATCTATGGCTCTGAAAGTTTATAAAACAAGTTAGTGAGTGAGTGAGTGAGTGAGTGAAGAAGGTCACTTACATATGAACAGACAAATAACGTCGGGATTTTCACCCTCTTTCCTTTCAGCTTCAAAAGCACAGGGATATTCCCACTAGACCGATATGATTTATTTATAAAGCCGATGTTTGTCGGGTCCCTTGCTGCATGTGACACATCTTCTTCTTGGAAAATAACTTTTAGACAACATGTACACAGCTCCGGTGCAAAAGTTCCACAGTGTTAAAAAGGTAAAAAAAAAAAAGTGAAGTGGAAAGTTTTCACACTCTTCTCTACTTTAAACTTCAGCACCGCTCAACGCGGAGCGACGTTTTGAAACGTGCCACTGCACAGCTGACGGAATTCCCTAAATGCATCCTACGTCACGTCTGACCAGCCAATCACGGATTTGCTTTGATGGTATCGATGGTAACGGAGCACGAGGGGAAGAGAGGGGCACGTGGTGATCTTTACAGCAGCGAGCAGACAGATTAACAGGCTATTTTGGGCCGACTCGTGGCGGGACATCTGAAGAGCATTGCTAGATATGGAGGTAGAAGATTAGTCTAAAAAGATACGCGTTTCTTACTCGAAATGTTGTAATAGCTGTTCCAGAACACACTTGTTTTTTTTTTAAACTTTGCGAAATTGAGTCCGCAGTCTAATAAAATGCTCCTTTGTGTACCTGAATTTATTACGTAATGATAAGACTGAAGACTTTGCACCGGCTTTCGCTCTTGACACTGAAAACAAACAATGAATCACGGCCAAAACTGCGCTTACTCAATTATATTGAGTTATTTATACCTTATTGGGTTTGACAAAGAAACGTTTAGTTACATATGAGTAGAACATGCAAGAAGAATGTATGCTTTCATTCATGAGGACGTCACGACCTTAGGCAGTGTTGACATGGAAGAAAATGTCAATTGGCAGCATGTCAGCTTGATTTTTATATAACATGACACCTTGCAGTGAAGAATACACATTTAAATGAGTAAACACAAGTCACAAATATGTTTACTGACTTCAATGGAGTATAGTTGACATGAAATGTCAAGCAGAGACACCAGTTACCTGCAGTACTTTATCTAAAACGGATTAAAACAATATGTATTTTTTTTAGTCTCTAATTCTTGTATAATTATCCAACATGCAATTTTAACGATCTCTATTTTTATTTTTTTATTTGAACTGCAACAGATCTAAAATTCAAATAAACATTCAATTTAAACGTCCTCTTCATGTTGAAAAAGTTGATGACCATGTTATTTGTTACTTATCCATAGCCAAAAAAACCCCCTTAATTACAGTTACATTTGAAACGTCATGAAATCACTTCATGCAACAACTAAAGACTATACTGCACAACTACCCACTATGTGATTAAAAACCAGTTCTACTCTTAAGACTAAATACTACAGTCTCTACAGGTGGTATAAACTTACACGATGAATGTTTTTGTGTTCCAGAACTGTGCTGTAGTGACCTCTGTTGGCATATAATACACTGAGGACCAGTGTCCAAGGTCTGTCTCACCCACACTTATCATATTGCTTCTGAAGATATGGATTAAATCATTGGAGTCTTATAGATTACATTTATTATGTCATATTGGAGCTTCAAAATTTTAGTAGCCATTCACTTGCATTGAAACAGACCTACTGAGCTGAAATATTGTCTCAAAATATTGCCTGAAAAGAAAGTCATACACATATGGAATAGCATGAGGGTGAGTGAATTAGATAATTTTCATTTTTGAGTGAACTATTCCTTTAAATGACGCAATTGCAACTCTTTGTTAATTTGTATATAATTTGTTAAACTGCTTTTAACTTATGCTGATTTAAATGACACAAATAAATGTGTCTGGAGGGTATGATTCTCATTACTGTAGAACAGTAATAATATGATTAGATAACGAGAATAATGAGAATCATAATTGATATTAGTGAGAATTATAAATATATATTATAAAAATTATGCGAAACATCCAGATGCAGCATTACAATAATACAAATGTGCTTAGTTGTTATGAAAATAATATCACAATGCACAAAATCTTAATGGTGAAACTGTTCTTATTTGTTTGACTTTTGAGGTGAAAAATGACCCCAACCTGTCTTCATAATTTCCCCCCTTTAAATGTTTTGAGGTCTTTTTTATTTATCAGAAGCATTGAATACATTGAGCTAAAACACAGCTCTTATTGGGAACAGAACTCTTGTTTTTTTCTACCATTAACGTGAGTCATGTATTTCAGACCACTCACTCACTCACCTTAATGTTGTTATGTGAGCTTATCCACTGCTGTCTGTTAGCCTGCTGAGAGTCATACATTAACTGTCCAGAAATCACTTAGATGGCTTCATTTTACTAGGAAATCTGCTGAACACAGGCAATCAATGAAGTGGATCCAAATCTCTCTATTAATATCCATGCAGCATTATGATATATGCTGGCCGGCAGTCAGGATCTGAGCATCAATACCATTCATTTTGCATATCAGAATCAGAATGAGCTTTAGTGCCAAGTGTTCTCACGTAGACGAGGAATGTTTTTTGGTGATAGGAGAAGCAAGAGCACATAGAACATTACAGACACAGAATATAATACAAGGTATGAGTATAAATAGACATACAAATAATAGGACATATAACAGAATGGCGTATGTACACGTGCAAGTGGTAATGTATGTGCGAGGTAGGGGTATGTACGATTATTAAATATGTGAATTTACATATGTACATGAGATATGTATTTACATTATTGCACTATGGGGAAGTCCTGAGGCAGTTTAATTGTTCATGTGGTAAATGGCCTGAGGGTAAAAACTGTTCTTGTGCCTGGATGTCCTGGCGCTGAGTTCTCTGTTGTGTTGGCAAGGGCAACAGTTAAAAGAGGGATTAGGCAGGGTGTGTGGGGTCCAGAGGGATTTTACCTGCATGTTTCTGGAGAGGTCTTGGACAGGTGGGCACCAATGGATGGATGCATATATGAACCCTGAGTAGAAGTTAGTAGCACATCAAACAAAAAAATACACACAAAACATCACTATGTATACATAATGAAAGAGAAAACAGAGCAAAATGGCATGACATCAGAGTGCACAATGTACTGGTAATGCAGTCGGTGCCATGAATATGAGAGACTGTCCTTGCAGAATGTCACTGATCCTCAGTGGGGTAACAGAAACAATGTATTGTCTGATGGTAGCAGACAGGAGGATCTTCAGTAGAGCTTCTTGGAGCAGTTGTTTTTAACTGGTTTTGCTTAAGGGAACAGATTTTACATTGGATACAGAGTACCAAATTTATTTATCATACAATTGAATTGAAAAAAATATGTCCTTAAAATCATTTTTAAGGACATATTAAGTCATATTATCATATTAAGATGTATTTTTACAGTTGTCTTCAATTGCTTAGACACTATTATTAATTCCATGAGCCAAATACACGTAACATAACATCATTTTCCAAAAGAAAGATTAATTTCTCAAAACTGTTACCGTTATTCCGGTGTTTCACACAAGTTGCAATTCTGTTCATATTTTTTTTTTAAATTCTTAACACAAATTCAGCATTTTACACCTTTTATGTAGAAAGCAATAGCATTCAAAATCCCACACAATGCCCTCTCAACCTGAACTCAATTATCACTCCGTTCTCACTACGTGAACACTATTAAGGAAAATTGCTCACACACAAATCAGTATGTTGTCCCAGCCACGATGTATAAAAAGTGCTACAGGGGAGTATTCTGGCTTTGGAAAAAATAGATTCCAACAATTCAGAGAAAGGTCAAGTTAGAGGAAGATGGAGAGGGAATAGGAGAGGTGGAGTTCGAAGAGGAAGAACAAGAACATCTGTGTTTGAAAATATTTTTCTCGACACCATATTCCCCATTCCTCAGCCCCATAGAGTAGTTCTTCTCGGCATGGAGGTGAAAAGTATATGATCGAAATCGTTAACAGCGAGAAAACCTTCCAGCAATGGAGCAGGCTTGTGATGACATTTCGTTAGACTCTTTTCAGGGGTGGATAAGGCATACCAGGGGTATGAGTGAATGAATGACTGAATGACTTGCGTGCGACCATTCTCTTTTCTCATTTCCTCCATTGAGAGACTAAGGTAAAGAGCAGTGGACAGACCTACCGTACTGATGGAAGTGTCACTGTTCATTCACAATATAATGCAAGAGAATGACTATCCTTCTATCTGACCTATGGTCCAGCCCATCGTCCCAGCAGTATGAGGTCACCGTGAATAGAGGTCCAGTGCAATCCCACACTCCATAACGTAGACTAAACTATTTATCTGTCTATTCCCAGCACCGGGTGCCCAGGCCACAGCCGCTATCAGCGAGGAGCCTGAAATATGCCTCACAGAGACGATATGCAGTCTCAGCTCTGCCTGAAAATAGATTTCTATTTCTTGTCTTTCACCCCTTGTTGTACACAGTTCAGAAAAGATTGCCTGAAAAAATATAGAGAGGAAGCCACAACAAATCGACACCAGGGCTAGACAGATTCAACGGCACACACAGGCTTGACCATTCAGCAAAGATCATGCTTCATATTTTTCTTTTGAAAGTATTTTCTGTATGAAAGATATTAATGTAATGTTCTGGGCTCAATATCAGCATCTGTGGCATGCTGTAAAATACCTCCAAAAATGTAGACTCCACCCTTAATTTGTGAAAATAAGCACAAATTCTGTAAACAGTAATGCATTTACAATGGAAGTCAATGGGGCAAGCAATTGCACATCGATGAACGTGAAATACAGGCAGTTTTGAACAAAGCCACAAGACAAAAATAGTATTTATTAAAGGAATATTCTGGGTTCAATACAAGTTTAGCTTAATTGACAGTATTTGAGGCATAATGTTAATTACCAAAAAAGAAAAATATATTTATTTTTTATTTTGAGTAAATATATTATTTTGACTTCAACTTTCTTTAAATCTGGAGGCACTTACAATGGAAGTGAATAAGGCCAATCTGTAACTATTAAAAGACACGGTTTCAAATTTTTAGCCACAAGTCGGAACCAATATGAGTGTTAATATGATTTCAGTGTGATAAAATCACTTACTAACCTTTTCTGTGTAGTTATATCAAATTTTGCAACTTTGTAAACTTCGTAAAACCCTAAAAAGACCATAAACGACAACTTTAAAGCTCAAATAATACACAAGTTTCAACAGAAAAAATTATGTAAGTGCTTTTATAAAATGATAAGCTTCATATTTCTGCTTAAATACCCTCCGGAATGCCCTGCCCCATACAATAGATTTACATTAAAACACAAATTTGTTTGTTTTTACAAACTGGGACTAGTGAGTCAATTTACTTTATGTGGTAATCGACAGTACATTAATTTAAAGATTCACACATTATGCATTTTAAAGACATGTAACATCTTCATACATGTTGGTCATCATCTGCATACTGTTTAGAGAAGAACTGATTGACTTGAGGTAAACTTTGTGGATATTAGGCAAGTAACCAGCCCTTCAATCAGCTCTAATGGCTGGTCACTCAAGCAGAAAGTAGCAACTCTTGAGCCGTCACAGACAATTTCATCTTTGCATATCCTTAAGATCTTTATTTGGCAGTGCAGTCACAAATCATAACCCATTAAAAGTCTTTGCTAATTTAAATTTAATAAATGTGACACTTTCAGGATGTGTTAAACAAGCCAACATGATTTACCCTTTTTCAGCAGAGGCGACAGCATACACATTAACACAACTACATTTGAATGGTTTTATAATGTGCATCAAAGTGACAGTAGGAGACTTGTTATACACACCTAAGGTCTCATGGTTGGTAGAATAAACAAGATGGAACATTTGTTCACTCATAAATATACAGCACTAAAACTAAGCTTTAAGGACCAGTTGTTGTACCTTTTATGTTTCAAAATACTCTTTTTTTGTAGTATTACAGTAGTATAATGCCTTAACAGAAAGCAACAACTGAGTGTTTTTTAAATGAATAATGAGGCAAAAACATGAATGAAATTTTGATGTTCACTAATTAATTTACTGTTGCTTCTTGAATAATATATTGAAGGTTTTAAAAGTATGTAGTGCTCAATGTTTTCCCATTTGCTTTTAGAGTGAGCAGTAGCGGAGCTAGGGGGTGGCCTCGGTAAGCCTGGCCCCCCGTTGGCCACCCCATTCGCAATTGCTGTTTTAGTTATTTTTTGGGTAATTTTTTTGGCACAATTTAGTTCTTTAGAGGTGAAATCATCTCTGTACAAATGCACAAACTTTACATATGCGCACACCATGGTCGCCGCAACTCTCCGTCCCGGGTGCTCCGTCCCCCCCCCCAACACACAGTCCGATGATATAAAAAAGCTGCCTGAACATTTCTGTGCCACCATAGACTGATCGCTTGCCCCTGTCTGGCCACCCCTTTGAAAAACTCTGGGCTCTGCCCCTGAGAGTGAGATGGAAGACATTTAGCAAAACACTGGCAGATTGCAGAAAACAAGCCCACTTTAGTATATTATTTTGGGGATTGCGTTTGACGTTGTTGTTTTTTTTTTTTTTACCAAAGAGTTTATGAAAAAGACGATGACAAATAAGATCTTTTAACAGGCACACAGCTTCCTTTTCCCAGAAAACAAGGAAAATCAATCTTTTGAACACAACATTTAGACAAAGCTTGTGTTACATCTGAGAAGAGGAAAAAAAAAAAAAGTCACTTTGGGGACATATTCAGATTGAATAAGAAAAAGTGGCACAGGTCCTTTTGAGCACTAAGTGATTGTCATGAATAAAAATAGAGTTCTAAACAAATCACAATCTTTTGCACAGAGGCACTCTATTTCTCAGTCATTTTCTGAAAGATCAGAGGTGTAATGAAGATAAATGTAACTAGTTCATTAGCCAGTCAGTGTGTCGTCTCAAAGGGATCAGGACCATTGGCATTTCAAATCAAACACACCAGGGCAACACATCAGATTAAATAATGAAAAAGGGCAAGAGGAAATAACATCATTGCAAGCAAATGATTTTTAACTTTTACACAAAAACAATAAATTGAATGTATATTATTACACTGCAAAATTGAAAATGTGCTGCTTGAACCTTAACCCTCTGGAGTATGATGTACAATGTTACATCCAAACCACAACAGCTGTTTATCTTTGACCCCATTTCATAATTCTATGACTGTTCTCTTTATATACATCATCGTGACAGCATAAATTCAACATGGTTGCACCAAGAACCTCTGCAATATTTACCATTATTGTCTCTTGGAATGGATGGATGTGTAGCTCTCTCAAAAAAAAATAAAATAAAATAAATATATATATAGGAATATTATATTATATATAGCAGGAAACCGATGGAGTGCGTACTCCGGGTGGGGAAGGAGGTATTGCCCCAAGTGAAGGAGTTCAAGTACCTCGGGGTCTTGTTCACGAGTGAGGGGACAATGGAGCAGGAGGTTGGCTGGAGAATCGGGGCAGCGGGGGCGGTATTGCATTCGCCCTATCGCACCGTTGTCATGAAAAGAGAGCTGAGCCGGAAGGCAAAGCTCTCGATCTACCGGTCAATTTTTGTTCCTACCCTCACCTATGGTCATGAAGGTTGGGTCATGACCGAAAGAACTAGGTCGCGAGTACAAGCGGCCGAAATGGGCTTCCTCAGAAGGGTGGCGGGCTTCTCCCTTAGAGATAGGGTGAGGAGCTCAGTCATCCGCGAGGAGCTCGGAGTAGAGCCGCTGCTCCTTTGCGTGGAAAGGAGTCAGTTGAGGTGGTTTGGGCATCTGGTAAGGATGCCCCCTGGGCGCCTCCCTAGGGAGGTGTTTCAGGCACGTCCAGCTGGGAGGAGGCCTCGGGGAAGACCCAGGACTAGGTGGAGAGATTACATCTCCACACTGGCCTGGGAACGCCTCGGGGTCCCCCAGTCAGAGCTGGTTAATGTGGCTCGGGATAGGGAAGTTTGGGGCCCCCTGCTGGAGCTGCTGCCCCCACGACCCGACTTCGGATAAGCGGTTGAAGATGGATGGATGGATGTATATATATATATATATATATATATATATATATATATATATATATATATATTAAAAAGCAAAATACACACACACACACCATTAAAACCACCTGCCTAATATTGTGTAGGCCCCCCTCGTGACACCAACACAGCCAACTCACCTCTCATTATAGCATTCTGAGATAATTTTCTTGAGTCTGAGTTACCGTAGACTTTGTCAGTTCTAACCAGTCTGGCCATTCTCTGTTGACATCTCTTATCAACAAGGGGTTTCCATCCGCAGAACTGCTGTTCACTGGATGATTTTTGTTTTTGCCACCATTCAGAGTCAAACCTAGAGACTTGTGCGTGAAAATCCCAGGAGATCAGCAGTTACAGGCCAGTGAGCGACAGTTCTACGGATAGAAATGTCTTATTGATGAGACAGGTCTGGCCAGACTGGTTCAAACTGACAAAGTCTGCACTACAGTAACTCAGATAACCGCTCTGTACAATTGTGGTGTGAAGAATAACATATCAGAATGCTATTCTGAGATGCGGGTTGGCGTTGATTTGGTGGCACGAGGGATACCTACACATTTTTAGGCAAGTGGTTTTAATGTTGTGGCTGGTCAGTGTATATATATATATATATATATATATATATATATATATATATATATATATATATATATATATACTGTATATATTAAAATACATATTAACTTTAAAACATTTGTTTTTAAATTAATGGACATTTAAAAAAATATTTTTTCCCCTTTGTGATTTAATTATTCAGATATTAGAGGATTAAACACAGGATATATGTTATGAACACAATTTTTATTAAGCTGTACTTCTGTATTAATTTATAAATAATTAATAGTATTTATAATATTTAAGGATTAATGCTTAAATATTTCAGTGTATTTCAACCTGACCTGACCTTTTAAAAATGTTTTTTGTTTGTGTAACCAAATGCAGTCAGGCCGATTCTGTCATGTTTTTTATACTTTGTAAAGGGGTTTAGACGGGCAAAGAGGAGGCGAGAACCAGCTTGACAATATAAATAAGAGCTCTCGCGCGCTCTCTCTCTCTCTCTCTCTCACCACCATCCGCAGTCGGCCTTTATCCCTCCCGGAGGCTTAATTAGCCTGATAGTGGACCGGGTGTGCAGCATCACGACCCGGCTCCGCCCTGTCACATACTTAAATATACAATATATATAAAATAAACAAAATTATTTAAGCCTATTTTTAAGATTTACATTTCAATGTCATAACAAATTAACACCAATTAACAAAACATAAAATATCAAAAGTTTATGTAATTTTCTTAAAGATTACTCAATTCAATTAGATGTAAATTAAGAATAAAATGCGTAAATCTTGCATAACAGTGGTCCTTAACTGAAAGGATAATTGTGTCTGTGCTGGTAATTCTGAGCTGCCTTCCTGTCTAGTCACTCAGATGCCAGACGTCTGGTTGAACTGAGGCTCTTAATAACTTTGTCATATTACTAGACAAATCACCAAAATCTGCTCTCCCAAGGAATTATTTCACAAAAACCTCTCTCCCTCCATAAGGGGGAGCTCACGAACCACCATATTTAGTGTATTGGTTCCGATTTATCATTCATGAGCCATTATTATGGAAGTGGTGACCCTCTGTAACCTCCACGGGTTACTCCTTAAACAGATGGACGGTTTCAGTCAAAGGCTGTGACTACTCTGGAGTAATGAGGATCTTTCACATGTGAGGGACGACGGGTACATTCACCCTCCTTACGAGCCAATCAGCTCTCTCTCATCTGATTGCTCAAGGGAGCCGCTCTTTGTAATTGCCTGGATTCACTTTGACTGGAGGAAGTCAGGTATAGAGTGAACTAATTAGCTAAAGAATCGAGATACTGACCCCCCCCCCCAAAAAAGGGGATCCACAGAAGTTTGCTATCACTCTATATCCAATTACTTCCAAGGATGTGAGGAGCATGGCATTCAGGGGATTAGAGGTTATGAGCGAGGCTCTTAGGTGTTTGCGGTTTGACACTGCTGCCCTTTTGGATTTATCTCTGCTCTTTAGGAGAACTCAGGAAAAACTAGGCCTGGTGTTGAAGGACACTCAAGCACATCTCCTGGAGTTTAGTGCTTCCATAGAAAGAATATAATGAAGACTTCCGGAAGCAACATGGATCATCTGCACCCTTATGGATTCTGACACAATCCATGCTGAATTGAATTCATGAGAGACTCTTGGTGGAGCTGAATAGAGAAGACAACAGAATTGAAAAATACATCTCCAGGGGACCACAAAGAGATCTAATTAGTCTGTTTAGGTCTTTGTTTGAGGTTTCAGAATTTTCCAGGATAGCTGAAAAATGGAGGCTTCCTGTGGGAGTAAATAAAGTCTACTGGGGAACAAAAGTACATAAAAACAAGAAAACAACAAAAAATAATGATATTCTGGAGAATATTTGGGCTTCTCCATGTGAAAACCACCATCATTTGTCAAATCTAAGGTGGCTGACAGAGATGGAGTCCTTTCTGTTGCTGCCGAGAGCCCAGTGAATTGATCCACACAAATGGGCCATGCACAGCTCTTCGGCTAAGTACTGATGGAGCAGTTGGAGCTGCCCAAAAATAGAGGAACGGGGGAAGGAAATCAGGACACGTGCACTCGTCTCTCAACCGTTTGATGGCCCCTGCATCTGTTTGCATGTTGTTTGTATCACCCAAGTTTAAAATGCTCCGCATTAAACCAGTAAAAGCCGGAAGAGAGTGACCAACTTAAGACATCAAGTATCGATTTTAATGGAGCCAACGTAAGCTTTTAGAAAAAAGCATGTTGTGACATTCAATCATAGAATAATAGAGTAAATTATGATTCCAAACAAAATGTTGAAATATGCATGTTTGAGTGACAGAAGCTGCTTTGTAAAAATGCTTTACATGTTCATGCTCAGTTCAATTAGATTTCACCCCCTCTGGAGTTTCTCTATAAAAAATGCATGGCGAAAAGAAATAATAATGTATTAAGGGTTGTTTGGTGACAGGGGAAACAATCATTACACATTAATTTATGCTTGAGAGGCCAAACGTCTGACAAGCATTTGAAGCTAATTTTTCATACATATGACAATAGAAAATAGAAAAAGGGCAGCGGAAACCAATCATGTGTATTAAAGCTTTAGTTTCTCTCAGCAATAAGGAAAAAAATATAACCTTACAAATTGCAAACAGAAGCACATTAAGGACGCTCGACTGTGCTGCCGGAAGACTGTTCTCTCTCCTCTTCAGTCGTGGCGAACAAGCTTCAACTCACACCATTTACTGCTGACTAACAGAAAAACACCCCCACATAAAATATACACACGCAACACATACACTTACCCAAAAGTGCTCCAATTGTTAATTAGACTTCACAGGCTTTGTGCAAAAACAGCAGCACTGCTCAACACATTCACAGTTGCTCAGTTAGGTTACCGGTCGACGGCAATTTCTGGGTCTACAAGTGATTAAATAACACAACTTGCATACTAAAAGCTTCATATCAAAGGAGAGCAAACCATTAAAGTTTGGGAAAAGTTTGGGTTCGGCACAGTTGTCCCCGCAGAGCAGCTCAGATCGCTCGGGGAGACGGAAGAGCTTATGACAACTCTGTTTTTGTGGTCACTGGCTTATGCGTGAAAAGCCAGAGGGTTTGTGAGGACGTGTGTGGCATAAATGTAGCAGAAGCGAGAGGAAATGTCTTCCAAAAGTGTAAATCTATCCTACGACTCCTCATTTTTTAATTAGCAGAGGTGGTCAAACTTCATCTTTTCAAGATTTTGGGAGCAGTGACCAAGATTGTTAAACCAAAAAATTAGTCCTGCAGCATTGTAAGATTTTGTTTTCCATTTTTTAATTTAAAAATAGCAAGTTATTCAAACATTTACAGTGTATATGAACAAAAGATTCTATGCAACTGTTCGCAGCCTATACAGAAGAAAAAAGAAGAAATATATCCATGATATTTATAACTTTTTTTTTTTGACAGTTCAGTCCAAACAGACCCTTATTTTTTACCCGATGAGTATTTCATTTCTGCAACAGGTCAGAGTCTTGTTGTGTGGTTGAACTCCATTTAGTCCATTCACATTGTACTAATGCACACACACACACACACACACACACACACACACACACACACACACACACAATGTGCTTGTGTGTACACATCCTTAAACATACTACACACCAAAGTCTTGAGGATCACCAAGACTAGAGTGTTTTCTCCAGGGCTGGAGCGCTTTTTGAGATTTCCACATTAGAATCTCATGGGGCTGGGCTGATGGATACAGAGAGCTGGCAGGTGATTGGCTAATGTCTCTTGTCCATCGGCCATTTACTTTGAGTCTGTGCGGGTCCCCCAAACCCATGTCTCTATGCTGTCTTAATGCCATCAAAACCACAGAATTTCCAGCGTTTTTCCAGACTTGCCCCAACACCTGTCAATTCCTGCTTGAATGTACAAGGCAACCGACCCAGTAGCGTCTCCACTTCTGTTGTACTGATCTGAAACAAACATCAAAGTACATCAAGGACTCATTCAAACCTCAAGAAAGTATGTTTCAACCTTTTTCCTGAATGCAGAAATGTTCCACGATTCATAACGGAAGCCCGTTTTCATTTTCCAGTCTCCGGTGTTTTCTTTTGCATTGGCGTATGTTTTTAATTGACAGTGAGATAAATTTGTACAAATACAAAAACATGTGGCTCGATAGCGTCAATACTTTACAAATCTCGATGACCGTCTTTTGACAGAGCCTCACGCGACTGGGTCAAAGACATGAATCGATGGCCAGAGCTTAGTTAGTTTGATATCATTAAAGGGATAGTTCACCCCAAAAAATAAAATTCTCTCAACATTTACTCACCCTCATGACATGCCAGATGTGAAGGTCTTTTTTTTTTTTTTTACTATAAATTCTCCTCCTTGCCCCTTAGGTGAGCTATGTACGAAGAAACAAAAACAAAAAGAATAATGTAAAAGTAGAGATTGATAGTAAATGAGGACTTAAATATTGATCTGTCTCTCACCTAAACCTATCATATCTCTTCAGAAGACATGGATTTAACCAGTGGAGTTGTTTGGATTACTTTTGTGCTGTTTTCATGTTCTTTTGGTACTCTTTCACTTGCATTGTATGGACCTACAGAGCTAAAATATTCTTCTAAAAATCTTTGTGTTCAGCAGAAGAAAATCCTACACATCTGGGATGGCATGAGGTTGAGTAGATGAGATAATATTCATTATTGGGTGAACTATCCTTTTAATTACTTCAAGTTGTTTGACTGCCAACAACTACACAAGTTGAGACCGAACAAATTTTTAACTAACACTTAAAATTATTGTTGATCTCTGTCTAGATCACTCATTTCGGTAGTTTTTAAATAGCTTTTTATGGAGACCGGAAACAGAAAACAGTCTAGCGACAATCAGAGTCATCGTGGGGCCACCTAGTGGTTGGTCAGGAAAACTGATATGTAGATGTAGAAAATAAGATCCAAAGGTTTGAGACCACCAGTGAAAAGGCTTCTAATTTGCATTCTATACATTTTTATTACATTTAGTTTATTGCAAATTACATTATCAGCATAACAATTGTATTGTAAACATGAATTTCTGAATTTCTTAGTATTTGGGATGTCACCCTTTTGCTTCAATGACAGCATGCAATCAAGCTAGCTTGGACTCCACAAGTTTGTATAAAACCTGATGATCCATGTTATCCCAGCATGTTCCAAGAGACATCTTGTGTGCTTCAATGGAACAAGCAAATCTGACATTTTGTACAGAGCTTACATGATCAATGTCACAAGTTTGCTTACAAATTTGATTAGTAACCCAAAAACAGTGCAGAATCATAAATATTTTTGAAACATAAACATTTCTTTGTTTTAAATTGTTCAAAAACCTAAAACTAAAGGTTTTGAATGGAATTTTCAATCTCAGATTGTCTCTGTGGATCCCAATGATACCGCATGTGACATGTGAATTGTGTTCAGAGGATCATGAAACCCAGCACATGAAGTGCCATGCAGCGAGACGTGAATGTTGATTTATCAATTAAAATCCTCTACAGTGCTTCCCAATGGAGAGCATTGTTTTTAGTGAAAGCAAGCGGGAGTGTTGATGAAGATATGAGGGCATGCGTGCACCGTGAAGAGGTAGAGCGTGGGCATGAACACAGCCAGAGGGCTTCAACACAAAGCTGAAAGGATATAGAGCCTCATTTTCACCCTCCATCTGTAAGTGTAAATTAGTCACTGTGTGACAGCTAAAGGAGATTGAAAGAGCAAGAGATGAAGGAATATAAAGAATAATCAACAGTGTGTTAAGGGAAGATGAGGGGTTTATTTTGGCATAAAACATTTTGGCAGGCAAACCTTCAGGACTGTATTTGAATATGGAAAGATGAAAACACGCACAGGAAATTTCTAACTGTATAGGTGTGTGTGGTCTTGCTGTGAGTGTGAGAGCTTTGCTTATACCGTGAGCTTGCTCTATCTGCTGAAGGGCTGTTTACACAGCAGAACATTAAAATGGCAAGCAGACAAGCATCGAAGCTTTCAGTGTGTGTGTGTGTGTGTGTGTGTGTGTGTCCAGGTGCTGTAAATTGGAGTACATAGATTCAACCTGAGTGTGTGTGTTGCATACCTTAGTGTCAAGCCGCTGTAAATAGGAGCAGATATATTCAATACTGGCTCCAAAAGGATGAACGTGAAGAAAAGTTGAGATGATTCCTGTGGAAGCAAAGCAAAAGATGATTCATATGAACAATTTTCTGCATGGTATGAATTTAAGCTCCATTCCAAAACCTTTTAAGGGGCCATTTAGACCAAGTCTTAACGATCACCAAAACACAGAACATGTTTTTTTGCCTTCAAGCGTTTTTCACCCTAATGTGAATCATGAATGCGGCTTCACGATTGCTGTAACAAAGCAGATAGCTACAGTCTACTGGCTGATTAATATTGTGGAAGATGAGAATTTAAGACATTTAATTCCCATTGCAATGAATATGCCACCTATGGGGAGACTAGTTCTTTCAATTAGTCAAACTCCCAATTAGACTTTGGGAAATGTTTAATGTAACTTGAACTGGTGCTATTTTAGTGCAATTCTAGTGCATTTCGAAGACTTTGTTTTGAAAATGATAATAAATTATTATAAATAATTATATTGTTACATATTGTTTTGTTTTCTTTCCTAAGAAGGAAATAAATGCATTTTGACAGGAAAAGTACAAATCAGCACTTTCAAAATCTGTGATTAAATGCAATTAACTACGAAAAAGTATGCGATTAATCGCAATTCAAAATGTTAAGTGACTGACAGCACTACTTTTAAGCCTTTATTTTTTATAAGAAAATTAATGCAGGAATGTCTGTAATATCTTAAATGTCTTAAAGTCCTCACTGAGCAGTTTCAGTGAAAAACGTGAATGAAAATCATGCACGTACAGGTTTTTTTTTCAAGTTGACAATCTAAAAAGATTTTTTACATGGTCAGGTGTAAAAAAGATTTTACACCCGACCGTGTAAAAAAAACAGAAAAAAAAACAGCAAGACGTAGAACAATGGTCAAAGAAATCCGATTAGCATGTTTACACAGAGAACCAACAGAAAAACAGTGCAGATGAACGCAAATACCTGTTCGGTGTGAATCAGGTTCAAGGTTACTTTATTTATACCCGTAGGTAGATTTGGTTTGCAGTGGATGAGTTCATAAGTTTGACAAATTTTTTACAAAGACAATCCTGACTGAAATTGAACCTCATAAATGACTGATATGAAACACAACTCCACTTGTCACACAAATATCTCTCCTCATGTAAATAAAAATAGTCTCAACTTACAATTGGTTTAGAGTTTCATGTTAGCATGTTGCTAAGCTAACAAATCAAGACTAATAAACAAATAGATCATATTATAATCATTTTTAAATCGATTTTCTCTCAATACTTTTCGTTATTTAAATATATTTATAACAGACATTTCTTTTGACTTGTCCACCATCTTGATTTATTCTATTTACAATGCATTCTCCACATAGGAAATGTGTGATGCTGCCTTAGATTTTGACCAAAATTAGATCAGGGGAGCTTCAACTGTTGCTCCCTACCTTATGGAACAGCTTATGAGTCAGGAGTGCACCTAGGAAGATGCCAAGTACACAGCTTACTAGGTTTAAGAACACAGTTCTAGTGCATCAGCATCCAAAATTTCCTTAAGTATTTCCAGGAGCTGATTTGCAAATGATTTCGAGTACTTGAGGTATCTTGCCTGAAGTGCATGTCCTCATCGACTAACTCTGCCTCTTGAACTTTCTAAATTAATATGAGTGTTTAATTGCAGCTTTGATGCTGTTTGCCATAATCAAAGCTGTTCATCGTGCTTCATTCATGACACTCAAACATATGGAATAGCAATAATAATAGCTATTAGCACTTCTGATGCAGATTTGATAGGAGCGCTGATAACTCAATTATTCTGAATGCATTATGGTATGATCAGAAAAGCAAAGCAAGCTCTCCAGGGCAAAGCGCACAGGTGCCGTGTAGTCAATATTCCATTAGTCATAATGGACTGTAGATGTAGTTTGTATATTATACATGGTCTCAATGCAATGTATTTGGATTATCATGCCTTTCCATTTTACACACATTGATCCAAACACGGTAAAATTCTGAAAGATAATAGAAAGAAAAAATTCATTCAATACGTTTCATAATTTAATATACTCTTTCACTAATTAATGTATGACTGTCAGATCTAATGTTGTATGTTCTTAAACGAAAGCCTGTACTGGCAGCTTTAAAAGGTTTTACAATGTACATTTTCTGTCTGTCTGTTTCTATTGTATGGCCCCTGAAGACTTGGGATATAGCACATGAGTCATATTAACTACTTTGCGATGCTTTTATGGTGACAGTGCTTTGGTGTCCTTTATGGAACTTGACAGCCCGCAATCACTGTTTGCTTACATCGAATGAAAAATCTCCTTTGTTTTTTCTGAAAGATAAAATTTGCATTTGGAAAGGACATGATAATGAGTAAATGAACTATTCCTTTAAGCAAACAGCCTGTGCTGGCAGCTGTAACTCTGAAGAACAGTCACTTTATGAATAGGACAGATGGTGTTCATCTGCTGTGCTATGGGTTCTCAAGCATTCAAAAACCATATTTATTTGATTTGATCAAAGAAAACTCCACCGCTGAGAGAGCCATGACCGCACACCCTCCCATTTGGAAGCAGGGAGTTGCATCTGGGTGCAAAAACAGTCTCCTCTTCCTTAGTGCTGACAGGAGCTCCTCCTCAACCAGAACATGAGCTAAAGCGAATCCGACAGAAAGAAAGAGGCTGACGGAGTCCTCATGGAAAGAGGAGCATAGCTAACAAGCAGAAACTTATCCAGAGGTTCCTGAACCAGCTCTCTTCACCAAAGAGCAACGTGCCGGGCAACAGCAAGGTCAATGCTCTTTCCAGACACTGGACTGGCGAATAAACCAAAATAAAACACAACTAACAAACCTTGACAATTGTGCCAAACATGCTGTCAAGGCAATTGCACAGAGAATGTTGGGAGTTTTTGCACACACATATGGCTTCTCTCTCTTATGGTATTCGTCTTTGGTGATCCAATCACAAGTGGACAGCGGTAAATACATGTGTAAACAAAGTCCAAAACATTTTGTGATTCGATCACTCAAACCACATTCAGAGGTGAAACTAATGCAACCCCATCTCATTTGCATCCCAGACAACAGAGAATGGCCACCTACTCACCTGACTATTGCAGTAAAACGTTTATATTTTGCAGGTTAGGTATGGCTTTAAAAAATACAATTTGATCAAAGCCTTTTAAAAAGCCCATACGTAGACAGATATACTGTATATGCATAAGACTTCATGGAACATCTTGGATGTGCCTGTTATCTACATGCAGTGACAGATAATTTTCTTTGGAGTTAAAAGGGGGCTAAATAAATAAATCATGCATTTTTATTAAGCGAATTTCAGATATGCATGCTATACATAATGTATAGCATGCATATCTGAAGTTCGCTTAATAAAAATTCTTGACTAATGCCACGTCCACACTAATCCATTTAACCTCGTATGACCCCCATGTCCATATGCGTGGACGTTGTATTTTGGATTTGATATACGCAATGCATAATTTCAATGAATTTAAACCAACTGAATACTGTTCACAAGACTCTAGACTGTCATTTAAGGGTTAAACTTCTGACGCACGAGTCACGTGACACAACATTATGGCTCTGATTTTCTTGAAGAGCTTCTACAGGTGCAGAGCCAACGAAAGTGCCTCTGGTAAGAAACCCTAAGTTTTTCCAAAAGAGAAGTGTTGATCATTTTGTTTGACAGGCAACTTAAAAAAATTAATTCATTTTTCTCACATCAGCACGCTGATAAACATGATGTTCACATACTTGGGATATGACTCAAAAGTTCCCTCAAAAGTTTAATCTAATCAAATTTTTTTGTTATTTTGAATAACTTTCAACATTAACACATCTGTGGGTCATTTTGCTTAATTTTTTATATAAAAGTATTTTATTATGCTATCACTGTACAATACAGTTCTATTTATAAACATTAGTAAATGCATTGCCATATTCACTGTGCATTTTCACATTGAGAATCAATGGGTTCATCCAAAAGCATAAAAATGCAGCATTCAAAGGCTATATATGGAGTAAGGATGAAAATAAGGTGCATTTTGAACTGTTCTGAGATCAGTGTGGATAGACAGCACACTGGAGGTTAAGTCATTCAATAAATAGGGAACAAGGGAGCATCCCTAATCTCTCTAAGTGCTAACTCCTAAAATATGACCAAAAGTTCAGTTTCAGGCTGCTGATGATGTTTGGACCACTCAACATGTTTGGCTGAGTGGCTATAGTACATAGATTCAGAATTTATAATGTATAATTTTTAGGGCTGTCAATCGATTCAAATTTTTTTATCAAATTAATTACACGATGTCTCGATTAATCGCATTTAATCGCATATACAAATATTTACTGAGAAAGCCCCTCATATAACAATACTTCAATATATAATGATGAAATAATTATACATAGTTATCTTTAAATATGAAAAAATTATATATATATATAGGTTGCATTTCTCAGGAATCTTCCTTATTACAACCCAGGGGCATTGCGATTAATTGCGTGTTATTTTTAATAAAATTAATCGCACTGAATTAACACATTAAATCGACAGCCCTAATCATTTTATTTCAACATGGTTGGCAGTGATTGGATGATACCTAGCCATTACTTTGAATCAGAATTAATTATGCTAATTTCTGATGTAATGTTTGTAACTTCTCAAAAACACGAATAACCAACACTTCCAGAAACAAACAATTTGTTAGAAAAAAAAAATAAAAAAATATTGACCTTTCTACAGCTTGGTATTATTTAAAAATTCACAACTTAGTCCCGCTGACCACATATGTGGACATACAATTTTAGTGTTTTATTTTGCTTGTTTATTATGTGCTACTAGTTAATAATCAAAAAGGGAAATGGAAAAAGCACAAAGTAGTCATGCACAGGTCTCAGGAGGTTAAAACCTTTGTTTTCAGTTTCCTAAAATCACGTTTTCTAAACTATGAGGTTATGGAGAAAGTTTTCAAAGGTCTTTTGGAAAAGCTATTCTAATATGTAGCAACATTTATGGATTTTCAATTGAAAACATTAGTTTGGACGGGGCTTACTATAATAATCATTTTGCTTGAAAACGTTTTTGGTGAGATTGCCGTACCCTTGTTGAAATCTTATCATAAATGGACGCAAATAAATCCTATGTGTAGATGGTGATCTGTATCTGCTGACCACTTGTGATCAAATCACCCGATTTGCCATTATTCTGTGCCTTCGTAGACATAATTTTTGACCATCATAGACTTTTTCCACAGCCACACTAGCGCACATTTAGGGGTTTGAGGAAAAAACTAGATTCACTGCTGCATCAAATAAAAATCTCAATTAATTTAACTGAAAAAGCACATGCAGGGCAAAATCCTACATATACAGATAAGTGCCATGCAGTCTGCAACACAAAAATATGTGCTCACACTGTGCAAACAAACATCGGCCAATCAACTTTCAGCAGCTATTAGACAAAGTTAACAAAGGCAGATGGGAACAAAACATAGTGGGCCTATTTGACCGTTGACCTAAGAGGTCTGTGCAAACTTTTTTAAAACTGGCCACCGGGAGGTGAAGTGTTTCACATTCTTTTTGGAATCTGATCATGACTCTCTGAATCTGAATTGAATCATATTGGAAGGTGCCTCAAGATTCCTACCCCTAAGCGCACACACCTTACTCTTCTGGCTCTGATGTAGATGCCATGTCAAAGTTCCTCATTAAAAAGCATCCGAGGTAACTCATTTGAGGCTCATTTGGCCAGGCAATTAACACCGGCACCCTTGCACACATAGCTGTGGATGATGGAAATAATGAGAAGAGCTTTTTTTTTTTTTTGACAATCTTGCGTCTGATTAGTGTGGAAAAAAAAGCTCTAGCACCCTCTGTGCAGCTCAATGACACTTACCCACGAGCAGGGCTTCTCTTTCTGACTTCACAGGGCTGGGAGGACCCTTCTCCGGCAGGTTCTCTTTCTCCTGACTGCAGGACACGACCGCCGATGCTGCCGCCTCCTATGGCAGGAAATAATAGCAGAAAATAATGTTTTTTCATCCCAGCAGCCCTCTGCCCCTCCCCTCATTACCCCTACACTCTGACAGGGCTGCAATGTCCTCGCCTAGTTGTGTCAGAGTGATTTATCCCACGACAAATAAAGTTCTCCAGTGCTCGATTGGCCTGTAATGATCTGTCATGTTCTGCGAGAGGACAGAGTAAGGGGAAATGGGACAACAGAACCAGAGTTTAAGGTGGTACAGAGACGGGAAGATGGAGCGTTAATGTGGAAGGAACAGTGTTTCCTGCACCACTGCTGAATCTACAGAATCACAGCAAAAGGAATTGTTTTTTACCAGAGTTGAGTCTGAATAGAATTATACGATTAGATATAATGACTGGATGCAAAATTAAAGACAGACTACACGTCTCTGTTGTGTTGTCTTGGCTGGTTGCATGCATAAAAACACATATACAGCAGGACCAATGTAGTCAATGAACAAATGACTCTTGTGAGATGGTTCTTTTAATTAATCAGTCAAAAAGACTCATGAACAAATTGGTTTGAACTGAAATGCAAGTCTTCAGTAAAACTGGATATAAGTGTACACAAAAAAGGTTAGAGAGCGATTTTTATCACACTAAAATCTTGTGGCTATCATTTTGAAACAGTATTTTAACATTTACAGATTCACTTCCATTGTAAGTGCCTCACGGGAACCCAGATTTTTAAAGTCAAAATACATGTTTTTGTAGTAATCAATAGGGATCTCATAAAATATCAATACATCAATTATTGATTGGCACATCATTTTATCGATTATATTTTTGAGGCATCAATATATTAAAATTTTAATTAGAAGCCCAATTTGCATGCTTTCCAATTCACTCAACTGGCCTCTGCTTATCAGTTTGGCGTAATAGCATTAGGAGACCATAAGAGGGTGATATAAAATGTATTCCCCCCTCCACACACAGGATGAGCTGCAGGAGATGGCAGTCCAGTACATTAAGTTTTTGGTACTTCTTAAAGAATTATCAAAATTATGTTGATTTTGCAGGTTAGTGTGTGAAACATCAAACTGAACGATTAGAAATGGTGACGTTATTATGCAATTTTTCGGTATGTAGCCTTGAATAGGTATTTCATTCAAGCTGTCAAACCACAAAAAGACATACTTGTAATTGAAAATACATTGTGTAGGCAATATGAAAGATAGATGTTCACAAAAGATCCTCCAGTGATGGCTTGAGTAAATAATCTTTGTCCTTTGAGGATTTGGAAAACTACACAAGTTGTGCACTGTGGCACTTCAGAATGTTGACACTGAGCATTGCTGGTGATTTTGTGCCTTTGTAGAAAATAAATAATTTTAGAACACGCCATGTCGTCCGACAGATGCGTCCTGTGTGCGACCAACCCTCATTCATTTCCCAGTCACTCACACTTTACCAAAGTTGTGTTGAGAAATATGTCTGAAGAGACAAATACTATTGTGCTACAAACAGCCAAATTTATTTTTGAAAATATCCTGAGATATATATATATATATATATATATATATATATATATATATATATATATATATATATATATATATATATAAAATAATCGGGAAAATCACCCGATTATGGATGCGTGGAAAAGGCATAGATCCAAAGCCTAGTAATCAACATTACACAAATGCTGCCTATTGAGTTGTATTGAACCTGGAATATTCCTTTAAGTTTTGAGACATAAAGTGTAATTACTGATTGCTTCATGACAACATGTAGTAATAGATGGCATTTTAAATATGGTATTTTATAGTTCAACCTTTTATTTTTCCATGGAACACAAAAGATTTTAGCCTCACTCACCATTCACAAAAAGATGCAATGAAAGTCAATGGTGACTGAGGCTTAACATTCTGCTTAACATTTCGTTTTGTGTTTCACGAAAGTATTATGGGTTTGGAACAACATGAGGGTGAGTAAATGATGATTTTTGAGTGAACTATTCCTTTAAAACTAGTTTTGAGAAAAAAAAAAAACTCCAAAAACAGAATTCTGCAGCAAACGGTGGGAAGGAACAATAAGGTGGAGAGGTAGATATGAGCAGAATAAAAGGAGGAATGTGAAGCGATGGTGTGGACAAGAGACAGAGATGGAAAGAAGTGTCTCCCACTTACGCTAGCGTGATTTGCACATTCGTCGCTTCCTCTGTCCTCTTGCTCGGCCGTCTCCCGCTTTGGTCAATTAAAAAAATGAGAGAGCAGTCAGTGAGTTAATGTCACAGGCTCACACTCACACATGCTGTTCACACAGGGAAAGTAAAGGACACAGGACAGACCGCAGGGCAGAAAACAGAATCACAGGCCTGACACCTAGAGTTGAAGGTCAGGCTTGCAAATGAATTCCTTTAAATGCCCAATAAGCAGCAAATCTCCAAAACATTTGTCCTGCTCAATGAAACTAATGAAGCGAGGCTTAATCTCAGAGTGAAGGCAGCCGATTTCATGTCTCTCTGCTGAGATTAGTAACGCAGCTGCCGATGGAATATTTAATGGTTCTAGTTAAGACAAGCATCTCTATTGTTATGGCTCATACTATTGCTATGTATTTGTGCTATGGACATGAATGATACCTCAAATCATGTAGCTTGTTGAAGGGAAGTGTGCTATTACTTTTCTAAATAGTTGGACTTGAGATTTTCACCTTGTGAACAATAAAACTGGGTGAAAAAAAAAAATCCCATACAATAAAGATGGGAGCCTAATCTAGGGGCCAGAATATCATAGATGATTTTTTAGTTGTGGCAGTGTATAGAAGACCCTGGGTGAGCCAGCCATGTCTAGGCCTCGGAATATCATTAAAAAGATCATGGAAATGTTGTCTGGCTAACTCCAACCATGTGGCTGTGAGTTTTGCTTGGACAAGCACAACTGTTATTTACTTTAGAAAGTGTAAGAATGCAGTCTGTAGTATAAAATTGATTGATCGAGCTCTTAAATCTTATTAGATGTGCCACATTCACAGCAGTTTTGAAAATATATATAGCCGATACTGTATATGCACACATGTAAGCGCACATCAATTTAATTATATTTCAATACAGTCAATTCTGAAGCTGCTTGACATCCTTTAAGAGCCTACAGTTACCGTGCGTTCAGACCAGAGGCGGCGAGAGCGTCAAATCGACTGGAAGTCATTAATTTTCTATGACATCCAGTGTCTCTCGGCGGCGAGAAGCGGCGTGGTGAGTCTTGGGCGGTGTGGGCGTCAGAGGAAAGTTCAAGTGCAGCCAGCATTATGGTAATGAGCTTTGATGCGGTTTAGCGGCAACCTATTGGAATATAGAAGTGCTCCGCTTTAGCAAAGTCTAGAGAACACCACCGTGTAAACATTGGTTCCCACCAAACATTAGTTCTGAAGACAAAATGGAGGAGAAACTGATTATTGTTGTGGTGGGTTTTCCCGTAATATTTGATCTGTCCCCGTTTGCTTACAGGGATATAAATACAACAAAAAAACGATGCGTGGACAAAGGTGTCTGAAATTGTTGGTGTGCCTGGTGAGTTGATGAAGTGGATATTATGGTTTATATAATATTATATTATAATATATTAAAGTATTTCATGAGGATATACGCTACGTGTGTTATGTCGTCAAAAAGATACCGGTCAACATGTCTGGATGTTTTGTGGCCCCTTTAAATAGTTCACAAAACCAAGCTTTCTCAACTAACGTTAACGCCTATTTCAAATACGTCAGAGCATCCACGAATTTTCGATAGCGTTGTTGGCAGGGCAGCCAGAGCGAATTTTGACGCTCTCGCCGCCTCTGGTCTGAACGCACGGTTAGGCTAAGGACATATATTTTTGGTGGAACAATACCTTACACAAATTATACCACTGTTAGGGGGAATTATTAAGCAGAACTCATGTGGCTCACTGCTTTAGTAACCAACGACTGACTTTTGCATTTGGCTAATTTACAATAGTGTACAAAATTCTATGAAAAGACACTAATCGCTAAAGACGCTAAAGTTAATCACGACAAGAGATATAACATCAAACAGAGACACACACACACACAATAAAATATACAACAAATTAATCTAATCAAAAACAATAAACTGTCCTCATACCGTTGGGCACAGATCTATAGGCGGACAGGCAACCTTAAAACTGATTTTCTTTTCTTTAATTAATGAGTCTGTCTCAGGTAATCCATCAATTCACATGCTGATGCCTTGAACCCTTTTCCAGCATGGATCAGTGGTGCCAAAATAGATTCCGCTGCTGAATGCCAATCAAACCAGAGTCATCCACATCCAGACATTTCTCCTCCTTTTCCTGCTTTGAATTACGAGTAGTTGACCGACCATTTTAAAAAGAATTAGTCTTGGAGGGTGATAAAACTCAAACTTAACGTGAAATGATCCGCTCCACGGTACGAGATAAGGAAGACCAAGATTACAATATCTGTCTGTACTAGATAACAGGCTACCAAACTTTATGCATGCATCATTTAGCCCTCTCAAATTGGATTTACCTTTTGGTAGTTAAATATGAAACTGATTTATATATGTCACTTAACCTGAGTTTAAGTTATGAATGAACAACTTTTCCCTCGTTCACTGGGAATGCCCCCCTAAGCAACACAGTCATCAGGTTTTCCTGAATAAAAGCTCTTTTGAAGACAGTGCCGGTGACACACAGTTAATTGAAAGCGGCTTGTTGTAGCCGCTGGTGTGGCATGTGGGCTGGCTGCTGCAGAGGTGCCATTAGTTTTCATTAGCGTCTCCAACAGCTTTAGGGAATGTAAGCGCTGATCCGTCCTGCAGATCTCTAGTGTTCATAGCTCATCAGCATGCGTTCACATGAGTCCTTCATCTAAAATGCATTACCTGTATTTTATAAACATCACTAAACTGGAAAATTTCTATTTTATCTCTGAGAGAATGACTGTTATGTTAGTACAGTGGTGCCCAAAAGTCTGAGACGAGAAAACAAAAATTAACTATTATACTATTATGCTTTTATGCACATATAATTTAAGTGGGAACTGATATTATATGTAATAAAAATGTTATGTCAGTATTTTCAAAGCTCTGTGTTTTTTAACAATGATTGAGAGATACAGCTCAAAAGCCTGTTCAATTATTTGATAAACACATTCAAACATGATTTTGCCTATAAAAAAATTTACATATTTTAACCAAGCACAAATTGCGTTAATTCAGCAGATACTCACTTTGAAATATCAGTAACAATATAAACATTATTGTTACTTATATTTGATAAAAATCAGCAAAAAAATTACTGCAAAAAAATGTGTTGCAATATGAAGGCAGACATTTTGGAAATGACATTACAAGGTCTTTTACTTCCAGAAACTTTCATCATGAGGCAGTCGACATTTAATTAATTGTACAGAAAAGTATTCATTAAGTTGACATAGAGACTTTAGAAAATCATGTATCAAATATGACACGTGCAGCTTTATAGAGTAAAATTAGAAAAGTGCAACAGTTTTCAAAACTTTATAAATTCATATTTTAGACACAATATGGACAGTTATTTAGTCTATTTTTGCTCCTCTAACAACATTTTTTTGTATAATACTGTACAAACTATTTTATCAGTGAAAAGGTTGAACTAACATGATTTCAAAATTTGTTTTGCTGTAATGATAGCATGCTGGCATGGAAGATTGGGCAAAACTTGATGATCCTGATGTTGTAGGGTTCAAAATTATCAAAGGAATTAATTTTAATGCTACAAACCCCATTTCCTTATGAAAACAATATCAAATACAAATACCCAGTAGGGGTTACTGTAAGTGGGTTTCCATCCAACTATTTTTTGTGCATTTTAAAATGGCACATAAGAAATCCTGGATGGAAATGCTTGATATGCGAATAAACTTTCTAAATTCACTTAATTTAATGTGCTAGAAGGAGTATTTTCTAGAGTTTCGCATTAGTTCTTATGCGCATTAAGGTGATGAAACGGTTTATTTGCAAAACGTTTACGTGTTTTGACCATTCATGCATGTGTTATGAGTGTGTGACAGCTTGACGTGACTAGCCCACCGAAAGGCCGACCATGGCACACAATTCTTTGAACATAGCACTTGCCATTCGTTTAACACACAGCTGGTCGATAAAGTGGGTCCTCACAATCCGCCAGCACAGTTTTGAGGTCTGGTGCTCCCAGATATGCGGAGACTAGCGGTGTGTGGGCATCACAGCTATTTCAGCCCACACTGTTATCAGATATTACACTTATTCTGTGGATGCATTTAATAAAATGAGATACTTGCTCCATTCTTGCAAATAAAACATTCCCCAAAGCAGGAAGAGGTCGTTCAGCTGCTCCATCATGACGAGGCGGTTCCCTCATGATAATGCACATTACATAGTGGATGGAAATGCGCAACAATTCGTATTTTCTTCAGTCGAATTTTTAGAAATTAGCTTAAAAAAATATGAAGATTTTTTTATGGAAATCCAGCAAGTGTGGTCTGCTGATTGGTCAGTTTAAATTTTGGTTATATGGTCAAGGAAAGGATAAAACAGGATTGTAACTAGAAAAAGGTTTGGTACAACTAGAGGTTGCACTAGAAAAAATCTTTGTCACTTGGACAGACCGAGTTGTAAAACCGAAATCTCACCACAAGTGATTAAAAGAGACGCATGTTACCAGGTGTAAATGGAGATGACCCTGTCCACTCTTTAAATCATGTGTAGTTTAATGTCACTGTGCATACAATATTAAGATTGAATGTTTATTGCATTGCAATATGATCATTATAAGGTTGGTATTAGCAATGCTTTCCCACATATTATGCTGTTGATACTGCGCTTATTTCCGTTGTTGGTATAAATAGCAGAAGGTAGTAATAGACAAGAAATGCACAGTTTTATACCATGCTAACATTTCTTTGGTCATTTCGGCATTCCTACATTTGAACCACTGTAGTAAAAATCTTACAATGTTATTCCAGCATAATTTGAGAATGTTCCAAATGTTCCAAAGAGAAATCAAGGAAAATCTGACCTTTTCATAAGAGTTAATATGTGTCTTATTTAATTAGTGACATTCAAATATCACATAATCTCAAATAATTATTTTGTTTACTTAGTAACTTTACATTTTTTTCATTTTTCAAAACCATAAAAATTTGTTTATGAAACTCAGACTTTAAAACTAAAAATGGTCTCAGACATTTGGACCCCACATAACATTATTCAAGATATTCAAAAGACTGTTTACTCGAGTCTAATGCAAAAATTTCAAAGAGATTTTTTTTTTTTTTGTCCCAAATCCTCATCCTGAGCTAATGCTATTTTAATTAGAGCTGGGGGAATCAGATATTTCTTTTCTGATCCCAGTCCCTGGAGAGCTTTCAGTAGAACAGCCTCATTAATATGCACTGTCCTCAAACTGACAGCTTTCTCACCCCCACCCCCCATCCTCTTCCTCAGAAACAACACACCATCCCAGACAGAGTTAAAAGAACCAAGATACAACACAACCACAAACCCAGGCCTGAGACAACGAGATGTCTGTTACTCACAGGCAGAGTGTGTGATATGGGAAAGGCTTGGATCCGCTCCTTAAGACTCTGGATCTGGCTTTCGAGTTGTTGTTTTTCCTCTGAGCTGTTCTCCAGTTCCGTCTCTCTCTGTTTCAGATCCTCACGGAGCTTCAGCAGTTGCTACAGAAACCACAGAAGAAAATCGAAGGCATTAAAATCAAAAAAAGAGATCAGCTTTATACAAAACTCCAAAAGCTTGACATTCCACGTAGTTGGGATTATCATTATTTAAAGTGAACACACACTGTGCACTAAAAGTTTGATGGCAATATACACTGGTTCATTAAACTGAATGTTAAGATCTGTGAATATCTATGGCTGTCTCAAAACGATTCGAGCTGCCTACCTAAAATAGATAGCTTTTTTTTTTTAGCATCGTAATACATGTTTGAATGTTGGATTTGAAAGTTGCATTTTTGGTTACCATAGCAGGGTGAGAAATTGACCAAGGCATGCGGCAGAATATTTCTTTGTATCTCTGTTTCTATATTTCATGATATTCTATTTTAGGCCAATCTACTGTAGTTATAGGTTTAGTGTCTATGCAGGCATCATAGTGACATGTAGCTGTCAGATACCTGTATCTCAGAGGCACGTGCTGAATGTGGCGCTAACATGAAGTGGTTTTTGTTGAAAAAAACAAAATGACTGAATGTGAAGAAAACACAAGAACTCCAAAACTTGAAACATAAAAATCTACAGTGACAGTAGACAAGAGTTGTGTAACGGCCGGCCAATTACTTAAAATATATTCTACAGGTAGCACAGTGTTAATTTTGTTATGATATCTTGTAGGGATGCACAATATATCAGCGGCCATATTGTTATCAGCCGATAAATGTGAATTTGAAAGTTATCGGTCCGATTGATTTATATCCAGATTTATATTTATTGGCAAATATATCGGCTATCAGCCTCCAAATACTGTATAATAAATTATCGGTATCAGCCAAAATTTCCATATCGGTGCATCCCTATCTTGTGGTTTATTTTGTATTTGATGTTGATTTCTTCTTCAAGGTAACAGGCATTATTATTCAGATTGAGAATTAGTTTGAATGTAATGATTCATTTGATGTATTTGACATAAATATACTGTGTATTTTAATAAGGTTAAAAACAAATGCCATGATCAAAGTAACAAATGCCACTAAAAATATATTCCAGAGTGCAAATATCCCCCTTATTAAAAAAAACTTTAATCTCTTGCACTGGTAGGCAGCTCACTAGATTTTGCTATCTTGGTTTCAAATAATTATACCTCAGATGCTATGATTATCTGTAATATGTGCTTATTTGATTACGTTTGGCTCATAAAGACATTTCAACAACATGCAGATGATATGGCAGCTGTTCTCTGACCTCCAGAGGTGCCATGCCACTGACATTCATAAACGAGAGGAAAATATTTGGCCGGTGTGCATTTCAGTCAGAGACGAGTAAATAGATTTTATACCTTTAGGATGTTTATATCTCTGTAGTGGCTCAGGTGAGGGACTAATTAAATCTAAAGCTGGATACACAGCGGCACTGAGCTGCCAGGGGCCAATCTCACAGGAGATGTGTGTGTTTGTCTGTTTGAATGTGGGCTGACTGCATCTGTGTAAATTAAAATGCATGTCTCTGTCGGCATATATATATACTTTTTATTTCTAGGGAGTGTTGGGGAATGATACTTTTAATCAAAAATAACTTTATTTACATTACATTATGGTTACTCCTAAAAAAGTAATGTGCTAAAGCAGACCTATTATGCCCCTTTTTACAAGATATTACTCTCAGGTGTCCCCAAAATGTGTCTGAAGTTAGAGCTCAAATGACCCCATGGATAATTTATTATACCATGTTGTAAATGCCTCTTTTGGGTGGAATCAAAAACACGCTGTTTTCATGTGTGTCTCTTTAAATGCAAATGAGCTACTGCTCCCCACCCCCAACATAGCTCTGGTCTCCATGAATATAATCAGAGACAATGGTAACTTTAGCTGTAATAGCCGTGGAATCAGCTAAAAAGCACATTCGGAAAGGCGATTTGCAAACATTCACAAAATAAAAAGTGCGATACTTACATCTTCAGGATATAAAGCCACAACACAAACAGATGGTATGATCCATGCTTGAGAATAAATTTTTTTGAAAATCCTGCTTTATATTTACACTCATTCACAAAGCAGGCTGGTGTAAACTGATACACACATTTTTGTATGTTTTGGGGCACATTTCCTTCAGAAACAAAACTTGTCCACTGCATCTTCAGTGGCTCTGATGCCGGGAGTACATGAAGACTTTTATGTTCACTTTTACAGCCAACAACAGAACACTTATGACGCTTACGAAGCTGAGAAATGATTCTTCTCACTGTATCTGCTCCAGCGCGGAAAAAATGGCGGACTATGTGTGTAGATCACTCAGGGGAGGATCAATGATAATAGGGTGGAGTCCGTCACCAGTCGTGGGCGAGGCCTGCTGTAACGTGACATCACTTTAGAGCAGAAAGGAAAACTAATCATTTTGACACACGTTTTTGATTAATAGAAATATAAGAAAGAGGAGTGGGTGGATTTTTTACATTATATGGTGGTTGTGTACACACACTGGTGACTCACATTTATGTACAAGCACCATGTAAAAGTGAATTTTGCATAATAGGTCCCCTTTAAGTTTGTTTTTGTTACTTTTCCTCATATCAGCAGGCTGAGGCTACCTCAGGTTTTTACATTTTATTTGTCACTAACAAATTAAATATATTGAAAACATTCAGTATTATTTGAAAAAGTAACTTCTTTGTAACTTATTTGAAGAGAGTAAACTTGTTACTTCCAAAAATAATCTGATGTACTGCATGTTATTTCTAACACATTATCCAAACAGACCACTTCCAAGGAATAAAGGAATTATTATTAAACATGCTAGGTGCTCAGAATATGGTTAAATAAGCAGATTATTCATTACTGATACTGTTAAACATTGAGAAGCCAAGAGCTATCTGAGCTACATAAACTGTGGTGATGTAACCTTTTTGTTTGTCTTCTTGCACTGCTCCTCATGAATAAATTAGTCCAAGGGTGAGTTTAACACACTCTGAGCACAGAAGCGAGAGCGTCTTTGCAGACCTGCATGCCATTTGGTCGTGATTCAGCTTTGAGAAACAACCTGTGCTGTTCAGAAAAAGAGACTTTCAACCAGGCTCATTGGTGATCAGTGAATATGTGTTTGCTTCTCAAACTTTAACTGATAACTTTGCATACATCTCAGATGTGACCTATACGGGCAGCCATGCAGGATGAACCAAATTCATCTCACAGAAAAGCAATGTTAAGTATGTAGAATCTCTTTAGGCCTCATTAGCGGTAAGTGAACACATTCAAAGAGAGACAAACATCCCTCTATGATATGGTCTCCTTCACACACTAATAACATTTTGAAGGTCATGGGAATGTGTGGAGATAGCATTTACTTATGGGGTGCTTCCAGAATGAGAATACTTTGAATGCTGTCTGAGTTTGTGACTAGGATTCCTTTTTATTATTTTAGTTTTGGACATTTGCAACTTTATTAGCTCGATAGGAAATACAACATTAGAAAGGAAATGGAATCACATTAAAAACTGCATCAACTAATTGGACAGCCACTGAAAAGTAGCCATATATTATTAATATAATATTTCATTATATTATAGTCAATGTTTTACCAGGGCTCTTAATAAACTATTACTTGCAAAGCTCCATGTTGCCCAAAATTTTAAACAGCAGTGTTTAAACAGCAGGTTAGCAAGATTATGTGGGTTTTTAAATGTTTTTTTTTACAAGGAACCCTATTGTTTGAATGCACAGCAGGTTTAAAAAACATCTGAAAAACTTTTTTCTCTCTGAAAACCAACCTCAGACCTCTGGGTCAGTCGGAGCGCTCGATAGAAAATGAGGAACAGAGGCTGGCAACAGTGGATTGTTCTAAAAATACAGCTAATCCTCAAGAGAAGATAACAACTCTTGATAGCAGAAATGAAAGAGCCTGATGTGGGGCGGGGACGGACGTCAAGGCCGACAAAATTTCCACTTCACATGACACGTTTTACATCTTTTGTGTTTACTATTTGGTGAGGGATTGATGACCTGGATGACAGAATACAGAACAACACTGCATTCATAGAGGAAAGTGTAGATGTGTGAGAAAGCAAGACTGTTAACATGCACCAGATGAGTTCACAGATTACCCCATGCTGGTTTCAAACCAACAACCTTTCGGATACCAGCCCAGATCTTTAACCACTATGACACACCACCCACCAAGTGACCACCCATGTCTTTAAAACCTCAAGCAGTCTGAGCATGCAGATCAAAGAGATCTATAATTATTGGAGAGAGTAATCTGTTTGCATCTCTATCAATCATCAGTACTTGGCTGATGCATACCCACTCAGAAGTACGCAACCTGCAAGCAGTGAGCTTTGCTCATGGGCTCTCGGTTCCAGGGAAAAGCCAAAGGATGCAAGTAATCACAGCAAAAGGAAAATGACACCCTGATACCAGATTGGCTGATTGCACCACAAGAACAGGCACAGTCCAAAGCTCTTCACTGACCTGGGATATCAAAATACCAAACATGGGACAATACAAGTCCATTTCACACTTTTAAGAGCCAAAAAATACAAAAATCCGTCAATGCCAAACATCTGCAATATATTTGTTGCATGAAATAATAATTTTGTTTTTTTTGGCAGTATACAATTTGAATGGCTATCAATGGAGAAAGATGCTTTTTGCTCCCAAAATCTTGTAGTTACAGCATCTGGTAGCAGGGCCTAATTGCATATGTTGACCAGTTAAACCTTGACCCCTTGATGCTTCAACCTCAATCATTGTCTGAATGTGTGTGTACCTTCTGCATGCCCTGCAGTGCCTGCTGCAGGAAGCTGAGTTGCTGCTGGCGGGTGGTGTCCTCTTCACTGCGCTGGGGCTGAGCTTTACCCTGCTCCTGTTTCAACAGCTCCACCTCATTTCTGTAGGCGTCCAGCTGACACCGCAGACTGTCGTTCTCCTCTTTCAGAGCTTCCACCTGCGCCAGCGGCCCTGGGAGGGGGAGAAGAGTGAGTTGGAGAGATATGAAAAATGACAATCACATTGGCAACAGGAAAGGGAAATAAGCAGACAGAGACACATGAGTGAAGAAGGCAGAGGTGAAAAATAATAACAGAAAGAAAGGGAAGAGGGTTACCAAAGAGGACATTCAGGGGAGGAAAATGAGAGAGAAAGAGAGGCACATAATAACAGCAGTGTGCAGAGTAATAAGTCACATTGGTGGTGGTAGTGAGTCCTGGAAAGGGTGAAAGGATTGAAAGTGGATATATTTGGAGATGGAGAAAGCAGAACAGAAGAGCGTTGCTCAAAGGCTAATTATAGAAAGCCATTGATGGACTGAGATGAAAGGACCCTCAGTGCTGCTGCCACGTTCACTTTGCTTTCAGAGGCTAATTAGAGAGGATTAAATGGAGGGAAAATGTATTACTTAATGCTTGACTTAATGTACCAAGGGCATTGTTATCAAACGGCTGTAATTAAAACGGACGCAAAAGGGTTCTTCACACCAACACATTCCGTTATTCAGCTGTCTCTTAACAACCAGATGTTCAGAGATCCCACCTTTGCTCCACGTCTAGCGGGAGAAGATAACGGGATTATGTGACGAACCTTGTCCATATTAAATTTGGCAGTGAGAGAGAGAGATTGGACATCTGATGAAGATTTTTTGGTAGTGCTAGAGGAGGATAGGCATCTGAAAGATGTGGGCAGAATATAAGCAAAGCCAGGTTGAACTATAAACAGCATTAGAGGCTGCTGGGAAACGCATATTTGCAGTGGTGGTATATTGGTACTGTTCCAAAATTTTGGAAACTGACTACCTAGACATTAAGCACCCCAGGTGCATTCGCAATGCAAAGGATGTTTCCAATGTTATGCTGCCTATCTAAAGCCTCTTCTCCACCATTGGGCCGAATGGTTCTCATTGCGAAAGTGTCGTTCCGGGCCAGTTATGGTTTCTTAATCCACTGTTGTGCTTTAATGTAAATAACAAATACAGCAGTTGGCGACAGCATGAGAGGTAAACATTGGAGCGAGTGCGTTATGGAGGATAGTTCCAGTTTAAGGAGTGCTTTTCCCCCTGGATTTACTCCGCTAAAGCATAGAAAAGACATGTCCCATGTTGCAAAAAAAAGAACGCAAAGAGAAAAAGGCGAGAGGTTCATAAAAAAATCATCATAAAAATACACCAAACATACACTTTTTTATTCTTTATTTTATTAACTTCAGCATAGCTAACTCTGTCAGCTACAGTACTTAGAAACAAATGAGTAACCTTGGTGTTGGTAAATGGACAATTGTGGGTCGCCATGTACTAAAGCCATTCCAACAGCACAGTTGAGCAAATACTACTGGAACTGTTCCTAACCGTGCTCATAACCGTTTGGTCCAATGTTGGAAAAGCAGCTTACGATACATTATTTTGGCCAAACTTTTAAGGCTAGGGTATGCTTCGTATTTTTCATGTGAAATTTTGGATCGTGAACTCTCGAGCACTTAGCCTGTCAACTCTTTTAACTGTGACCCTATACTGGCGTGTTCAACACATACGCACTACAACTGCTTTGTGATAATCTTGCACCTACAATGCAGAGATGTGAACTGTCCACATGTCATGAAGAAAAACTAGGCTGCGTGCATACTGTGCTTTTAATTACATTTTGATCTATATCATGGTTTGCACTCTCAATGCATATCAGTGAGCTCAGTGTAAAAAAAAAATCATCCAAGAAGACAAATGTTATTAATATGATTGTAAATTGGAGTCAACAATTTTTATTGATACTTTTCAGTATTGAATACATTTTTACCTACCTTACCATTTCATCCAATAAACGTGTGATATATGTTCATGCTTATTAGAGTATCGCTTAGCAATGTGCTAACTTAAAACTGTTGAAATCAATTGTGTGTTGAGTCTCCCGTGCACTTCGCATAAGGTGTTGCTAGGTCTGTGGAGCACTCAAAATCGGTCACTTATGGGATTCCATGACATTTGGGTTTCACCCTTATAAGGTGGCTGCCTATTTTACAGTTTTTAGAGAAAGCGAAATAGAGGGAGGGAGAGAGAGAGCGAGCAGCAGCAGTTTTTATTGATTGGCTCATCTCATCAAGTCGCTGCCCTGAGAAACTGTTCGGTTCACCTTCCACAACATGGCAAGCAGCTATATCGACCTGTGCTGCCCAGGGGTGCTGACAGTAAAGAAAGCAGCACCCATTCACACACTGAACTGTATCTATTGTCAGAGGAAACTTGCCCGTTATCATTGATTTACTCTGGGGGGGAAAAAACAAACAAACAGTAAGGGCTGCAGCAAGGATGGAGGCGTTCTTACACATGTTCAGGTACATGGGTGGCTTCAGCTACGAGAGGAGTAAATACGACTAAAATTCAACAGGGAGAGGTTAGTACAAGTCACTCATTTCACCGGCAGGTATGAAATATTTGTTTTCATTAATGAGAAGGGTGTTAAATTACCTCCTTCATTAACCGAGTGGATCTCCTGCCCAGTCCTATCTGATGATATCCTCTCAAATATCTGAAAACTCACTGACAGTGATCGCTATCATTGTTTTTTAATAACTAAGGTTGCACATGAGAAGACGTGCAAATCAAACCTGGTAAATGGATGACTACATTTGCATATATCTGCATGCTAATGAGCGCCCTTGCCACATCTGAGAATCTCAGAAACAGAGCGTTGTGAGCCACGAATGGCGGGCAAACAGGGACCTTGCTTTAAATTTATGGCAAAGAGGGCAGGTATGTGCGTGAGTATGTGTGTGTTTAACAGCCAAGAGGTCTCATGACAGCAAAACAGACACTGATAAAACACAGTGATCATTTTACACAATCCCATGATTCTCTCTCCTGAGCAGTCACAGTCCTGTCTCTCTAACAGCACTTTTGTGACAAGCAGAACCTGAAATAATCTGGAAGAACAGCTGGCAGACACACATTTGGCTCTGTACCAGCACAATCAGGAAGTCAATTGGGGTTATAGAAATAGTAATACAAAAATGACACTGTTTCACCATGACGAAATCGGCTGCTGACACACAGAGTTGATTTCATTGCTCCCTCATGTGCTCTGCTGCTATTGTTCCCATATTGAAACAAGCTTTTGACTTGACTTGTCCCCATAAATATTTTTCATAGCTTGTCAAATTTAAGAAGTTTACATGCTTCTGCAACATTTTCTTAGTCTGCTTGATCAGCCTTTTATGTGTTTTATGCCTAAGAGAATGTGGATGCACTTCTAGTGCTTGTACTTCTGTGTGAACACTGACTGCCAATCTGGAATGATGTATACCTGAGTCATCGGAGTCTTTGCTCTCCGGAGCATCTTCCATGTCATCATCCGACATCTCCATTTCCTCCTCTCTTCGAATTCCCATCAGCTCTTCATTGTGGATGTTTCTGATCTCCTGCGAATGACAGGAACAGAGCATTTAATCATAACTACTACTTGATGAACTCTCTCACAGTGATTAAAACCAGAATATGTGGGAAGAAAATGTAATAAGCCTCGCAATCCAGTCGGTCAGATTGTAAAATATTAGAATTGTCCTCAAGACACATTAGAGCACGAGCCCAGCTCCAGCGGTATCCACACACAGAGACAACTGATGTTGGCTGACCTTGTCAAAGCACATATTCAGTGGACAAACATTGCACAGGGACATCTTAATGTGTTATAATGGCTGCCAGCAGAGCTTGAATGTGGCAGGATGTGATTGCACAGCCATCACAGATCTGAAGGGCTGAGCAGGGGCAAATGAAGCAGATGTCTGGGCATGGGTGCTACCCTGTTGGTGTTCCTGATGGGGGAGCTCTCCAGCTAATGAGGCATGCACACAGAAGAGGGATGCGGCTGTGCAAAGGCACAACATGACCACCACAGGGAGAGAGACTCACTCCCTGACAACAAACAAAAGGCCCAGAATAATCATAGCCATCTGTCTAGCACAACAACACATGATCTCACTGTGAATTACAGAGGTCGAGCAGGTAGTGCAAAAGCAAGCAGGCCCTTCTGCCCAATAATGGAAGTGAGATGATTTGGGCAACTGCAGAAAGGCAACTAGCTCCGTTTGAAGTTGCCTCTGGAACAACCCAAGTTTATACTTTTCTACAAACTTTAACACAGGAAGCCTTGCTACCCACAGTAAAATTGGACTGTATTTAAATTCAGGTCGTCTAGGCAACTGGAAATAGCTAACTGGTGTATCGTTTGAAATAACAATCAGCCTATAGTCCCAAACTGAGGACAACTTGCTATATTGATTGGATGAAACATTGCTCTATCAAAACCAACACTTACCAAAGCTTTGTTTACTCAAGGAATGTCTAGGGTAAAATTGTAGGAGAGTCCAAGGAAATGAGAATGAAAATATCCTAAATTCCACCAAGCCTGAGCATAGCTTTGGGTCAACAAATCAAGCAAAACCAGCATTTTACTGTCAAATTTATGAGAGAAGCACACAGATGGTCCAAACAGCTCCAAGGGTGAGGGAGGCAGAGTAAAAAGAGATTTTAAACAGTGTGTTACCCAGAGGCATCATGCACCCGGGTGATTTTTTTTTTACTTTTAAATGTCCTCCAACATGATTCAAATGGTATGTTCTTTATTAGAATGAAAGGCAAACTGGTTAGAGAAATCCAAGTTATTTTTCATTATAGGAAACAAAGGTGTGCAAGAAAAATGTATAAATGCACCACAGGGAGAAGTTGTCAGAGTGTAAATGTAAAATGTATTAAAATCTAATAAACCCAGATGTTCAGAAATAATAGAATAAGAAAACTGCCAAATAATTCTTAGCCAGTGTAGGTATTAATTTTATCTTAAAGATAGATACAGTCTATCTAGAAATCAATATCTATAAATTATCAAGTTTATCTAGAAAGTACTCATTGTATATCAAACAATGTGTGTGTATATTCATAAACCCCTGCAGATAGAGATGTGGCCTCTATCAGATCTGTGCTGTAGTAAAGACACTTTCAACTCAGTCTCTCGATATAAAAAAAATAAAATAAAAACGCATATTTGAATTAATCAGAAAAACACCCACCCATAGCGCATTGAGTCAAGAGGATTTTAAATTGATTATTTGAACTTACAAAACATTTGTACCTTTAATAATTAAACTGAATGATTATTGCATGTAAAAAAGAATGACTGTGGCAGTATGTCTAAATTTTGTCAATCCAATTAAATCATGTTTTGCTATAGGTGGCGTCCCATGGCTGCTTCAGATTGAGCACCCAAGGGAAAGTGCAATGTTAAGCTCATTAACGGAATCAACTTATGTGCAGTTAATGCGGAACAGTCAATCAGTTATTTTCATAGTCTAATACAGAAAATATATATGTTTTTGTTTGATTGGTCGCTGTTCATTTCCTTTGGTCTAAAAAGTGTTTGACAGGTTTTGCGACCTCTTTACACTCTTTTCATCAAGTTTAAAGAAAGTAGTGGCTTATTATCTTATTGTCTCAGTAGTTTCAGTTTGAAGCTGGTTTTACATGGTTCCTGTATTATCCACGGGTTCTGTATTAATTTTCAGTGGGTGAAAGGCGGCAGGCGGCTGAACGGATCAAGGCGGCAGCACTTGTCAAGCTCATTTACGAGACATCAGCCGCTTTGCCTTGCACAACTGCTTACGGCACACACAGCCCAAGATAAAAAGGTATATTTTTGCAGCTGCTGTGTGTCATTGACAACACAGATATGACTTTAATCAGCCAGCATTTAGCTTGTATTTAGAAACCTTCTTTAAGAACAGTCTGACCGATTGCTCCCTATTACCTATATAGGGCATTGTGTGGCAATAATATATGGAACAGTGAAAAAGTAAGCGATTTCATGACAACTTTCGGAAAGAATTAGAATGTTAATGCGGGTATGACACATTGATAGGATATTGATCTTTGCAGACTAGATCTGCTACTCTGCTGCAGAGCAAGTACGGAGACCTGTTACTGCTAGAACAAAAACAAACATATTGAGTTAAAGGTGCTGTAAGCGATTTTAGCGTTCTGAAGCTTATACTTGACTGAGCCGTTGAATTAGCCATGCCCCCTCATTGCAAAATGCTGCCCTCCAAAGATAATTTTGAGACCAAAACCAAGCAAAAGAGCAGCATTGTTTGATCCTGTGGCTGTCAAATTCAACAGTGGCACAATAGTGCCCTCAACTGACTCATAACCTCAATGATTCACTTAAAATAAAGCACTAAGAGAAGGAGCAGAATGATTGATAGGCATCAATGTTCGAGGTACACAGACACATTTTTGTTTGATGTTTATAAAGTCTACAGCTGTCAGCTATCTCAGGACACTCATTTCATTAATATCTTTAAGGAAGTAGGACATTTTTTTGCATACTTTTCCATGAATAAAATAGCTTACAGCACTTTTAAGCAAATTGACATGCTGCTGCAGCACAATTTCAAAAACACAAGACATGCTGCTGCAAAATTAGACATAAATACAGTCCCCCAGCAAAGCAGGAAAGCTGCACAAACACCAAACGCAACCCCCGCCTAAACAAGCAGATCTACCGCCAAGACTTGTGTACTGCTGCTGCTCTGAAAAGCCATGTGCTCCAAGTGTTTTCTAGCTAGGTGTGCCTTAGGCTTCTTGGCCGAATGGCATAAAGATTATGAACTGTATCTCTATTTGTGCCTGGGTCTGTTTGGCCAAGTGACCTGACTCATAATGCGTACCTGTTCCAGGAAAGCCCAGAGCTCATTTAACTCGTGACTTAGCCTAGCTAAGTGTGGATTTATTTAAACGAATGACCTAATATACAAATGTGTGCCACGGCAGATTTGGCGAAGGCTTACCTTGTTAAAGATGAGCTTCAATGTGTCATGGCCAAAAGCAGAAGAAACAGCCCCAGCAACCACCTGAGCAAATAGCATTTTCAGAGGAATCTCTCGCAGCGTGCTGCAGTGAAACCGGCATACTTGCAAACTGAGAAAATTTAAATGTTAGGCAAAGAGAGAGTATGCAATTTGATTGGCTTGTTGATATGGGTTGATCAGCTTATGCCATGTGATCTGATTGGATTGGTGCATCACATTTAAGAAAGCTGATAGGCTAACAGGCCAGTTAAATCAGCTTGCACCATTCAGAGTTTTATGCCTGAACTTTATTTCCATTTCTTCAATTTTATAGAGAAATAACAAAGTCATGGAAAACTAATACGACTACAATATTAACAGCGATCTGCTCATTCAGAGATAGGATACACCTATTTACTTTCTATTGAGCTTGGAGCATTGAGGGGCTGCGTTGGCTGACCCTGGTGCTCCCTCAAAAACAAATAGGTGCATAATGCCCATGGTGCTACTGTACCTATTAACCATCACCTGCTCCAAATCTAATACCTTTTAACAAACCACATTCTGGTTTGACGCAAGCTCCACCTACAGCACTAAATGTTAAAATGTCACTAATGGGCTCCTTAAAACACAAACTTTTCAAATCTAAGGTTGAAAGGCTTATTTAAAAGTGTGGTATCTCCCTGAAGTTCTGCATTGACATACCAGAAGGATTCAGACAGTTTTGAGTTTGATTCTTCTCAATACATAATGTAAAAGTTTAGAGAGGCCTGCTAACTCACTTTTTTTTTTTCAAAAGAAGCTTCAGCCCTCTGTGACAGCACTGAGACTGCTCCCCGTCTCAGCCACAGTGACTCTACATACACAATGTCAGCCTGGGTGCAAGAAGAGTCCCATACTTGACTAAATATATTCAACTTAAGTCAAACGGTCAGAACAAAAAGCTAGAAAGGAGACTAGGGGTAAAACACAGGACATGTGTGTACATCAGCTTACCAAACCGAGCTAGGCTTATTAGGTTTTTGCACATTCATTCTTGCTGTCTGACGGGAGAAATGAAAACAGAGAAACTCAAAAGATAGAACTCACAAAGGCATTAATTATGGCACAATTAATAAGCCCCTTTTAAAGCTGAGGTACAGGGTAAGTGCTGAAGAATCTAACTGATGTAACTGATTCATTTAGAGACTCCAAATATAATAAAATGACTTTTAAAATTTCAAATAGGGCAGCCAATCAAGATTTTCTTGAAACGATTAAGTATTCATTAGTTCACTAATTTAAAGCCCTGATGGGCAGTGATAGCAAAGAGTCTAAATATGCTTCACAATGGCATGTAAATGGAAGGACGTGACCACTCGTTCTTATGGAAAGAAATTCTCTGCATGGCTGATGACTGAATTTCTGCTCGTCTGGCCAGTTTGGGCTGTCCATTAGAAATAAATGAAATCAAATGAATTATTAGAGATATTTAATGAATATTAGCAATTTTAGCATTTTAATTTGGGAGATGAAGCAAATCAAGTTTTAAACACCTACCTTAAAAAGTGAGGAGTCACTTTCGGCTCAGCATTTACCTGCATCTTACTGCTGTTCAAATATATTAAAGCCAACATGAAACAGCATTAACAATTAATTTTACTTAATTAATGTGACATTTTTTTAGTCACATTGTGTTAACTATTGGGAAATTAAAAAAAGGCTACATTACTTGCAACAGTACAGCCTAAAAACATGACTAAATAGCTATTTGGCTATCAGCTAACAATATTTTTTCCCACCCACATGGCTTAGATGATGTCAGCCGAAAAGAACAATCCTTTCAGAGAGAGAGAGAGCAAGTAAATTTTGCTAAATGATTACAAGGACAATGGAAATTAAGGTGCTAGTTGTCAGGGTTTTGTGAAGGGAAGAGACGAGAGAGTAAGGATCCAAACAGATCTTTAATTTTATACAAAAGGGGATACAACGGAGGAGGAGATGATGATGATAATGGAGGAGGAGGAGGAGGAAGAGGAAGAGGTAACAAAATTCTTCAGCAGAATGCTGGTAACTAACACACTATATCCAAACAAGAACTGACCAGGAACAAAGAACAAGAGGGTATTTGTACACATGGGCTAACAAGAAGACAAGTAACACCTAGGACACAATTAGGGCAATGGACAGGTTGACAGACATAACTGAGGAAGATACAGAACTTCAAAATAAGAGTCCTTAAGTTGGAAGACACTTTTATTTAAAACACATTTATCCTCCTGAGACCCCCGTGTGACTGCTGTATGCATTTGCCGTTTCCCTTTTTGATTTGTAACTAGTAGCACCTGATAAACAAGCCAAAAAATTATAATAATAATACAAATAAATAAAAAAGGCAAATAGAGCAATTTGTTTTCCCCCAAATAAATTTTCACATATGTGAACAGCGAGACGAAGTTTTAAATAGCAAGCTATAGAAAGTCCGATTTTTTAAATCAAATCGTTTGTTTCCAGGAGTGTTGGCGATTCATGTATTTCAGACAGAAATTACAGCTGATTTTCTGTAAAGTTGAATAAATAATTCTAATTGTATAAGCATCAGCCAACCATGTTAAAATAAAATGTAGCATTACAAAATTCTGAATCTATGTACAAATTACCTTTGTCCCATGTCTGCCAGAAATGTTGAGTGGTCCAAACATCATCTGCAGCTTGAAACTGAACGTTTGGTTCGATTTCAGGTTTGAATACTGCATTGGAAAGCTATAGGATGCTCCTTTGCTCCCTATTTGTGAGTGACATAACCTCCAGTGTGCTGTCTGTCTTCACTGGTCTGAACTGTTTAAAACGCACCTTATTTTCATCCTAACTCCATCTAAAGCCCCTGAAAGCAAAATTTTTCAGCTTGAACCCATTTATTCTCAATGTGATTAACTAATGTTAATGAATAGAATTGTATTGCACAGTGATAACAAAATGTATATATATATATATATATATATATATATATATATATATATATATATATAAAAAAAATCAAGCTAAATTATGTGTTAGAGTTGAAAGTTATTCAAAATAACTAACATGTTTTTTCTACTTTTGAAGAAATGCAGTGCCAGTTGCCACATTTGTGGACATCATGTTTATCAGGTCGCCGACATGCAAAAAATTACCGGATTTTAAAATTAGGCATATCAAACGAAACTAGAGAAATCGCCATCATGCTGTTGTGTCACGTGACTCGGTGTGGCAGAAGTTAACCCTTTAAATGACAGTCTAGTATCTTGTGAACAATATTCGGTCAGTTTTTATTCATTTAAATTATGCTTTGTGTGTAGCGAAGCACATAGCGCATGTGGACGTGGGGTCGCACAAAGTTACGGTACACATTTTTCAGTATGTATGTTCCCTGGAAATCTAACCCACAACCTTGTGTTTTTTTATGCTCTGCCAGTTGGGCTACAGGAATTACAGGGCATAACTGTAATCTATATTTTCTGTTAAGAATCCCTCAATGTTACCTGCCAGATGGCTGTCGGCTGCTGAGAAATCTTACGACCAGAAAAATCTGAGTGTTTTCATTATCATACTTCCTTGGTTACAACGAACATCCACATCAAAGAAAATAAATGGACTTCAGTTAAGGGATAAATTGGGTGCTTGCAGGGAAGGGAAAATGGACAGAGGAAAGCATAACAACTGCATAATAATGTTTTGTAGATGTGAAGCATGAACATATTTACATAGAGAAATTAAAACACCAACCTCTGCTTGCTTTCGCCACATGTCCAGGTTCTTGCGTTGAGCTTTGGAGAAATGGTCCCATGCCTTTTGTTTGGAAGCAGCGTGGAATACAGACACAATCTGCTCAACTGTGGCAGGGGATGCAGGGGCCAGTTTGGGGCGTCCAAAGAAAGAAAGAGAGAGAGTGGCGATTGGGAAGGTGCAGAGGAGTGAAAAAACTTGTGTCAGGTTGGAAGTTATGTTTTTTCCCCCTTCCCCCCTCTATACAGTACACGGGGGATTCTTACAAAACCTGACAAGAAAATTTCCTGATCGTATTTAACCCCAATTCAATATAAAATAAATTCAAAATTGCATTTTGCAGAAAGAAAATTAAGCCTATATTATATTTAGGCCCATCAAGATATTTTGCATTGTGACAATATTTTCAGGACACTTAAGCACATTTTAGCTCCCCGATTCTCATTACCGTAACTCGTTTTGATGTTTTACTTTTATTATTCAACAGGAAAAAAATACAAAAGAAGTCCTGCGCCAATTCATGAAGTCACAAGTATTAAATGGTTGCGTTGATTCAATTCAAATAGATCAAAGGCAGCAAAAAGGAATCCGTACACCAGGCCATAAACAGCCTGTAAAAAAGAACTAATTAGGTTCAAAGTCCAAGATCCTTTGAGAAAAATGTTTTACTGAAGATTTACCATGTATAGTAACAAAAGTGCACAAAACACGCACAACCAAAAAAGTGAATGTGCACAAAAAAATAAATTGAAAAAATAGAAAAGAAATATGTAACAAATGTTTCTTCAGTGCTTAACATCTTCAATGTAGATGGCATACAGTATATACATTCACACACACAAATCGAGCTCAACGTTGATTGCAGACACTGGATAATGATCAGGGATAACAAGAGACTAGTTAATCACTTAACCAATAAATGAATGATACACAAGTACTGCCCACATAGGTGGAGTAAGCCATTGTATACACAACAGCAACAACAACAGCATTATTTGTTCCACAACATACAGTCCTATTAGTGCTAAAGTGAAGGATAGAATTAAAATATATTGGCATGTGTTAACAGTTGATAATGTAGGCAAGGATATATTTGCTCACTGCCTCTTTTTGTTCATTCTAGAGGAAGAACTATCAGGGACAGATTGATTTACACTGATTGTAGCACAACAACAGCTGGATGGGATAAGACTCCGGAAGGTCCAAATGTTTTTTTTCCAAGCAGACACTATAATTTTTTGTACAACATTAACACTTTTGATAGTTTTGTTAACAAAAAGCAATATAGAATTACTCCTTTTATTACTTGTAGTTCTACTAACATTATTTACCTTTTGACTTGTCCGTGTGGCTTGCAGTACATTGGTAATACCAATAGAAAACTCTATTGCATTAATGATCATCGTAGATCCATCTACAGAGCTGACCCAAAATCTCCGGTTGCCAGACATTTTAAGGAAGCCAATCCCCCTGCCCACACTCTCTCTGTTAGTGGTACTGATAGAGTTAACTTGTCCCGCAGGTACTTTAATCTGGAAGAAAGATTACTGCAGTGTGAAAGTCGATGGATTTTTTTTAGTTAAAACGGAACAACCTCTTGGCCTTAATGAGACCTTAAATCTTTCCTGTTTTCTGTAGGTGTCATTCCCATCCACCTGTTGTTGTTGCTGTTGTGTATACAATGGATTACTCCACTTATGGAGTACTTGTGTATCATTCATTTATTGGTTAAGTGATTAACTAGTCTCTTGTTATCCCTGATCATTATCCAGTCTCTCCAATCAGTGTCTGCAATCAATATTGCACTCGATTTGTGTGTGTGTGTGTATATTATATTGAAGATGTTAAGCACTGAAGATTTGCTACATTTTCTTTTCTATTTTTTCTTTTGTGTGTGCACATATTCACGTTTTTGGTTGTGAAAGTTTTGTACACTTTTGTTACTATACATGGTTAATCTTCAGTAAAACATTTTTCTCAATGGATCTTGGACTTTCAACCTAATTTTTTGTTTTATTTTTTTTACAACTTTTATGGCCTGGTGTGCGGAGCCTTTTTTGCCTTCTTTGATTTACTTTTATTATAATCATTGTTTTCTATAATGATTCTCATTACCGTAATTACAATAAAAAGTATGTTGAACAATGATTTTTTAAAAATTTAAATCACCAAAAATAAAAGACAGTACCAAGTGAGTTCTACTATGATGTATAAATACTTTAAAATGTAAATAATATTTCAAAATCAGAACATCATAATGACCCTTTGTTCCGTGCATTGCAGTAACGTGCGTAACTATCATGAAAAAAACAATTCACAATGCTAAAAAAAAAAAAAAAAAATCTCAATGAACCTAAAATAGGCTTTATTTTCTATATACAAAATTGAATTTATTTTTGTTTGTTTCTTTTGATTTTGGAGTAAAATAGGACCAGCACATTTGACAGGTTTCGGGAGAATCCCCTACAAACACTGGACTGGGGTGACTTGGCTATAGGCATAAGATCTGAATGAGATCTTGTGTGTGACAAATCACGATCACCCTCTCCAGCACTATCCATATGCATGTTGTTTCGACTCTCATGGGAAGATTAATCAGTAGCAAAGTGAATTTTCTAGCTTTACCTGAGAACAACTTTTCCATTCAATGTTTCTTCCTATGTCAATTACCACAACACCGCTCTCCTTTATTGACTGGATAGTCAAAGAACCCTTACATTTTGTTAGAGTACATTGGGTGAAAGCCTAAAGAGATGAATGTTTAATCTATGACAGGCTGAGCTCATTACTTCACTGTGTATAGATAAGAGAGGATGTCTAACTTAAGTAAACGTATTAAGAGCAAACCTGTTTAGAATTAAGAGACGTGGCAGTCCATCAACTATTTTTGAGGGCTTGAGTGCTTTGGATGTTTCAAGGTACATGCCATTAATTTCCTGTTATTATTAAAGACAGGAGGAAGACTGAGGACTAAAAAAGAACAGCTGTTGAGAATCACAGCTGCTAATGAAATATGGTGCTCTAACACCTTTGACTCCATAAAACCCTTCAATTATTCTAAACCAATCTTAGTTTTCTGTACTTTTTTAGAGAAATCTGGGAACTGACATCAAAACATCCATCAGTCTAAGTGATGTAATAGCACTGTGATACAGAAACTTATGGTGTCAACATCTTGATGGATGCAAGACATCCTTACTGATGGTACAATGTATGACCAATGCAGATACAATTAAAGATATCCTTATCTCTTCTCCTTCCTCTTCCTCCTCCTCTCCCTCCCTAAGAGGGAGTTAATAAACCCTGGGGAGTCAGTAAGCCTGCTAAACCTCTGCAGCAAAGACATGCTCCAGAGAGAGATCAATTGCCAGACCAATTGTGACTTCAGCATCCTTTAATTTTAACGGAAGAGATCGATGGCAAACGTCTAAAGCCTGTGCCTTAGTGTATGCGTGTGTATCTAAAAGCATGCAGGTGCATGTACATGTGTGCAGGTGTTTAAAAGTGTAGTGATGTGCGGCAACATTGTCATATTGGAAATAATTTTGCCTGTTCCACACTGACATAAACACACTAAAACACCAATTATGTATAGTGCATCTAAGGCCTGAAACATAAGCTTCTTTTCCACCATCCGGCTAATGGTTCTCATTGCAGAACAATGCTGTTCTGTACCAATCCTGACATGTTGGCATGGTTTTATTTCTTTAGCCGCTGTGGTACTGCAAAATCAGGATTATAATTGACTAAGCAAGTGACCAATCATGAGTTGCCACATACCAAAGCGTTCCACCAGCAAAGTTGTGCAAGGTTCGCTAGCCATATTCAAGAGGAAATGCTACTGGAAATGCTCAGAACCGTTTGCCACGACAGTGGAAAAACGGTTATACTTTACACAACATTAGAATGCAATTCTTAACACACTACAGCCGTTACATTCTCTGCACTGACACAACGGCCGCTATAGCCAGCATTAGCATTAAATCTCCACTTCTACGGTAATTTTTCTTTTTCAGTTTGAAAACTATCAATGCAGAGAAATAGCTTGAAGAGAATCTTGCCAAGCAAGTTAGTTCAAGTTAGAACTGTCGACACGTTAAATCTAGCCGAAAAGCTATCTGAATAATGACATAATCTGTTACAGATATTTGAAAGTAATTTTATCGCCCTCTTGAGTAGTGGGGTGTTACCACCACAACAATGCCAAACATTCATGGCAGCATTTGCGTACTTATGTTTTTGTCCTTTCTTTATATTTACACTCACTGAGAATTTTATTAGGAACACTATGGTCCTAATAAATTGCCCGTCGTGGTCTTATGCTGTTTTAGCCCATCCACCTCAAGGTTCGACGTGTTGCTATTCTGCTCACTACAGTTGTACAGAGTGGTTATCCGAGTTACCGTAGCTTTCTGTCAGCTCAAATCAATCTGGTCATTCTCTTTTGACCTCTCATCAGCAAGGCATTTCTGTCCACAGAAATGTTTTTGGCACCATTCTGAGAATGTGTGTGAAAATCACAGGAGATCAGCAGTTACAGAAATACTCAAACCAGCCCATCTGGCACCAACAATTATGCCACGGACGAAATAACCGAGAACACATGTTTACCCATTCTGATGGTTGAGGTGAACATTAACTGAATCTCCCGACCCATATCTGCATTATTTTATGCATTGCACTGCTGCCACGTAATTGGCTGATTAGATAATCGCATGAATAAGTAGGTGTACAGGTGTTCCTAATAAAGTGCTCAGTGAGTGTACATCCCCTCCAATTTTCTACCAAATACTGTAGCAAGAAGAAAACATGTTACTTACCTTTCCTATTTTAAGCATGTCTTTTACTATATGACTAAAATTTTTGCATATTAATAAACTAAAATATGCAAATGGCAGGTTATTGGTGAGGGGTTTACAGATACATGTTCTCACCTTTCCTACAAACCATCCATTAGTTGGGGAAAATACAGATTTAGTTTATCTTATGACAGCCCCTGTCTGTAGCCTCAATATCAGGATCCACCATTTTTACCAGCTGAAATTGTCTTATATCCAAAATTCCCACATCACCATCTGTCACTGTGAAGACCTGCTGCTCTATCATCCTGTAAGGCTGCAACCTCAGTAAGCTTTTAGCTGTATATTGTATTTCATTATTTATTTTGCTGTGTGTTCTGTGTATGTTCAGATAAGACAGATGCTGTGCTGTCACGATGCTTTCTCTCCTCTTTGTGAGCGACTGTTCCACTACACATGTTTGCCATCATGACAAATCTGACATTACAGTAGTGCCAGATATTTACAGTTTTTTTGACAGTATTGTATCAAAGGACTACTGTCTGCTGCTTGTAGATAAAAAGGCGGACAGTGCTAAATACCCAGAGAAGCCACTAGAAGGTAATTTTTATGCGACATGACCTTTCAGATGAAACATCTGTAAAACAAATAGGTACTTTTCCTGATGGAAGATACATTTGATAGATACCCCAAACAGGCTTGGTAACAAATCGGTATTGTCATGTATTGCCACACGCAGGCACACACAAGCAGGTTACAATAACCTGACAGGTTTCAGATGATCTATAAGGAAAAAAATTAAACCAAATAGAAAAGGCATATATTGGCAGATGAAGCCTGTATCTCAGGGAAGGTGATGTTTTGTGTCTTGAAAACAATTTAACAACCATGGATTTCAACTTGCCACTAGAGAAGAGGTGTATTTATAAATACATATGTGTCTGTTGTTGGCTGCCGCTGCCTGTAAATCTGCCCTGAGGGTTCTGAATCTCTTTCCGACAACAGGATGGGTGCTACTAAATGGCGCAACATGATGATAGATAGAATTCAGCGTCTCTTCATTCTTCACAGAGTGAGAGGATACCCAAGAATATCCTAAGAGAGTTGGACAGAGAAACTTGCTATACAATTGAATCTTTCCATTGAATTTGGAATTTATTACACCACCGAGACATTTTGATAAAAAAAACTAAAATAAGCAAAATTCCTGCAATGTCTCCATAATATTCAAAAATATATCTGTGACGAGGCATGCAAGGAATGAGGATCTAAATGCAGCTTTTAATGAAGCAAAAGATATATATATAAACAAATAACAATAAAACAAAACAAAACACAGGGAACCAGGCAAAGAACATGACAAAACATGTGAAGACTGACAAAGAAACAAGGGGAAACAAGGGCTTAAATACACAAGGGAAAACAAGGGAATGAGGAACACCTGTGGAAACAATCAGGGGAAAACAAATCATTACAAGAAACTACAAAGGACTACAAAACTAACAGGAAACAGGAAAGGGGAACTAAACAATATTTAAAAATAAAAACCAAAGCACAGAAACAGGGAACATGTGACAGCCCCCCTTTAAGGAGCGGATTCCAGACGCTCCACAATGATAATGGGATGTGAGGGGAAGGGGGGACACAGGCAGTTCAGGGGCGCAAGGGGAGCAGAGGAACAAGGCAAATTGAGGGAGGCTTGAGACCAAGGCAGAGCCGGAGGGCTCAGAGGACCAAGCTGGAGCCAGAGATTCAGAGAGCTGAGGTGGAGCTGGAGACCAAACAGGCCAGAGCAGATCAGGCGGATGGCCAGAAGACCAGAGCAGATCAGGCGGATGGCCAGAAGACATTTATGCACATTTACATTTATGCATTTGGCAGACGCCTTTATCCAAAGTGACTTACAGTGCACTTATTACAGGGACAATCCCTCCGGAGCAACCTGGAGTTAAGTGCCTTGCTCAAGGACACAATGGTGGTGACCATGGGGATTGAACCAGCGACCTTCTGATTAACAGATTTGTGCTTTAGCCACCACCACCAGAGCAGATCAGGCAGATGAATAGGAGACCAAGAAGACCAGAGTAGATTAGGCAGACGGCCAGGAGACCAAGGAGACCACCTCGGGGTAGCGACTGGGTCAGGAGTCCTAGGATGGGGCCACAGGGCAGGGACTGGGCAAGGAGGCCTGGGAGGCACTGGAGGTGGGGTGGGCAAAACCGCTGAAGGAGGAGTCTCTGGGGGAGCAGGCAGAGACTCTGGAGGAGGGGTCTCTGGAAGAGCTGGTGGTGCCGTTGGAGGAAGAGTCTCTGGAGGAGCGGGCAGAGCCGCTGGAGGAAGAGTCTTTGGGGGAGCGGGCGGAACCGCTGGAGGAGGAGACTCCAGGGGAGCGGGCGGAGCCATGGAAGACTCTGTGAGCATAGCCATGGAAGACTCTGTGGGCGGAGCCGGGAGAGGCTCAACAAAGGCAGGCGGAGCCAGGAGAGACTAAAGGGGCAGAGCCATGGAAAAGCAGAGCTGTGGGAGGCGGAAAAGACTTGGGAATGACCTCCGTGGTCGTAAACACTGACAGAGACTCTGGAACAACCTCTGTGGTCGTGAGTACAGGCTGAGACTGGGGAACGACCTCCATGGTCGTGAACATGGGGAGAGAATTGGAAACGACTACCGTGGATGTATACACAGTAAGAGACTTGGGAACAGAAGCCTTCTTCTCCTCCTCCGGACGGCCAAATTTGTTAATGCTGGCTCAGGGATAGACGAGGCTGGCAATGCAGGCTCTGGGACAGAAGAGGCTTCCAGCTCATTGGCCGTGGCAGGCGTGGCCGTTAGCTTGTTGGCCATGGCAGGCGTGGGCGTTGGCTCGTTGGCCATGGCAGGCCTGGGTGCTGGCTCATTTGTCGTGGCAGGCGTGGGCGCTGACAATTTGTGGCCCTACGCACTGACATCAGTGGCAGATCATTCAACTTGCAGAGAGGGGCCATGGAAGGCTTGGAGCAAGGAGCCACAAGAGGCTTGGAGCAAGGAGCCACAGGAGGCTTGGAGCAAGGAGCAGTGGAGAGCCTGGAGCAAGGAGCCATGGAAGGCCTGGAGCAAGGAGCCATGGAAGGCCTGGAGCAAGGAGCCGTGGAAGGCCTGGAGCAAGGAGCCGTGGAAAGCTTGGATGGGGGAGCAGAAGATGCATGTTTTGGCCTGGGGTTCCCACGATAATCCACCGTGTAAAAGGATCCGCAATGTTCCAGAGCCTTCTCCACATATTCGCAGAGCGTCCAGTGAGGATCAGCCGGAGACATCAGTTCCTTCAGTGCACTATTTAGATCGGCCTGGAAGAAAACCAGCAGAGAGCGGTCTGGATAGTGCACTAAATTTGCTAGCTCTAAAAACTCATGGACGTGATCCTCAACTGGACAGTCCCCTTGAAGTAAAATTATCCATCTAGATCCATTTTTGGTCAGTCTTTCTGTGATGAGGCAGGCAAGGAATGAGGATCTAAATGCAGCTTTTAATGAAGAAAAAGAAAAACAAATAACTCAGAATAAAACAAAACAAAACACAGGGAACTTGGCACAGAATATGACAACACATGTGAAGACTGACAAAGACACCAGGGGAAATAAGGTCTTAAATACACAAGGGAAAACAAGGGAATGAGGAACACCTGGGGAAACAATCAGGGGAAACCAATCATAACAAAAAAATCTACAAAGGACTGCAAAACTAACAGGAATGGGGAACTAAATAGGATTTAAAAATCAAAGTCAAAAGCACAGAAACAGGGAATACGTGACTATATCAATGAACAGAAAGTCTTTAGAGGAAGTGAAACACTTTCTTTAAAGACTGTATACATGCTGCCTTAATATGTCCTGGTGTACATAACCTTATAATCAGTTGTTTTTACTTGTAAATAATTTTAAAATACATTATAATACTTACCCATCTATATTTATACCATTAAAGAGTATAAAGTATTTGCATATAATTTTCTTTGAGTTATTTGTTTATCTTTTGATTCATTAAAAGCAGCATTTAGATCCTCATTCCTCACCTGCCTCGTCACAAATATGATTGAATATTATGGAGACATTGGAGGAATATTGCTTATTTTAGCCATTATTAAACAAACATATAAAACATGATCAGCACCCCATTTAAGAGTTATATCATGTGCTATCATGTGTTGTTATAATAATGCATTTACTAATACTCTTTAACTATGAAAAGGCAAGCACTATAATGTATTATACTGTAACTGTGGTTTCAGTAATTATACAAACATATAATTGATTACAATGTGTATTATAAGGCATTATGAATACCTTTATAATGCATCATAGAGTATATACTGGTGTCATGGACAGTGTTACAGAGGAATTAAAGTACAATGCCTGTATGTGTGTGTAAAATATATATGAATGTTGCTGATTTCTTTAATCGCTTGGAAGTTGCATGTAATTAGAGGTGTTTGATTCTCTTAAAGCTGAAATAAATGTTATTATAGCAACCAGTCAACCAATTAAACTAGTTATCGTTTGAGGTTACTTACTGTTAACCAGAGACTACGTAGTTTAACAAATTCCCAGTATCAAGGTCTTGATGGCGTATCTTCTACAATATATGTTAAAAATGGCAGGCCTGTTGTTGTGCACTAATGCTGTTTAAATACTCTACCTGCTTCAGAATTCAGCTCAAAAGAGGGAGAGACCTGCAGGACTTACCTTCAGTCCACAATGATCTCCGATCAAAGCATTTATCACCATAAAACCACATAATGGAAGGGCTAAAGTAAAAAAGTAATAGATGTCGAAGGGTATATAGGGAAATGTGTTTGAGCTGCTATTGAGGTCACAAGTTGGGGAGATTTTCCTTTTCATCACTAAAACACACTTAGCCATGACATTCACAAGTTTAGCTTTCTAAATTATTATTTCTGAACACTTCCATCTGTTTTTCAACTTTTTTCAACCAAATAATATATTTCTTTTTTTTTTCCAAGATTACATTTTTTTAACCTAAGATTTCCTATGATGTTACCTTTCTATAAAATCCCCAGATACTTGAATCAAATGTGCACTGAACATTTGCACTGCTCATGCATAGAGAAACTATGTGTGTGTGTAAGAGTGGTAGTTCAGTTACATTTCTCTGAGCATTGGATCAATCAAGTACAAAGCACTGCTGCATTGGGTGCACTATCAAGATAGCAGGATGTAAAATGCAATCATGCGGTCGCTGACAGCACCCACTTGCTGAATGCTTCCATTGTGTCTGATACTATAAGGACTTATAGTGCTCATGTATATGACAGGAAAACAGCTCTATGTATCTCAAAGAGCTGCACATCTAGACAGCAGTTTTGGGCACAATAAGTGCATTTGGAATGTTCAGTTGACTGTAAATACGTAATTATGGTGTGAATGATCAATTATCCAATGATCCAAACAAGTGTGATGCCCAAAAAATGCTGTTTAGGTAGGTAATTTAATAGGTTGTGAAACAGAACCAACATTGGTACAATGAAACACTTACATTGCACTAAAATCCCAGCAAGGGCATTCTTGAACTTCTCCTTGGCTTCCTCCATCTCCTTCTCATGGGCAGCTTTCTCGTTCATCAGCCTGCGAATGTGGCTATTGGAGGACTGGACCATGGAATAGAAGTTGTTGGCATTCCGGCGGTTTACCTCCCCTCGTTCCACCCAGGTCAGCAGGACACGCACAGCCTCGGGAAATTTGGCGTCGTCTGAGTGGAGAGAGGATAATCGGTGGGGGAGAAACAGATGGTGGGAAGGGAGCTGAGTACAATTTAGGAGAGGAACACTTCTCATCTGGGACTTTCAAGTGTCAAAACTTATTAGCAGAACATGTTTATTGGGCCAAAAGAGACTTAAGGACGTTTAGGAGAGGACAAAACAGGAAAGGACATATATGGCATGCAACAGGCAATAAACCTTGTCAAACGTAATGCATGGATCTAATTGTGTGAATTTAGCAAATGTGATAATATGGCTTAAAAATAATTTAAGAGGGGGGTGAAGTCTTTATATACACAGGTATGTGTGCTGGCAGGAGGGAAAACCAACCACCAAGCTGATTGCAACAAACGACAAAGCTTTGGCTTGCAGCTTTCAACTGGGAAAGAGATGAGAAATGGAGAAAACTGAAAATGATCATAATGAATACCACAGGGATCTCTTATCCAGCCATCTATAATTTTTTATGGCCGTTGTGTGTTTAAAATCAGTAAATTGTAAAGGACGAGTAAATAAGCAAAAACAGTCCCTCTTTTAACACAAGTTTCAGTTCTATTAAGCTATTTGACAGTCTTTGGCTTTATCTGTTGCACAGCAACGTAGCGAACCACAAAGATATTGCTGTTTGTACAAAAAAATTAAAATACTGCTGTTGTGAAAGACAAATGATTATTTTGTTCTTGTTGTTCTAATCCTGCATACACACACACACACACACACACACACACACACACACACGGCTATCCTTATGAGGACTCTCCACAGACATAATGATTTTTATAATGTACGAACTATAGATCACAGAAACCTAAACATTGTTTAGTATGTTTTTTTTGTTGTTATTGATTTTCTCCCCTTTTCTCCCCAATTTGGAATGACCAATTCCCAATGTGCTCTAAGTCCTCGTGGTGGCGTAGTGACTCGCCTCAATTCGGCTGGTGGTGGACGAATCTCAGTTGCCTTCATGTCTGAGACATCAATCCGTACATCTTATCACGTGGCTTGTTGAGCATGTTACTGCGGAGATGTAGCACGTGTGCGTGGAGTTGTGCATCCAAGCACAACTCACCATGCGCCCCACTGAGACCGAGAACTACATTATAGTGACCACGAGGTGGTTACCTATGTGACGCTACCCTCCTTAGCAACCAGGGCAATTTGGTTGCTTAGGAGACCTGGCTGGATTCACTCAGCACACCCTGGAATCTCATGAATCTCATTTTTGCGAAGCATGGTCCACATCAGCAGATGCTTCTTGTGAATAGCAAACTCAAAATGTTTGAGTGCTTTTTATAAGTCAAAGTAGCTCTAACTCACAACTCCAATCTTGTTTCATTAAGTGAATGCCAGGTGTGCCAACTCCTGACTCTAATTAGCTTTTGTTGACGTCATTAGGCTAGGGGTTCACAAACCAACCTACACTGTGAATGTTTAAATGATAGAATGACAATATGTACAAGAACAATAAAATAATTTGTGTGTTAATAGTAAAAACAGATTGTGTTTGTTCATTACTGTAACTTACATGAAGATCAAACTAGATTTTAAGACAAATTTATACATAAATGCAGGTAATTCTAAATGGTTCACATACTTTTTCTTGCCACTGTATGTAAATGACCTCAGTTATCATTGATCAACCTTTTTGCATGTGGCAATTGTTGTGAAGTCATTACAATCACAAAATGGGCTAGGGAGGGAGCTTGGAGTTGTGAAAGTTAGAGTATGTTTAGATTGTATATATAAAAAAAAACATTATTTTTTTTATTTTTTATTTAAGGTTTTCAAATTAAATGACCCTTTATATGATCCCTTAAACGATCTTAATAGGTAGGGCTAAACTAGCTGAAAAAAATCACAATATGAAGGACATTTCAGATATGAAGGTTGAGATTTACTGCAATTCTCTACAGCAAATAGCACAGAATGTTCCCAATATACTTGTGAAATATCTTCCTTTTTTCTTGTTCATAAGAAGCAATTGATCTGTAACCACTGCAGAGTGAGCTGAACTAAAATCACACTGACTATAAACTGTTACATATGGAAAAGGAAACATGGCTAATTTCAACTGATTTAATCTAAAACAAACTTCTCCCTATTGCACTCTCTCCCCAGACAGAGGATCAAGATGCGATCGCTAAACAGATGGTTTCCATTAAACAGCATGGAACATCAAATTCAAATCAAAGAGACAAATAGCATTTAGACACAGCCAGCAAATAGACACACTGACTGTACCAGCCTCTTCACATGCATCAGGAAGAATTTTTGCGAAAGGAAAAACAACAAAAAGACAGCTAAAACAGAAGAATAACGTGGCATGTGTCCCACCTTTGAGCTTATCTCCTAGCTGGCTGCATTCATGTTCCGAGTAATGGACGATGAGGGGTGGTGAGGGGGGTCGTAGGCGGTCTTCCTCTACCCTCCGGCGGTGCCTCTCTTCCCGGGCTAGCATGCGCTGTCTGCACTCCCACTCGTACAGGTCATCTCTTGCCTGAGCAAAATCTACATGAAGCCGGCCTGTGTCCTTCTTATCTGTACTTGATCCCAGCCTGATTCTATAACCTAGAGAAGAGGAAAGGGAATTGAAAAAAGAAAATGAAATCAAAAGGAAAAGTTGAGGACAGTTAGGAAAAGAGAAAGAGATACGGAAAAGGAAAGGGGAAAGGACAAAGAAAAGGAAGGAAATGGAAATGAAAGTAAAAGAAAGGGAAAGGACAGGACAGAAAAGGAAAGGAAAATGAAAAGACAGGAAAAGAGAATGTTAAACATTCACTAGAACATGAGAACCTTATGAGAAACCCCCTGCGTTCCCACAATACTGATACATAAAGTGATACACACACAAACTCTGACACACTCACTCTGATATGTCACAAACCCATGTGTGTGATACTAATGAAAAACAAAGTAATTTTACTGAATCAGGGTTTATATTTGAGCATAAAAAAAAGAAAATTGAACATAAATGTATCTTGACAAATGGCCAAGCAGTACCTGTAAGAGGTGAATGATGAACCGTATGATGAGTACATAAGAGTGAGCTCTGAAGAGTGTTTTTAAGCACAATATATATATCCCCAGATGGCTGTGTCAACAGAAATGAGGGAGAGAGAGCATCACGGTTTACTTCTGCCATCTCTGCTTTATGGCCCCCAGACACTTTTAAATATTTTACACAATGTGTTCACGTTAGTAATAAGCACGATTATTTATGGAAAGGCCTGCTGAGCTCCTTCACAAGGCCACATAATATATGGAACTCTGTTCCAATCTTGTCCCCCTTCCACTGAGAGAGCAACACCCATTGAAGTATAAATAATGGAAAGGATATTATTGGAGCGGCCAGCACTTATAAATTTGCTTTCTGTGGCCGCAATGTAAGTCCCTGTATTTGCATAAAAAGACTGATTTAAGATGTGACTGGAGACTTGACACTGGGAAGCCGAGATAAGAGAAGCGGACCGATGGTGTGAGACTGCGGTCGAGATGGTTTCCTGGCCTGTCCGTGATTGATACTCAGTGCTCAAAGGCATACATTTATTACTAGGCTTCAGCACTTGTCTTCTCATTGACCTCTTTTGTCACGGGCTCTCGATGGCCAGTGACAGTTGTTAGCACTTCCCTGAGTGATGTGTGGAAGCCCCGCCCCTCTAGTTAGTTTTGCATCAATCATTCAAATTCAAGAGAGAACATGTGGACACATGATCCTCATTTCCATGAGATAAAAGGTTAAGTGAAATTATTCTAAATCACATGGAGAGAGATTGAAGCACAAGGCATTATTTACTGTTTTTTTCTTCTCTTGTTTATGAGGACGTTAAAGGTTAGGTGTGTAATGTTTATAGTGTGTGTTCATGTCTTTCATGTCTTTTATTTTGAAAAGTTTGGTTCCTGTTCATGTCATGCGATTCCTGTTTCCCTCCATGTTCATGTGTCTTGTGTTCGTTGGTTTATTGTTTAATTATCTTGTTATCAGTTCTGTCTTTTCATTAGCCAACATACAGAACAAACACACACAGAAATTAAGGGGTGAGACTATACAACATGCTGAGCGCAAAACATGCACGCACCCACGCATGCATACGCACACCGATGACACTAAAACACAAAGCATTTATTTTTTAATTTGCCAAATAAAATCTATACAAATCAGCCACAATGCAGAATACACACACACACAAATGGGGGGGTTGAGACTATGACACACCCACATTGCAGCGCACATACTCACACTCACACACACAAACACGCACGCACACATACACGGTAATAATGCCTAAATGTATATCCAAATGCATATCTTGTGATAACATTTAAAATGACTAAACAGAAGGTGGCTGAATAGAACACTGCAGGCATCTACTGGCTATTATTGTTATAACATGATTTTCAAGTCATCTTATTTTTATTTTTTTCACCAGGTGACAGCAATCTGCCCCAATACATGAGAAATTCTCATATTTTCTTTATGTTTCAACTAGGTTTCCACTGTAAAGAAGTTAATACGTTTGATAATAAATGTGCTTATTTGCATATGCAAATGAATGGTGAAATTGAGAAATGTATATCTAAATAACATAAAATCCCAAAAGAATTGCTTAATTTGATTGTTTTTACTTCAGGGAAGAAGAAATGGTATAATTTCTAAAATAAATAAATAAACAAAATAACACCTGTGATGTTTCTGGTCAAAAATGACAGCAACCAGTAAAGCAGCCCTACTTGAACAGAATAGGAGGGTTAAATATGTCACCAATGTAACTTTAGCTAGCTAGCTTTAAAATGGATTGAATTATAAACAAATCAGTAAAGTTTTGTACCGCATGCAATCAGTTTCAAGCAAAAGTGTGTTCATGAAGTTAAATGTGGTTTAATTTCGAGCCATTATTGGAAATTCAAATATTTTTATATTACATCTAATATAATTAAAAATTCTTTAAATCTTTTTTGTAAAAAACAAACAAAAAAAAAATATTTTGTGTGTGTGTGTGTGTGTGTGTGTGTGTGTGTGTGTGCGTTTATTTGGACCAGAGAACATTTTTGCAGGGCAAATAAAATCAGAAAAATCTTTATTGTTTCGTCCTGAAAACATTACAAATAGTAACACAAACAAATATTATACACAAACAAAAGGAGCTGCCACAGTAAAAGAACTGTTGGTGTTGCTATAAATACTGTATGTACCTGACAGAAAAAGGGCCTTATCCACTGTGTGCTCCTCAGCGAATCTGATGTGACAAAAGTTTTTCTTGCTCTTGCGAATGGCGATGATGCTTCCACACTGTTCAAACACCTCCACAATGAGCTGCTCTGTGGCGTTTTCTGGCAAACCGCCCACAAACACAGTCTTACAGCCAGGGGGTCTCTCTCTGGTGGCAGGGGGAGGCAGGTCTTTGAAGAAAGAGGCACACAAAAAGATCAAACTACCATCGTTTCATTGATAATTTTCTTTCTCACTGCCTTCAGCCACATTAAGTCTATAGCGCATTGTCGACTTTGAATGCCACGTATGAAAAAGATGAAACATAGTGAATCAGTTACTGATTTTCTCATGACCTTGGCATTAAATTGATTCCTTATGCAATTCCATTCTAAAACACTGGGGTTTAACTTCTATGGACTCCACAGCTGCACCAAAACACTCACCATCCATCATCACCCACATTACACTAACTCCTGATTATTGTAGGGGCTCATGATAAGCATTATGTTTATGTCAGTTCCTGTCAGGGTAAAAGAATATAATAAGCCACAGTTTGTCATTGTCTGTCATGACGTTAGAGGATATATACATGTTTAGCTTTAATGCAACACTGTAGGCAAAGCGTCTGACCATCTGGACCAAGAAAATTCAGATGTCAGTCATGGGCTTTGAATTACAAGGTGTGAAACTTCTTTTTTTGTACAGTCTATGCAAATGTTAATCAAGCATAAAAATAATGTGTCTGTCTGATCATTATCCAACTACTGTAACTCACAAAGTCTGCATAAACACTCAAAGGGGAATTAATTAATAATGTATTGTGCCCACTGATAGTGTAATTTATTTGCATGCATTGTCTGAGTTGTTTTAGCACCACATTCATTAAAGGAATTATTATAAATAAAAAAATAACCAAAATATGTGATGATCGCTATTTGCACAGGGCTTAAAAGCTGTGGTCACAATGAACTCTTCTTGAATGGCAGACAAGAGTTCAATCATTCTTCCAAATATTTCTCCTTTTGTGATGCTCAGAAAATATAACAGCATATTAGTGAGTATTTATTAATTTGTCAGTGAACTATTCCTTTAACAGGTAGAAATACTTGCACTAATGCAACAAAATGTAAACCCCAATAATGTGTTAAACACTACTCTGAACGCCGGATACAGACCCCAAAAAAGTGGTTGTTTTTCCCATTAAGGGTATGGAATGGGAGCAGGCATCAGGAGTTGACACTGAGGCTTCTAGTTAACCACAATCATTGAGGTTCTTTCTGGGACAAGTAGTTTTGTCTTTACTTTCCATCACTTTCTACAAAGAGCTGTAACAAAAATACTGGTTTCTGGCCCATGTGAGCACATGTTTACCTTGTCAAATGCAAATGAAACATTTTGGTTTGACATTAGTAGTCTCTTGAAAGTTTCTTCTGTGAGCCAGTAATAAAAAGAGTTGATTCATTCTTTAGAAGCTGCACAAGAAAGATCTTGATACAACTGAACGTTTATAAATAAAATACTCCCACTTTTTGTTTTCAGGTTCACAGTTTGGGGAGGAAGTTAGACAAAGTATATCATTTCAGGATTTTCACGACAAAGCCGGTGGCTCACTCCAATATGACGATGTGAAACTGCTCACAACACTGTCTCAGATCTGATATGGATTCCTTAAGACAAGTTTATAGAGTTTAACCAGAAACTAAATAGTCTCAAATTGGAAACTGAACAGCGATGAAATCAAGGCCTATTATTTCACAAACCAATGATCATCGCATGACTCTGTGGCTGAATATTCTGTACCGTCTAAGCAGTTTCTTTGAAGACTGAGTTAAGATGACATTGGAGGGTCTGGGACATAAATGCAGGGGGGCACTGCATACCTCCAGCGCTGCGAGCACTCAACTGGGAGACAGTCGTCAACAAGCTTAACGCTAATCAGCTCAAATGAAGACAGCCGCTGGTGTATCTCTCGCTCTTCCTCTATAAGTACACATACACGGTGTAGATAACAACCGTACCATGAAAAGAAGTTGATAGGAACGTGGGTGTGGAAACGTATGCGATGTAGAAGATCTGAGAAAAACACCCAGCGCTATCTTGCTGTCACTGAAGACAGACATATGTGCATAATGTAGATCATCAAAACAACCGTCATCAGTCCCACTGAGACTTGAGTAGCCAGATACAGTAAAAGAAGTGGAAACCGGTAATCCTAACAAGCATGTTGCTATGTGCAAGTCTGAAATATTTCCTTCATAGACTTCCACAAGTCTCAACAGCTCACAAGAAGATTGGCTGATCTGTGTGTGTGTGTGTGTGTGTGTATGTGTGCTGGTACAAGAAAGAGTCCTGTGCCTTTTGTTTGCTCAAGTGGGCTGTCAGGAGTTAGACCTCAGATAGGATGAACTGTCTTCTCAAAAGCCAGTCTTCACTCCGCTTGAAGCCGTCTACCTGCTGTGTATTGTCCCCCTTGAAAGAGGAAAGAAGAACAGTGTCCCTGTGGGAAACCTGCAGTGATCACAAGCATCTTAAACAGGTTTTTCCCTTTACAGAGAGAACTATAAGATCAGTCTCTTTTTTCTCCTTTTTTTTTTTTAAAGGTGCACTAAGTAATTTTTTCCTAATTTAAGAAATGTAACTCCTAAAGATGTGAACAGGACTTTTGCAATACATATAGGGAATCATGATCACTCACATTAAAATGAAGACTCCAGTCAGATGAGTAACCTTATAAAAGCTGTTTTATTCTACATGGGGGTCCCCACCTGGGGGCTGCCATGTTAATTTGACATGACCAGCTAAATACTACTCACTTAATCTCAGTAACCATCCTGTTATTTGACACTTTCATTCATTCATTGATTAAAGTTATCATGGCTAACTTTTAACTGTGAATTTTTTACATTGGCATCTAAATGTATTGTATCAAAACTACTGTGTTTGAATGATGCTGCATCCAGGCCACTAGGTGTCAGTGTATGTCTAAGATGATATGAACAAGAACTTACTTGTGCATCTTTAATATAGGTTATTAATTATAAAGCTTTGCAACTAAAACTCTGAGATGGTAATGTAGTATTCTTGACCATGTCTACACAATGGCTGTGCCTCAAAAGCTTTAAAACTGCCTACCACATTTAAACATTTGAGTGTTTTTGGGCATCATATTGTAGGGTATATTAAAACAATTGATTTTGATGTTTAGGCATCATAGATAGCTTCAAGCATTTACACTCACTGCAGACTTTATTAGTAACACTATGGTCCTAATAAAGTGCCCGACGTGGTAGCTTATCCGCCTCAAGGTTCGACGTGTTACACATTCTGAGATGCTATTCTGCTCACTATAATTGTACAGAGTGGTTATCAGAGTTACAGTAGACTTTCTGTCAGCTCAAACCATTCTGGCCATTCTCTGTTGACCTCTCTCATCAACAAGGGGTTTCCATCCGCAGAACTGACGCTCACTGGATGATTTTTGTTTTTTGGCACCATTCTGAGTAAACTCTAGAAACTGTTGTGCATGAAAATACAAGGAGATCAGCAGTTACAGAAATACTCAAACCAGCACATCTGGGACCAACAATCATGCCACGGTCGAAATCACTGCCACACGAATGGCTGATTAGATAATCACATGAATAAGTAGGTGTATAAAGTGCTCACTGAGTGTATGTTTAACCATTGAGACATATTTAAAAAAAGTCAGACAGTGAGCTGTCTACCTAAACAACCTATGAAACCCAAAAATACTGTCCAGGCCCAATTCCAATATTGAAACACACAATGTCCCAAAAAATTATACCTAGGTGAGATTTGAAAGTGACTATAATGTCCAATTTGAACGATTGAAAGTGCATACAATGCTCAAAGATGAGGACTAGGTTTGATTCAAACATTCAAACATGCCTATAATGTCCACAAATGATTTTAAGATTTAAACATGACAGTGATACCCAAAAACGCTGTCTAGGTTTGATTTTAATTATCCAAATTGCCTTTGATGCCCAAAAATGCTGTCTAGGTAGGCAGCTCGCTTGGTTTTGAGACATAGCTAATATGTCTTTTAATTAGCAGTGAGTATCACTGAGGTTAAAGACCTCGGTGGCACAGACAGGTATGACAGAGAGGTGTGTGTGATATGTGGGTTGAGATGATGAAACAGGCCAGAATGGCAGAGCTCTGGGCAAACTATGGCTTCCAGACATAAGGCTCCCTCAATTCTTGGGAGAAGAGAGCTTTGCCGGATATAAAGGTCAGTCACAGGCACACAGTCACAGGCTGTAGGTTTAGAAGCCAGTGAAAGGCATCATATGCAGCCTGGCCTGATAGTGGCAGGTATATCTGTAAAATGGCCACTGAATCACTGCTATCCTTTCATGCAATCGGTGGGTTTCCAGGCTCTTGAAAGAAAATAGATTATATTAGCTATGCTTGGTCGGTCTCTCTCTCTCTCTCTCTCTCTCTCTCTCTCTCTCTCTCTCTTTTCTCATCCTCTTCTGAGAACTTCTGTTCTGTCTTTCAGAAAGCCAGGCTTTTCAAACGCCATGGAGTAAAAGTCGGTCGATGGCCATTTATTAACCTCAGCAGACTGGAATATGGCGCCAGTGGTGATGCAGAGATGGCGTCAAGTAAAGCTGAGGCTATGTAGAGCTGCAGAATAAAACTGATGGTTTGGGAAGGTGTGAAGCAGAGCTGGATTTGCTGGTAAAGTAGCTCCGCAGCAGGACAGAGATCCTGGGCAGGATAGGTTCAGTCCCGCCCGCTGCCGTGAGTGCCTTTTCTGTGGTGAGTTACATTGTGGAGCAGATCCTACAGCCTTTCACACACTATTACAAGCTACCATTAATAAGAAAAAGCTCCTGTTTTTTTTGTAAGCTGCCCAAATAACTATTATGTTATGTAGAATACCTTTAAAACACAAATTATCAAGAATTTTGGTTGAAGGTTCAAAGTTTTATGTGTGATGTTTTGGGCATTCAAATTTTATTTTGCCCCAGAAGTATTTTAGGAGATGGGGCGGTCAATAATATAGGAGATAAACACATAAAAAAATGTGGTTCTAACCAGTGTCATGATTGGCAGACAAATTGCTTTAAGGAAGTCGGCTGGAGCGCCCTCATTTCAAGAACGGTGCACGGAGATGGGGAGGGTGAAAGGCTTTCAAGGAAGCATCATTTAGAAGGCTGGGGAGTTGGGATTCATTTGATGGGAAATGGGGGAGCTATTTGGTGTTTTTGGAGGGCTCTTGTGGAGGGGCAGTGGAGAGAGAAGCTTAGTTTTAAATCTGTGAGATAATTTTTAATATATAAACCTTGGTACGCCCCCTAATGAGTCAATAAATTAGAAAATATACACATTACTGTATTTTGAATTAATTTAGCAAAAAGCTAAAGTAATTAGTACTTTTCCAATTTACTAATCAGTAAAGTCAGTAATTTAATTACACTATTAGAATAGTAATTTTTAATGAATTACTTAACCCAATACTGGTCAACAGATAGCATTTTTCCCAAATATTTATGCCTGGATTTTAAGTGATTAGTCTCTTGTGTAAACCAATTTAATCTCAGCATTTTCTTGTATATCTGTTTTTCTAAAATTACAGTAAATCACACAAATTAAATCATCAGCAGTAGGCACAAAAAAAACATTATCAGCCGACAACAAAAAATGACAGTACCAATTGTTACTTGACTTCATACAGTTCATCTGCTAATAATCACATTGGGATCCTTTGTTTGTAGATGGTTCTAGATGTAGATGTACATGGTTTGATGAGTTGTTATCTAATGCAATGACATTCAGACGTGTTGCTTAAGTTGCCGAATACTTTTTGGGTCCACTTCATCCTACAAGTAACATGACCAGTGAGGGTGACACAATACAAAACTTAAACATTTGCATAATTGCAGGAGAGGCCGTCTGTTAACTAGATCCTTATTAGAGTGTCTGGCGAAGAAATATTTAAGTTTAGCTTTCTGGTGATCCTTTGAGGCAGAGGTTCATTCAGTTGAATTAAACAAGGATGTTTCAAATATCCCCATCTGTGAAATCTAATTAAATACAAATAAATGATGAGGATGACAGCAATAAGCCCATTTGTTTTACAGCACCAATCAAAGCAGACAGAGCTGCCATTTAATATGCACCGATAAATGACATATGGTTTAAATGCTGATATCCGCATTCATATTTTACTTTGAAGGGCATGAGAAAAGACAGAGAGAAAAGGGTGGACAACTTTGGCAAAGAGGGTAAAGGAAGTGCATACAGGAAATGAAAACAGGTTAGGATTAAAGAGAACACAGAAGAGACATTTAAGGATAAAAATTTAAGGATTTCGGCAAATAAGTGAGCAGGTGGTGATGCAGAGAGGCTTTGGTTTGTAAAATTTTATGTTAAATGGCATTAGCCACAGCAGCCACTTGGGAAAAGGACTTTCATAATTTTTTCTGGCAACTGAGGTAAGAGCAACCATGAATGATTGCCGTAGTCAGGAGAGCACAGCTGTCACCAGCTATTAAATCCACTTCTGCACGGACTGGTGCAGAGAAAAGCAACTCGCTACAATGCGCTATATGTGCATGATAGCCTGTTCTATCCAGGTGAGATGAGAAGAGACTGTCATGTTTATGTATATGTCCAAATCTCATCAGACAGCATTCACTGCATCCAGTTCTGCACTGCCATGCAATCTGATGCCCAATCTTCCCCCATTAAGACCTAGAAACAAGTAGGCCTTTGTTCTACATCCCTCTTCCTCTCTTTCTCCTCTAGAAGCTTTGCACAATCATCCTTCACGCGATTGAACTCAGAAGATATGGCAAGAATGACCAGGTTTTACTGTGACATCTCGTGGTTATGGACTGTCCTTTTCATGTAGTAGCTGGGATTTTAGGATCAATATACAGCAAGTTGCCTCTGTTATCAGTTATCGAGCTCAGTGAATAATGACAATGTTTCATTCCTAAAGGAAATCCCATTCTTTTACAATTGAATATTCTCACAAAAAAAAAAAAAAAAAAAAAAAAATTCAAGCTAGAGAGAAATATTTGTGAGGCTGAAAATTAAACTGGCCTTCAAAGACAACAAAATAGCATGCACAAAAGAATTCTCTTGGAAAATATCCACATATCTTTGCAATTTTGAATTAGTTTTTAGAACAAAGACAACACTCAAGCTTCTGGCAGACTCACAATACGACAAACGACAGACTGATGAAATTGGTGAAGTCGGAAAACAGTAGGTTAACTTTTATTTAGCTAAAACCGAAATGTGAAACACTGCCTCCAGTGGCCAAAGCGGTAAGTGTTGTTAGGCATGTGGGCACATGTGAGCTCCATTTTCCATGTGTAATGTCCATGGATGGGAACCAAAAACGAGTTGTGAAGAGAGTTATTTTCAGTTCTACAGAATGTAATAGTGAAGAGTGAATGCATATTTATAAACTGTACCCCCCAACCTAAACCCCAAACCTAAACTTGACCATCAGTGGTCAAATATATCCCAGAATTAAAATCATCATTACTGTCAATAAACAATAAATTGGCTAGACAAGACTAGAGTGAAACTGGCAAACTATGAACTCTCACTCCAACATCGACGCTGATGTTCCACTTCCGTTTCAGACACGTGAATCTGCGGTAACATCTAGTGTCCTGATTGGCCAAAATTTTCCCTCACATCCGAGAATATCTGGGTCTTTTTTACAGTGCATTAAAAATGTGATGCTAAAGGGAAAAATGCAAGCTCCGAATTGTTCTCATCAACGATTATGTGAACGCGATTACAGGTCTCAACACGGGATGCGAACACGGGTGTCCCAAGCTGCTAGTGTAACGCTTTCGTTTGCACAGCAAGGAAGGTAAACATGCTGTAGCTGATGAAAAAATGTCTGATAGGAGATGGTGCTTGTCGGTGAGTCAGCATATTGTGCCGATCATAGGGTACCAGAAATCTCGGAAACAACATCCAACTTCCCGTGTGATCATTGATGCACACTAATAAAAATGAGTTGTCTTATAACAATTAATGTGAACTTAAGTAAGGGTTATTATAGTATTTTATGGTTTTGTAGTTGTTTTATCTGTAATTCTGTTTAGTTTTCATATTGTAGTGCACATTATATTTGTAAACGTACATTTTTATTTCCTTTTACATTATATAATAATCATATTTTTCACTAGTAGTTGTTAGTTTCATGACAGTTTTCATTTACAATAATAGCCTCGACTTGATGCTAGCTGAGCGTCATGGTTACCATGTCATGTTTTGAATGTTTCTCTCGTACTTCCTGCTCTGGTATCAATCCACGTCTAACATAATTTGTTTAAGCACTGTCCAGAGAAGGTGTGTCAGTCTGTCACTCTCATGTATGCAGGTGGGTTAGAACACTGTGCAGGTGAGATGAACGTACCATTACAAGAGCAGCTAGCCTATGATTACAGATGTGCACGTGGTGCGTGATAAGCAGGCAGGAAGCTCAGCTGTTTGAAGGACACTAACTCTCTCAGGTAATCATTGTCTTCTATGACCCTCCTCTTGCAGTGTGGCATATTTTACATGCCAGAATACCTCAGCCTCCTTATAGGTCAACTGTTCAATTACAGACAGAGTTTCACCTCATTCCCCTCCAGTTTCATTCTTCTGCTTGACCTCTCTCACTATGACAGGATCTGAATTCGGATGAGCTCATTCAGATGGTGGAATGAGAGGGATATAAGGGTAAACATGAAAGAATGAATGACAGCTCCTATCTCAAATAAAAACACAGCACCTCTGTCAGTTTGAAGCTTTGAGTGGCAGCTGGCTTTTAAAATGATAACCCCATCTTATCAAGGTGACATGCCCTGCTACACCACGGAGCTCATAATCTTTTTAGAATTTGAATAGTCAGTCTATATAACTCAGTGCGACAGATGCCATTTTTAATATTTAATTTGATGCTAATGAAAATGAAGCTGTGAGTGATGGATGTCTATTAAATATGATGAAACAGTTGAATAATCCAGTGGACAAAAAAGCCTCTGAAAAACATGGGGTTTGAAAATTAGTCTTTTGACCTTACACAACATCACTGGGACCCATCATTCAGGCACATGGTTTCTCATACCACGATGACACACACCTCTACTTGTCTTTCCAGACCAACGACACCACTGTGACTGCTCGAATCTTTGCCTGCCTGGCAGATATCTCGGTCTGGATGAAGGAACACCATCTGCAACTCAATCCAACCAAAACCTATCTCCTGGTCTTTCCAGCCAACCCTGCTGTTGAACACAACATCACCGTGCATCTGGGTTCGACTACAGTAACACCTTCAAAAACGATCAGAAATCTAGGGATAACCATCAATAACAAACTAAATTTCATGGACCACATCTCAAAGACCGCAAGATCATATAGATTTACACTCTACAACAACAGGAAGATAAGACCCTTCTTATCTGAACATGCCACACAACTGCTTGTTCAGTCACTTGTCATCACTAGACTGGACTACTGTAACGCTCTCATTGCAGGCCTCCCTGCATGTGCAGTTAGACCTCTGCAAATGATCCAGAATGCAGCAGCACGTCTGGTCTTTAATGAACCAAAGAGAGCACATGTTACACCACTCCTTGTCTCTCTCCACTGGCTACTGGTTGATGCATGTATCAAATTCAAGGCTCTGATGCTGGCATACAGAACAGTCACTGGGACTGCTCCAACATACCTAAAATCATTTCTGCAGAGCTACACACCCACTAGAAACCTACGTTCGGCTAAGGAATGGCACCTTGCTGTGCCAACACAAAGAGGCACCAAAACACTTTCTCAGACTTTCAGCTTCATCATACCACGTTGATGGAATGACCTCCCCATCTCCATCCGTGAAGCAGACTCACTCTCTGTCTTCAAAAAACTACTCAAAACGCATCTTTTCCAAGAGCACTTAACTTTCACAAAAAAAATAAAAATTTGCACTTGTATATGTTTTGAATACTATTCTGATGCTAGTGAAACTTTGTAATATGGCACTTTTGTACCACTGTCTCCTTAAGATGATTCACTTATGTTTTCCTCTTTTGTAAGTCACTTTGTATAAAAGTGTCTTCCAAATGAATACATTTAAATGTAAATGTAAGTGTGTAATTTTTTTTATGTTAAAATACTTTCTCTAATCCCCGAATAATATCCAAAGACAACTATAAGTAAGCCATTTGGAGGTGGATTTACCTAAAAACTATCAAAACATTACTTTGTTTGTTTGAGCATCCTGACCAGCCCAACATAGCAACAATGTCTTAACCAATGACATAATTTTGGGGCAGGAAATTGGTCTGTGTGTTGACCAATTGCAGCTGTGGAAGTGCATGGTAAACCTGTTTGAAAACAGGAATTACACATACTACACCTTAAACTGGCCATTCACACGAATGCATTTTTGAGTCTGTATGCGCTTTTATTAATTGTTGTTCTGTCTAAACATGATTTTTTATTGATGAGCAGCATCTCGCTGACAGCATTATTTCCACATGCATCAAATATGTCATATTTATATGCGTAAATATGACATCTACCCTGACTCCACAGGAGTGCATATACAGGCTGTACAGTTTCTATTGGCTGTTTCATCTCAGCTATGTCAGTAATTTCTGCCTGTCTTTTCACCTGGTCAGCATTTCGGATCAGATTGCTGAAGTCAATAATATTATTTAAAATGCATGAGGGTTAAAAATAATGCTTATCATTGCATACAAGGTAAATGGAGTAGATATAATGTATTCACAAACAAGACTGGGGAAAATATAGTGGAGACAGCAAGTGAGTGTGTTTGTGTGTGTGTTTATGAGAAAGAGAGAGAGAGAGAGAGAGACAGATCAGATATGATCTCCTTCAGTGTGAGAAATTTACAGAGGTATATACTTTAACAAACACTCAAACCTCATGCCACAGTTTTCCATTTCAGCAGAAACAGATCAAATGCAGGTGTTACTGGGAGAGGACAATCATGCATCAGTTGCAGCAAAATTAATTTTAGAGCTGCACACTCTCAGAAACCAATCACTGCCTTAATGTACTTCGGTCACAATATTTTTAGTTCATAATCTTTTTAAATGCTTATTTTATATTTTATAGTGTGTATTGCTGTTATAGTTTTTATTTTATTTTATTAATTACCTGGTACCTTATTTTAATTCTATTTTTATTCTTATTTGTTACTGTTTTATTATTATTTTTGTCTTGTCATTATCTGTTTTGTGTATTAATGCTTTGGCAATATTGCATGCAAACACAATCATGCCAATAAAGTACTTGAAAATTGAAAATTGAGAGAGAGAAAGACTCACTGGGGTTGGGAGGAAAGAGAGTGCAGCTCTTGCAGTGGATGATTTCCTTCACGATGGGGATGTCTTGTGAAACTGGCGGGGGCACAATCCCAAGGCCGGGCATTATGGGGTTCATTGGAGCAATGCCAGCCATCATGCCAAGGCTGGGGTCAAAATCTGAAGGAAAAGAGCAGAGGGTATCACAAATGACTGAGCAAACAAAAACCCCTCTGGTCTGCATGGTGGTACTATTCTGTTGCAGTACAGATTAATTCTAGAGAGCTAAATGTTCTCTCCCTCAATAATAAACAAACAAATAAGACAAATACCTGTACATATTTAAAAGGCTTTCTGAATGACTAGGTTTTTACTGACTCATTCCACCAGCTGTTTGCCTTGGCTTATTATTATGCATATCCTGTCCTTCTGTGGGCAAAAAAGTGAACACTGGCTTTCATTTACAGGTATTGGTTTAGACTATATCTGCATGACAGCGTGGTTGCTCTTTGAAATGGAAATGACAAAGCCCTCGCTCTCTGCAGTCTCTGCTGCTCCTGTGAAGAGAGGCTGGGTTCATAACTTGGTCTAAACTTACTGAGAACACTACTCAAATACTTCAAATATTGCACGCAAGATAAACAAGCTCTTCCTCTGGCATAGGATAACAATTGCTAAAAAAGTTCTGGAAGGAAAGACCTGTAACATTAAATTGCACTGTAAATACGTGAATAATTAAATAATGAAATTAAGCACTACAGGAAGGTTTCTCAACCACTGGGTCGTGACCCAAAAGTGGGTCATGGATCATTGTCTGTTGGGTCGCAAGATCTTTTCTGTCATGAGTACAAATGACCAATTAGAAGGATAGAACTGTATATTTGCAAAGTTTGGGGCAACAGGGACCACTATTGTTGAATCATGTTAATATATCTAGGTTAGTGTAAATGACCGTGAGTCAGAGGCTGCATTTCTCTGATGTTAATAATTAGCTGTCCAATCACAATAATCCATAAATGCAACAAATCGTTCTTTTTGGAACTAGGTCTCTTTATGTAGCTTGCATGCGCTAGCAGCGCTACTCAACAACGCAGCATGCGACCCTCGAGCCATCTTTTGCGGGATGCGTTATGATTTCATCATAAAAATATATTTTTCAATAGCCTATCAAATGTGCATGAAATCAGTTGAGGTGTTCCTTTATCAGAGGGTTTATGGTATGGCTGAAGCACAGCACAGTTAGAAAGAGAAATAAAATGTAAAAGGATGTAATGAATTAAATAAACAACAAAGAATATCTGAGCACAGCTAAAGTTTAATGAGTGCGGCAGTCTGTCAGCGGGCACATTCGTAACAGTATATGCGCACACGTGGGTCTGTCAATCAAGAATGCGCGCTCTCAATCTTATCTGAGTCACTCATCAGCGTGAATCTGTCAGACTTGTTTGAATAGCTTAACAGGGATATTTGCTTGCCATGAAAACAGTCATAACAGGAAAAAATAACTTTATCCTGCAATAACGACATTGAGACGCCTTCACGCAAATGCTAATTAGTGATAGGCATTTATTCACCGCAAAACACTAAAGAGGGTGAAAAATTCTTTATGTCTTCTCACTGGAGCAATTTTGGAATTAATAGTGGATATATCTCTCTTGTTTTGGAACTTAGTATCTCAGGTGAGTGTGATGTTGAACACTCATGGAGTTATAAGTTAACAGTGTCAACAGAACTGATCATATCCGTTTTCTTTAATGCAGTGAATGTGAGAGAAAGTGGCTCTTTGAAAAACTAAAACCAAACCATGTGAAATTGAATTTTTAAATCCCTAATTTAGGCTTTTATATTGGCTTGTATGATATTATATTATAAAATAAAACATTCTTAATATAAAAAAATTACACAATAAAAATTACTATTACTATTAGGTACTATTACTTAAACTACTTCAAAGAGTTCTCATCAAAAAATCCTCCACGTGCAGCAATGCCAGCTTTACAGATCCTTGGCATTCCAGCTGTCAGTTTGTCCAGATACTCAGGTGTCATTTCACCCCTGATACTCCTGTAGCACTTGCCATAGATGTGACTGTCTTGTCGGGCACTTCTCACGCATCTTACAGTCTAGCTGATCCCACAAAAGCTCAATAGGTTTAAGATCCATAACACTCTTTTCCAATTATCTGTTGTCCAATGTCTGTGTTTCTTTGCCCACTCTAACCTTTTAAATTTGTTTTTGTTTGCAATTCTTCCCATAAGGCCTGCAACCCCGAGTCTTCTCTTTACTGTTGTACATGAAACTGGTGTTGAGCGGGTAGAATTCAATGAAGCTGTCAGCTGAGGACATGTGAGGCGTCTATTTCTCAAACTAGAGACTCTGATGTACTTATCCTCTTGTTTAGTTGTACATCTGGCCTTCCACATCTCTTTCTGTCCTTGTTAGAGCCAGTTGTCCTTTGTTATTGAAGACTGTAGTGTACACATTAGTATGAAATCTTCAATTTTTTGACAATTTCAAGCATTGTATAGCCTTCATTCCTCAAAACAATGATTGACTGATGAGTTTCTAGAGAAAGCTGTTTCTTTTTTGCCATTTGTGACCTAATATTGACCTTAAGACATTCCAGTCTATTGCATACTGTGGCAATTCAAAAACAAACACAAACACAATGTTAAGCTTCATTTAACAAACCAAATAGCTTTCAACTGTGTTTGATATAATGGCAAGTGATTTTCTAGTACCAAATTAGCAATTTAGCATGATTCCTTAAGGATATGTTGTTGGATTGATGGCTGCTGGAAATTGAGCCTGTCTAGATTTGATCAAAGATGACTTTTTTCAAATATTGGTAGTGCTGTTTTTTTACATCAGTAATGTCCTGACTAAATTTTGTGATCAGTTGAATGCCACTTTGGTGAAAAGTACCAATATCCTTACGAAACAACAAAATCTGTACATTATTCCAAACTTTTAGCCAGTGTATATATATATATATATATATATATATATATATATTCTTCATAGTGTGTTTACTGTTTGAAAATGTTTGTGTATTTATGAAATTACTTGGGCTACAAATATTGGGCTATAGATATTAGGCCACTATATTTTAAGCAAATAAATATAACTAGATTAATGAATTAATTGACCCCATTTATTATACCAATATTTGTAGCCTAAGTAATTTCATAAATACTGGCGGTCTCATTAAACTTTAGTTGTGCTCAGATATTCTTTGTTTTTTATTTCATTATTTACATCCTTTTGCATTTTATTTCTCGTTCTAACTGTCCTGTGCTTCAGCCATGCCATAAACCCTCTGATAAAGGAACACCTCAACTGATTTCATGCACATTTGATAGGCTATTGAAAAATATATTTTTATGATGAAATCATAACACGTGATGCGCAAAAGATGGCTCGAGGGTCGCATGCTGCATCGTTGAATAGCACTGGTAGCACATGCAAGCTACATAAAGGGACCTTGTCTGAAAAGAACGATTCGTTGTATTTATGGATTACTGATTGGACAGCTAATAATTAACATCAAAGAAATGCAGCCTCTGACTTACGGTCGCAAATCTGGATATATTAGCATGATTCGACAAGAGGTCACTGTGGCCCCAAACATTGCAATTGTACAGTTATATCCTTCTAATTGGTAATTTGTATTTATGACAGAAAAGATCTCACGACTCAGCAGACAGTGGTTAAGAAACCCTGCTTTAAATCTTCATTGAGTGATTAAAACTTCTTTCACTGACCTCATATAAATTCTACTCATAGAATGAGGCATAAAGTCATTGAACATTTTAATGTCACATTAGTAAAGGTTTTACTGAGCGTCCTCATATTTAAATGTACTTCTAAACACCACCCACAGCAGTGTGGCGGGTGTCTGAATGTTCGGGAAAAGCGTACCGTTGCTCAGCTCTTTTTTAAAACTTCTTTTTACTCCTGAACAAAGAAAAAAGAACAACTTTAGGGGCCTTTAGCAGTCGACAAACAGAAACACTAATTTCCACCATTCCCAACTGATTTGAGAACCGAACGATGATCTACATTAATCCATAACCAGCCCACAAATACACACAGAACATTGCGGCATTTGCTTACAACGAGGTTAAATCCCAGTGTAGATGAATGAGAAACAAATGAGTAAAAGATCATAATATTTTAACATTTTGAATCACAATACACTAAATATAAAGGGAAAAAATAACACTTACTCATGCTGTACATCTCAAGATACCTGCATAAAAAAATATGAATAATCTCAAAATGCATCCGACTCATGTTGTATTCAATAGTGATCACCTCTGAAAGCATTTAGACGTGAAATGTCTCGAAACAAAATTGCAAATTCACAGTTATTCCTCCTCTTTCAAAATATAAATTCTAGCAAGCAATTTCCAAGGTAGTTTGGGGTAGGGAACAGGATTTTGAAAGGGGAACAGTCGAAAATACTGAATGATTGAACACTTCCTGAATGCCGCCCAGGAGGGCAACTGTATTTAATAACACAGCTTAATCCATTGTCCAGAAGCTCTATTAGAGTACAGTAAAAAGAACCGAGCCAGGAAAGTAAAAAAAAAAAACTCTAACTGCATGATATTATAGCACAATGGCTTTCACGATGGTCTGTGTCTCAAAGGGAGGGTCAGGATGGAGGATAAGGATAAAATCAGAGCTTAGAGCTGTGAGATTTGAACTGGCAGGTCCGTTTAAGAGGTGAAAGCGCTGCAGCAGGCAACAGGTTTGGTGCACGACCTTTTCAAGCAGAACCATTAACAGAGGCTGGACAGAAGGTGCAGCAAAAACAGACAGAGGAGTATCAGGATCTGGCCATCACATCAGCTGCCTTAATGATTTTGTTAGTACTGATATATCTGTCTCATAGACACTAATGGAGTCAGAAGATAAGATGCACCCTAGACACTTGAGGGGTGACTCACAGTGTAATGGATGCCTCATTTCCTGATGCATGACAACGCCCAGACAGGTCTGCTTGTCTTCTGCTATGTTTTCTAGAACTGGAGGCCCAATTTAGCACCACAGAAACAAATGGCATTATAATGTGAAGTAAAAAATAAGGATGTTTTCAGAGGATAGGATTTAAAATACAAATATTAATTGCAGCCAAAGGAATACAGCAGACTACGAAAAACCTATCCTTTCGATCCCAATTAACAACCAAAGGAAAATCCTTGAGAAGTTCCAGTTCCTGTGTGATTGAGCGATGAAGATAAAATGAGAGATGCAGAAGAGGTACTTCAGAAGTGACTGAACACTGTGCTGAGAAAGAGTTGCATAATGTTTAGCCTATGATTCCTTTATTTCTATTGGGTAGAAGACCAGGCTAATCCAAGGATTAGTCAGACCAGTTGTTCAGATTTTTACTGCCAATATTTTCACTACGTTCACTTAGAGAAATAATGTTACACACATTTTTTGAAAGCAAAAACCAAAGTGTAATAAAATTCATGTTTAAATATTGAAGGAATATTTCAGTATGATGATGCCCGGCCACTCCCTCCTCCTCGTCGCATTCGGGATCAATACAAGTTATACTCAATGACATGAATTTATGTTCTCTGAGCACTCCTGCCATTTGAACAGGAGATGTCTTGCAGTATAGAGTTCAGTGGATCGGATGATGGGTTTTTGGCCATCCATTTAGGCAGCATTTACATTCATGCATTTGGTAGATGCTTTTATTTAAAGTGACTTACAGTGCAATTAATGCAGGCATTTTATCAGTCCATGCCTTTCCTGGAAATCAAACATCAACTTTTGTTATGATCTCTTGTAAATTTATTGTTTCTGAGAAAATGACTTATTGACTTGACAGGAAAATATTACTATTATGTTTTCAGCTTTTCAATTCATTCAAACAGATCCTTCCAATTATTTATTAGGTATTTCTCAAACAATATTACTCTTATGAGTAAAATATCTGAAAACAGAACTAGCCCTGAGTGGTGTCGAACAGTACAAGGTACTCCTTGAAAGGGTTGCACAAAATGAAATTGGATCATCACTTTAACAATAGTAATATAAAGTGATGGTTTCATGCTGTACAAATAACATTGCTCCTTTGTACTTGAATCAGGAAAAATTACACCTCTGTATTTGTCAGTGCATCATTTGTCTAAATTTAGATTCAGGCGCACCAAACCAGATTAGGGCACTATTAGAGAGCAACTTGAGTTGTGTGGCTACATCATGCAAAAATCAAAGAGCTCTTCAAAGCCCTCTGGCAAATCATTATTGATGCCCACATGTCCAGGTAGGGCTTAAAAGCTATTTCAAAGCTATTTGTAGTAAATCACTCCATTGTCTGTAAGACCATCTACAAATAGAGAACATTTCGAACCGCTGACAATCTACCTAGGGCAGGACGTCCTCTTATAAGTCGTCTAAGACTTGCCTTAGTCAGTGTCAAAGTACAAAAGTCCATCATCAAAAAGTGACTGCAAATCTTTGCCCTACATGCAAAGTCACAAAGGAATAATAAAAAAGAATATAGATCCATGACTGAGGTTTACAAGGCAAGGGGAAGTTTAGGACTGTTGGAACAATGTGTGCTCTATGGAACAGAAAAAGACAAGGTTGCTTGGCCACAATGCAAAAACCATAAACTGCCTTTGGCCAAATTAATCTCCAAAAAGCTGCATAGTGTGGTGGAGGAAGGCATAGTTTGGGACTGGATTTCTGAAACAGGGCATAGCCAATTTATCATCATACAGTGAACTATAAATTCATTGTCCCAGGGAACTCATGGATAACATCAGAGAGTATTTGAGGACAATGTGAAGCCATTTGTAAAAAAGCTGAATTGTAACCTCATAGAAATGGGGGAAAAGAATGTATTTTTTCACTTAAGTCATTGTTATCCTTAAATTAATTACCGAAATGAAGATTAACTGAAAATTTGTTGAAAACATGCACTTTTTTCATAGCACTATATATCTTTTGTTTAATTCACTTAAGGGGTGTTCACATAGCCAGTAATTGGAAGAAAAAATAAACCAGAAGTAATTCATTTTCAATCAGAGATGGTGGTTTGGTGTGACATGAGCAATAGATACCACTGGCTAAGAAACAAAACGGAATTGAGCAGAGTTCATCTTTACTACTTGATACTTTAGTCAAGTACTGTAGGAACACCTACTAGGAATTGACTTGGTAAGCTTGAGCAGTTTAATCACTGTTGGTGTGAATTAATTTCTTAAATAAAGATATTTCTAAATCATCCCAATGCAGTGAATTTAACATTAAAGCAGGTTATGAAATTCCATGCTTCCTTCAATTTCAGAGGTTTTCTAGTACCCGAGTAAAATACATTGAGATGTTTGCTATACACAATGGTAAGCCTTGAGTCTGGGAAACTTAAAACAGGCTGCTTGCTCATTCTTTGATGCACAATTTAAGAGTAATTTCTGACAGTTCTGTGTTAGGTGGGATGGACATGGCCCTCTGCAAAGGTCTTTAATGTGCCTCACCGTGGCAGGTGCAGACCTGCTTGTGTTCTATCGTTAAGATAATAGGCACTGGACTGATGAATAATGGAACCTGCTCCTGGCTAGCACACAGCACATTAACCAGGCTGAAAAATTACATGCCTGTTCTCCAGGAAAAGTAGACTGTTAAAAATTGAAAGACAGAAATTATATTTATTTACGACACCTTTAAGGCAGATGATTCTCACCAAAATCATAAAAAACCTTATCTGGATAAATAAAAAGATACATTTGTTTAGAAGCTGATCTTGTTTTATCAAAGGTAGATTGATCCAATGTACAGTTGTTTCCAACAGCTAAAAAAATTAAAAAAATAAAAACAAAATAAATATCACAATGACATATGTATTCAGACCCTTTACTATGATCCTGGAAATTTTGCTCAGATCCATTCCATTTCTATGGATTATCTTTGAGATGTTTCTACACTTTGATTGGAGTCTACCTGTGGCAAATTCAGTTGATTGGACATGATTTGGAAAGGCACCCACCTGTCTATATAAGGTCTCACAGCTAAAAATGCATATCAGAGCAAACACCTAGCCATGAGGTCAAAGGAATCAGAGCTCAGAGACAGGATTGTGTTGTAGCACAGATCTGGGGAAGGCTTCAAAAAAAATTTCGGCTGCATTGAAAGTTCCCAAGAGCACAGTGGCCTTCATTTTTCTTAAATGTAAGAAGTTTGGAACAACCAGGCCTCTTCCTAGAGGTGGCCAACTGGCCAAACTGAGCAATTGGGGAAGAAGGGCCTTGGTATGTGAGGTGACCAAGAAACCGTTGATCATTCTGGTTGAGCTCCAGAGATCATGTGTGGAGATGGGAGTAACTTGCGGATGGACAACCATCAATGCAACACTCCACCGATCTGGGCTTTATGGCAGTGTGTCCAGACGGAAGCCTCTCCTAAGTGCAAGACACATGAAAGCCTGCCTGGAAGGACTCTCAGGCTGTGAGAAACGAGATTCTCTTGTCTGATGAAACAAAGATTGAACTGTTTAGCTCAATTCCATGTGACATATCTGGAGGAAACCAGGCACCACTCATCACCTGCGCTCTACCATCCCAAAGGTGAAGCATGGTGGTGGTAGCATCATACTTTGGGGGTATTTTTCAGCAGCAGGGACTGGGGGAAATCAAGGTTGAAGGAAACCTGAACACAGCAAAATACAGAGATATCCTTAATTAAAACATGGTCCAGAGCACTCAGGACCTCAGACTGGGCCAACAGGACAATGACCCTAGCACACAGCCAAGACAACACAAGTGTGACTTAAGGACAACTGTGTGAATGTTCTTGAGTGGCCCAGCCAGAGCCCGGACTTGAACTCAATAGAATATCTCTGGGGAAACCTGAAAATGGCTGTCCACCGAAGGTCCCCATCCAACCTGACAGAGCTTGAAGGATCTGTAGAGAAGATGGCAGGAAGTCCCCAAATCCAGGTGTACAAAGCTTGATGGATCATACACAAAGACTGGAGGCTGTAATCGCTGCCAATGATGCTTCAACAAAATACTGAGTTAAGGGTCTGAATACTTATGTCAATGTGATATTTCAGTTTTTTTCCTTTTAATAAATTTGCAAAGTTATCAAAAATATATTTTTTGCTTTTTCATTATGGGGTATGGAGTGTAGATTGATTGATGGTAGCATAAGGCAGCAACATAACAAAATGTGAAAATAAATTATGGGGTCTGAATACTTTCTGAATGCACTGTACATATAAAGCGGAGGAATCATGGGAAACACAATTTTCCTTGCTCTTCTGACAGAATTTGATCTGTGTAGGCATAGTATACTCTAAAATTCCAACTATAAAGTTCCCTCACCAGTCCACCCAGACCATTAATTCAAATGTCCCTCCACTCTTCCTTACAGGCGTGCACTCCTGTTTTCACCGATCTGGTAAAAAACCTGTGTTTACATCCCTCAGCTGGCTGGACAGGCGCCATAATAACCGTAATACAGTGTGTCTAGATGAAAACATGTTCTATTCTTTTAAATAATTTAAATAATGTGCATAAAACACTTTAAAGTGGTGAGAGGTGCACACACAGGTGATTCTATTCCATAGTTACACTGGTCCAGCTGTTTGAAAGGAAGAACTCGTCGGGTGTGTGCATACCTTCTCAAAATATTGAGTGCTGTCTCTGCTCTGTCTCTGAACAGAAAGTAATGGTGCGCTTTATTGAAGCTAATTTATGAGATGATTCAGACTGCAAGCTACTGCCGAAAATCACAGTATAATCAATCACAAAATTTTAAATAAGGCTCCTTTTTACATGTATGTGTATATTTGTTATTGAATTTCAAATGTAGTGAAACGCCACGTCATGCTTGATTATCACTGATCATTGTTTTTTCTGTGCTCAAGGACTAATGATCCATTTCTATTCAGTAACTTAGCAGGGGGCATTGTTAAAGATTTCACATGCGAAGCTAATAGCCAATCACAACAGACATCTGTGACATATAGTCTTAGACCAGAAACATACTCTACAGAAGTCTGAAAACTCACTGCAAGTGTGTGTATCCATTGTACATACTTAATATGCGTCATTGTGTTACTGAAGTGGTAACAAATCTCAGTGGGGTGAAAGAGTTTAATAACTGCATCTGAAAGAGAACACTGCTGAAGAAGACTACACTATGTTATTCTTTAGTAGATGTTAACAATAATTCCTGCTTATAACGCCCCTTGTGTCAGCACCGAGAATGCAACATGTACCCGCATTGTGTTACGAATTATGTACGTTCGGACATTATTCACAATGATTGTGAAATCCTGCTTGCATAGCTAGAGGTGTTTTATGTACTTATGTAGAATTAACTTTGGGCCTCAAAGTTACAATAGCAAAACCAACCTTTATATTTAAAGGCCTGAGACATGTTAAAATATTGTTACGTAAAACTAAAATATGACTATTTTTGGTGCAACCTTGTCAAATATTTTAAGTGGATCACAGTGAAAAATTGCTACAAAAGTATAGAATTTGCCCACTTTTAAACTTGAGCCTATACTGTTTAGCACTGTAGATTTGTGAAATTCTGCTGAATATCCAACATTGACCATCTTCACAAATGATATAATAGAAATGCAAAAAACAACCAAACAGCAATAATAGCAAAAGATATTTCAGCTTGACTGCTTTGTGCATTTTAAATATTGATGCATCACTGGTATGCATGTTGGATTTTTTCACTACTAAGCAATACGTCTAAACCATAGCTTTGCTTTGGGCAGCTGCAATAAAAGGCAACCATCAATCAAACGAGATAAGGGAGTCAGAAAAATCAGCCTGGCATTTAACAGCAGAGAGCTCCTGGCAACCACTGGCTAGTGGAGGGGAGGGTCCTCCGCGCTCTCTGCCTTCCTCCGCAAACGTCCCCCTCAGCGGCAAATACTGAAGAATTACACAGTCAGACCCCATGAGGCATGTTAGGTATTCTCAAATGAGGCATGCAAGCCATCCCCCAGTGGAATAAGTCAAAATGCCTTTGTGGGAAATCTGCAACCAAAGATCTGCTGTTTCACTGACTCTGAATTCTGGGGGCAGGAATTTATTTTACCCTGCTAAACCGTTTGCAGTGAAAAGATCTGCGATAACAGAAGGGATTTTGGCCTTACAGCTATAATTTCCCTCATTTCTCTGACATCGGGTAGGGACTCTAACAACCACACAGCTGTCTGAAAACAACCCCAGATGGGAGTATTGCAGTTCCACACGTACACACTCAATGCATTAATTACTGTGTGTTTGGACCACAATTTTCCTAGAATAACGGTGAGACTTAAATATAAACCCAAACGAGGCCTAGTTTCAAGGACTGTATAAAACTAAAGGCCAACATACTGTATATGCTACATTTCAACTCTGAAAAAAGACATCAGTATAAAAAGTCCTTGGCAAGCAGATATGTGCATGAGCCACAAGCTAAATATTGATCAAGATAAAGCAGTATTGACTGTAAAGAGTCCCTTTATAACTTACGTACATCCTACCTTAGAGTTATCTGCTAAAGTTCAACACCATATACAGAAGATACTGTATCTGGACTGATTTGGTATCAGGCACAGAAAAACAGTGCCCTCAAATCATCACCAAAGGACATTGAACCGCCTCTATGCAGGATGGTGGTTATTGGCTGATAACACAGCAGCAGGAGCAGAACCGTGCATATCAAATAGATTGATATGTCAATTGAAATGAATATACTTTTCTGTAATTTCCCATAATATTGACTAAAAAAGAGAAATACACATTGAAAGACCATTTTGTTCTGATCAAAGAAATGTTATTTATGTAATGATAGCACATAATTAGTGACTGTCCCTTTTAAAGTTGATTCTGTTCCACTTTAAAATGGAACCAAAGGAACCTTTTTATCATCCTTAAAAGCTTGAACATGAGTCATATCATAGAGATTTGAATGCACTGTAAGAAAACTCCAAAACTCCTGGTTAAAAAACATGAAAACTAGAACTGATTGTAAACTGTCTATTTTAAATATTTCTTTAGACATCATTTACACTCACTGAGCACTTTACTAGGAACACTATGGTCTTAATAAAGTTCCCCATGTGGTCTTCTGCTGTAGTAGCCCATCCGCCTTGAGGTTCGACAGCATTCTGAAATGCTATTCTGCCCACTACAGATATACAAAGTGATTATCTGAGTTACCATATCCTTTCTGTCAGCTCAAACCAGTCTGACCATTCACCGTTGACCTCTCTCATCAACCAGGCATTTCCATCCACAGAACTGCTGCTCGTTGGATGTTTTTGCTTTTTTGGGGGGGAAATCCCAGGAGATCAGCAGTTAAAGAAATACTCAAACCAGCCCATCTGGCACCAACAATCACGCCACAGTCAAAATCATTGAGAGACATTTTTTTTACCCATTCTGATGGTTGATGTGAACATTAATTGAAGCTCCTGACCCGTATCTGTATGATTTTATTCATTGCACTGCCGCAACACGATTTGCTGATTAGATAATCACATAAATAAGTAGGTGTACAGGAGTTCCTAATAAAGTGCTCAGTGGGTGTATGTGTATACAAAAAATTGTTTGTCCCTTGAGAGACAGACAGACAGACAGACAGACAGACAAATAGACAGATAGATAGATAGATAGATAGACAGACAGACAGATAGATAGATCATTTTATTAATGAGATCCTGCATTTATCAGTTGAATTCATTGAGTTTCTCAAAATAAATGTGGCTGTGTAGGGAAAAAATTTCAATTTGGTTTTAAATCAAGGCTATAAAAGAGTTAGTGCTCAGCTGGAGACTTCCAAATAGCTGTCTTTCCTGATGATATTGATCATAATACCAGCCCCCATGAATCCTTTGGAGTAGAACAAGTGTAATCTATCAAAGAGCAGACCCACATTTCCTTCCTATGAAGAGTGGAAATACAGAAAGGCATAAAAATGCACTGGTCAAGTTTGGCCTGTGGACTCCTACTAAGGGCAATAACATACTTCTTTGAAGAAGGCCTTATTTATTCAGTTGAATGACGAGTCAAGAGCTGATCCACTTGACTCAGGCCAGAAGGCCACATAGGAAAAGATCAACTCAACAGCTATATCTAAGAAACTTCTGAGCTTTGAGGGCAGAGAGAGGAAAATCACCGAAACAATAATATACTCTTAGGATACAAGTAGATGTGAAGGAAGCTGTTTACTTAGGCAAAGGCAGAGATGTTATCTTATGTTTTAATAGTCTCTCTGATTTAAGTTTTAGTAGTAAAGTTTAAAAATTATTTACATTTATTTTCATGAACCTGCTCAAATTGTTATTTTCAATAAATCAATTAAAAACTTTGATTCAGTGTTTTCTCAAAAATGTTAACAGAAGGCTGTGGCATTATTCACATACAGTATTGTTATGACTTGCTATTGTATACTGGAGCATAAAAATGTAATTATAAACTTTAATTGTTGAAAACAAAACTGTTTGGAAAACATACCTTGATTATTTTAACTAGATTCTTACTTATTTTTCTTAAACATTTTTAATAAATTGGCTAGAATGGCAGTAGAGAAGATGGCAGAGAATGTTCTGTAAAATGATGGCTCCTTCAAAAGTGAAACACCCTTTTAAACAATTTCAGAAGAGATATACACTCATTGAGAATGTTATAAGGAACACATGTACACCTACTTATTCATGCAATTATCTAATCAGCCAATCGTGTGGCAGCAGTGCAGTGCATAAAATCATACAGATACGGGTCAGGAGCAGGGCTGGACTGGTAACCTGGCATACCGGGCATTTTCCAGGTGGGCCGACACACTTTGGGGCCGTTCAGGGGTGGACTAGCTATCGGGAGAACCGAGCGGGCTGGTGGGTCAGCTGTGAAATGGGCCGAATGGGCCGTGATAAGCTAAAATGTCCCGCCCTGTTGTGCAGAACGGACCACAAAATGGTGGCGCAATATGCAGAAAAGGACATCAAACAACCCCCCTCCACCCAACAACTTTTGGCTCAACCCCATATCCCCCCTCCTGCTCAACCACTTTTGGGCCAATTGCTATGTAAAATTCCGGGCCGATTTCTCTTTCCAGTCCAGCCCTGGTCAGGAGTTTTATTTAAAGTTCACATCAACTATCAAAATGGGAAAATTTTGGTGCCAGATGGGCTAGTTTGAGTATTTCTGTAACTGCTGATGTCCTGGGATTTTAATGCACAATAGTCTCTAGAGTTTACTGAAAATGGTGCCAAAAACAAAAATATTCTCCAGTGAGCGGCAGTTCTGTGGACGGTAATGCCATGTTGATGAAAGAGGTCAACGGAGAATGGCCGCACTGGTTAGAGCAGACAGAAAGGCTACGATAACTAAGATAACCAGTCAGTAAAATTGTGAGCAGAATAGCATCCCAGAATGTACAACACGTCAAACCTTAAGGCGGATGGGCTACAACAGCAGAAGGCTACGTCGGTCACTTTATTAGCACCATAGTGTTCCTAATAATGTGCTAAGTGAGTGTACATGAAATATCAGAATGATGAAATATTCTGAGATATAGGCTAAATTTCCAGCAATATAATCGAACCCTATTACCAACCCTATTGCATGTTTCACATGAAATTATGAGGGAGAGTTTGATGAAATATCAAAAGGTTATGAAGGATGCAAGAGCAAATAATTTTTGTAATATTGTTTCTTTACACTCTAACTCTCCCAGAGTGTAGTTCAACACCATTAATAGATTACTGAACCCTGAGAGAGTTGATTTAAACTCCTCAGTGGATATTTGTGAAATGTTTGAATTTTTATGTTGATGAAATAAAGGAAATTAGGCATTTTCCACCTCCATTTCAACCATGACTGTTCAGCTGAGATTTTTGATCAGCTTCACCTTGTGCCTCTCTCCAAAGTAAAAGTATTTAGAAGAGGTTAAAGGATGGCTTGGCCAAAATCTTCTGTAGGAAAATTAGAAGAAAACAGAGATCATTATCTTTGGATCTCATGTAAGTGGTGTAGATATTACCAATGGCTCAGGTCCATGGGCTACTAATCTGCAAAATCAAACAGATTAAGGCTGTTGTGAAAAGTTGCCTTTATAAACTAAGAGCCATTGCCAAAATGAATTTGATTTTATCATTCAGTGATCTGGATAAAGTTGTACATGATTTTATCTCTTCCCGCCTCAACTACTGCAGTACCCTTTACTTGGGGACTAGTCAGTCATCTATGCCACAGTTGCAGCTAGTCCAAATGTGGCTGCTAGGCTACTCACAAAAACTAAGAGGAGGGACCACATTTCACTGGTATTGGCTTCACTACATTGGTTACCGATACAGCATAAAATTCAATACAAAGTCCTGTTATTTGTTTTTGCATTATTCATTTAGATCATTAAGATTGGCCAATCAATTACTACTGACTGTTCCCAGATCATGCATAAAGATCAAACGGGATCAGGCTTTTTCAGTTGCTGGTCCGAGGTTGTGGAATGGTCTACTTCTTGAGAATAGGTCCTCTATTTCTATTTCTATATTTATATCATGTTCAAAACTTTTTTGTTTTCACTGGCATTTAATATTTGATTGACTCTGGGTTTTGTTTTCATTTCCTACAATTTTGGTTATTTTGTGATGTGTATATAGTTGTTTTTATATTTTATTTTCAATGTAGATCTATGGTGCTATAGTGTAGTTTCAAAGTGCTTTATAAAAAAATAAGACTTGAAACTTATAGGAACTCAATAAATGTCTTCTCTCTGGATATTAAAACATACAGCTCAATGTAATAGAAACACATGTAGTAGAGGTGGGGATTGATTAGGTGGTTGGTTGAATGGACTACTCAGTGTCATATCCACAAGTGTATGACTCTACATAACTTGCTGATGCAGCAAAGTCCAGGAGTGCAGTTTGCAGACAGTTTTGGTTTTGGAGACATAAGTATGTTGGAGGCAACAGCTGCTCCCTCTGTGTGATTAATGAGGTAGAACTAGAGGCAGAAAGTCTTGCCTCTTCCCTCTACCTCCAATCAGAATTCAGCCTGAGCCAATTCCTATAGAAGAGAGCAGGTCATGCAAGTAGCTTCAGACCCAACTTTCTGCACAACACCAGGCTGAACTAAAAACATGCATCTTCAAAAACTTGATGAGGGACGTTCACCACGGCACAGTGGAAAGAATGGGTCAACCTGCAGAACTGCAGATCATGGTACATACCATTTATTATTTTCACTAAGTAGCCTAAGGAATTAATGACATTCAAAAGGAGAAAACAGGGATGTGAGAAGTCAGGAAATATTTATATGCATTCTTGCGGCTAAAGTGACCAGGTGGGATGCCCTGAGTCGGGCCTTTCATCTGTATTCTCAGAGCAGCTGCAAAACAGGAAGCAAGAGGAGGAAAAAGACTCCCATAATTCCCTGCGGCGGGACTGATTAGAATAATAGACACAGAGTACTGACAGGAATGAGCTTCTGGAAGCCAGGACACATTAACAGCACTAAGAGCCATTTTATTTGAGCTCATTGCATGGCTCACAGATCAAGGCTCTGTAGTGTTTCTGACAAAAAATAGCCATCAGCATTTCTCTCCTCCAAACTGCAGTCTATAACCTGCTTGGCAAAATCCATAATTTGCTTTTGGGCAGTGATCTTGCAAATAGGAGTCTGAGACATAACGTAAACAGTGCAAATGAAATTTGCTAGGAAATTGCACAGGTAGCTAGAGCATCCCCACGCCCCACTTCAGTTGAAACATGCACCTATAGTGGCCAACAGCCACACATATACTGTATATCGGCAACTGTGCTGCTGTAAATGTGACTTTAAACAAGATGAAGGATGTGATTTAAAAAACTCCACAGAGAATCTATTCTAAAAACAGGGAGAAAAAAAAGACAAATACCCATTTAAACTGTGACCGGCATGTTTACTGATAAATGCAGTCCATAATTTGAATCTTATTGAAAAAATAACAAAAATTTGATATTTGCTGCCTGTTGGATGACCCTCAAGTGATTTAATTTCTTCTTTCTCCATCGTTTCAGCACCATAATGAAAATCCATCCGTCTTGCAGCTGCATTTCATTATAATCTTCCTGGAATTAAATAGATGGCTTAGTGGCATATTTGGACTACTCACCTTATGCATTCCAAATAATAAATGATGCAGTGTAACAGAGGAATTAATTCTGGCAATGAGCTTTATGGATGTGTAGGTATAAGTGACTCATGTGCACCAGGCTGAGATGTTCTGCATCTCCCTCCATTTGGCATAACACAGCCTCTGCTCTGAGCGTCACATACTGAGCCGTTCCTTCACAATGTGCCACCGACAAACCAATGAGATGAAAAAGCCCTAAAACTAATTGGCCACTCTGACGGCGCCGTGGGAATGTGTTTGAAGTTTTCACACTGATACTTTCACACTCTTGCTGACGCAGTTAAACCAGTCTGGTTCTGAACAGGGAAAAGTGGCCTGCAGGATACATCGAGCTAAGTCTCTGGTTAATACCGCAGCAGAGCGAGGTAAGCTAGCAAACCTACAACCTGTTTATCCAGCATTTCAGGTGTCAAATTAGACCAAAACGTGTGTTTAACTATGGTCTTGCAGAGTCAGACTTTAGGATAATTCTGGTCCACATTGTTCTGGCCAAGATCTGTCCTCTTAGACAGAAAGGGGCTGTGTGACTGGCATGTAAATCAACCAGACATCATTTTTGTTGACATGACAATTATGGGTTGGGTAAATCTGAAATCCATGACACCAAAATTATAGGCTTGAGAGGAACAAAGTGTTAGCTTGTTCAAATACTGGCAAAGCAGTCTCAACAAAAGGTTGTACTGAAAATGACGCTGTGGTCAGATTAGTCCGTCTAAAAGTAACAAGTACAGATTATTTAACACATATCTATGAAAACAAAGAGCAAGTCAGTTTTGAAATATAGAGATTTGTTTGGGTAGCTGCAAGTCAATTAGGTTATGCCATTTTTTAGTGCAAAATGTAAGACTTTTATTAATTGGCAAATATTTGTGATAGAAGATTCATAGCATACCAGGCAAGATAGGTTGGCCATTCATGCCCATGGGGGCCATTCCAAGGTTGTTCATGGCAGTTGCCCAGGCATTAGGGTCCGACATGGTCATCGGCAAAGAGTTGGAGTCCATGGCAATATTTCGTAGACCCTCTAAGAGATAGAGAGAGAGGGTGAGAAAAAAAAAAACATAAATGTGGGTTTATATTAGGAATCACTTGTGCAATGTCTCTTCCAAAAGACTCCAAGGACAGATATTAAAATGTTGAAGCAGAACAAGTTGATTTGTTAATTTGTATAGCAAGTCCCATGGAAGCTAAACTATCTCTAGAACCTGAAGGTAATTAACATTCCTGTCGAGTAAGTGTGACCTGAGTGCTCATTGAAGAGGCTGTTACTCAATTAACCTACCAGTATCTTTGAAATATATAATATGATTATTAAAAGTCTGATCCAAGGATAGAAACTCGATGAAAAGTTTGAGTTAGGAGCAGTGCAAAATGTGAAGATTCCTTCGGCTTAAAACATAAAAAAATCATATGATAAATTAAGCACAGACCATATTCCAAAAACTAATTTATGTACTCTTCAGAGAGCAAAGGTGCCAACGTACTTTAGCAGAGCTCTGGAGTGTACCATTTAAATTGCAATTCTCTGAGAAAAACAACAAAACAGAAAATACCATTGTTATAAGACACAAATGCTGTCAGAGGTCTGATAAACTTCACTAATTCCTACCAAAAAGGAATGAGCTCTATAAACAAGAGAAACAAGTGTTCAGAAAGTTCCCCTATCTGTGGTGAGCCTATAGGGCTTATAGCATATTTGAGAGAGAACATATGGTTCCAGCGAGATGTAGGAGGCAGTCACGTGGAGGAGGTCATTTCCACAAACTATTGAGAAAATGTTATTGTGGTTGCACATGCGTAGCTCTGTGAGTTCATGAAAAACAACAATGATAATTCGATTTCAGGATTTCCAGAGGAATATCGAAGGGGGTGTGTGTCAGAATATCTAAAAAAGAACATTCATTCAGAGCAAAGAAACAAAATCAATCGGGACCTTCCTGACATGTATTACTTTATCGTGAAAGCCCCTTGAGCTTAATGCCTCTCAAGATAATTGCATCCGCTAATTTTTAAATAATGCTACATTGACGTCATGTTAGCGTAATTACGGAACAACAACTGTGATTCTGCTCCGAACCATTCACATCCTCAAAGACTATTAGTTTCTATAGCAACACTCATAACGCCAAAATGGATCCATGTGCTGCTTTGTTGTTGATGCTTCTCAACATTAATTCACATCTAAGGCCTATATGCTTTTGCAAAACACTTAAGAACATTGGCTAAAATAATCAGCTAAAACTGACATGTCAAAAAGAAATATGCAGAGGTAGCTCCATATATTAAACTGTTAAAACCACAGGCATTGTTGTTATTTTTCCTTTATATCAGAATAATGGGAGAAATAGGAGCTTTATTAAAATTCATAAAAAAAGCTTTAAACTTGTAAATATGAATTATACAATAACATGGTCGGAAAAATCGTTCTAATGTCAACACAGCATTAGCTTTACAGTGAATCCATTCTAAAGTCATATTTCACAAATATCTCCCTGGTATTGTACCAGAAAGTATGCTCAAGTTTATTCTGTTCCTCACACTGGACAAATGAGCAACACACCTTGGAGTGGACTGGGACTAAAAATAGGCCCTGGACATTTTGGCCCAGAGTGTCCCACCAAACCCAGCCCGCAACACACCACACCATAACACACGGTCTTATTGATTATATTTTCTAGATCAATTTAACATTTTTGTGTTAAAAAAAAAAGAAGAAAAATCATGCCATAGTCATGACAATGGGCCCCACAGTGGAAAAATGTCATAACTTTAAAACATATAAAACCAATGCAAATGTGATGAGTGGATTTTTTTTTTTAGAGAAATAACTAAAACTTTATAGCTCAGACAAATAACATGCCAAAAAGCAATATATCAAAGCAAGATGCTGAATCCATGCCACAATAAAGCAGTTCTAAGAGTGTTTTAGGAAATCCTGAAAGTATCTTGCCTAAAAACCTAAAACATTTCATGAGGTGTGGTAACTGTGGTATAAACGGAATAATTAAACTATTCAATTATTTAAAATAATGCACACCCAAGGTCTAGCATTACCACCTCGGGATGAACATTATTTTTCAACTGTGTGTGTGTGAGAGAGAGAGAAATAAAAGACAAGAGATAGAGCAATTAAAAGCAGAGACTATTTAGTAGACTATTTAGTCGATTTTTATCACCTTTTAGATATGGACATCGCCTGTCAATCAACTTGAGAACGCATATGTGCATTATCTATACAAGCCGTTTTTGGAGGTTTCTGTCTTTCCCCATTCAAGCTGCTCTTACATAGAAAAATAGCTGCCCAAGTGTATTCCAAACAAGTAGCTCTAAAAGACTGGCTCCAATGGCCTCCGAATGGACTGAATTGTTAGAAAGCCCAGAGACTATTTAGAGACTGTATAAGATGGGCCACTCCAATGGCAGCCAACGGATGTAGAAAGGACGTCCAGCCTAAAAGAGCCAATCACGTTTTCGATACAGACATCGCCTGTCAATCAACTTGAAAACATGCATTTGAATTAGCTAAACAAGACAGGAAAACTGTTTTTTTTTTAGCATAATCTAAAACATTTATGATACCAGTGTTGTCAGATTTTACTGCTGATTTGAAATATGTTATTTGATCGCAATCTTTACCAACTATTTTGTAGATTTCTGCATTTAAGTAGATAGGAGCTTCACTCTCATGACTGGAAACTGCCTCCCGAGCACTCCAAACATGGCCGACAGTGGACAACTTGCTAGATAGTCTTTGGGTGCGTGTGAGTCAGCCATTTTTAGGGTTGTCACATTTGCAAAATTGTTTCAGTGCACTGAAACATTTGCTCCCTAAACAAACCCTATGCATCGTAAAAACCAGGGAGCATCGTTGCTCACTATGTTCCGGAAACATCGCCATGTATGAATAAATGTAAAATGGATTGATGGACTTTGAAGTTACTTTCTAAAGCCAATAAAACTTGTGAAAAATACAAATGTGACACTAATAGCTCTTTTAGTACTTTATTATTGACTGAAAACAATAACAACATTACAGCAATATGACAAAGGCTGCAACTTAGCAAAAGAGATCCGATGCATTTCTAAATATGTAACTTAACTTTCTTATCTCAAATATGCTGTAGTAATATCTTCAGGTGTGTGTGTGTGTGTGTGTGTTTGTCCACCATCTACAACCTCTTAGTTGTGTGTGGCATGTATGTGTACAGTAAGCATGTTTACCTGTGTTTGTGTTGGTGTGAAAGATAGAAAAATAATACTAACGAACTGAAAACATTTCTGAAAACACATTTGCAGACAGCTTGGATAATAAGTCCATTGTGTATTTGAATACTTTTTGTTTCTTTCGGTGTGGATATACAGGTTTGCTTGAGTGTTGCATCATGCATGTGTATGTGTGCATGAACAGTATGTCTGTTTGTGTGTGCATGTGCTGCATGTGCGTGTTCACAGTGGATTATTTCTACCTCCCTGCTTGTGCTTGGATGAACCGAGTATCTTTTATCACTTGTGCATCTGTCTATTGCATTGTGTCTGTGTTTAATTGTGTACAATACATAAAGAAAATAAAAGAGCCATTTGCTTAGTTTGCTTAGCCGTTTGCAGTTCTGCAAATGTTCCCACATTGTGAGCTATATATCCCTCTGTCACACAGGAACGTGCGCTGTTTTCCATATACACCCAAAGCCAATCACCTCTCCTACCGCGGCAGCTGCAAAGGGACACTCGATTGAGGCGTGCAAGGATGGGGAAGAGCGTGGAGATTTGAGGAAGATTTGTTGCCTGCCCAGCCTTGCGTGCCTCTCTCCTCCAGCCAGGACTGGGAGCACACTGACACAGAGCTCGCAGAGACTGATGGTGAGCGCATGAAAAATTAAAACGCTTTACTGTCGTTTTTAATGTGAATAAACAACTGCACTACGCTGCGTCCATAGTAACACAACTCACTCATCTGCCATCGCCTCTATACGTTTCCTCAATGCCATGGTGATTTGTTAGAGCACATGCTCATTAGCTGACACAGAACACACATAAAAGTACTAACATAGGAATATGAATATAAAATACATTCTACTTAATATTATTGTCTTAGCAATAAATGTGTACTCCAAGTAACGATGTTTTATTCATGTCTGTAACTGTAATCAGATTACTTAGTTTTACAAGTAACACATTACATTACTGTGTTACCACAAAAATGTAATTAGATTACAGTAATGTGTTACTTAAAGTGTAATGCGTTAAACCCAACACTGGTTATAGTAACACTGTAGGCTTGAATATCTTGAAGGAAAATGAAAGAGATGAAACAGCTGCGCTTCAATGTGTGAGCTTGTTAACGTGTCGCAGGTGATTGAGTCATAAAGACTTTCTAGCAAGTCAGTCCACTGTCGGCCATCTTTGGAATGCTCTCAGGAGGCTATTTACATTCATTCCAGTGCAGCATAAATTCTGATTATTCACTTCATATTACGTTAAAAACTTAATTTTCCTGGCTTTTATTACTAATGTGCATGCGCGTTCAAGATTTGATAGACAGGTTTTATCTGTATCTAAAAGGTGATTGGCTCCTTTAACTGTAAGGCGGGGATCCTTTCTCCCATTCATTTTTATAGAACCGGTCCATCTCTGCTAAATAATCTCTGGTCAAAAGTGTCCCAATGTTCAGTGGATGAGTACCATTACCTGTGCCTGAATTAGTGTTCACAGAATACTGATCTACGACATAGAGAGGCTTGTTTAAAACAGATTAAAAACCTTGTGAAAATTTGTTTACATTAGAATTTTTGACAGTTGGGAGTTTGAATTATCAAGCATGCTGTTGGCTCATTTGACCTTTCCGTCAATGTAAATCTATTGGATTTTTCCAATTTTTGATGGTCTGCTGTGCGAAAACAGTTAGTCCGATCAGTTAAAAAAAAGACATAACACACAATTCCAGAACAGTCTGAAGGTCTCTACCAAGTTTGGTGGATGGCCCTTACGAAAATCGAGAGTTTGTGTCAAATTTGCCGCAAACTCACCACTGAAAATTTTCACATCCTAATGAGCTTTGCGGCACACTTGCAGCAAATTGTTGATTGTTGAGGTTCACCACTACCGCTGAAGAGCTGCAAATTTAATGCTCATTTGAATGTGAATATATCAACTAGTCTAGTTTAGTTTTTTGTAAAGTAGCTTGAAAGGAGTTAGTGTTAAAAAAAATGTGGTTTCGGTTTAGAGATTTTGAAAGAACCATAAACAAATTTGAAGAATAACAGTATGTTGGCATTGTCACGGCAACATAATAATTCAACTGGTCATTGTCAATTATTCCTTACGCATCAGTTGTCAGAGGAACATTAGAAAAGCATAAATGTGTCAAGTTGTGTAAGTGTTTAAGATTACTATGGATACAAATTCTCAAAAGACCTAAAACTGATGCCCAAAAATGACTTTCTGATGTACAGAAGGTATGTAACGAACTACAGCTGTGGTTTGCAAGTTTGTTTTTCAGGGACTGGACCTCATTATGTATGAACTAAAAGCTCTTTCGCTGGCAAGCAAAAAAATCCACTGTGGCACTAACTGAGCGATTACATCAGAGGAATGTTTCCTGGACAAATCACCCCCTTTGCCAAGTCTGAAGAGGCCATTTGTGGAGGGTGAATGTTTTTAGACTTTATTAAGACAAGCACAATCAAGGCATAATACTGCCTAAACTAACTCATTACTTAATACAAAATTCATTAAAATAACTACAAAACTTTAGATGAAAATGACTACATATGGTGCCGATTCAGTTTGCGAAACAGAACATAATCAAGAGACTCGTTTTATGTGGCTCAATGTAATAGGAATTGGTCAAGATGGTCTACTAGTCATCCAACATTGTCTAAGAGAGGTGAACAAATTTATCTAGATATTTCTCTAAATTAATTCCCTTTAAAGCACAGCAGATACAGACATCAAAGTCCTACTTCTGTAACAAATTCACCCTATATCAAGGCTGCACTTAGCATCTACATATCACTAAGAAATGTGTCTGATCGTGACTGGATAAAATGTTCCTACACCAGCTTAATTAAAAAGGGCTTCCATATAACATAACAGTTCTTCAGACAACCCACTAGTCGATTAGTTCATTTTAAAAATATAAAATTTTGCAATGTGCAAAATGGTGTCGAGATTGTGCTTTTCCAAAGGGGCTTACGGTATGTGACATAAATAGGCTATAGCTTAGAGTACCACAGTGGAACCATCTCATCACAGTGCCTGCCTGGGAAAACATTCCCAGGTTGTGCCCCTCAACAACAGCTCCTTCTGGACCTAATAAAAAAAAGTGAATTCCGAAGGGACAGTTTTTTCTTTTAAGTTTATCAGTCACCTTTCTGATGATCAACAAAACTTGCCTTAGTGTCCCCCTTCTGAGAGATAATTTAACCCTCATGTATTGTTCAGGTCATTTTTGACCCATTTCAATTTAGTTTCTTTATAAAAATGGTATCTGAGTGGTACAACATTTGGTGACCTTTCCTCCACTTGCTATCTGAACAAACACACACACACACAAAAAAAACCAAAAAAAAAACCTGGACTTGATTAGAAAAGTGGTCGTAAAAAAAAAGCAACACTTGTATTTTTTGGGTCAAAATTGACCCGCCATAGGAAATGAATGGGAGAGACTACAATACAGATGCAATGCAGTATACAATCACACATAAATTAATTGGACAGACTATAAAACAGCCACAATGCAGAAAGCATGCACACACACACACAGGTTTGTTTAACTATGTTAGTGAGGACATCTCATAGACTTCCACTAATTTTATATCAGCCTAATGACATTTTCTCATGACTCTCCCAAGTCTACCGCTAAACCTAAGCCTAACCATCACAGAAACGAATTACTAATTACTAATGAGGACATTTGAACCTCACAATAGTAGACAAACCTGTCCACACATACTATGCTCAGGTTTGACAGCATATTGGAATATCATTGCAAAATCTGGCACCTCAACACAAGTGGTTTTAAAAAATGCTACAATTGACAAATAATATTTTTTTATGATGTCTAAATAAATATCCAATGAATAACATGTTATAATATCTAAAAATTAAGTTAGTTACAACATTGGTTTATAGAGCTCATCCAATGCATGCACGACTGAAGCATCTACAGGCCATAGTTGTAATTTTATGTAATTGTTATTTTTATTCCAGCAGATGTCACTGTGACAGGAGGAGGGTGTGGCCGGGCTGTGATTGTGCACAGCCAGTGCTGAGTCAGCTGATCAGCAGGAGAGTGAGATAAAGGGGAGCTGGAGGCGCCAGTTAGAGAGAGAGAGACGCACGTGGCTGTGTTGCATGTGTGTCTGTGTTCGATTACGTTTGTTTTAAGTTAAGTTTGACATTAAAACTATATGTTTACAGTTCAGCCGGTTCCAGCCGCCTCCTTTAACTGTTACATTCACCAAAGACCCTAAATGAATCACATATTTTCGTGCTTGATGTTATTATTATTTTATTTTTATTTTTTATTTCAACTGAAATGTGTTGAAGTGAAGACAACATGAAATGTGCTTATTTTATATGAAAATGAAAGGTGGAAATTAGAATAGTAATTAGAGTAATTTCAAAGTCACAGGATGGAGGAAGAATGTTTTTCTTCATCTACAGTTCACTTTCTGACACACACACACACACACACACACACACACACACACACACACACACCATTCTCAATAAAGCTGTCCATGGCTGACTGCCCAAAGCTCCCTTGGAAGGCCAAGGAAAACACAGGGAAATTTATTTTTACAATCTACAAGGTCTTAAGAGTTAAGAGACAATTACTGGCTCTTACGCCAGTGGGACAACTCTAACAGGACACTGATGGCCATGAAAAGATACAAGGAAGATGTATTCAAGGAAGATGTATAAACAATGTGTGTCTGAACTGTGCACTGGATATTCTTTTTTTACCTTCACACTGAGTCCTAACCAGGTGTGACAAATATTTAGTCTGTCCACACCGAAGAAGGCAATGCTGTGTCATGCAACTAAATCACATATTTGATGTTTAATATACACAGTTACGTGGAGCAGGATTTTCATCCTGTTGTCCTGTTTCTTGATGCTGGTTGCGGTTGGTTAAGAAAAAAAGAGATTACCTAAGAGATCTACTACATAGATCATTTCACATTAATAAGGTTCAGAAAAGAACAGAACTTTTTTTAAAAATACGTTTAAAATGATGTACACTCACATCGCCATCTCTTGGATAGGAAGCAAGCTAAGACGTCAGTGTGTACAAACACAAGCCAACTTATACACAATATTGGCTCTAACAATGCTGTCTGTAATTTTAGTGATCCTTTTTGTAACTTTTATGTTTTAGATGCACTTCTTGAAAACATATTTGGAGATAGTTTATGTAATCAAGCACCACATTATGCAGATAATCGTGTTTGTTAATGAACACCACCAGTCTGTTTAACTTTGAAATGGTCAAATCACTTCTGCAGTTATATACTGAATCTTGACATTCAAAATAATCTAGGGCATTTTAAAAAGAGGGTTTATTAGGTTGACTATGTGAATGTTCACACACAAAGATAAAACTGCATAGCTGTGTATATTCAGTCCTCATACATGAAACAACATGTAAAACATATTTAGTGTCATAATATCTGGCATTGTGAAATAACAGGCCTCCACATACTATCACAAGACAAGAATTGTCTAAACATCTCTTAATTTGACTGGAGATTTAATTTGATTAACACCACATAATTTAGCACAAAGGCAATGTGCTAAATTTCTAAGCATTGTTTATCAAACACAATGGAATTAATATATTTAAGAATATTCATACAGGTTTATGCATCTTTCTCATTCAAAAGCCTGATGTAGATAACTTTTTAACTTCATAAGCAAGACTCAATCCCCTCTTGGATTCGGAGCAGGCAAGCATTAGAATGAGGCTTCTGGGGACACGGCACAATTGCAAGCCTCATTATGCCAAACCATCATAAATTCAATCAGCCTTTTGGGTAACCTTGAGAAGATAAGTTAAGCCAGCTAACAACAAATAATTTTTGTTGCTTTAAAAAATTTTTTTTATAAATGTGCCAAGCAAGAAACACCTCTGTTTGATCCCACAGATTACTAGCACAGTTTTCAGACTATATATGAGTTCTCTTTTAAACACTGACAGCAGTTATCTGAGTGACAACCATAGATATAGCAGGTGCTCCCGCAAAGAACTTCAAGCAAGTTGAGAGCACTACTGCTCCAAAGATATGATGGGTATCCAGCGGTACGTGTTATTTTCTTCTGGTCAAGTCAAGTCATTTTTATTTGTATAGTCATTTTCTTGGCAATTAATTGATAGTCTATGTATTCCATTTCAAGAGTGTAGTCCATCAATAAAAAAGGTGATGCAGGCAGAGATTAATGAGGTGCATTGCAATTCAACCGGCAGGTCATTTTGGTGAGGTTCGGTGGGGTCCATCCTAAGTCCAAGGTTCAGGCAGTGGCATATTAAGTATCTGATGTCTTACAGTTGAAACTGGTTCATTCTCTGAAGCCCATCGTTAAAGTCTGAAGTGATGTCTGGCTAGCACCGGCTGTAGTTTGTCGTCATCACTCAGCGACACATAGCAGTGGAGTCCGAAACCCAGCAGAAATGGATGTGAATCCCAAGGTTGAGACAGGGAAACAAATAGAATAATATCACCGTAGATGCCATTCAAATTATTGAGTTATTGAGTTCCGGTAGACCTAAATAAACAAGCCTAACTGTGAGTTGATGGATAAATTAGGTGTTTGCCTGGCTAAATAAATGAGTCTTTAGTCTAGATTTAAACTGAGTTTGTCTGTGTTCCGAACAGTGTTAGGGAACTATTCTATAGATTTGGAGCCAAATTGTTAAAGGAACTACTTCCTTTTGTAGATTTTGATTTTCTAGGAACTATATATGAAATATAGCATGGTAGGTCACTAGACCATTCAAGGCTTTGTATGTAGTTAACAGAATTTTTTAATTAATATGAAATTTAACAGGTAACCAATGTAACAATGATAAAATTGGGCTAATATGATCATATTTAGGGCGGCACGGTGGTGCAGTGGTTAGCACTGTCGCCTCACAGCAAGAAGGTCATGGGTTCAAACCCCGGTTGCCCCGGCCTTTCTGTGTGGAGTTTGCATGTTCTCCCCGTGTCTGCGTGGGTTCTCTCCGGGTGCTCCGGCTTCCTCCCACCATCCAAAGACATGCAGGCTAGGTTAATTGGTGTCTCCAAAAATTGCCCTAGGTGTGGATGTGAGTATGAGTGTGTGTCTGTATATGTGTGGCCCTGCGATGGACTGGCGACCTGTCCAGGGTGTACCCCGCCTTTCGCCCAATGTTAGCTGGGATAGGCTCCAGCCCCCCGTGACCCTGTACAGGATAAGCGGTTGAAGATGAATGAATGAATGATCATATTTATTGGTTCTAGTCAGCACCCTGGCAGCTGCAATTTGAACCAATTTAAGTTTATTTATTGAACTTGCAGTACATCCTCCCAGTAATGCATTACAATAATCTAGTCTTAAGGTCATGAACGCATTAAGTAGTTTTTCGGCATCAGCAACAGGGAGTATATGTTGTAACTTAGCTATATTTTTGAGGTGGAAGAATGATGTTCTACAAACTTTGGAAATGTGATTTTCAAAGGACAGACTGGTTTCAAATATAACACCTAAATTCTTTGCTGTAGAAGACGACATAACAGTACATCCATCTAGAGTCAAATTATATTTTAGTGGCTTATTTTTAGAGTTTTTTGGTCCAATAATTAGTACCTCTGTTTTGTCGGATTTTAATAGAAGGAAATTTCTGGCCATCAAATCTTTGATTTCATTGATACACTCTGCTCATTTGGAAAATTGTGAAATTTCAATGGGTTTAGAAGATATCTAAAGTTGGGTATCGTCTGCATAACAGTGGAAACTTATTCCATGATTCCTGATAATATCTCCCAGGGAAAGCATATATAAGGAGAAAAGCAGAGGCCCAAAAACTGATCCCTGTGGCAATCCATACTTAACTTTTGTTTGATTTGAACCATGCTAATTCAAGTCCACTAATGGCAACATAATTTTCTAGCCTATTCAAGAGAATGTTGTGATCTATGGTGTTGAAAGCAGCACTAGAAGAGAAATTAAGTGGTGATCAGATGAAATGAGCAAGTCATTTGTAACACTGATAAGTGCAGTCTCTGTACTGTGATTGGGCCTAAATCCTGACTGAAATCCTTCATATATTCCATTTCTCTGTAGAAATTAACATAGTTGGGAGTACACTACCTTTTCCACTATTTTTGACATAAATGGGAGATCTAAAATTGGCCTATAATTAGCCAATTTGCCAGGATCAAGCTGTAGCTTCTTCATAAGCGGTTTGATAACTGCTATTTTAAAGTTTCTTGGGATATGTCCTAAGGATAGCGAGGAGTAAATAATATTAAGAAATTCTGAGATTACAGGGATTAACTCTTTTAAGAGCTTAGTTTTTTTTTTTTTTTTTGACAAGTTTTGTTAGCTCTGGTTCATCCTTGGGAGCAATTCCCAAATTCCTGAAGGTAACACGTTCATCTTTACAAACAATAGTACGCAAGTATAAACACCATGGGACCATGAGACCATCATACAGCTCAGGAAGGAGATGCTTTCTGTCTCATAGAGATGAACGTAGTTTGGTGCAAAAAGTGAAAAGGACAACAAAGTCAAGATATTGGAGCGGCCATCACAAAGCCCTGACCTCAATCTGATAGAAAAAGTTTGGGCAGAACAGAATAAGCATTACACCAGTTCTGTCTGGAGGAATGGGCCAAAATTCTAGCAACTTATGGTGAGAAGCTTGTGGAAGGCTCCCCTAAACATTTGACCCAAGTTAAACAATGGCAATGCTACTAAATTCTAACAGTGTGTATGTAAACTTCTGACTTCAACTGTATATTCTAAACAAGGCCAAAAGACGACAGAGATTTTTAATTTATATCTGACGGTGTCACATTAAGCATTGTTAGTTCAAAAGACTTAAACTTATATCCTGTCCTCTGAGTAACACCCAAAACTTCACTGTAAATTGTAGCAACACCACCTCCTCGACCCTTCAGATGAGGCTCATGTTTATAACAATAACCTGAGGGAGAAGATTCATTTAAACTAATATATTCATCTGGTAAGCCAGGTTTCAGTCAAACTGCTCACATCCAAACTATGATCTGTAATAATTTAATTTACAATTAGTGCTTTGGTTGAAAGGGATCTAATGTGTAGTATCCCTACCTTTATATGATGTTTATCTTAATTTCTTTAGTTTTTTCCAATTTTGACCTTAATCATTTTTCTAAATGATTTAGTGAGTGGTATATGTTTGGAAATTAGGGGAACAGACACAGTCTCTATATGATATTTAGGTGATACAGTCTCTATGTTTTGTAGTTTATGTGACCTGTATGATGTCTCAAGGCAGCAAGCAGATGTTCAGATTAACTAGTTTGTTTGCTTCCTGACCTGGGCTCCAGTTAGTCAAATACTATCACTATTAAGACTATGAGCCAAATCTCTATTTAGCAGGTCAGGTCTACCCCAAAAACTCTTCTAATTGTCTATAAATCCTCTGCTATTCTCCAGACACCACTCATACGTCCAGCCTTTCAGTGACACTAATCTACTATAAACCTCATCACCACGATGAGCAGGGTGGGGGGCCAGAGCATATTACAGTGTCTCACATCGTTTTTGCAAGTTCACACACCTCTTTAACATTATCTTTATTGATCTCCGACTGGCGAAGCCGGACATATTTAGTGCCGACATGAATAACAATTTTAGCCAGCACTTGTAAATTTGATCTGATGTCAGACGCCAGAGCCCCTGAAATGCTTTTAACTATAGTGGCTGGAGTCTCCATTTCCATGTTCCTTACAATAGAATCACCAATTATTAGGGCTCTTTCAACATGATTCTCAGTGGGTACATCACTGAGTGGGGAGAATTGATTGGAAACCTAACAGGAACAGGAGAGTGGTGTCACTTTGCTGAGCAAGTATGCCACCAAGAAGTCACCTAAAGATCAATAAACTCCTCACTGAACAGTAGGTGGTGATATGCACAAATAATGCAATCACCAAAAACAGAAGAAGAAGAATATTAAAGTGGAGAGTGATAGTAAAAAAGGACTTAAATATTGATACGTTTTTACCCACACCTATCATTTTGCTTCTGAAGATACAGATTTAACTACTTTTTGGATTATGGATTACTTTTATGCTGCCTTTATGACCTTTTGGAGCTTCAGAATTTTGGCACCCATTCACATGCATTGCATGGACATACAGAGCTGCAATATTATTTTAAAAATCTTTGTTTGTGTTTAGCAGAAGAAATTAAGTCATACATATCTGGGATGGCATACGAGTGAGTAAATGATGAGAGAATATTTTTGGGTGAACTAACCCTTTAACTTGCCCCAACCCCCACCCCCCATTTCAGCCAGACACTCACAAACATTACAGTAACAAGGTCTTTCTAACAATGTGACCAGTGCTGCGATCAAATGTCTGTGTTTTTACACAAATTATTTTCCATTCTTTCTCTTCTGGCCGGATTACGGCAATAATTATTTTTGGGTTCCAGCTCATTGGCAGTGTGGCACATTTCCCTTGCTGTCCAACATTCTTCAACAAATGTACAATTTAGGCTGTGAGCATCAGGGCTTTGAGTTCTGGAAGGTTTCATTAGAGCTGTTTCAAAGGGAGACAGCAGGAGAAACAGGGTCTGACAGCACTGCTGGAGCAGCACCTTCTGAGCTCCATAGCCTTATGAGTTTAATAGAAAGCAGTCGTCAATAAAGACACGTCATTTCCAAACATTTCCACCCCACTCACTCAAGACGCACTCAGGCATAAACACCCTTCCATGTTAGAATATCTATAGTCTCAAGAACAAATGACTGCAAAATGAATAAGAAATATATTATTCAGACCAGGAAAAGTAGGCCATAACATTCAAAATATGAAACAATGTGTAATTCATGCAGTAGAACTAAATGCCAACGTATTGTCAATAATGTTTACCACAGACCTAATTTACACATAAGTTCAAAAACCCCATTATAAAAACCCATAGGATAATCCAGAGGGAACCCATGGGGAATCACACTTCCAGGTTCACTTACAAATTTACATCATGGATGAATAGGTCTTTTAAGTTAACATCTATGACATATAGCTGTCAACCCCAGGGATCCTGAAGGGAAGACTAAACTTTGATTGAGAAACAATAAGCAGCAGCAGTCTGACACTGAGAAAAGGATATGAAAAGAGCAGCACTTCAGATAATGCTTACACACGGGGGTCAACCATCACTATGAGCTGCTTTGAATTTAAGATCAGTAGCTCAAAAACAGACTTATCATTGTCTGGGACTTGCTTTGGAAGTCAGGTCTTGTCACTGATTCCTATTGTGCATCTTGTTGACTGTAAGAAACCAGCCTAACAGTAAATGTGTTTTAAATTATTTAACTTTATCATTCATGAAATTTTACAAACTCAATAAAACCAGAAATACATACATTTTCACTGCATTAATGAGCTAATTCAGGGCATATAAATGGGTTACAAGTGGGGTCTGGCTCTGCATAGCTGGACTGCTACTGAGACCTTGATTATTTCTGGAAGATTATTGAAGCCACTATGGGCTCAGCATTTATGGAGGGTAGCATTATTACTTGATGACTTATAATGTCTGGACTCATACTTGTACATTAAACTTTTATGTCATTACACAGGTACAGTAAAGCTCATCCCCATCTTTGAAGCAATAGTCCAATATTTTCCCGAGAGATAGAACCTAATTTTACAGAATTAACGGCACGCAATTCACTTTTACTGGCCACCGTTTGATCTAGAATTCTTGTTATGATTAGCTTTGAAACAACCTTTCTACTTTTTAGTTGCTTCACAAAGAGACAAGTTGTTTCAACTCTATCAGGGTTCTACAACTGGAACTAATTAAATAGTCTTCAATCAGAATTGTAACAATTGTTTAAAAGAAAAAAGCCACAAAGTTAAATTTGCTGTATAGAAAGACGACTTGAGACATGACATGTAAAAGCTGTAAAAGTTTAAAACATTTTAACATTAAAATACTTTCTCCAATCCCAGCTTAATATGCAGCGACAACTAAAAGTAAGCTATTTGTAGGCTGAAAGTACATACTGTGGTTCTGTTTGTTTGAGCATCCCAACCAGCCCGACAAAGCAACACTAGCTGTTTTTTTGACCAATGGAAGATGGGGGAGCATTAGGGAAACCTGTTTGAAAACAATCATCATATTTGCAATTCCGTTTGTTGACAGTATAGTGCTTTAAGTTACTTATTCAGAGTGAAATAGAATGGCTAACTATATTCATGTGGAAACAGTGAAAATACTAGTGTCAAGTCTTATACCAGTGTCTCTTTTGAGGCTTTGAGCTCAGTCAGCCGGGGCACACAGATCTGAAACCTTTCCTCCTACCACAGCTCAGATTTCCAGCTTGAACCTATTCTGCATCTCTCTCAGGTCTGTCTGGGCTTTTTGAATGCTTGAGCATTGCTTTCAGGCATCCCTCTGAGTTAAATCAGGGTTGAGGTGGGGGGTTGTGTTAGAGCAGTGTTTCCCAACCTTTTTTCTGCCACTGCACACTTTTTACAACTAAAAAATTCTATGGCACACCACTATCCCACAGAGGCCAACCATCGTCAATATTGTTCCTTTTCAATAACTTGTCCGTGTTTTCTGTCTACCATGGTAGCGTGTTTACTTGTAATGTTTAATATTCGGCTATGCAAACATTTCTCAAAAATTAGATGCTGAGGCAATTGTCATTAGATTTTGTGTCTTTGCCTCAGATTGATGTCAAGTGCCGTATTGTCCTCCACATGACAAGAGATGCAGAAAGCATCACAGGTGTGATTCTACGAGTTTGCCTTGTAAAAAGCAGTAGGTGTGCACAATAAATATTGAAAACATGTATTTGGAAGAGAGAAAAAGCTTGCAGTTGCTTTGATAGCAGAAAGTAATAAAAGGACTCGTTTATGTTTAGGTCTAAGCGTTTTCGTGGTGAATTTAAATTAGTTCAATAACTGGGGTCTCTGATATTTGTAAAGGATAAGGTTTAACATTTAATTAAAAGAAATTGAGACATTCAATGTCTCCACAAATTTGGACAGTTTTTAAATATTTCTTGTTGCTTCATACTCTCAAAGACATTACTGGTGAAACAAAAAAGTGTGTGTGAAAAAAACTTTGGTTTGACGTCACTTCATAGACTTCACTGTATTCTGCAGCACTGACGCGAAAAGAAAGATAGAAAGACCCTTAATGCGTATAAATATCAGTCACTTTTGCACATTAATCATTGCTCTTCATTATCACAAAAGGGACCGATTATGGTTTCAAAATGGCGAATTTCTATAAAAGGTAAGGAGTTTGACCTATTAGCTCTAAAGCCATACTGATGATCGCTCAATAAATTGTGTTTATCTATAAAATTATCAAGTCTACGCACAAATAATTTCTCTAAGATTTTTGAAAACTGGGAAAGCAGAGAATTTCACAGCACAGTGGTTGGGAAACACTGTGTTAGAGGTACTGGGGTCTACCATTTTTTCCTTCTAGCTTGCTAAGGGGATGTGCCTTTGTTCCAGCAGAGGAATGTGTAATCCGACATATGCTCATGGAGAAGGGCCACTGCCCCTGATATAGTAATACCATCAGATCAATGAGACAGAGAAAAGGCCTTAAAGGAATAGTTCACACAAAAATGATAGTTCATGGGTCATCATTTATTCACCATCCTGTCATTCCATACCTATATTACTTTCTTTCTTCCACGGAACACAAAATAATAAATTTTATTAGAATATTTAGAATATAATAAAATTCAGATATAGAATAGAATATTTTCCAAAATTCAAGGAAAATTCATGGTTCAATAGAAGTTAGGCTCAATAAACAGCATTTGTGGCATAATACTGATTAGCACAAAACATTTTTTATCTTGCCCCTCCATTGGTTTAAAAAGCAAATATATGGGTTGCATGAGGCAGTAATAATGGAAGCGAATGGGGCCAATCCGTATTCATTAATATACTGTTTCAAAAGTATAGCCACAAGATGTAAACAATATGCATGTTAACATGATTTTAGTGCAATACAATCGCTTAATAACCTTTTATGTGTAAAGTAATAGCCAATTTTACAATGTCATTTCAATGATGATGTAATGTCAACAAACTGAAATGACTGTAAAATTTATAATTTAAACAACTTTACAGACCAAATAATACACAAGTTTTAACAAAAGAATTAATGTATGTGCCCTTTATAAAATATAAGCTTCACATTCTCCCTTTTAACCCACCAAAAATTGGCCCCATACAATTCCATTGGAAGTCTCCGTGGTGTCATGCATAACGAGCCACATAATAATATGCATGGATTGATGGTCTCAGAAGTGGAGGCAACTGAGACTTGTCCTCCGCCACCTGGATTGATGCGGTAATCGCACCAACACGAGGACCTACTAAGTAGTGGGAATTGCGCATTCCAAATTGGATGAAAAATGGATGGGGCTATCCAAAAATAAGAAAAAAAAACACCCAAAAAGTACAATAAAAGTACTCCATATGACTACATTCCAAGTTGTCAGAAGCCATTCAACATCTTTGCATGAGTAACAGACTGCAAATTAAGTCGATATTCACTAAAGATTTACTTTCCTCACTTTGCAGCTGCTTTAAAATCGTATATATATTTCCATGTATTGAAACTTGAGGCATCACCTTTGGTTTTTAATCATGCAAATGAGGAACAATAAAGACCCAGAATAAGACTACCAGCTTTATAAAATCCTTTAACCACAGAAAATGTACAAAAGTACTGTGCAAAAGTTTTAGGCACTTGTAAAAAAAAACTAAATCAATATTTGGTGTGGCCACATTTGACTTCAAAACAGCACCAATTCTCTAAGGTACACATGGACAAGTTTTTTTTGGTTGTTGGCAGATAGGATGTTCCAAGTTTGTTGGAGAATTTGCCACAGTTCTATCTATTTAGGCTGTCTCAATTACTTCTTTCTCTTCATGCAATCCTAGACTGACTTGATGTTCAGTTGGGGCTCTGTGGGGGCCATACTAACTGTTGCAGGGCTCCCTGTTCTTCTATTCTATTTGTAGAAGGAATGTTTGGGAGTCTAACATTTATATTTCCTATTGACACACTAAAGCTGAAGATATAAATAACCATCTTAAGACAAATGCTTTTATGAAGAAATTTGCACAGTACTCTATATACTTAATGTGTTTTTGTTCAAAACTGACACCATATGTCATGAACATATGTATTTGCAGGCCTAATGGGTTAATTTGTGGATTTAAAAAAAAAAGAATTTACATTTATTTTAGCCATTAATGATTTTTCCTTTTACCATGTTGAATTGGCATTGGCAAATGACGATGTTAACAGATCGTTAACGAACAAATGAGAGGGGCGTGTAATGAGTTAACGGTTTACTGATAGATTGTCATGCTGTTTGCTCACCCACCAGAGGTGCTCATCTCTCTGCAGTCTTTCCCCTATTAACTTTAATTAATCACAAAAACTTAATTAACAGAGCTTAATTATTACTGAGGAATAGGCTGAGCTGTTTGAAACTGACTACCTCTATGAATTCAGAAACCTGAATTCTCAAATGTAATGCTTGCAATTTGAAAATGCACACAGCATTGTTAAACATCAGCATGATGATGATGATGATGATGATGATGATGATGATGGCAGTGATGATGACAACCATTATATTTGTCCTTTTTGTTAGGATTCTATGTTGCTTAGAGGCAGTTCAAATAAGATAAACTACTGCAATATGTGTAGTGCAGACACTTTTTGTTATATTTTTTTCCTTCTCTTAATTGGATAACACATCTAAACCAATAAATGCTAATGTATTTCCCAAAAAATAACTGTCAATAATTCCTGCGTTAAAGACTCAGGAAAAGCTAGACTGTCAACAGGATTCAATAAACCCCTCTAAATAATAAAACAAACTCATATAATATATAGAATTAATAATGTGTTTGATCCTGAAAGCATCTCAAATTGTTTAGCCCTAGAGGGTCTAGACTGCTTCCATGTCAGCCAAGTGGGTTTAATTTCTTTGTTCTCTGCATGAAGGATTACCACAGCAATTTAAGGCAGACATAAATGCATTGCTATGTGCTTGAAAAGCAAGTCCCATTCAAAGATTGCCATGATCTTGCATATTTTAGTTTGATTATTTTCACAGTTTACGCACATTTTCTTGAATGTTTGACTAGAGTTTAGAGTTGTTATGAAAACTTCTTAACAGGTATTTCACTCGTGAGATTATCCGAAAGAACAGATTTGTAATCTCTAAAACGGTATTTACCTAGAACGTTTGCACACCTTTAAGTGCTTTTGCTCTGTACACAGAAATATTGTTTCAAATGAGCCCTCAATTTAGTCTAAATGTTGAAGTCTGTGCAGAGCTAAAGCTATAATAGGCATCATTGTAAAACCAAATCCCATACTGTATTTATAAGAATCTCAGAGCAGAAAGAACAAAATATCTTCACATTCCCATTCAAAGGCCTTCAATTCTAAAGGAAATGTCTAGGCAAAGGGCCATGAAATAAAGAAGATATTGAAAGAAAGAATGGATGAGAGACATAATAGAAAGCAGCAGCTGCAATATATGCCTTAATATAAACCATATGAAGGAGCTTAAACAAGGAAATCCCACTTCTACTGGTCTGGTATTACTCTGGGTGAAAATTCTGTTTTCTTTCAGACCCGCTTCACACTTGAGAAAGTCTGGGATCTGTAATGGCATTAGACCAATAGAAGAAAAAAAAACATACAAGTGCAGGACTTTTTCTGCTGGCCCGATCTAGTTAATTGCCACTAACAATGCCAAGGTGATAGGTTTCATTACCAAAGAACAAACATACTGATTTTAGTCATCTGCCAAATGCATGAATGCAAAAAGATTTAAATTATACTGAGCATCAAAGTCCCCGATAAAAGAAAGAAAAAAAAAAACATACAAGAAGAATCTATGAGAAACAGTACTGTAAAACAAGCACAAATCAGCATATTCAACACGAGGTTTAATGGTTTGCAAAACGGGGACCAAAAGAAAAAAAACATTGTATCTATGTTTGTTTTTTGGCAGTAAGTTTGCATGTTCCTAGGAGAAAAGGCTACTGCCTCAATTAGTTTTTCTCTTTTTTAAGTTGCACCTGTCAGAATCCACTACAGGATGCTCCCTCAGACTTTGCACTTGTGTAACAAATGTCAACGAGTATCTGAAGAGTCTTATTAGAAGAAATCTTGTCAAGACAGAAGGAACTCTATTCACATTGCAAATGCATATATTACGCATTCAATGACAGTAGTTTAATAAAACAAACCTCCTCGAGCCATCATGTCCTGGAGGCACTAATATATACCAGCATTTAAAGTGTACATTGTAACACTTTGGGTTGACATCAAGTGTTAATATGGAAATTAGGCTACTTCGTGTTCAATTAACTTCCTGGTTTAATTTAGAATTGGTCATGGTATTAATGCCTTCAGAGCATGTCCCCTCCCATCAAGTTTATAAAGACATATCATTCATTAAAAAAATAGGTAAGGAGGAGGAAAGCAAAACCAGCAATCTCCTCAATTAATATTAGATGCTCCCTGAGAACATAATTATCATAGAAGTGAGACCAAAAGCACTCTTGTACAGTTGAACTATTAATATGATACATATACTCACTGAACACTTTATTAGGAACACTATGGTAATAAAGTGTCTGACGTGGTCTTCTGCTGTTGTAGCCCATCCGCATCAAGGTTTGACACGTTGTCCATTTTGAGATGCTTTTGTGCTCACTACAATTGTACAGAGCGGTTATCTGAGTTAACGTAGACTTTCTGTCAGCTCAAACCAGTCTGGCCATTCTCCATTGACCTCTCACATCAACAAGACATGTCTGTCCACAGAACTGCCGCTCACTGGATGTTTTTAGTTTTGGCACCATTCTGAGTAAACTCTAGTGACTGTTGTGCGTGAAAATCCCAGGAGATCAGCAGTTACAGACATACTCAAACCAGCCTGTCTGGCACCAACAATCACGCCAAAGTCAAAATTACTGAGATAAAAAATGTTCCATATTATGATGGTTAATGTAAACATTAACTGAAGCTTCTGACCCGTATCTGCTTGATGTTATGCATTGCACTGCTGCAACACCATTGGCTGATTAGATCATCGCATGAATAAATAGGTGTACAGGTGTTCCTATTAAAGTGCTAGGTGAGTGGACACAGAAAATTATCGTGTAAGCTACTTTGACATATTTGAGAAGGAAAATTAAATATGGGTCCAAACACTTCCATGGTGCTACAGCCGCACATTAAATAGCTGCAGACCTAATGTAATTTAAGACGAATCACTATATGACCCTACAGCTCACTGGGGAAAGAAGGTCAATAGACTTCCTGCACCAGTGTACCTGTCCTGCTGTTCAGTGATGCACATCTCCGGACCTCCACAGCAGAGCAGCTCAATCCAGACACTTCCCAAGCTGTTCATCTTTCGGTTTACACTCTTTCTGTCATCACTCTCACATGGGGAGCCTCCAAACTTTCCGGCAAAATCCAGTGGTAAACGGAATAGGCAGAAGTGTAGGAAAAGAGACAGCTTGAAGGATCACTCGGTGGAGAACGCATGTGGCATTGCTGCAGCTGCAAGTTCATGCCATGTTAAAGATTCAGTGTCTATCCCAGGCAGGGATCAGAGTGAATGGTTATGGTTTATTAGTTTTTGTTCGCAGAGTGAATCCTGCATGCTGAAAACACTCATGATGAAAGACCAGATCCATTAAGCTGGATTCCATTTCCATGGTGCATAGGGTTTTGATGGAAGCGCATTGTCTCGGAGCAAATGGGTGTCCCCTGCACCATTAGACTATAGAAACTGTTTGCTACAGACAAATGTACACGTTATGTACAATGGCACAAAAATACATTTAATAGAATCTATGTACTGCAAGATTTTCCACAATGAATTGGTAAGAAAATAGACATAGGCAAGCATAAAAAAATTGTAAATCTATTTAAAAAAATAAAACAAATCTATGGAACATCTGTAGTTAATGAAAGAGAAAAGCCACAGACAATGAAATTGGATGAAAAAATATCTCTATATTCTGAAAAGCATCACAGAGAGAGAGAGAGGGAGAGAGAGAACACAAAAATAAATACTATTACTGAGAAGGATGGACAGACATGGTTTGAAAATAAGACAAAAGAGGAAAATATTGTAGCCACTGAAGAGCTACAGAACAAGATCTATTATATCACATTTTTAACGATGTTCTGAGTGGTTGCTTAATGGCCCAAACAAAAGACCTCATAATATCCTGGTTCCTGGATATGCTTTGGGTGCCTTCTTCAATGCAAATCAATAAATATATTTCACCTGTTTTATTGCCTTCCAGGTAAAAATTGTAAGTCCAATTACTTAGAAAAGATATAGTACAACTCTCCTCAACAAGCCGCATGACTGGACTTATCATTCATGTCAGTGGCAAAAATGATGCGGGACAAACCCCCAACCCGAAGTATGTGCAATAGTAATAATGATGCTTTCCTTAACAAACACCACTAAAATGCACTTTCCCTAAAGTAAATGGGGGTGGGTAGAAATAATTGCAGGTTTCCATACTAAACTGAATGTACTGCAGCATTGAGTTGCCCTTCAAGACAGAAAATCTATGCTGGTATTTGAATAGTCTTTAGCCTTTAGCCAAGCACAAGCTTTCTTCTAGTTATCAAGTTATCAGGCAGCTCTAAAGGTTGCCCCTTATGTTGGCCAAAATATCAGTTTGACAATCTTGCACTATATTGTGAATACTGAGGATGTGGGTGTTTGAGAAGCCCTGGTGATGATGCAGCTGTGTGCACGATGATCACGATAAATTGGAATGTGTCTACATCCAGATACCAGCTGCTTGTTCTATCGACTGATGTTGTCAAGCTGCCGGGTTACTGGTGCCACCACTAGGATCTTATCAAGAGCAACCAATTATAAAGGAAGAGATGTGGCCTGCATTAAGGAAATGTCAGCATCTCTGTAGCCTCCAGTTCCATTTTTTCTTTCCCAGGGTCACGGGTGTCCTCTATCTCAGTCACCACAGAGACCGAACCCACTTTGTCAGACAGAGGTACACTACAAATCCCCTTTAAAACCCAAATTCAAAGACAAATTGGTACAATTAGTCGACAAAACCCCTGTGCGAGACTAATTCATTTATTAAACCACAAAAAGGCTGTTTAATAAATGATAAAATTGTGCCTCGGGCTGCAGTTTGGCCCAGAAAGTTATTATGTGTAAATGAAAAATGCAATTAATGCTTAAGATACAGATAGTTTGGATGAAAGATCTTCTAAGACCCCATCAAGGAGATCAGATGAGGGATGGCTCAGCATGCTATCTGTCTATCTGCGTTGGAAGTCAATGATCCAATTCTTCATTATGGACAGAGAGCAGTTCCGGACACCAGAGGATGCAGTGACAAAAAATAATTAGCGTGCGCTAATGGTCTTCCCAGCTGAGTTAGAGGATATCTGCACATGAGGACATCAGGAATGCAGAGATCCAGATAGGAAAGGCTGTGCATGTGAATGACAAGCCACTCTCTCGAGAGCTATCAAGTATGAGCCTTTGTAATAATGGGGTGTTTGATGCAGCGATTGGTCAAGTGGCTGTCAGAGATGATGGGCTCAGACCTAGTTCTGCCACATCACTTAACATTAAGCATGAATGAGACACGACATAACCCCAAATGTCATTCAACACTCTCCAGCCACTCAACGAGCTTGCAAAGATAAATACATGTAGCATTTTTACCCAGAGATGGGGTAGCAAAGAGCAGAGCTGATTTGAGGCGTAGAGCCAAGTGCGGCTCACATCTGAGCCACGTAATAAGTGTGTGCCACTGATTGGGAGACAGCATGAGAGAGAAACTGATGCTCAACTGAGAAAAGAAGATAGACGGCGAGATGATTGACATGAGATCTTGTCTGAGCATGACAGGTTTTCAGGTCCAGCTCTGACTTACTTGCAGACGGATGTCTAATGGGAAGCTCACACCTTAGAAGAAAGCCAATGAAGACAGAAGTAAATTTAGAAGCTCATGGGTAATTCTTTAGAGTAGATATAACTCTCCATGTCACACAGATATTTACATCTGTGTTAAACACAAATTATCAGTGACAGACTTGAATGGCACATTTAATGGAAAAGGTCATTCCACCTAGTGTCAGTTCCAAAATCTACCAAAATTTTGTCAAACGATAATGCACAGAGAATTAAGTGAATTAAAATAAGTGTTTGTTTAAATCCAGCAATTTTGTGTAAATATTTTTTGCTAAAATTAAATGTAATATTTATGTAAGCATTATATCGTCAATTTGGCTACCCTGCATCCTAAAGGTGCTATATGTAATATTTTTACAGTACTAAATCATAAAATGACCATAATATGTTATTAGAGAATTTTTAAACATGTTAAGTTGAAATACTGGCTTCTCCAATAACAATGCTACAGCCAGTATATTCTACTTTAAAGTTTCCATTATGGCTGGAATTTCTGTTTGATTTGGCCTGTGTGATCCCACCCACTGCCCACTCACCAATATTATTTCGACACTGCCGGGCTGCCAGATTTGAACAAGTTTGCAGGCAAACACAGTGTGCTGCAGCCATGGAAGCCAGCAAACGAACTGGATCAGAGATCCCGACCAAAAAAGACTTGCCATTCATCTAAAAATCACCAGGACCAGAGGAGTAGTAAAACAAGGATTAATATTGGAGATGCCTTTGGAAGAGGGAGACAGCTTAAAGCCCAGAAATCCTTTAAAAAGTATGCTGAATTGGCTAATTTGCATGTCAACATTCTGGCAACCCACATGAGCTTTGAGTCTGTGGCGGGGCAGACAACACTCCAATATTTTGAATTTGGACTGCAGTACTAATTTCAAATACTTGTTGTTAATCTTACATATAGCACCTTTAAGTTCATTTAGGCTTTTGGTCATTGAAAAACTATTTAATTTGAACACAAGTGATAACCCATTTCCTTCAGCCTTGTTTGCAGAGTAGACATCTTAGGATTTTAGTAAAGATTGTAATTAGAAATTTATGAATAGCCATAATACTTCTACAGTAGAGAACTTTATATTCAGTTAGTGACATATTACATGTTTGTGTTTTTTCCCTTGAGAGATGTAGAGAAACATCCGTTTTAAGTAGCACTTGACCACCAGGTTTACATGTCTTTTCAGAGGGACTCACGTCCCTTTTGTGCCACACACATCCCTCTTGGGAAGTGTTTAAAGGTTGAATAACAGACCTTTGAAAGGCAAAAAAGAAAAGAAAATTGTAATACTTGAATGCCCGAGGGACTCAAGCACAAAGGTTTTAGATACACTGTTCCTTTTCTTTGATCTTGTCAATGCAATGTGCATTCATGGCTTTACTGGGAATAAAAATGAGCCAGTGAACCATGGCATATCACTTGTTTTATGATGACTCACATCATGGCATCATTCAGGATTTGTATTGATATACCAAAAAGAAACCAACAGAATTCTAAAACATGAAAAGTCTTTACCCCAGCCCTCACTTCCACACACAGGGAATGATAAATATAGACTGGAACAGTGTGCAACACAAGAGACAAAAAGCAACATCAATCTCTTTCCAAATACTTCTGTATGAGCAAAGGTCTGTCAATCATCTATCTGTCTGTCCATCCATCCATTTTATGAGTGTTAATTAAACTAGATGAACTACAAATAGAGACATTAGAATAAAGGTGCCTTCCCATTGTTTTAATGACAATTCACACAATTTTTTGTTGTTGATTTCACTGTAGTATTACAACTACTCAATTATTCATTAAAACCCCTTGAAGATAAACCTAGCCCAAATAGTGGGTTTTACGTGAGAGCCACTACATTGTATTAATGTTTCAGAGAGGAGTGATCACCGAGTGTTTACAATGAACACATATTTGCATTTAAATATTTGCATTGTTTATCATACTTTCAGGACCCACGGGTCTTCTCCAAAACAGAACACAGAGCATAATCACAACATGGCTTCCATAATACCCTCTTCGCTTGTGTTCCTATATTTTGCTGTGGGAGGATTTAGAGAGCAGAATTCAGAGAGACAGAGAGAGTGCAAGGGATATGGGGTGGTGAGAGACGTGACAGAAGGGGAGGTGTAGCCTCGGAGGAAAGTCCCAGCCAAATTTAAAGAGGACGAAACATCTCATCCGATAGATAGATAGAAGGCTGGAGGAGAGAAACACTACTGAGAAAACGTGGGTAGACATCCTTTCTGGGCACAAACATCATCTCTAGTGACATGAATCATTAAAGGGAAGTCTGGAAATAGCAGCTGAAGTTGGGAAGGTCAGACAGGGTGTCTGCCTTACTACATACACAAACAGCTCTCTACAGGTGGAGTCTGCAGCCCCTCACAGAGATTGTGCACAATCATTGACAACAATCATTGGTGAACCGTGGTGCAATTGCCAGTTAAGACTAATGAGAGCTGGTGTGTGACACATTTGTCATGATCAGCTCAAAAGATTACTGAGAGCTTAGATACACTACCAGGCAACAAACAATTTTTAAAAAGTTGCCTTTTGGATTTAAGGCAGTGTTATGATCTGTTGCTTCAGTTGGTCAGGTCTAGGCTCAGCAACATTATGCGGCAATACAATGAAGTCAGCTGACTACCTGCATGTACTGAATGACCAGATTATCCCATCAATGGATTTTTCCTTTCCTGACAGCACAGGCATAAGCCAGGATGACAATGCCAAGATTCATCGGGCTCAAATTGTGAGAGTGGTTCAGGGAGCATGAGGAATCATTTTCACACATGAATTAGCCACCACAGAGTCCTGACCTTAACCCCACTGAAAGGTTTTGGGATGTGCTGGAGAAGACTTTATGGAGTGGTTCAACCGTCCCTTCATCAATAAAATTTCTTGGCCAAAAATAAATGCAACTCTGGATGGAAATAAATGCTGTGATGTTGCATAATGTTGTCGAAAAAATGCCACGATGAATGCCCACCGTAATCAAAGCTAAAGGTGGTCCAACGAAATATTAAAGTTAGCAACTTTTTTGGGGGGGGCCAGACACTGTATAATGGTCTTATCATGGCTATGCAAACCACTCCATTGGGAAATAAATAGCAGATCTTCTTCAGTATACAGACAAGGCCATGCAAAGCCTAATTGAAATCCTGCTTCCCTGCTTATCCCACACTACACACAACTGATCCCAGCCGAAAACATCACAATCTGGCGTGATCCTCAGATTTGATCTTGGATGGTCTCAGAGGCCTTTTTCTCTCCTTCCATGATCTAGAATAAAAATGTTGAATAATATACTGCAATGTTCTGCCTCAGAGTCCTTACCATGGTGGATCAATAAGCATTTTAACAGACCCTAATTAAATGCTAAATAAAAGACTCAAAATTTGCACGAACCAATCTAATTGGCTGGCTTCACACAATTTACAAGTGAAGTAAGCTTAGTCTTGGCAGACATGAGTCAATACGCTGCTGCTGTTGGCACAAAAACATGATGCTGCTGAGACAGAAGAGACATGCTGCTGCTGCCACTGTACCAACATCTAGATAAGCTCCCTGTAAATCAGATCTAGACTGTGGTGCTGAGGAGGTGGGAGGGATTTTGACACAAGGGAAAAGCTTCTGATTGGGTGCGTAGGACGAGGTGAACCTGTTCGACCTATCATCCACGCCATGTATAGTTTCCTAGCTGAAACATATACTGTGTGTATATATATATATATATATATAGCTGCAAAGTAGGCCAGGCTTTATGCCAATAGTCACAGCAGATGTTTTTGGTATGGCATCAAAGAGGGGAATACAACCACAAAAAAAACGGTCTGAATATACGTCAGAATTCCATGCAGTGCTAAAGTGAGTATGTAGAGCTGAATGCAATGGCAGGGAGGGATGTGGTGGGGGGGCACAGGCTGGTATAAAGCACTGAGACAAGTTGGGTGGAGATGCAGGCAGGGTAGGAAGCAGGAAGACATGAATTAATGAGTGTGAGCACTGAGGACCTGGCAGCCAGATGAGATCTGCTGTTTCTATCTCGATGTGTCTGTGTGGGAAACCAATGATTCCTCACAGGTGAGAGCCTAGTAGCTTGCCAACCATGACAGCCTCTACACTGTATCTACTCTGTGTGGGTCAGCGGCGGTGCTTGGAAAAGCTCTGACAGAGAGAGGAGGCAATCCCAGCCTGCAATTCACCTGTCCAAAGCAGGGGTCACGAGTGACAGCAGCTATTGGGAAAGTGACCGAAAAGTTCAACCCCTGCATTCAGGCCTATCAGTCTATGACTGCTAAGACTCAATCCAGAGAAATGTTCCTTGAAGGAGGGCAACTGGAAAATAGGCTAATGGGTGTGCTTTGTTCCAGGACACATAGCAAAAAGCAGCCAGCAGAAACCTGCTTCTTCACACCAACAAGTTAATATGGAGGCGAAAGTGCAAAAAAAGCTGCTTGTGTACATCTCACGCTAATGAAAATTGCGCTCGAATGTATGCAGAGATTGTGCCAGACACACAGTGATAGAAAGGACATTAAACGGTACATGTTAGCACAACTGATCTAATTCCTAACCGGTGGTAATCACAGCTCCAGATGAGAGTCTGTTCAGCAGCTGTAAAGAATGAATCTTTAATATGTATGTGGAGGCCTCAAGCTGGGTGCTGATGAGACGATGACGACTTGCGTCTGGATGTGCAATGATGACTGATGCAAATGGAATAATCTCTCACTAGGCAAGAGAGGAGGCACAAATATTACGATGAGCATGACATTTACCATGTACTCAGCTGTAGAATACACTTTAACAGATCAATGCATCTATTAAAGAGAGGAAAGAGAAAGTGTGAGAAACATTAGCATCATCTCCTATTTCACATCAGTGCAGAGCGATGTGTTTTATTGGGTTTTTGTAAACGCTCTTATTTATAGAGAAAATAAAATTTAGTTTTTACTATGCAAGATGGTTTAAATCCACCTTACATCCCTGCATTGCATCCCAACACTGTTCACTCCATTATTTACCCCTCCAATTTTATTGTTAATAGAATGTCAAATCCTCAAAAAAGGACTGATTTTCGTACATTCCTGAATGTGAATTAAATGCAGATTTTTCTTTTTTTGTAATTGACAGCAGTGTCACTATACATTCACATCAACAGATCCAGCTTTGACCCTCATAACCCACACTGTTTGCATACAAACATAGGCTAGATCAATACAAAACCCAGCATGCTTGTTAATTAGGCACAGTTTAATCCAAACTGATGTCTGCTCGAATGACACACTGATTGAAAAGAGAAGGGTTTTACGCCCTTTGAGACTCACTACAGAGGAGAAACATGCTCAGAATGTTGTCAATAAAACTAACATTTCTAAATGCTACATGCAATTAAACTTTATTGAAGACATGGTGATTAGCCTGGTGTTGAGAAAACTGGCAGGTCTGAAACAAAAGCAGCAAGAGGTTATTCTTGCTTCTGGAAACCAAAGGGAATGCAAATGACATAGAAAGTCCTCACTGTACATTAAATAATGTCATTATAACATTTCAGCCTATAAGAGAGATGTATTCTAATAGACCTCTGATACCATCACAGAGTGGTGGAAGAACTACCGCCATCCATGAACGCTTAATGAATAGCATTAGGATAAAACTGCAGCTTAACTTCAATAGGAAACAGCCAGTCAAATCTGATTGCTTCAGTTTCAATCTATAAATTAGCTACAATAGCCAAGGGATAGCTGTCATGGTCTAGCAGCTCAGATATTTTCTCAAGCCCATGCCAAATATCATCTTTTCAAAAAGTTTTATAGCTCTGTCTAAAGAGTATAGCAGCATTTATAAGGGGAAAAAATTACTGCAACTTGTTTTTTTTTTTTTTTTTTCAGAAAATGTGAGCAGTCCTTGCCATGCAAATCTTGCCACCAGTATGCTAGGGTGTTGTAGTTGGTTGCAAGAGCATTGCCATGTTCTGGTTGCTTACTGGCCAATTAATAAAGACAAAAGAGCCCATCCCAAGTTTCGGTGATATCCTGGTCCCTATACATGGCCTTCAATGCAAGTGTATGGGATTTCTTAACCTATTTTTATCATCTGCCAGGTGAAGTCAGATCGCTTAGAAAAGTCATATCACTTAAGTTTTCAAGAAGCCACATGATTTGTGGTGCGAGCTTCCATTTAATACAAAGAGTTAGGGAATTGTTTTAGATCCCTAACCATAAGTATAAATGATTATGCTTGCCTTAAAGCAAAATGTTCCTATTTAAATGGACGAAGGACTTTAAAGACAACTCTGATGGTTATTATGGATATTATGTTGCGTATGCTATGTGTGTTCTTAAGTGGGTGTTTGCAAAACATGCAACAATATCGCTAGAAGCACCAAAGGCATTTTTGTAGCTCATTCTCAACACAGAACAAACCAAAAATCTGGTGCTCACCAAAGAGTAAACCAGTGAAAAAAAAAAACATTGGGAATTCTCATTAAACCAAGACTTTGCAATTTTCATATCTCAAATGTCCAAAACCAAATGAAAAGGTAAAGGAAAATTGTGCAAAAGAGTTTTCCAGGGTGTTCATTTTCATAATGGGTGCTGGGATTATAAAAATGACAAATGAACACACCATTAAAGTGATTCATATGATTTTTGCACTATATTCAAAGTATCTGAATCCATATGACAGCTTTGTGTGAGGAATAAACCAACATTTTAAACAATATTTACTGAAAACGTCCCCTCTGGCATAGCTCTAAAATCAGATTCAATTTAAATACAGTATGTGCATCAAGACAAATCCACCACGTTTGACGTCATTGACGAGATATGAAAGAACAAATGACATTTCAAATCATTGACGTCAAACCTGGTGTGATGTGTCTTGGTGCGCTATATCTGAATTAACACAAACATGAATTCAATTTGAGAGCTATGCCAAAGGGGAAGATTTTCTGTGAATAATTTACTTGTGTTTTCCTCACAACGAGCTTTCGAATGGCTTTAAAGGACTGGGCTTTTTTGCCATTTTTTGGCCTTTTTGTAGGTCAACAGCCTCAGCCCCAGTCCACAATTTTTTTACGTTAACACCTCTCATCCATTCTCGCATACTTTGGAAAATGAAGACGTTCAAATGAAATGAAAATTGATTAATGTGGATGTGACCTCAGTGTCCATTTAATTTAATTGTATGGAAAATAGCCTCTTGAACATAAGCAAAAACATATATTTCTGAGATCCACGGATGAAAGATAGGGGTGAGTGTATGATGGTGCTTTGGGAGAACTATTGTTCATTTTTTTTCTTGCTGATAGCTGCTCATCTGTAGAGCTCCTACGGACCGACTCTACAGGCAGATGGATGAAAGGAAGAGAGAAAGAGAGAGAGAAAAAAGAGAGAAAGAGAGCAGGGAACCTTTAGTGGTTTGTTGCCTAAACATGGTGTGGACAGCCAAATGCTGCAGTCTCACCCTAGAGAGGGAGGGCAAGGTGGCCACCGGACAGTTAAAAACATTTAGTGAAGTCAGCCATAACTTGTTATGCTTCCTCAGATCACACATCCACACATTCAGGAATATCTAGATGTGTGATCTTACTAGAAGTGAAGCCTAAGATAGGATAGAAAGAAAAAAAAACGATTCAAAAGACAGAAAGAGTGGGCTCGAGAGAAAGTGATAGAAAGAGACTCATTAAAGCAACATTGATGAAAGTGTCTGAAATGCAAGTAGAACACAGCAAAAGGAAGAAGGACAAGGATAAAAGGAAGTCCCAAATGACCTAGCCATCAGCTAGAACTTCTGGAAGACAGTTGGTACTGATAAGGTTTATTCTAATTGTTGTCTGATATCTCGTCATACTGTACAGCACGGTCGGTTAACAGAGTACAGGAAAACACCAGACATTACTGATTTTCATGAAAAATTGGTATTAGACAAAAATTATAATGACATCTAATGAAATCTAAAAGTGAAGCAGCTTCGCAATTATCATCACAGTGCCAGAAGTACCTCAGATGGAATAGTTACAGAACGGGGTAGCGTGGCATGCTATCAATCCGCAACACCTACGCAAAGTATTTCCATAATGCTGGGGTGATTTCACACTTCTGCAGGGCTGCATGTACTAACTGACTCCCAGGCTTGGAAAACAATTACACTCACAAGCATGCAGATTTATCAACATGAAACAGCATTCATAACACATTTTATTTCATTAAATATGATGTTTTTCTGAGTGAAACCAGATATTCAACAAAAAATGTAGGGTGGGACATGATTTTATCTATCAAATTGTTTGGATTGTGAAAGTGGGTGTTCTTTTCTAGAATGGAGCCATACCTGAATGCAAGACTGTAGATTGTGGAGGTCACCCACTTTGAGGAGGCTTCTGAGTTCACCCTAAAGTGCATCATGTATACTACTGGTAATGCTTCTTGCTCAAATCAATTGATGTTTGTCATTTTTGCCATCACCTGATGTTAACAGCTTTATATAGCATTATACACTGCCTGGTCAAAAATGTATTTAAATAAGCAGATACTTAAGAGACTATGATTGGATCATTACTGCAGTGATTAATATGCTTCAGCAGGCAAAAATAATTTTAACCCTAATCGATGCAGTGTGTAGCCTCTAATTTCTTAAACAACCATGTTGGAAGACGTATCTCGTGGTCGTGGAAAATATGTTACCGTGTTTCAGAAGTGCCAGATTATTGGCCTGCAAAGAAAATAGCTAAGGAGAATGCTGAAATCACTGGAATTGGGTTAAGAACTGTCCAATGCATTATTAAAACATGAAAGGAATGTGGTGAACCATCAGCTTTGCGGAAGTAATGTGGACGGAAACAAATCTTTAATTAAAACGCTTGAAGTCATATCGTAAAAAAAATAGACAGTAGAACTCACGGCTATGTTAAATATTGAAAGTAAGAGCATTTCCACATGCACAATGCGACAAGAACTTACAGAATTGGGACTAAAGAGCTGTGTGGCCAAAATAATGCCACTTGTTAGTGAGGTAAATTGGAAAAAACAACTTAAATTTTCTAGGGAGCATAAAGATTGGACTGTGGAGCTGTAGAAAAAGGCCATGTGGTCTGATGAGTCCAGATTTACTCTATTCCAAAGTGATGGCACATCAGGGTAAGAAGGAAAGTACATGAAGTGATGCACCCATCATGCATAGTACCCACTGTACAAGCCTCTGTTATGATCTGGAGTTGCTTCAATTGGTCAGGTCTAAGGTCAGTAATGTTATGCAGCAAAAAACAATAACTCTCTCTCTCTGTCGCACTGCAGTCTCCAGTCGGCCTTTATCCCTCTCGGAGGATTGAGTAGCCTGATTAGGTTCTGGGTGTGCGAAATTACGAGCCAGCCCCACCCTCCGCCCTGACACAACCAGCTTATCTCATCAATGGAATTTGTTTTTCTTCCCTTCCATTCCAGGATGACAATGCCAAGATTCATTGGGCTAAAAATGTGAAAGAGTGGTTCAGGGGACATGAGGAATCATTTTCACACATGAATTGGCCACCACATAGTCTTGACATTAACACCATTGAAAGTCTTTAGGATGTGCTGGAGAAGACTTCACGGATTGGTTCGAATCTCCTGTCATCAATACAAGATCATCTCTGGACAGAAATATATGTTGTGACATTGCATAAGGTTGTCGAAACAATGCCACCATGAATGTGCGCTGTAATCAAAGCCAAATGCAACAAAACAAAATATTGGAGAATGCAACTTTTTTGGCCAGGCAAAGTAAAAAGGATAGTTTCGGTCCTGGATGCAGTTTTGCCAATAGGCATGCTTTATTCACAATAAAACCCAGCTTTGACCTCTTCACTGTGCTACTATTTGTATCACTGCACAGCAACCATAGCTGATCATTATTTTTTTTACTTAGCAACGTTCTGTGCGGCCTATATCTTCTAACATTAGGATGAAATTGAATGAATTTACTTTAAAAAAATTACTAAACATTTGTATGCTTAATATTTTTATTATGTGGTAATGGTTTTATAAAAGCAATAAGGCACCTGAGGCTGTGCTTTATGTGCCCTTCAAGTGGAGGCGAAAATATCGTAATAATGACTTCTGAGCACATGACCCAGCGAAGTCATGTTAATAGTGGAAGTTGGAATTCTAGATGATACCTGTTTTTCTGAGATGGGACATTGTAAGGGGTGTATCTGATGAAAGTTGATGGAAACCAGTGGTTTTACTTAATTATTTTAACTTCTGTACTTTATTTCAATCATATTAATTTGTTATATTTGACAGTCAAATAATGACTCATCATTCACAGTTTGTTTTATGCAAATTACTTAATTAGTTAGATACCATGCATTAATAAATCATATATGTCATGTATAAGTGATGCAGGTTTATCCACATGTGTTTATTCACAGGTACATCAGAAAAATAGCTTTTATCGTAGTTTATTGTGTATTTGTTTCAGTTTGGCTTCTTTTGTATTTTGTTTCCCACTTGAATGTGACATGTCATAGTAACGAATGCCCAGCTCAGGGGTATGATCTTCCCATATCCACTTCAAGGCAGCATTACTGAGGCTGTTTTGAAGACTCTGCTTCAAGTCCTAAAAATGCTCCTCAATTGTGACCAGTGTTGAGTGTATCTGATTACAAAGTAATTACTTATTTTAGAGTAATTTACAAAATGCTGGTTGTGACTATATTCACAATATAACATAGCCTCTTGTATCCTATTACCTCATTAAAATTGTTGCAAAAATTTTGAAGAAACTTTCCAAACACTAATTTTTCTTAAATGAATTGTGCACAATAAAACAAGGAACACGTATTAAGAATATAAATAGTTTCCATTTTGATTTCCTGTCAACTCTAAAGTTAATGTAATAAATCAGACTTATTTGCAAAAACATACACATCCACACTAGGCTTGGGACCGCTGACTTTTTCATGCATTGAAAATCTGAAGATTTTCACGATGATCGATATACTGTATATCAGGATTTCTTTCGGATACAAATAGGGCTGCACCTTGCACAATAGTCTTTGTCTCTTCAGACATATTTCTCAAAACAACTTTTTCAGGGTTAATTAAAGGGGTCGCACACCAGACTCGGCTTCAGTAAATGGTGTATTGCCCTCTAGTGAATTGGAAATCATGCCAGTTGGGCTTCTAATTTCAATGTCAGCTAATTTAAATATATCGATGCCTCAAAAATAGACTGATAAAATAACGTGCAGATCAATAATCGATATTTTATAACATCCCTAATCCACACATAAAATTAGATAGAAAAAGGCAAGTGTTGATTGATGTCCAGGACCCACTTAGTTATACAGACAGAAAACTTTTTACAGCTTGTTATTTAGATTCAATCATTCACTTCTTTCATGTAGCAAGCTGAACAGGGACAGCTGACAGCAGAGTCCCCATCACCACAGGGTGGGATTCCTTCAAACAGACAGCCTTTCATCACGTCCCAATCACACACAGCTAATAAACAAGCTAAGCACACACACATACGCAGTAAAGAAAACACAGAAGCATTTGAGATCAATACAGGCAATCCCTACTGGGAGAACAGTTTGAGAGCGAGGGTGTGAGCTGAAGGAATGGGACGGACTGATTGATTGAACACAGCCGTCAGCGCGCTGTACAGCGCAAGTGTGTTAATGTTTAGCTCGTACATCAGCAACGGCCTGTGCCAAGTCTCAACTAAACTGTCATAAGGTCTTAACAGCATCAGTGACACAATGCCAAAGGTTCTCTCAGCTGCCAAGGTATGCAATTATGACCTCGTATTGAGCTCGGTCAAAATACCACAATCAACAGAATGGATATACTCTAGTCCTATACAGTATCTAGATTCTACAAATCTAGATGAACTTTAATCATGTTGCTCCATGACTTTAAACTCTGATTAAAATCTCAGTAAGGGATTAACTTTAAACTTGCAGATGAGATGGTTTAAATAAAAAACTGACCTATAATTAAACATGAATGACTGTGTAGGCAAATGTGGATGTGCCTAACCCTCTGAGAGACATCTATCTTTTTATTTATGCTTAATATGGTCCAAAATCTTGGACTGTCGGACACAAATTTGCTTTCAAATCCGGATGAGAGTATAATGGCTAATCACGGTGGCAGTGTGATTACCCGCTTCCCCATCCTGTACATGTGGAGAAAAGGGACTGAAATGGGTCTCTCAAATTAATGCTCTGAGGAGAGCATTAATTTGCCATTTAACGAGAGCGGTGACAAGCGACAGGTGATCGTTATTGCTCCCCTACTCTCCCATGCTCCCTTTAGTCGACAGCCTGGGCTAAAGGATGTGTTTTAAAACCTATGGAGCTCCCTACTTTGGCAGCATTTTTGGGAATCACAGGCAAGAAATTAGCAAAATGAAGTAACAAGTGTGTGCGTGTGTGTGTGAGAGAATTTGTTTTTGAGGGCTCAAAAGAGAAAAACTCAGAAACTGAGAGAGATCGCCTGTGGGGTTACCTTTATTTGTTGCAGCTCTCATCAGAAGTTACATTGCTTCAAAATCACCACAATGTAAGTTTAAGCATTTCACAGCAGCAGTGAGTGTCGCCATCTTTCCGTTGTACATTTAAAAGCAATATTCAACCCCACTGAGATGGAGGTGTGCGCTGACATAACGGCTCTCTTTTTCACTCATGAGTAAGTGTGTGCGTAATGCATATAAGAGAGGGGGAGGGGGACCGCGAGGCTGTTTTTTCACAGAAATTTCAGATAATATAGAAACTGTTGTATTGATGAAGTGTATCTTTCTCTGATACAGCTCAAGCCTTCATTGCTAGTTCGAAAATGTCACTTTAAATGAAGTGGGGGGGGGGGGTTCGGCTCTATTTGTTGGTCGTGACACAAGTCTCAATGTGTGTGTGTGTGTGTGTGTGTGCACATGCGTATATGTGTTAGAGTGTGTGTGTGTGTAAGTGCGGGGGGAGACGAGGGAGCTTTTCAAACATTTAAATAAATGTAGGATATTGTACGTTCTTAACCAATTTACTTTAACCAATGCCTTTGTTTATTGGTTATTTTGTTGTGGTAGCATGTGTGTGTGTGGAGAGAGAGAGAGAGAGAGAGAGAGAGAGAGAGAGAGAGAGAGACGCTATACAATTGAAACTGAAATAAATGTATGATATTATAGGCACTGTTTGTCATTCTTATCTGATGTACTTAACCAATGCCTTTGTTTTAATTGGTTATTTTGTTGTGGTAGGCTGTAGGGCTCTTAGAAATAGCTGAAATAATTTGGCGAAGAGATATGGATCCGTAATGCAGTCAAGACCTGGAACTTCATAGCCATGCGTTTAATTGAAAAATAACTTCACACCTTAGAATGTCTGTCAACAAATCAGAATCAAGCATTCAACAGACCTGTGGTATAACTAATGCTAATGAATATAATTGTATTGTACAGTGATAATATATCACTATATATTTTATAAAGCATATATATTAAAATGAAGCAAAATGACCCATAGATGTATTAATGTTGAAAGTTATTATAAAAATAACTACTTTTTTTTTCAAGTTTATAAGTGCACTGATGCACAAAACGAGAATACATTTTTAAAAATGGCAAACCAAACTAAAGAAGCTACCCTTTTCATCCAAACAGGTTTCAATGGAAAGACGCACTTTTGTTGGCTCTGCGCCCGTAGAAGTGCTTCATGGAACTTGATGTCACGTTGTTGTGGCACGTGATTCGATGCACAAGAAGTTTAACCCTTAAATAACGGTCTAGATTCTTGTGAACAGTATTCAGACAGTTTAAATACATTTTAATTATCCGTTGCGTATAGCGAAGCCAAAATACAACGTCCATGCATGTGGATGACGGTTGCACAAGTTTATGCCCCAAATGCCATTGATTTTGACATTTTGCAAGTTGAAACTTGTATTAGACCCGGAACATTCCTTTAAGCTCACAAGTTTGAACATATGAATTGAACCTATGATGCCGAAAAGCTCACTTGGTGAACTGATTGGATCGAGAAAAGTAGTCTCTGTATGGCATGTTGTTAGTGGAGAAGGGTTGAAAAATAAGAGAGCCGAAAAGGACAATTTCAGAGGGGGTGGTAGAGTTATTACATTTTGATTTTGGAGACAAAATGTGGACTGATTATTCTATCACAATAAGACCAAGAACATATATTAAGAAAGTAAATAGGGCCAATTTAATTGAATTTAAGGGTTAGGGTTAAGAGAGAGGCCACAGAGAATCTGTGCTTAAACAGAGCAAGTATAGCACATCTGTGGTGCATAAAATCTTTATACTCCTTTGCTTTCCTCTATTCTCTCATAAATCCACTACACAAGAAAACACACAAATGCCCATTCTTACTCTCAATCTCCCCCTAACAAGCATTTAGGCAGCCCAGTCTCATTCATCAGTACAACTGTAGACAGAATGATATATCTTCATCCGGTTGTATGTGTATGCGTATGTTTGTGTGCGTGCGTGTGCGTATGTGTGGTGCACAAGAAAGAAATGCACAAACATGCACACAATTTTTTTGCGTGAAGCCAGACAGGGCTGGCAACCTTTGCAGAGCAATACTCCCACACACAGCGCTTGTTGTAGTCATGCTTTTCTTGTCTTTTGTCTCAATCATGTTAGGGTGAGTTGCAGCGGCCTCATCTGCACCGCCCCTCCTCATTGCCAATCAATACCGTTTCACGGTTCACTTCTCAAGCACCACTTACAGGGGCTAATAGTACCGAAGGATTATAGCAAAGCAGCATGACTCACTGCACACATCATGGCACCTACAACGTCCTCAAGCATAAAAATTAGGGCTGTCAATCGATTCAAATTTTTTAATCAAATTAATTACATGGTGTCCTGATTAATTAATCGTGATTAATCACATTTAATCACATATACAAATATTTGCTGGGAAAGCCCCTCATATAACAATAATTCAATATATCATGATGAAATAATTATACATAGTTATCTTTAAATATAAATAATAATAATAATAATAATATATATATATATATATATATATATATATATATATATATATATATATATATATATATATATATATATATATATAAAATATATTCAGATAATTAAAATGCATTACATTCTTGTAGCAGAAGAGTTAATCATTGATAAGACAATACAAAAAGCGGCTTTAGAATACAATGTATTGTTTACTACCATATTATTGATCAAAAGTCAATCATTGACATACAGTTCACAGCAATCCATTTCACAAGTGAATTTGTCAATCAGTTCAAGATTTATTATGAGGGCTTGTTGAAGGACCCGTCAATTTCAACAAGCGTCAGACATGCTTGTGTAGCGTCTCGGGTACTTTGCGTCATAAACATAAAATGTTTAGGTCACAGTGTCAAGTTAAATATAGTTTAATACTCAATCTTTAAACACATCTTGTGATCCCTTAGTTCGGATTTGCGACCCTTCAAGTGTTTTAAACGCAAGAACGTAACGCATGTTTGTGCTGTGCTGCTGAACGTTTGTTTTCTTCACTGTATAAACTGTGTGTTGCTCATACAGCTGACATTTCACTTACTGCCCTCTGGTGTAAACAGGTGGTAATACAAGCTTGCATTTCTCAGGAATCTTCCATATTACGGTCCGGGGGGGCATTGCGATTAATTGCATAAATTCTTTTAACGCGTTATTTTTTTGTAAAATATCGCACTGAATTAACGCATTAAATCGACAGCCCTAATAAAAATACAAATATTTGTTGCCATTTATGACCACTGATTTGTTTCTTAAGAGCATTTGGCTAACAGGAAAGACTTTGCAGTGCAAAAAAGATTTTTGGAATTATTCCTAAAATCATTCAAGCCATCATGCCAGTTTTGTAAAGTAAAAGTACTTCGTTTCATCAGAGCTGTGGCTTAGTGGAATGTTATCCAGTGCACTGAGCTGTGGTGTTCATGCAGGCAGTGCAGTATCAAGTCCAGTGTGTGGTCTGGTTTTTATTTGCTACTGAGAATTGGGGGATGGGATTTAAATGTGCTTAAATTACCACGTTTACATGCACTTAAAAAGATGGTTTATTCCAGGGTTTTGGCATTTTTTTGTAGTTCTGTTCCAAAATGTAATGTAAACAAGAACACCGATTTCCTTATGCCATTTAAGGGATTAAGAGAAAACGGTTTAACACACCCAGGTTAATGTGGCCATGCAAATACAAAAGCAGCATTTTGATTGGTGTAAGTGTGTGCACGTGAATACCGGATAATACATGTCATATGATGGAGCCCAACAACAAGTTAACACAGTGGAAAGACTTCAACATATCTGGGAGTACAGTAGAAAAAGCACATACACTACACTATTTATACTCACATATGTACAATATCGAAGGACTCTTATGTTCATGTATATGCACTCCAAATCCTTTAAAATTATTATTTTTTAATTACTTTTGCAACCCTGCAATGTTCATTTTAAAAGACCTTTTCTGAACATGACTAGAGCTCAATTCAAAGACGACGGGGAGGGATGTGCACTGTGCTCTCAGTTTTCTAGTGCAGGTTCTAGGCTTATTTTTTGTGTTAGATCTGGTTTGTGTCCTTGTTAATAAGTGTTATTTGTTACGATTTATGTTGTATATTTAATTTATTTTATATTTTAACCTTTTGGTTAATCGCTACTCAATTTTAAAACACTCAAACACTTTCCCTACTGTTTGCAGCTCTAGAATTTTAAAGTTTTATTTATTTGGGAAATGTCAGTTGAGACAAGCCTTATATTTACATCTTGGAATGTACAGGGGCTCTGTAATATTACTAAACTAAAACAAGTGATGAATTGAGCTAGGTACCTCCATTCTAAAATCTTATTCTTGCAAAAAATGCATTTATTCACTGAGGAAGTTATTCAACTGCATAGAAGATTGCCTGGACAGGTTACGGCATCTTCATATAACTCACATTATATGGTAGATTTGGGATTGTAAGTGGCAAGATGTTCAACGAATATTGTAATCTGGTTAGTGTATATGGGCCCAATACAGACAAGCCTATTTTTTTTCATAACCTATTCCTGACTTTAGCCTATCTTCAGGGCACCTTAATAATCAGTGGTAACTTCAACTGTACATTGGACACTAATTGGGATCGATCCATAGGTGTTGACATTTCTCATACCCAAAGCAGGAGCATAATTAATCAATATTTCAAGGATACATTTTTAAGTGATGTCTGGAGGTTTCAAAACCGAACAAGAAGGGAATTTTCCAGTTACTCATCTTTGTACACCTACTCCAGAATAGATTATTTTCTTATTTCAAAAAGCTTGGTTGATTTTATGTCCACTTGTGTATGTATTAGTATTGTCTTGTCAGATCACGCATTATTATCTCAAGGGGTGTTGTGACGTGCCCCTAGGCCCGTCCTACTGAGGTAATTAACACCTGCAGAGGATTATAAAAGGTAATGGTTCTCTGACTTTAGGTTTTTTGGTTTCCCTCTGGTTGTCGGTTATTTTGGGTTGCTGTTTTGTTTGTTTGCTTTATGTATTATAGTTTAGTTTGGTAACATATGTTTGCAGGCCTGTGTCTTTGGTGTTACTTGTGTTTGCGTTAAATATGTAGCTTATACTTTATTGTCAATAAAGACTCTTTGATTGGCTTTTGTTCTCGTTGCCTCCCTTATTTGTCGCAGCTTTGAGCCGGCTGTGACAGTGTAAAGTAACGAATTACAGTAATTACTGTAATTAACTGCTTTTTCCCAATAATTGTACTTTTTTATGTAGTTTAAAAATGTTATACTTTTACTTGAGTATATTTTAAGTGCTGTAACTGTACTTTTACTGTGCTATATTCCCACCGAGTTGATTTTAACTTTATCTACTTGATCTACTTGATTTTAACTTTATCTATCAACATGATTGGCTAGGGAGAGTCTCGTGACTCTCATCCAATCAAATCACATGTAGAAAACTTGAACAGCAGCTGCAGATTTGGCGCCATCTGTTATGGATGCCTCAAACACAATTTAACACCTGGAAGGGTTTTTTTGAAGTGAAAAGGGCCAATGTGTCATGTGAGTTTAACTTGCTCAAGCCAGATATCAGCATTAATCCTGCCTCTAATTTGAAGAAACATATCAAGGAGATGTCCACGTTATTGATGATAAACTTGAGTAATTTTTTTATATTTAGCCTATGATCTACACCTAGAAAAGAGGTTTCCATTACAATGATCGCGATAACAAGACAAACACTGGTTGATTGATCTAAATAAAATATAAAAAAATTGACTTTTTATTTCCCGATGTCTGTTGCTATGTGGTGTTTGATTGACAGGCGGCTAATGTTTGAGCACTAACACGGTTACGCACCTAAAAGTTCAAATACACTTTACAATTCCGCCAATGCCCATCTTGATGAAGCATTAATGTAAACGCATCTGTTGGACTTGAAGTGTACATGTAACCGAATTGAGCACTGTCTAGTAGGCTATGTCATCTAAAGGCTAATAGTCAAACAACCATAACAAGGAAACGAGAAAACCATTCTCTGCTTTTGGCTGAATAACTATTGCTGAATAAAAAAAGTATTCATGTAATAGAATAAATGTAATAATAATATTTTTAATAATATTGTTAGTTTTTGTTTTATAATACCGATCCCTGATGTAGAGATTGTGTTAATTGGTATAATAAATTACCAGGAAAGTAAAGATGATACAATTATTTATAATTATGCTTAGCCTTTATAAAGATAGAAAAGTATCAACATTTACAGAGCAACACTTCAGCAGAACATTCCACCAGTCACAAACTTCAGAAAATTGTGCATCATGCATTAGAATGAGAACACAACTATTTCTGGGCTTAAAAGATACAATAACTAAACCAATTTGGTACATTGTATCTCAAAAGGAGGACAATGTGGCCCTTCATGTAGTACTTATACAATACAAGTGAATGGATGCCAAAATTGTGATGCTCCAAAAAGCACATAAAATCATTCTACAGGCTTTAACAGGAAAAGCCTAACGAGAAGGCCAAAATGTTTAGGTTGCATTACAAGCTGTTCACACATTGGCAAAAATTACATGAAAAATTGTTACATATTGCACCTTTAAGAACATAATTAAAAGTCCACCTAGATGGCACATAAATGTGAAATGGTAACATAACCCTGAGTTCCTTAGTATTCTTGGGAATCAAAGTGACATTTTCTTTGAGCTGAATACAAATCAAACATCCGCCTCAATAAGATGGGAGACATTCAAGGCCTACATTAGGGGGCAAATTATTAGTTATACAAGTTCTAACAAATTGTTCTGCCCAAAAAAATGACAGAACTTGAGCAAGAAATTAAGTACAAAGAAGAACAACTTTTGAAACAAGATACTCCCGAATTGCAACAGAAACCTTTACAACTTAAAGCAGAATTAAATGATATCTCTACAAATAATGCTGTGGCGAATATATCTAGACTTAAACAAGCATATTATTGTTGGCATGGCGAATTAAGGCACAACAAGGTGAAAGAGTAATTAAAAAAATACAAATACTATGCAGAGCTTTATAAATCAACACCTTTGGTTAACCCCCTTACTCATAATATATTTATGGGTGAGATCCAGCTACAACATCTAAGTGAAGAAGACTCCAAAACACTGGATCAACAGATTTAAGAGCCAGAAATATGTGCAGCTATTAATAGTATGAGCAGTGGAAAAGTATTTTTGGTGTTGTTTTAGTGTTATGGTCTTCCCAATGATATCCATAATTGTTTTTACAAAAAATGTAATACATCAATGACTGATATGATGAAAGAATAATTTGAAGATGAAATGTTTCCACCATCCCTGTGCTCAACTCTTATAACTCTAATCACAAAACCAGAGAAAGAACCCACAAAGTGTGGCTCTTATAGACCAATTCGTCTTCTAAACTCAGACACCAAGATTATAGCTAAAGTCCTGGCCAGTAGACTGGATAAATATCCAAATTCACTGATTGATGCTGACCAAAACAGATTTGTTAAAGGTAGGCAAGCTTTTCATTATAGACGTTGGGTGTTCAATGTCTTATATTATATAAAAAGAGACTTCTGATTTCGCTTTAATTTCCCTAGACACAGAGAAAGCTTTTGATCGGGTTAAGTGTGAATATCTTTTTGACGTGCTTTCCCGATTCGGTATTGGTTATTTTAGAAAATGGGTTACAATCTTGTATTCAAAATATACAGCAGAGATATTGACTAATGATATCATATTCAATCTATTTCAGCTCTCTCGGGAAACATGTCATGGCTGTCCTCTTTCGCCTCTCCTTTTCACACTGGCTATTGAACCTCTGACGGTGGATATGAAGTCATAAGGAGAGAGCAAATATAACAATTGGCGGTCTTGAAAACAAATCGGCTTTATATGCTGATGACATGTATTATTTTTATCCAACTTGAAGACTTCAATAACCACTCTATTGAATATACTTAATTAATTTGGTAGTTTTTCAGGCTATAAAGTGAATGAAAACAAATCTATGATCCTTTTTCTTAAAGAATCTGAATGACATTCTCCCCCTGTTCAGACCCCATTTAAAATTGCTCAAGTTTTTAAATTCCTTGGTATTAATATCACTCCAGATCTGAATATTTTGGTCTCTAGCAACTACAATCATATTATGAAATCTTTCACCGACTCATTTAATAAATGGTCATCGCTACCAATCTCACTAATTAATATAATAAATAATATTTTAAAGATGAACGTTCTTCCTATGTTTCTATAAATATTTCAATCAATCAATCCCCCTTTCTCCTCCTTATAACTTTTCAGTAATAGGAAAAAGCTTTTCACCAATTACATTTGGGCACATAAACTTCCTAGACTGAGGCTTACCTTCTTGTATTTACCATACAAAAGAGTAGGGTTACAATAGTCAAATCTTAAATGGTACTACTGAGCAGCTCATCTGAGAGCAGCAATGTTTTGGTTTGCAGATGAGAACACAACCCCTTGGCTACGGATGGAGACCAGTTCAACTGGACAACTGCCTTTACATTTGTATTTGTTTTCAGCTCCACTGCACAAATTGAAAAGAAACACTCCAAAATCCCTTCGTTAAAAATACCATTATGGTTTGGTATGAGGTTTTAAAACATCTGGGAATTAATCCACACATTTCACAGTTCTCACCCTATTTGGGGAAACACTAACTTCACACCAGGAACAAATTATCAAGGTATTAAAATATGGGCATCAAAAGGAATAAGTAAAATAGCAGATTTACAGTTCTGTTCAAAAGTTTTAGGCACTTGTGAAAAATTTTGCATAGTGAGTATGTCTTCAAAAATAATGACATAAATAGATTTCATTTATCAATTAACATCCTACAAAGTCCAGTAAACATACAAAATCTAAATCAATATTTGGTGTGGCCACCTTTGCATTTAAAACAGCCCCAATTCAACTAGGTACACCTGGACCAAGCTTCTTGGATAATTCACCACAGTTCTTCTATCTATTTAGGTTGTATCAATGTCTTCTGTCTCTTCATGTAATTCCAGACTGACTCGATGTTCAGTGGGGGGCTCTGTGGGGGACATGCCATCTCTTGCAGAGTGCCCTGTTCTTCTATTCTAATCTTTACTATTTGCAAAAGTAAAGTTTTGGAGTCTAAAATGTATTTTTCCTATTGATTAAAGCTGAAGATATAAATAACCATCTTAAGACAAATGTTTTTTGAAACATCTTAAGTCCCTAAACTTTTGCACAGTAATGTACAGTATATAATAATTAAATATTGCTCAGTTTTCAGGAATTAAGGGAACATTTTGATTTACCTAAGACCGATTTTTTTTTTTTTTTTTTTTTTTTTTTAATTATCTACAAATCAGAAATTTTATTAACACGACACAGTGTCGTTCTCTGTTTGCCAGATATATCTCCTATAGAAAAAAATATTATACATATCTTTAATGGTAGTGGGCAAATTTCCATATTTTACAGACTGATTACTACAACCAGTAAGGAAACAAGTGAAAATAAGCATATGGCATGGTATCGAGACTTAAAAGGACGAAATAACAGAAGCTGAATGGCAAAGCACCTGTTTAAATACCCAAACCCAGACCATTGTTACAAGGTTTAAGCTACTGCAGTAGCCTATAAATGGATTATGGGAGTATATATATAACCCCAGATGTTCTACATAAATTTAACCCAACCATTCTGATCAATGCATAAAATGCAATACCAACAAAGGAACGTTGTTTGATGGCTTATGGGAATGTCCCCAAATTCATTCTTTTTGGGACAAGGTTTTAGATTGTTTGTCATTGGTGTTGAAACAAACTGTTCCCAAATGTCCTAAACTTGGTATACTCAACATTTTCTCTGCAAATTGTACTTTTACAAGCTCTGAAAAGAAAATGCCGATCTTGTGTCTATTACAAGCAAAGCTTGCAATTGCTTGTCACTGGAAGAACACAGACAGCCTTGGTATTAAACAATGGATTCAGGAATTGTCTTATTGTTTGGCTTTAGAAAATACTTGTATACACTGTTAAGGGTCAGCCTGGAAAATGTAATGGATTATGGAGCTCCTTTATGGAATTCCTAAAAAGATCCAATCCAAATAGCTAATTTGCACTTTTGACTTAATATCACAAATTGGATCAAGATAGAGTGGCACTGCTGTAGAGATGTATGATTATATGTAAATTTGAGTGCCAATAATGTTGTAAATCTTGTTTATATATATATGTTTGTGAGTACGTATTTGTGCGTGTATGTATATGTATGTGTGCACGTATATACATATATGTGCATGTGTGTTGTTTTTATTTATTTATTTTCAAATTTTAGTATGATTACGTAATTTTATGTATGCTATGTTTCTATTATATTATTCTTTGTTTTTGTTGGTCCGAAAACAAATAAAAGACAAAAATTCTGCAAAAGAAAAGAAATCAAAAGTGTCTCCACCAGGTAAACACACCTTAATGAATCATGGCAGCTGACAGCAATTCAAGGCTTTACATCAGCGGCTATGGTGATTTGACACTGAATTCAGTGTTTGTAATCTCACTTATTCAATGCAAACATGTGCATTGCACAAATGTTCACCAAAATACAAAGGCTAGTGCCTTCCCATGATTCATTAAACCAAAAAAAAGGTTGAAAGGAGGATCAATTGCTACACAGTGATGACTTATTGCTATAAAGTGCTAAGTAGGTAGTTACAGTTGAAGTCAGAAGTTTACATACACCTCAGCCAAATACATTTTAAACAGTCCCTGTCTTAGGTCAGTTAGGATCACTACTTTATTTTAAGAATGTGAAATGTCAGAATAATAGTAGAATTATTTATTTCAGCTTTTATTACTTTCATCACATTCCCAGTGGGTCAGAAGATTAGATGCACTGTTTTGGGTAGCCTTCCACAAGCTTCTCACAATAAATTGCTAGAATTTTGTCCCATTCCTCCATATAGAACTGGTGTAACACTTTTTCAGTTCTGCCGGACTGAGGTCAGGGCTTTGTGATGGCCACACCAACACCTTAACTTTGTTGTCCTTTAGCTATTTTGCCGCAACATTGGAGGTATGCTTATGGTCATTGTCAATTTGGAAGACCCATTTGTAACCGAGCATTAACTTCCTGGCTGATGTCTTGAGATGTTGCTTCAATATATCCAAATAATTTTCCTTCCTCATGATACCATCTATTTTGTGAAGTGCACCAGTCCCTCCTGCAGCAAAGCACCCCCACTACATGATGCTGCCGCCCCCATGCTTCACGGTTGGGATGGTGTTCTTCGGCTTGCAAGCCTCACTCTTTTTCCTCTAAACATAACAATGGTCATTATGGCCAAACAGTTAGATTTTTGTTTCATCAGACCAGAGTACATTTATACAAAAAAGTAGGATCTTCGCCCATATGTGCACTTGCAAACTTTAGCCTGGCTTTTTTATGGCAGTTTTGGAACAGTGGTTTCTTCCTTGCTGAGCAGGTTATTATTGGACTCGTTAACTGTGGATATAGATACTTGTCTACCTGTTTCCTCCAGCATCTTCACAAGGTCCTTTGCTGTTGGTCTGGGATTGATTTGCACTTTTCTCACCAAACTACGATCTCCTTCCTGAGTGGTATGTTGGTTGAGTGGTCCCATGGTGTTCATACTTACATACTGTTTTTTTTTTTTTTTTTTGTTTTTTACAGTTGAACGTGGTAGCTTCATGCATTTGGAAATTGCTCCTAAAGATGAACCAGAATTGTGGAAGTCCACAATTTTTTTTCTGAAGTCTTGGATGATTTCTTTTGTTTTTCCAATAATGTCAAGCAAAGAGGCACTGAGTTTGAAGATACACCTTAAAATAAATCCACAGGTACACCTCAAATTCAGTACACCTCCTATCATATACTAATTGGCTAAAGGCTTGACATAATTTTCTGGAATTTTCCAAGATGCTTAAAGGCACAGTTAACTTAGTGAATGTAAACTTCTGACCCACTGGAATTGTTATTTAGTTAATTAAAAGTGAAACAATCTGGCTGTAAACAAATGTTGGAAATATTACTTGTGTAAATTGAATGTCGTAAATTACTTTCCAAAACTATAGTTTGCTAATATTAAATCTGTGGAGTGGTTAAAAAATTAGTTTAATGTAGTATATAAACTTCTGACTTCAACTGTATATCATAGTAAAGGAGTATCATTAGGTTATTCGTTAGTCTATGCAACCCCTAACCCTAACAGTAGCACCACTTTAGCAAGCTATATTTCAGCACAAAAACCTATATCTTTTTGACCAATTAGCCGCAGACCAAATTGACCAGGTGCTACATTCTTAGTTTAATGCAGCACCAGGTTCTACCAACTTTCTATGCAAAAAGAGGCTTATTATAGAATGCAACATGCAAATATCCAGATGTGCAATGTTCTGTAGATGTGTGCACTTTCCACCTGGATCACAGTGGTAAAGTGATGTTACAGTCCCAGTAGTATATCAGATCTTGGTAGTCTGCTGCATCCTCCCCAACCTAGCACTAAGAACAATACTGCAAGATGTGTTGTTAACTGATTTGCATAATTCCTCAAGGGATTCGGGTGCTAAAACAATACAGTCAGTGAGTACAAATAAACAATAAGCATCTGCAATTAATTCATAGTAGATTCACCCTATTGTTTTGTGATTTAAGAGGCAAACTTAAGAAGTACAACAACAACATTGTTAATAAATTGTGGTACTAGCTTGTCAATTATGACGTTAAATGTAAATAAAAAAAGCTTTAAATATTAAACAAAGAGGGTTAAAATAGCTGGAAGTGTTTTCTAATGAAGAAATAGTTTTGAAATATTCTGAGCCCTCATTTAAGCAAGCGGTTGTGTGATACTGAATTCACGCTGTGTTTCGTTCTTTAATTCTTTTAAAATGGGTCACTAAACAGTGGCATTGCATGGTGCAATCTTACAAACTGTTGAGTGGGAAGAACAGTTAGTGTGCTGTGTTGATTTCAAGCAGCGAAAAAGGTAGCGTATTAACAGTGTCAAAACAAATGTAACTATTTAGTTGATTAAACATTTGAACTAGCTACACAGCACCAAATGAACAGCAATTAGAGGTCTAAAAGTGCAGAGCAGTTGCCGGTACAGGGAGTTCAGAACGCACTGTAAACAACCTGACAACTGCCCTGTATACACATAGAGATCCACACTCACGCGCTCTCTTCAGTGCATCCGTTATCCAGCAACATCAACATCAGAGGGGCGGATGGGGGGGGTGGGTGTTTGGGCATCTAATGGAGTGCCAGTGTTAATGAGATGAATCTATCCATTTTAATGCTTTAATGAGAGTAAATCTGCATGGTTGATAATTAGTCAACGCCCCTGCATTAGCTCTACTCCTTGGAGGAGCGACTCTGTCTTGTGTTGCCAGAGGACATCAGAGCGGCTGAATGCATTATGCTCCAGATGCTGCAAATTTTCATCATTTAGATGTGTTTCCATCAGGGAGCGGATTGATAAGGCATGGTTACGGTGGATAAGAGCATGGCATGATGACAAGCTGGGAAAAATTGCTGCCGTTGTACAAAAAGTAACCCCATTAAATAGCTCCCAGTTGCTAAGCAGACATATACGCAGCAACTATTTAGAGTGGATGTGAAGTGATAGATTAAAGAGGCATTGTAAGATTCACAAGAACACACTTGTAACTCAGTGAGTATAATCAAGGGCTTAACAGTTCAGACCGATGCTAATTGCACTGAGCAACCAAGATACAAACTTTACACTTTCTAAAGAGTTTGCAGCCAAATTTATTGCTGTGTGTGCCATGATATCTTGCTTTTATTTTTTGTCACTCTTTTTTAAAGAAGAGAAAAAAGAGGGCAGGGGGTTGGGGGGTATTAAAACTTGCATCGGCCAAATAAGAACAACAGCTCAATATGTTTGAGCATGTGTACCACTGTCAGAAATGAACAATGTTTTTATTGCAGAGCTGGGAAATTGATTTTCAGGGACATTCTTACCTTTTTGATGGATTTTTGTAAAACAGATACAGTGCATCAGGAAAGTATTCACAGCACTTCACTTTTTCCACAATTTGTTATGTTACAGCCTTATTCCAAAATTGATTAAATTAATTATTTTCCTCAAAATCCTACAAACAATACCCCATAATGACAACATGAAAGAAGTTTGTTTGAAATCTCTGCAAATTTATACAAAAAAAAACAAACAAACAAAAAAACACATGTACATAAGTATTCACAGCCTTTGCTCAATACTTTGTTGAAGCACCTTTGGCACCAATTACAGCTTCAAGTCTTTTTGATTATGATGCTACAAGCTTGGCACACGTATTTTTGGGCAGTTTCTCCCATTCCTCTTTGCAGGACCTCTCAAGCTCCATCAGGTTGAATGGGGAACGTCAGTGCACAGCCATTTTCAGATCTCTCCAGAGATGTTCAATCGGGTTCATGTCTGGGCTCTGGCTGGGCCACTCAAGGACATTCACAGAGTTGTCCCATAGCTACTCCTTTGTTATCTTGGCTGTGTGCTTAGGGTCGTTGTCCTGTTGGAAGATGAACCTTTGCCCCAGTCTGAGGTCCAGAGCACTCTGAAGCAGGTTTTCATCAAGGATTGATCTTTACATTAATGCATTCATCTTTCCCTCGACTAGTCTCCCAGTTTCTGCCACTGAAAAACATCCCTACAGCATGATGCTGCCACCACAATGCTTCACTGTATTGATGGTATTGGCCAGGTGATGAGAGGTGCCTGGTTTCGTCCAGACATGACACTTGCCATTCAGGCCAAAGAGTTCAATCTTTGTTTCATCAGACCAGAGAATTTTGTTTCTCATGGTCTGAGAGTCCTTCAGGTGCCTTTTGGCAAACTCCAGGCAGGCTGTCATGTGCCTTTTACTGCAGAGTGGCTTCCGTCTGGCCACTCTATAATACAGGCCTGATTGGTGGGGTGCTGCAGAGATATTTGTTCTTCTGGAATGTTCTCCTCTCTACACAGAGAAACGCTGGAGCTCTGTCAGAGTGACCATCGGTTTCTTGGTCACCTCCCTGACTAAGGCCCTTCTCCCCTGATCGCTCAGTTTGGCCAGCTCTAGTCCTGGTTGTTCCAAACTTCTTCCATTTACGGATGATGGAGGCCACTGTTCTCATTGGGACCTTCAATGCTGCAGCAATATTTCTGCACCCTTCTCCAGATCTGTACCTCCATACAATCCTGTCTTGGAGGTCTACAGACAATTCCTTGGACTTCATGGCTTCCTTTGTGCTCTGACATGCACTGTTAACTGTGGGACCTTATACAGACAGGTGTGAGCCTTTCCAAATCATGTCCAATCAACTAAATTTACCACCGGTGAACTCCAATCAAGTTTTAGAAACATCTCAAGGATGATCAGTGGAAACAGGATGCACCTGAGCTCAATTTTGAGTGTCATGGCAAAGGCTGTGATGTGATATTTTAGTTTTTTATTTTTAATAAATTTGCAAAGATTTCAAACAAACTTCTTTCACGTTGTCATTATGGGGTATTGTTTGTAGAATTTTTAGGAAAATAATGAATTTAATCAATTTTGGAATAAGGCTGTAACATAACAAAATGTGGAAAAAGTGAAGCGCTGTGAATACTTTGCAAAACAAATGTTACTAACAGATTAAGAAAAATAAAAGAAACATTGTCCCCACTAAATTTTCAATTAATTTCTGACCCTGGTGTGCACTAACTGCAAGGCCAAGGCTCTGACATACTACAATGTCTTAAAAAGCCCTTCCCCAACCTCTAAAGAACAATTAAACACTTTTTCTAAAATACACTACGGTACTGATTTTCATTTCAGCAGCCGGCCTCTCAAATGCCTAAATATTTGGAGTATGGTACAGCTTATCTGAGCCTTTCTCAAATGACAAACTTCAATAAGGAAAAAAAGTGTTCTGAAATGGGTAGATTAAATTAATGCTAGGAAGCTTTGATCTAAAGCTCGCTATCTAGCTTGGATCTGCACAAGCAGCTCTTCACCATGACCAGAACACAATATGGGCCCATTTCACATTTGTATCAACTCTATGGACACATACAACGATGAGAAGCTTTGCTCAGCATCACTTGCTGCCATTTACCCTAATCAGAATCACTTCAAGCCACGAATGCCGGCAGTGTTTCGGAGGGAAGAATGACCATCAAGGGCCTAGAGCGCTCAGCAGCTGACTTCAAATGAAATTGACATTTACATGGAACAGCATGTTTAGAAAGACATGATGGCTGATTCTTAGAATTATGAAGTCTTTTTTATATCATAGACAATATCAGGAATAGTTTACAGAAAAAGGAACATTCTGTCATCATGTACTCTCCCATCTTGTTTTTCCAAACCTGTATGACCTTTCTTCTGTAACACACAAAAGGAGAAATTTTGATAGGCTGAATGTTAAGGACTGACAGCTTAAGTCACCATTCACTTTCATTGCATCTTTATCTTCATGCAATGAAAGTGAATGGTGACTGAGGCGGTCATTCTACCAAACATAAGAAAGATATTCATATGGGTTTGAAACATGAAAGTGAGTTAATGATGACAGAATTAGAATTTTTTGGGTGAACAATCTTTAAAGGCTCAGGGTTGTTAATCGTAAGGGTGTTGGTTCAATGCCCATAAGAAGCAAGTCATCAAAATAGTGACCTTGAGTAAAGCATTTGACTGCAGGTTGCGCCTGGAGATTGTCCTAGTAATACGTTAGTGGCATTGGAAGCATTCTATGATGACATTGTGTGAGAGTCTAAAACAAATTCTACCAGTCCTGGTCATATAAGGGTTTGAAAGGGAAAAGATGACCTTATTAACATCAACATTTAATCTGGTCCAATGAAGTCTCCTTGACAACCTAAAACATAAGGTAGCACCTCTGTATCCTAAGATTCCATTGCTTTCAGTTAATCATATTTTAATTAATTAGTAATCCACTAACATTAGCACAAATATGAATAGGTCTGTTCTTTGGCTGAGACAACCTGTGTCAGAAAGGCTTATAAACTTCCCTGAGCATTACTTATCTAGTCCCAGTTTGAAGGTCATCAGCACGCAATAAAGGCGTGTCTCAGGATTGGCATATAACCAGCAACTCTCACTTTCACATCTTGAATATCCACACTTTAAGGCCACGGTACTCAACAGGAGACCCGTGGGATGAATCCAGCCCATGAACAATATTTTTTGTGGCCCACGTGATAAAGTTACAAAGTAATATAATTAAATGTGTATGAATTTTGAGGTATCAATTTTCTAGAGCATTTATGGTAATTCTCTGTATCGATGAATTGCTGGACATTTTTAGAAGAAAAGAAGCAATGAATTAAACAAAGATGCAAATATAAATTTGATTATAAGCTACTTTATATTGCAAGAGTGCTTGTCAGTCGGCGCATGCGTTAATAGAAACAGTTTGTGTGCATTTGTTTGCGTGCCGAGTCTCTCTTCCACACCCATCTGCACTGCCATAGCGAGTCTAAACTAGTGTTGTTCAACCTAACCCATTTGAAGAGCTCAACAGATATATACTCATTATGAAGAGTCATAAAAGGAAAAAAAAGGTTTATCCTGCAATAACAGGGTTAAGACATCTTCTCGCAAAGGCTTAATTATTAGTGATTTGCATTACTAACCTAAAAATTACTCTAAAAAGTAGGTAATCATATATGGTAATGATTTTTCATTGATGCACTTTTGGAGCTAGTATTAGATATATCTGTCTTGCCTTTAGGCTATTGTATCTCTGGTGTGTGAGTGTGTGTGTGTGTGTGTGTGTGTGTGTGTGTGTGTGTGTGTGTGTGTGTGTGTGTGTGTGTGTGTGTGTGTGTTTGCGTGTGTTAAATAGGGTTACGTTTACACAGTCAATGTTTGGGATTAACAACCGCATTTACTTACTACTGAGAGTCTTGAAATGTCCTGTTCATACAACAGTTTACAGTAGCGGCTTGAATACGTCTGTATGAATGAACAACCAAAGTCAAGTCTGTATTCAAAGAGCTGTAACCAAAGGGAGAGTGGCTAAAGTAAATATAAAATATGGCGAAATCCATAACACTGGCAGGTCTTAACACAACTGACACCATGTTATTAAATTAAAGAGTCAAAACGAGGCACAAATTCATCCATCAGATCATAATTAAGCACAGTGTTTGTCTCACCCAGCTCTGGTGGAAGACCAGAAGACCAGGATATTCAGATGGGACAGCTCATATCTCCATCTTCATGAGTTAACAAAACTCCACAAGAAACAAACACGTACAGTGCACTGTGGCTTTCACATTATATGACTTGACAGACAACTAGTTGTCCAGTACGGTTCCATTCAAACAAAACAGGTTTGGTGAATATGCGATTGTGAGTGCCGAAAATGTGTTGGTGTCAGTTCCGTTATAGAATGCAGTAAATAACCAAACTGTGTAAGAAAGTAATTAAGCCCTAAAATATAGGACAGTTAAACTTATATTGCTGCTGTGTGAATGTTTGCCTAGGAAGCCATTGTGTCATGACAATCAGTGAATACAGAACAGATCATATATTCTTTCTACAGTATATATGGCAATAAATGTTGACAGCAAGTCACATTGCAATTTGTGGCACGGTGGAGGGCGGGGCCGGGTCGTGACTCAACACACCCAGTCCCGTATTAGGCTAATCAAGCCTCCGAGAGGGACAAAGGCCAACTGCAGAGGGCGGTGCGAGAGAGAGAGATCCTTACGTACATGTCAGTGGAATTGCACTGCAATAGTGGGGTTTCCCTCTTATGTAAATCTCCAGGAATCCACCAATGTAAGAGTGCATATATGCAAATGTGAGGGACCGTCAATATTTTGCATGGCTATAAATGGGTATAGTTTATTATTGTGTTTATCGTGTATGTGCTTTTCCCACTAAACTCACAGAAATTCTTTGTTGACTTGCTGTTGGACTCCATCCTATGACATTTGTTATTTGGTCTGCTCTCCATGCACTTGCACACTCATCAAGAACCTGTTAGAACGCTGCTTATGTGTTTACGTGGCCACATTAAGCCACGTTCTCCGGGAGAAACCTGGGTGTGTTAAAGCACTTTCTCTTAATCCCTTTAACAGGAATTGGCATGCTTGTATACATTACATTTCAAAATGCAGCTTTCTGCAAAAACCCTTGAATAAACCGTTTTCTTAAGTGCATGTAAACATGGTCAGTGTCAGGTTCTGGTTTAATTTAGCTTTCATTCATGCATTACATCCAAAAACAGTTATCTTGCTTAGCTCAAAAACATTTTCTTGAAAATTATTAATCTGATTAATTTAAAAAGTGACAGCACACCACTCCCAAACATCCTGCACTATTTGATACATCATCCATGTCTATAGTAAAGTTTAGGAGTTTGTTCAAATCTCTACACTATACGAGCAAAAGTAATATTGACTGCTTGATTTATTTGGTAATTTGTCTTGCTTTCTGCTTAATTCCACATATATTATATTAGTTTGCTTAATTTTCACATTCAGGAAATTCCTGTGGTTTTTGTGCTCTCTTGTTAATGAATCCAATAAATTAAAATGAATTTCAGAATATCTCAGACACCTCCCACCCACCCCCCCACGCTTTCACATACCACATTAAAAGGTCAAGAAAAATGAGATGGCAAAAATAATTCTGAAATTGAAACAATTTGAAATGACTGTAGAGTTTAATTAGTGGGTGTGAGTGGGCCAAGACCATCTGAGAGAAATGTATTGAGTTTACCTGGAGGAAGGTTGGGTCTCTTCCTCTTCTTGCTGTTTTCTGTTCCGTTCTCAAGAGGACATTCAGAAACCAGGGGCCCATTGGAGCTGCTGAATTGCAGGGGTTCGTTGTTTGTGGCAGGGTCAAAGGGTAGCGGATTCAGTCCTGTGGACAGAAAGAACAATAAACTTGGTAAGACCACATGTTCCTTATTGGCTATGCTCACATACTCAGTGTTTGGGACTGATCATATTTACTAACAGTAGTTACTCTCGAATTGTCCTGTTTATACAATATATTACAGTAGCGGATTGAATACTATCTGTACAAATAACCCAAGTCAAGCATTTTTTGAGCACACTCAAAATTTATGTATGTATGCAATATGCATCAGAAGTGAGCTTAAGGTTCATTGGCATGCCGTCTGAAACTAAACTAACCAAGAGTGAGGTAAAACTCTGACTATAAGTTTTATTTATTCCAGCTTCTGTCTTGGCCGAAAGTAGAGAATGATTCATAGAGTGAGGACAGAAAATGGCCCTTTAAGACTAATTTAATGGTGCAGCTTCATTTCAATGACAGCATATTTCTAGTCTCAAAGCCACAAAGACAGGATTATCTACACACACACACACACACACTATTAACCCCACTGTGAATTCCATTACAGAAATTGACTGCAGGTTCTTATGCTAAATTAGGAAAAGGTTTTGAGACCGCAATCAATACCCAAGAACTCTCTGCATTTCCATTCCAGAGAGTAACATCCACAAGGAGATGAGGATGATTATAAAAAAGACAAAACCATTTGATGAATGATGTATTCAATAATAAAAAACAAAATACAGCCCACACATCCAGGATTCAAAAGATAATTACAGTGAATGTTAACATCAGCTACTTTCTGCCCTATACACAGAGCATGTTACGTGATGTTTAGAATACAGAATGATGTCTGAGATATGCATGCCGGTCTGTTTTCATGAAATATTCATCTCGTCTCTTGGTTTATATTGTTTTGATTGGTATTATTTGCTTGAAGGATACAGCAGTGTGGGTCTGGGGGGATGTCACCCCATATCCCAGTGGCCAAACATCATGATAAGAGAGATAAAGAGAGAGATTGACACAGAGTTCAAAGGGCCGAGCTCAAAAATTTGCCGCATCTGCCCTCTGTAGTGCGCAATGACAGCAGCACACAATGCTTTCAGACTCACCAACATCACATTGTGACAACAAGAGGGCAAGATTGTTGAAAAAAGGCAGAATCTGATGGGAGATAGATGCAACTGAATGTGAAAAAGCGGATAAATAAAGAGGGATGTGACATTCTTTACCTTAGAAGAACACAGCAGAAAGACAGCACAAGAAATTACAGAAAAATAGGAGGACTGAAGACTAATGTAAACAGTGCTGAATAACGCTTTCTCTCTTTCTGGTGAGAAGTCCTTGGCATGTAAGGGGGTGTTAATGAGATGATGTAATGATTCATTGAGCGAGAGTCCAGGTCAAGGCTGTTAATTACAACAGCCGCCAAGAATGTGAAACATTGAATATTTATAATATACTCATAATGATGTTGACAATCAAAAACCAAGCAAATTTGAGAATACTGAGGAAATCTTCAGGCATTTTTTGGCTAGTTTTTAAAGATTTCCTGTTTCAGTGGCATACCCAAAATTCAAAGGCTTATAAAAAAAAAAAAAAAGAAAGAAAAAAGAAAAAAGGAGGGCCAAATGTTTGTTTTCATTGTAAAGATTGAAAACTGTATTTTTAACGATATAGATTATGATACATTCTGAGACTCTCAGCCTAAGAAACTGCTGAAAGAAAAAAGTTTCTTATTTTTCTTATTTAACTGTAGAAATAAAAACTACCGGTAATTACAAATGCAAACACAACAATGACTTAAAGTATGCATAGCATGGACACATGATTTTAGTAATGAGATTTCACAGAATGAGTGCCTCTTGACTCAATACATAGACTATCAATTAATTGCCAACAAAACCCTTCATAGCCAACAAGCAAAGGACAATTGCATCTATGTGAATGAACTCCTGCAGTTAATCCAGGATGAACTTCAAAAGATATTAGTCATTAATCTTAAAGTTCATTAAAAAAAATCGATGTTTAAACACTGACCCATAACACTTACTTAGTTTAATAGTTTTAAACCATGACTTGCACTATACACAAGTAATATTGTCATTATATTCATGATGTTACCAGAGGGGAACTGGCCTCCACAGTGAGTCTGGTTTCTCCCAAGGTTATTTTTCTCCATTAACCAACATCTTATGGAGTTTTGTGTTCCTTGCCAAAGTCACCTTCAGCTAGCTCACTGGGGTTACTAATACAATTATTATTTAATTAATTATTTTTAAACATGACTCACAATCATATTTTTATCAAATTACACAATGATGACTCTAAGACATTATAGACATTACAGTTTAATTTTTTGTTAATGCCTGATCTTCTGTAAAGCTTCTTTGAAACAATGTGTGTTGTGAAAGGCACTATACAGTACAAATAAAAATGACTTGACTTGAAGAGTATGAATCGAGTTTGTGTCATTTACATGGCGGCATCTCCTGGTGCCCATATGTAACATTGTGCTTCGTGCTGATGATCTAAAGATTTATGCACCCAATTACATTTTGCGTGGATGCATTTGAAAGGTAATCACCTCCTCTAAGTAATGGTATGTGATATTTTATGTTACGTTTATTTTTCATTAAATTATAAGTGAAAAAGCAGCATAAAAGCAACGCCAACATACTTAGCTATTACTCGCTATATTTCTGTTTGTGAGTAAACAAATATGCTGGTTGTATTCTAATCTTTGAGAGCTTTTCAACAACATAAAACACATGGCTATTTGATTAATTTGATGTTTTTACTGATTGCAGTAATATGTACAGTGCAATTCTGATTTGTCTGCAAATTTCAAACCACTTGTTCAGTTTTGGTCATAATTCCTGCATGCATCGGAAAGTAGAGTTTCAAACGAAACCTATTTTGTGTTGGTCAAGACCAGGGGTGAGCAAATATTTTGGAAAAGGGGACACATCTGGCTTTAAGTAGTGCTTAGGGGACTACATTGCATTCCTTTTGAGATACAATGTTCCACATTGATTTGTTTTTTGTAACTTTTAAGCATAAAAATACTTGTATACTATAAGGTAGATACTTTTCTATCAGGCATTTAAAAAATGAATAAAGGCTGAGCTTATTATAAATAATTTTTTTGACCATCTCTACTTCCCTGCTCATTTATTATTCAATTTAACACTCTCTACATCAGGGGTCTGTTTAAATAATAATAATAAAAACAACAACCTGTTTCACTTTAAAAGTGTCATGATGTGCGTCTCGTCAATGGTTTGACTTTCCATTCAGCACACAACTGAATAAAACAGGCTGCATGACTATGATAAATGATTGCTGCAAGAGTTAGATTAACATACAGGTGCAAGGGGACTTCTAAATTGCACAAATAAAAATACATATTCGTCTCTCTCTTGCTTTTGCTCATGTGTCAATGATTACCCCTCTGCGGGTCAATGATGTCGAGATCTACTTTTATATTTAATTTCATCACGGCCATCTTAAACCATGGGGAAGGCCAGATCTGAAGTTGCCCAGGTCTGGTCAAAAGTGTAGTTGATAATATTCGGATTATTTTTTTTTTTTCTCACGGGTCCATCGAGCTTAAAGGGTTAAGTTTAATGAAGATCGAGCCAGCAGTATAGGTTGACAATTCCTTGTCTCACAACTTGCAAGTATAACAGTGTTAAGTTAGAGAAAGAGCGTTTGATTAAAATCTTTTTGGCAAAAATTAAGTTTAAGTTGGATTCCTTTCACTGAGTAGCTTGTTTTGAAATGTTCGTTTCAATGAATCGGTTCAAAACACAGATTCAGTCATTTGTTTGCGTAATAACTCAAAATTACTTACGGAACTCCATGCATGGTATTTTGCTTCTTGTTCTTTTTTTAAAAGGTTAAGTAAAAATATATACAGTATGTAGGTAAATATTACTGTTTCTAATTATGCATTCACACTTGATTTCACTTCACTGGCTACCTGTAGCTGCCCGCATCAAATTCACGGCTTTGACTCTGGCCTTCAGGACAACCAATGGAACCGCACCCTCTCGCTTCAATTAACTTCTTCAGGTCTATGCTCTAACTCACTCTCTGCGGTCTACGAACGAGCGGTGTCTGATGATCCCATCACAAAGAGGCTAAAAGTCTATTTCACAATCGTTCACTTTCTCTGTTCCTCTGTGGTGGAATGAGCTTCCAACCTTCACGTGATCTGCTTATACCATCTCAACATTCAAGAACCAGCCGAAAACATCCATTCCACGAGCACTTAACCAATCCACAATAATTTCACTTACTAATGAACTCAACTCGCACTTACTGTATACAATAATAATAATAATGTACAGGACTGTGTAAAGTTTAAGGCACTTGTGAAAAATGTTGTATAGTGAGGATGTCTTCTAAAATAATGACATAAATAATTTTAATTTATCAAGTAACATCATACAAAGTCCAGTAAACACAAAAAAGCTAAATCAATATTTGGTGTGACCACTTTTGCCTTTAAAACAGCCCAAATTCTCTAAGGTACACCTGCACAGTTTTTCTTGGTTGTTGGCAGATCGGATGTTCCAAGCTTCTTGGAGAATTCACCACAGTTCTTCTACCTATTTAGGCTGTCTCAATTGCTTCTGTCTCTTTATGTAATCTCGGACTGTCTCGATGTTCAGTGGGGGGCTCTGTGGGGACCACGCCATCTGTTGCAGAGCTCCCTGTTCTACTATTCTAATCTTTTCTATATGTTAAAATAATGTTTGGGAGTCTAACATTTATATTTCCTGTTGACACACTAAAGCTGGAGTTATAAATAACCATCTTAAGACAAATGCTTTTGTGAAACATCTTTTGCACAGTACTGTATATATACATAATAATTCTCTGTATCTTTCTTCTGCGCTAGCACCTATACTACTTCAGCCATCTTGAGAGCTTGGCAGTACATCACTAGATGTTGTTGAACTTTTTTTTGATAAATTGCTTGCTATGTTCCACACTGTAAGCAGCTTTGGATAAAAGCATCTGCTACATGACTAAATATAAATGCAAATGTACTATATTGGTACACAACAATAAACAGAGGCTATATGAACAAAGACTTTATTGGACATCAACTGGTTATCACACACATTATCATTATTGTTTAAAATAGTTTATTTGGACGCACTGCGTTACACGCTGCCTACACCAGACGCAATGACTTGAGGCTGTCTAAACTGGAAGCATCGAAGTTAGCATTCTAAATGATGTGAACAGACCAATCAGGTGTGAGGTCGAGTAGACTTCAGAAATGGGTAAATGGGTGAATAATCTTTATCACACCTTATTTTCAATGAAAATTCACTGGTAAAATATTCACTCTGTATAATTGTATTATTGTAATGTTATTGTTGCTAAAACTGTATAAATGTGGTTAAAAACAATATAATTCAATTAGCAGAAGAGAGACTAGGAACATCAAGAGGAGGCTTTAATGCGACAGTCAGAAAAAATATGTAACATAGAAAATGAATGGAAAATAGATTCACACATATTACACTTAGTGAGTAAAATCACTTCATTTCAGATGTTTCCAGTGAAGACAACATCATTGATTATAACAGGAAAGATTTGCTTTTCATGGTTAGAACAGACCAGTGACCAATTTTTGGGTCGTAATCCACCAGTTGAGAACCACTGTGTGTAAAGGAGTTCAAGGGCAAGGAGGAGGCAAAACACACACATGACGAACATGTCCGTAAATGATCGATTGATCGATCGATCTCTCTCTCTCTCTCTCTCTCTCTTTCCGCCCCACCGTCTGCCATCGGCCTTTATCCCTCTCGGAGGCTTGATTAGCCTGATATGGGACCGGATGTATATAATCACGACCTGGAAAGCCACATTCTGATTGAAACAAAAATCACCCTTATAAACTCTTTCAAAGCAAATATGTAATATATATAAAATATTGTCAAAAGGCTGAAAATATTAATGTGTAATTAGCAGCTGCTGGTCATTATGTTGCTCTCTCCATCACAAACACACACAAAACAAAGCTGTCACTAAGTGAAACTGTCAATCCCCTTATATACAGGTATATTACGAGCTGAGCTTTGATTCTGCAGGCAGACAATTGGCGGAAGACGAACATGCGAGAACAGCATAGGGGTCCGTGGCCCTTGTGTGACCCCTAACAGCTCTCCAGATGCTGTGTGTTAATAGTTCTTTGATATCACTCTGATAGATGTTTCCCCTGCACATGATGGACAAATTGTGTAACCAAAAACAGGGGGGGGGGGGGACTGCACAACCAGTTATGCTCAGTAAGAGCAAAATATAACCAGGACTGAAACTCAATATCTGATCGCAAGCAGCAACCCAAAAAATAACTAAACATAAAATAGGAGTCAGACAAAAAAGGGATTAGGTTGCTTTCTGTCTGTAACACTCTTGCTGCAGATGGAGATGCTTCAAAAGAGATGCTGATGAGATTTAAATGAGTATTACTGTTTCTGTTCCTGTTGGCCACAGAGGAGAAAGAAGATGCAGATCACATACTCAGTGCAGCAGCAGGAGAACTTGCATAACACATTCTTATCTTGGAAAGAGAGAGATGAAGTGGAAGCGATAGATGTGTGTGTGTGTGTGTGTGGGGGGGGGGGGGGGGGGTTTCCAGCAAGCAGAATCTCAAGCGATTCTAAATAGGAGACTCGCAGGCAGCCGGCGGCCTCTGACACCAAATGACACTCATGCATTTATAGATGTGTTGAGGCAACGGTTTTGATTAACATATTTTTTTTCCCCCCGAGACAAGCGATTCCCTAATGTGTTTACAGGGGAATTTGAACGTCTCACAGCATCCTAAGCCAGAAGCACGATTTTCTATCAGGTGTGGCTTGATGAAATTGCTCATTCAGACCTTCCGCTTTTTCTTTGGTTCTCAACTTCGATCAAGCACATTTTCATCTCAAAATACCACTGTGCTTTAGAAGAACGACGTGTTGCCACCTCACCATCTGGCATCTTGGGCTTGATCTGGGAGAAGACCATTGTGTGCTCATAAACAAGACAAGACAAACTGTCTGAGTGAGAAACACAATAGCTTCTCTACTCCTCAACCCCCAATCCAACTGGGATTGTCTCTCTTAGAAGAGGGGAAAATTTACTTCTTTATTCTGTTTCCTCTCTCTCTGTTTATTCATGCAGAGTCTAAGATCATTGCAGGGGCCAAAACCCCTGACATTCGTACATGACACCCCTGACATTGGATATGCTAGATAATGCAATAATTAGGTTTCCTTCAAGAGGGTGTTGCGTATGTTATCACAAAACAACAATGTCTGAACTGTGTCTGGTCTAAACACTACATGGTATACAGTATGAGAATTCCCCAACTCTTTATCCTTTCATGCAATTCTTTGTCAGGCCCTGTACCAAAAGCTGCCCTTTAGATCTTGCAGTTCTCATCCGAGTTCACACTTTGGTGATGCAGTGCTAACATTGGGTAGCAGCAGTCTGCAGTTGATGTGAAGACTGCACTAGAGCTGCATTTGCACATAGCTGTAGCAAAGAGTAAAAATTACAAACGGGACTCCATTTGATATTGTGGACTTAATGGACACATGCAAGCAAAGTCCACATGTCTGTCTGTCTGTTTCTCTCCCAATTTAGTGCCCTACCCAACAGCCTCCATTTTGAAGATCAGGCAAGTTTTTCTCTGTAAAACCTGCTCTCAGGTATGACAAATTTTGCATTTATTCTTGTAAATATGGCAGCTGCCCTCATTGTAAAAGCGTCTCATTTATACCAGCCTGTTTAATTAGGCTGGCTTTGGAGATCAATTCCCTCTCAGGGTCTTTAGGGACAGAGCAAGACATTGAGAAGATAGAGACACAATGAGTAGATGTATTAACTGAAGAGGCAGTGAAATTAACAGTTTTGAGGCAATACATCACACAGCAGTCCTTCAGGACCCCACTCCGCAGTACGTAGGTCCTCCATTCACAAGTAGATGGATGAATTGCTAAAGCAGTGTTTAACATCTGGTCCGAAACCCACTTCTCTTCTTATGAGAAAAAGATAAAGGGAAAATATCACTCCCATGGCAGCCAGTGTAAAAACAAATAACAGCAGGCTGGTGGCAGAAGGGGATTTGGAGGTTGAACGCAAAAAGATGCACAGGAGTCTGCTGTGAATGACTGCGAGATCTGCTGGCAGAAATCAGACACTGATGCAAAGAAATCTGTTTGTTACAGGAAATTAGACAAAATCATGAGAAAATTTGTCAAGAGCTCACGGGATGACAAACAGAGAGCCAAACAGCCAAACACAAGATGAAAGACTAAACATCCCTGAAAATAATGAATATGTATACTATAATTTGTACACATGAAAGAAAGTCCTGACCGGGCAGTTGGGAATGATTCATTGCAAAAACAAATAAAACCACATTGCTTATCTTAAGTCTCTCGTCTTACAGCCTTTGTTTAAGTGGTTCATTGATCCCATCCATGCTGAGCTATAGGTGACAGTCAGCATAACAGCTGTGAACTAGTCATTTAACCCCAGCCAATAGGATGGCTGACTGAGGGCTCATGCCTCCTAAAGACTATATAAGTAAAGCAACAGAGCACGTCTTGCCTACACAGTCAAGGGCTTTACAAAGGAACCAAAGCCAGAACTTCAGTTACATTACATGAATATGCACAAAACACACTGATAGAGCCAAAGATTTAGCCACTCCTGGTATGGTAAAAATGTTTGTTAATGTTTGCAAAACACATGCCTTACACACTGCCAAATTAGTTGGATCGATGTAAAGAGTAACTTAGATAATAACATTTCTGCTGATCAGAGATCAAACTAAGTCTACAGTTCAGTGGTTGGAGAGAAGTTGAGGTTTCTCAGAATCACTGTATCAAAGGCTCTCTGTTTGGATGCTGCCTGAGGGACATCTACAGGGACTGGTCCCAACAGAGACAAGCTCATAAAACAGGATCCTTACTATGGACTCATGCCATTTAGAGCAAGACTAGCACTTAAAGTGGTAAGGTGGTAAGCCAAGAGCTCAAGATGAGAGTGTATTTAAAGATCTCAGGGTTATAAAGAAGAAAGTATGTGAGTAAGGTGAAAACTAGTCTCAGTATGCCTCAGATGGCATGCAATGACTACCCAGAAATCTTTCACTGACTGTCTGATTTGATGCATATTGTATACTTATTATTTTTGAATGGATAGAAATTCTGATTACAAAGTCTAGACACATTTCCAGTAATTATTTGCCGTGTTTGCTGTTTGGCAAGTAGAAAACCAACCCCACTTTTTAATTATTTTTTAAGAATTATCTTAATTTGAGTTTTCTCCATGCTATTATCCTGATCTTAATTTAAAATCCTAAGATCTATTACTTTAAAGTTTACTTCCATTTTTGTTGTGTTGATTATTATATCTATTAAATAATTTCAGGGCTCTACGCTAATATTTCTGTGAGAGCTTATACCCAAGAGAACATTTGTAGGGGCAGGGTCAAAAATGTATGGCCACAGTTGGAGATCCTTTTTTTTAAAGACTGTATAATACTGAATAGTTTATTTGTCACAGAACATACATATGCACAAGCAGGCATTAAGAAATACTAAAGAATTCAGAAACATCAGAATAAACATTCAAATACTGTACAAATGAAAATACATTATATTTTTCCATTTTATCTAATAATCTGTTAAGCAATATATAGCCTAATGCAACAATGCTTGTTAATGTTATTCATTAAAATGATTAGAAAATGCTAACAATACATTTCCTATGACGCATAGTCACACACAAACTACCTTGCATTATTGATTGAAGATACCTTGAATTTTGTGGACGGAAATGCCTTGTTGATGAGAGAGGTCAATGGAGAATGGCCAGACTGGTTCGAGCTGACAGAAACAATTGTAGTGGGCAGAATAACATCTCAGAATGCACATGTCGAACCTTGAGGCGGATGGGCTACAACAGCAGCAAAACACGTCTGGCACTTTATTAAGAACATAGTGGTTCTAATAAAGTGCTCAGTGATAATTATATGTTTATTGTTTACATGAATAATTTGTACTATTTGCATATGACAAGAGCGCATGCCACCCTTGCGATTTATGTACGCTACCGTCGCGGTGCTGTCTGAATGGATCAAGACGTGCTACCCTAGGATTAGTTGGGAGAAACTTTCGTAGGGCAAGAATTACAGCCGTCAACTCTACCTCCACCAACCTTGTCAAGGGGCGTCTGTGGTTACCACGACACATCTGGACACCTGCTGCAGGGGGACTCCAGCCCGCAGAAAGCAGAGGTCTGTCCAAGGGTTGAAAGTCTGACAGCAGGAAGGGGTGATTATCACACGGTGTATGCCGTGGCACCATGCCCATCTCTGGACTCAAGTCTGTAGCCAGTGCTGTAGCGGTCTCATATTTATCAACCCGAGCGCCGCTGCTGAGGATGCCATATGCCTCAGCAGCCTCTGGAATTGTTTTAAAGGAACCGCTGTGCCGGGCTCAAAGCGAGCGAGGCACCTGAGCTCTGACTGAGTGCGCTCGTTGGTGAGCCGTGCTGTCATTGAGACTGAGTCTAACTCCATGCCGAGAAAAGAGATGCTCTGAACCGGGTCGAACTTGCTCTTTTCCCAGTTGACCTGAAGCCCTAGACGGCTGAGGTGCCTGAGCACCTGGTCCCTGTGGACGCATAGTAACTCTCGAGAGTGGGCCAGGATGAGTCAGTTGTCGAGGTAATTGAGTATGTGGATGCCCACTTCCCTTAGGGGGGCAAGAGCGGCCTCAGCGACCTTCGTGAAGACACGAGGGGACAGGGACAGGCCGTAGGGGAGGACCTTGTACTGATACGCCTGGCCGTCGGGGTGTACGTGGGGATTTATCCAGCGAGCCAGTCATCATCCCCGTATAGCCTTCATCGCCAGCCGGGTCATCCTCAATCCCGTGGGAAGGAGGATCCGTGGCGGGCGGCTTTCAAGGAGAGGTCGCAACGTTGCCATGGTCATGTTCTCTTAGTGAGAACATGAACCATCCACGAACGCCGCCTCAGTGTGATCGCTACCCAGGCACACGAGGCAGCATCTGTGGCTGTCGTTCTTGGAGAGAAATCGACCGCATCCAGGAACAACACAGGGGCAGAAAGGCATCTTGAAAAATGTTCAACGCCGCTGTGTATTGCTCTTTTGTGAGTAGAAAACTCAGACTCTTTTAGAGGAAATATAACTCTTTTAGGAGGAGACACTCTTTTAAACAGAAAGCGCCGTCGAAGCGCCCAAGGGCGTGAAATGCACAGCGTGCAGAGAGAGAGACGCCAGCTGGAAATGCACCGTGTGGATCCAACAGCAATGCTTCTCGCTGGTAGAGGTGAGTGAAACTCAGCTGCTTGCTGCACAACCATTCGGCTCCGAACAAAAAAAATTCTGACTGGCATTCGCTGCCCCGCTTCCCTTTTTACCCATATGTCCGGGGCGGGGCATGCAAATTCTGTCTGCCAACTTGACATTGGCCTTTTCTCAGGTTCAGAGGTACGATTCGGCGTTCAAGGAAGACCCCTTGTGTCACTGCATTTGACACAACGTCGAGTGAGTGACAGAAGGGGACCTTAACTTTTCATGATTCAGGCTTTGTAAAAAGTTTTGTGAGAGTATAGAATCATGAATTCAGTAATGTAAATCGAACCAAAATCCGTACTCCCCATATCATTTCTGTGTAAAAAAATTAAATATCATATTTTAATCAAATGCAGGAAATAAAAGGCATTTTAAACATATTATTCACAGAAATAATCAAAGATGAATCAATTATCAAAATAATCGTTAGTTGCAGCCCTAAAATTTACTCTTAATGATCTCTTTAAGAATGGCGTTTGTTCAACAAGCGTCTCATAGATGTGTTTTGGTCGAGCACATATTAACGAGAGTGGAGTTAAACGGCTTCTTTGCCATGTCTGTGCTATGTGTGATTACTAGGATTAATGTTTATTTTTTGTTGTTTTTGATCAACATCTGACTATAAAGAACAGAAAGTGCCTTACCTAATTCCTATTATTTTGACAATTGGGTTCAACATAGCAAAACAGCAATAATTTTTGCATACACCCGGTATCAACACAGCTATATAAATAAATAAATAAATAATCGGTATGTAATATTTATATATAAATCTATAAACGCATGTAAAAATCAAGCATACTGTGGTAGGTCGCTGTACCTGTCAATTTTGAGTGGCATTCTTGGCTGGAATAAACTGCAAATTGGACCACACTTTATGCCTGTGATAGGTGTTCTCCAAGCCGTTTTATACAAAAGCAACAAACAAGTATTTTAGTATGTAATTGTTCTTCATGAACTCTCTCATTAAGCTGAATAAAGAGTGGGAAGTTCCCTCAGCCTCTCGCAATGCGAACATCCCAAAACCTGCTGGTAATTTATTAAATTGAGCTGAACAACTGCATACTCCTACGCTGCACCTCCTGTGTGAAAAGAGTAATCCCTGCTTTTGGTTTACGTTTAAGGAGAAATTAAATTCTGAGAAGGGAGTCTAGCACTACAAACACCAGGAGCTATTCGGGACTCTGGCAGCTAAAGACCTCACTACTCCACAGCCAAGTGCTACAGCATGGAAAACAAACACATTTAGCACCTTACTGGGGCTGCTAAAGATCTTGAAAATTTCCTTCATGTACTGAGTATCTGTTTTACTCAGCTGCACAAGCTTTCAATGTTCTAAAGCTGTGTTCCTTCACAGCCATCTTCCTCTTTACAGTACAGATGTTATTAATACCAGCTGTGGCAATGTCCCATAAATGATTTATTCAAGAGCGACAGGGCTTCTTTCAAATCCATTAATAGAGTAGAGGGCAGGGAATGGAAGAGCCTCTTCATGCTGGTCTGGAGGGCACAGTGTGAACCATTCATCTTCTGAGAATTTATAAAAACAACTTAACTGAGAGATTATGTTGTCTATCGGTCTGAGACAAGGAGAGGGGAAAATGTATGTCACAGAGCAGTACTGTCACTGACCTGATGAATTCATGCAGGCTCTTTCTTGCATTTCTTTCTCTTCAAGAATGGAAAACTTCCCCATTCAATGTAAAAAGTTCATAAAGCATTTTGTGAAATGTATGCATTAGATTTTCACATCCTAACATTTATTTTATTTTTAGAATAAAAGCCTTGAAAAATGTATAGTCTCTCCAACAATTAATCTGAGCCCTGGGAGTACTTGAAAAGCTGCCCAGGGGAAAGAGGGTACTTAGTTGCACTCAGTCAATACAGAGGTCACATTGTGCAGCTTAGCCAACAATGCACTAAATTAATTGTACAAGGTTTAAATTTTTGAGGCACTGGAGTAGTCAGATCCAAACTGGGCAGCATTGTGCTATCCAACAGATGTTGCGAAATAAATAATGGTGGGTGGGGAGGACTGCAATTTCTCAAGGCCGAATGACAGCCTGTCCTTGCCTCTCTATTGGTACATTGACTGTGGGCAACTCAGAAAACGAGATCCAAAATTAGCTAAAAGCAAGCACTATTCTACTTATGCCCATGAGGGTGGAGATGATAACTCATCACAAGGTCTACAAGCAACACTCAGGAAGGTGTAGTGTCGGAATCTAGTTCAGGGGTGGACTAAAAATTTAGCTGCTTGGCTACTCTTACCCAAACCTCTAACATATTAGAGTATAAACACATTGACATGAGATGACTACAATCCTGGCCAGATGAATAAACAAGGTGCCTACCTGATCTAGATTATAGAAATTATGTTAATTGTCTGAGGAATTCGCCTGTATTAAGTTAATTTTAACTTCAAAGGAAATTTATACAGCAAGAAAATCTGACAAACAGTAAGTGAAACTCAAAAATAGACCACACATTCAAGGAACAGTTCAATAATTACTTATTCAAAAGGATATATATATATATATATATATATATATATATATATATATATATATATATATATATATATATATATATATATATACATATATAAATGTATATATATATTTTTTTTAATTATACGATCACTGAATTTTATTAATTAGCATTTGATAGTGACTAAGTTTGCATGGTTTACCAGTACTATCGAAGAACCGCGATACCAAAAAAATTTAAACGGTATATCATCTTACTGCTAATTTCCGTACCATATTACAGTATGCTATCATTAGCTAAATGCTTTGAGATGTGACAGTTTTGAGATTAAATCAATGACAATTTAAAAATAACATAAAAAAACCCACTGGGTATGGCTAAGTGTGATCTTTAAACAGCAGAAGGATGTCATTTAATTAAATAATATACAGTTGCATGTACATCATGCTACAGAATGTACAAGAGGTGACACTCTGCTCTGTCATATTATTCCCGCGCGCACGCACGCACGCACGCACGCACGCACGCACGCACGCACGCACGCACGCACGCACGCACACACACACACACACACACACACACACACACACACACACACACACACACACACACGTTGGTGCGGCTATCCTTATGATGAATCTACATAAACATATAGATTCTATCCCCTAGGCCTAATCCTACCCCTAAACCTAACCCTCACAGAAAACTCTCTGCATTTTTTACATTTTCAAAAAACATTGTTTAGTATGTTTTTTTAAGTGATTTGAATTATGGGGACTATACACTACACTAGAAATTTCCACATAATCCACATTTATAGCACAAAACCTGCACGCATGCGTACACGCTCACATAAATGCAACACACACTGCTGGTGCTTAATCTTTGTACAGTGTGTTTAGAGTATAAATGGCTGTTAACGCTTAAATTAACTCCTCGGGTGAAGCTAGGAGATTTCAGCTCAAGAGTTGTGAGAGTATCCCAGAATTTTATGGGAAGCTTGATATAATTAACCCAAAAAACAGGAAGAGCTCAAAAGGTCTTCAAAATAAAAGTCCCACTTACATGAAAGCTCTATTCGAATGGATGCCTGAAATTGAAAACAGAACAATATAACTACTGAATAAAAATGTAATTTTCATTTTCAATTTTCAATTTGTAATATTAAATGGTTGTATTATTATTATTATTATTATTATTATTATCTGTAAGCAATATCACAAATGCAAGCAGCCTTGGATGTTTTTTGTTTTTGGCACCATTCTGAGTAAATTCTAGAGACTGTTGTGTGTGAAAATTCCAGGATATCAGCAGTTACAGAAATACTGAAACCAGCCCATCTGGCACCAAAGACCAAAAACATCCAGTGAGCAACTGTTCTGCAGATGGAAACACCTTGTTGATGAAAGAGGTCAACAGAGAATGGCCAGACAGCTTCGAACTGACAAAGTCTATGGTAACTCAAATTACTGCACTGTACAAAAAGAAAGAAAATAAACTGAATATTATTCTGAGATGTGGGTTGGTGCTGTTTTGGCTGCACGAGGGGGACCTACACAATATTAGGAGGGTGGTTTTAATGTTATGGCTGATCTGTGTATGTACTACTTTTATGACACTTTTGGGTGAAAATGTTAAGCTTTAAAATCACTATCGGCTGCTTCTGAATGGAAATCAACCATCGCAAAATTAGTTAAAATATGTCCTTCTGTGTTCCACAAAAGAAAGTCAAATGGGTATGAAACAAAATTCTTCTTCTTATTATTATTATTATTACATTTGGGTGAACTATTAATTTACAATCAATGTTGAGGGTTTAACGCTTGTTAAGTTGAAGTATATGCATTTCTCTCCTTGCTACTGAAGTTGCAAACTATTCCCCCTTTTAGAAGTGTGAATCGCACTTGACTTGAAGATGTGAATTAATCCATTAATGGTTGTGGAGGCAGTCACACCATGTAAGCACTGATGTAAACCTGCTTTTAACAGAGGGTGTCCAGCACAGCAGTCCCTTTATTGGGTGTTTGGTCAACGGCAAAGCTCAAAGTCAGCTCTCATCAATGGCATACAGTGTGTCTTTCCTGCACTGGCCCCTGGTGCACACATGAAAGAAGGCTCCAGGGGGTGGAGGGAGAACTTTAAAAACTTGCATGCATACACAAATAAACACAAACATGGGCTTGTAACACAAAGGGATCTCTATGTTCAGATTCACAGAGAAGCCCGCAGAAGTTGGAAATATTGACGTATGACTGCTAATTTGCCTGAGTAATTACATTTTCAAAAGATCCTCTGCTCATTAGAGGTCAAGTGCAATTTCTCTCTCTATCGAGGACAAACGAATGCACTGTGTCTTTTTGTTGGCATGGCATATGTGTAAAACAGTTCAGACATTAGACCCCAACTGGTGAATGACCATCTGTGTTCTGCTGATGCAGAGTCAAACATCTAAACACCAGGAGATGAATAAAAACTGAAAACCATTCCTTTCCATGTTATACCTTTCCTAAACCAGGAGTGACATTAAAAGTTTCCACCGTTAAGAAATTTTTCTGACCTCACTGAGAGTAAAATGTTCCACAAATTAGAAAAATTCCATGCCAGTCAGAGTTAATATTAAATATACACTCACTAAGCACTTTATTAGGAACACTATCCTAATACTGGGTTCGGCCTCCCTTTGATCTCAAAACAGCCTCAATTCTTCATGGCATGAATTCCACAAGATGTTAGCAACATTGCTTTGAGATACTGGTCCATGTTGACATGATTGCAGCATGCAATTTCTGCAGCTTTGTCAGCTGCACATTCATGCTGCGAATCTCCCATTCTACCTTATCCCAAAGATGTAATATTGGATTCAGATCTGGTGACTGGGAAGGCCACTGAAGAACAGTGAACTGAAATGCTCATGAAACCAGTTTGAGACGACTTTTGCTTAGTGACGTGCATTATCGTGCTGGAAGTTGCCATTAGAAGATGGGTAAATTGTGGCCATGAAGGTATGCACATGGTCAGCAACAATACTCAAATAAGCTGTGGTATTCAAGCGATGACTGATTGGTTTTAGTGGGCCCAAAGTGTGCCAAGAAAGCATTACCCCAACCATTACACCACCGCCACCAGCCTGGACTGCTGACACAAGGTAGGTTGAGTCCATGGATTCATGCTGCTGGTGCCAAAATATGACCCTATTGTCTGTGTACCCCAGCAGAAATCTACGTTTGGTAAATTTGTTCTAGTCTTCAACTGTACAGTTTTGGGTAGCCTGTACCCACTGCAGCCTTAGCATTCTGTTCATGGCTGACAGAAGTGGAATTTGTTGTGGTCTTCTACTGCTGTAGCCCATCTACGTCAAGGTTTGACATATTATGCTTTCTGAGATGCTATTCTGCTCACTATAATTGTACAGAGGGGTTATCTGAGTTACCGTAGCCTTTCTGTCAGCTCGTACCAGTCTGGTCATTCTCCGTTGACCTCTCTCATCAACAAGTTGTTTTAGTCCGCAGAACAGCTGCTCACTGGATGTATTATGTCATTTTTTTGTCACCAATCTGAGTAAACTCTAGTGACTGTTGTGCATGAAAATCCAAGGAGATCAGCAGTTACAGAAATACTCAAACCAGCCCGTGATCAGGATGCCATCAGGAAGTAGAGGGCTCCTGTTTCACCCTGAAAGGGTTTATTTTGTAATAATGACAAACTGACTGTATGTTAATCACACTTATTACACAGCTATTTAATATTTACCAAATAAAATAAAATAAATCACATGAAAAGTTATTTAATTACGTGATAAGAAAGAAACAGCAGAATGATACGAGAGACATGAAACTAGCATAGCTATGTTGGAAATCGTTTGCTTGGGTCAATGGTCATTTCTACAATTTAGCAGTCATTATACAAATAGCAAATATAGCAAAATGATGCAATTGGCCAACCAGAATCAATTATTTCAAAGAGCCATGTAAAAACATGCTTAATATAAAGCTATGTGAAGGAAGATTTTTGACAAATGAGATTTCACTGTAAACGGAGCTACCTAGTTCGACAAAAGGAAAACAGAAACCAAGCGAGTGACAAAAAACTTGTCATGCGTTTCAGGATGACTTGTCATCTCTGGATTTCAAACCCCAGCAGGAGTCTGTGGGGAGCCCAGAGCGAAGTCGTCCACCATCAGACTCACAGCACATAGACTGGACCGTAGTATAGAAGCAATTTACTCTCCCCAACATCATGCAAGCATACACTCAAACATCACACACATGCTCATACAAGAGAACAGGTCACCTACAAGGGGAAAGGGTAGCATACAGCAAAATAGAAATAAAGAGAGGGAGAGAGAGAGAGAGAGAGAGAGAGAGAGAGAGAGAGAGAGAGAATGAACATTAAAGGAGTGTTCAAAAGCACCTATGATCCTCAAGAATGCTTCCTAGGTTTTGAGACACAGTCGAAATTGTGTCTGTGCTGAGTGTGGATGGTGGATTGGTTGTATCTCAGTGGCAGTGTGTGGCTGTAGAAAGATATAAACCTCTCAACTTGCCCCTGAGGCTGTACCCAGAGCTTACAACTACCTGACAACAGCACCTGACTCTACAGACTGAGCCCGAGGCTTAGAGCATGACCATAAAACAATTCATGCAGAAACACAATTCAATTAAGCATCTATATTTAAAACTTTAGACAACTCACTTTCCTAAATAAGCCCCTAATGAAGGTCAATATTATGCAGATCTTGCAATAGACAACTGCTCCAAAGAGGTCCAGTAAAAGTTAATGTATTCCCACCAGAAAATGTGACATTTCCATACTAAAATTTTGTTTGACCAGCTCCCTCTGGCCCTTTTCAGCTGGTTAATACACACTGCTCTGTCAGTGCTAATCTTCAGGCTATGCCAGAGCAGTTGCTGTGATAACAGCAACCTGGATGGAATGATGCAAGCGGTCTTTAGACTGTGGCATTGAATATGATCTGAAGTGGCATATACCACAAAAAGCTGCATTAACACCTGACTGTATAGTGTGGCACAAAGATGACAAATATATTTACAAAAGAGTCACGCATGCAGGAAATAATGTATTTAAATGATAATTCAAGAATGAACAATCTCTCGTCATTCACTCACCCTCATGCCATCCCAGATGTGTATGAATTTCTTTCTTCTGATGAACACAAATGAAGATTTTTAGAAGAATATCTCAGATCTGTAGGTCTATAAAATGCAAGTCAATGGTGGCCAGAACTTTGAAGGTCCAACAAACTTCAACATTTATTATTATAAATTATCCTGCCTGCCCAGTATGTGGTGATATGCACAAAGAATGTGAATCGCCAAAAATAAAAGAAGACGAAAGTGAAATTGGATATACGAAAGGAAAAAAGATATAAATATGGATCTGTTTTTCACCCACACCTATCATATTGCTTCTAAATGTATGGATTTAACCACTGGAGTCATATGGATTACTTTTATGTAGCCTTTTTGTGCATTTTGGATATTCAAAGTTCTGACCACCATTCGCTTGCATTGTAAGGACCGTAAGGACCATTGTAAGGCCCCTATATTTATTCTAAAAACCTTTGTTTGTGTTCAGCAGAAGAAAGAAAGTCATACACATCTGGGATGGCATGAGGGTGAGTAGATGTTGAGAGAATATTAATGTTTGGTTGAACTATACTGTGGTGAGCAGCGAGGAGCCAAGCGGCGTCTGGGCAGAGCGAGGCCGGCAGTTAAGTGGCGAATGACTTCCACCTGCACGCCACACTGGCCTCACGAAATTCATACACATCTGGGATGGCATGAGGGTGAGTAGATGTTGAGAGAATATTAACGTTTGGTTGAAGTATACTGTGGTGAGCAGCAAGGAGCCAAGCGGCGTCTGGGCAGAGCGAGGCCGGCAGTTAAGTGGCGAATGACTTCCACCTGCACGCCACACTGGCCTCACGTTCTATCAAGGTGAGGCGGGAGTATTTAAGGAGAAGAGACAGTGGCAGATGGGAGAGAGATGTATGAAGCTTGTCTGCTTGTTTGAGTATTTTTATGATTTGATGCAGCTGGCTGAAAAGCAGTACTGGTTTTTGTTTCTTTGTATGCTGAAAAGTGTCATTAAATGTCTGTGTGTTTGTCAAGCCGGTCCCAGCTTCCTCCTTACCTTCTTAAATGTTAAGAAGGTATACCTTTAACTATGGTCATTAGTACTCGAGTACTAGGAAGTTACAGCAATGATGAATTCTGAAAAAATAATTGTGTGACTTTTTCCCAATTTTAAAACATTTCATTTAGTTTTTTTAATTGATCACAGTGGTATTTTGGGTTGTTACTTCGGGTGGTGAGACAGACAGCAACTGTACAGTACACACAGACCCTGTGAGTACATGGTGACTTTCAGTCCAGGCAGCAACGGTTCTCAACACTTTGTTTACAGAGGATTAGGAGACAATCATGCAGCACACATTCTTATGTTCCAAAAAAGCTGATAGATTAAAACAGAGTGCAAGGGTCTTAAAACATGTTTTTAAAAAGTTAGTTACACAATTTTTATCTCTCACTGTATTAAATATGCAATTCTTAGAGTGAAAATGCAATACAAGAGCCAAAGCCATCTTGCGCACATTTACACCACAAATGCGAAGACAGATCTTTTTTTTTCTCCCCACCCCCACTCGAAATATCCTTTCCTACGATATATACCTTTTGAGGTCTAATAGCTTTGTTTTAATTTTTGTATAAAATGTATTCACACTGGAAATAAATTAAGGCATGATTTCTGTAAAACTGCTTTGAACGTACGTACATGAATTATAATAAGTGATATAGAAATAAACGTTAACTGACTTGAAACATACACTTACAATTATGAATGAATAAACAGGTACTAAAATGGATTATGAAGCAAAAACTGATGCTGCCATATCTCCACAGAACCAAAAGCACATCTGAGCCACCTCTGATCCTAAATGGTGAGGACGGTCAGAGGTGGCATATACACCAGTACAGCTTTTTAGTGCCATTTTCATAAAGAATTTAGAAGTTTCAGCGCCTTGACTCCACAGTGTAATTCTGCCTATAAATGTCCTTAGGAAGGTAAGAAGTCTGTGAGAGAAGAGTCGGCTATGAAAAGATATCAAGAGTCCTTTTTATGTCCTCTATATCTGGAGCCCCTGATGTCTGGTGATGAACGGGGAGTTAAGGTGAGCTGAACACAGTGTGTTGAAAGGCCAGTGAGTACTACGATTAAGGCAGTGTGGGTTGAAGGGCGAGATGAGACATCAAGACTGCAAGACTCCCTGAACAGATAGACATGGATCTGCACAGGTCCAGATAATGTGGAAAATCCTTACCATGCCATTCCCTCCCTTTCTCTTTTTCCTGTACTGAAGAGGATACAGAGAGCCACTGCTTATACCTCACCTGACCCGCATATGCATGATGATCCAGTGAATAGTAGAGCAAAATAATCATGCATGAAAAGTAAAAAGCACTTTGCTATTCGATTCTAGGAGATAAAAGGAGACAGTTAACCCAATAATTCAACTTATTTTGCACAACTCATACTGTGCATCACGCTGTTCTTTTTTTTTTTTTGCTGGTGTAGGGTAAAACAACAACATACGCCATGCAACAATAATGCAATCAAGTTATTATATCAGTGACGAAGGAAAAAAATCATGCATTCTGCCACCGGGGAAGCAGCGAAGGTTAATTTATTCACATATCCCCACTACTCGTTTCTATTTCATTAAATATAACTAATGAATCTTTGGTTTGCACCTAATCAGCTTTACACTGTCACAACCCCACAGATCTCTCCAGGAACACTAACAGACACAGCTGAGTGGTGCTAGGGAACTGGCTATGATCACTTCCAACAGCCACAATACAAAACGAGAGAAAAGAAATAATGAGCTGAAGGGAAATGGCAAACAAATTGGAAAGAAAATGACAAACAGGCATTCGAAACGATGAAGACTGAAAGATTACACTCCTGACTCCTCTGATAAATTACTTATACTTATGCAGACTGGGAAAGTACCAGATGCCCATTCATACCTATGACAAGAACTAGCCTATTATTTAAACCCAACATCCAGACCACAAATACTCTTTTGGATAATATGCTCTAATCTTGGAGGAAACTACGCTACATAGCTCTCAAACCGAGAATGTATAAAGAAGAGAGATTTTCTACAAATCCTAAGACGGAAATTGTATCAATTATAAGTAAACTAATATAATATTGCATAAACCAAGCTAGCAAATCCTGAAAGCAGCAAAAGAATAGTATTTAAGGTTTATACTTGCAGTGATGTTTGAACAGATGTTAGAAAGAAAATACCTATACCAATTTAGTATGCAAATATTAAATTATCACAGTTGGTTAGATTTTGAATGGCTAAGTTTAATTGCAATAGCGCAACATCATAAATCAATGGGCGTTTTTCAAATTGTTAAGTTACCTTTCTTAAAATATATTATTTCGAAAAAACTAAAAGTAGACAGCACACTTCTGTCAGGCGGAAACTGCATACCAAACAAAATTTGGAATGGAGTCTGTACTGTACGTTAATCAGTTCAAGCTAAATTAATTGCAGAAAACTGTAGTGAACAAAGAAGGACGAAAATGAAGAAAATAATCCAATACAATAGATTATTTACATATATTACAGAAAATGCTTCATTTATAGAGAGTAATATAAACAGTAGTAGATAAAAAAATAAAAGAAGTCTTCATTGTGCATGTACAATGTGGTCCCAATGGCACTGTATGGCTGTCACACAACCTGTTCAACTACAATGTAATCTGTGTTTCATACAAAATGTATTCCTAGTACAGCAGTCGGTTTGGTATGGTTTGTTATTACAAGCTATTTTCTGTTTATGGAGCAGATTTGAGATCCAATCAAGATGCAAGCAGAACTATTGTACAACCCCAAATTCTCTCTGCTGCAGTTGAATACTGTGGTGAAATGTTTATCACTAATTCTAATTGGTGGCCATATCCAGAGAGAGAGAGTCAGAGAGATCTGCAGCGCAGGTGAGGCACTGTGCCACAAATCCCGAACCTTGGCTCAATAAATATGAATAATTATAATCTGTGGAGTTAGCACTGGGGTTTATCCCTCCATGTGCTGGTGCGAGTTACGAGATTGTCTGTTGGTTGATTAAAATCCACCATAGCAAAAGGTAATTACACCTTGATAAACTGATATGACAGACATGACGGTGTAATTTATTCAACAATGATACAGTTGATAAGAAACAGGCTGGAAATCGTACAAGTAGTTCCCACGCAAAGTAGTTCTCATTGTGATAAAGGTAATAGATGGTCAAAGAGGTACAAGCACCCTACAGAGTAAATAATGAAAGAATATCATGATTGCAGACAAGCCATTTCAATTTTATGAGGGGTTTCTGTAAACATAGTCTGTGTCCAAGAAAAAAGTAAAACAGTTTTTTCATCGATTATACTGCCAGTAGTTGGATGTAGTCCATATTGGCAATTGAAGCAAGGACTGACATTAGACAAATACTGTACTTCTGTGCGATAATAAAGTGGTGTTCACACTGACAGTGATTAAATCACTGGAGGTTGCAAGTTGCTATACTGCTGGTTGCTAACAGGCATTCCTACTTGACTAATATATCTAACTGTAACGGGCAGCAGATTATGCTCTCATTGGTTGCACATTGCACATTTGTAAGAAGTTGAACTCTGGTCAAATGTGTCACATTGCCAACAGACTCTGAACTCAAATAAACAAATTAGAAATGTTATTTTATATCTAGAAAACAAAGCTAATTGGTATGGCCATTAAGGCCCCATTTACACCTGGAATTAAGATGCGTCTTGGGTGATTCGATTACATGTTGTTAGGTGTGTCCTGTGTGTGGATTTCGAGGGGAGAGTCTCTGATATCATGATAACATACATCAATCACTACTGTATGTCATTCTGTTGCTGCATGGTAATAAACTGTGAAAATGTCAGGCGCGAACAAAACCGTAATGCTGTTTCTCCCAGATGCGGTTGAAATTTAATCTTAAACCCAAATGCAGCATTTATAACAAAATACATTTTGTTATACATTGTTTTAGTGGAGTACCTCTGTTAGATCAGCTTCCAATGTATGTTGTTTTCATCTGTGTCCCTGCATGTTGATATCAGACTCACTGAAGTAGACCTGAAGTCCTGTGTACTGTATGTATCCGCCTTTTCAAATTTTCAGATTGGACGGTTATTTCTTCATATAGCAGCACGTAACAAGCTAATTTTATACTCTTGTTTTAGTGCAGCGGTTGGTTGACAGATGAGGGGTGGCGCTGCTGTCTGGCACGTTTTCAAGGCGGATTACTGTTTACACCTCAAATGCGGTGTGGTAACATGCCATTTTGACTACCTCCATATGTGGTTTTTGTGATCCGATAACAAAATATTTTAGACCACGTTTAGACCTCTATTTAGAACTCACCACTTGTGATCAGATTACCCGAAAACTAATCTTAATACCAGGTGTAAATGGGGTCAATTATTCTTGACATTAGTTTCATGACCGGTACGCACATTTTACCTACAATTCTCACTACTGCAACATGAAAAAATTATATATTATTTAAATTGTAAAGCTTTTATATACTGTAATACAGTAAAAATATATACAGTATTTTAAAAAATCCTCATTGAAAAAAAATAGCAATAGTAAAATTAAAATGTCTCAACACATTCCTGTTATGAGAATTGGGTTGTAAAATGTGCTTGAGTGTCCTGAAAATTGTCACAATTTAAAAAATCTTAATGGTCCTAAACGTAGGCTTCATTTTCTTGTTTTTTTTGTTGTTGGTGGTGGTGGTTTTTTGTATTGATTTGTAGTTGACTATGACCAGGACATTTTCCAGGTTTCTTGAGAATCACCCTCTCCGTCTTCTACTTGAAATAAATCTGACCCATATGGCTTTGTAGTGAGGTAGCCTGATAGGAGTGCTGCTCTCATGGGTGCCCATCCTCTTCTTTCCTTCCTACTCCTGCAGAGGCATGTCTTACCCCTTTAAGAAGATCAACAACAGTGTGTTAATGAATTGTATTGTTTTTCACTGAATAACAGAAGTGGATACACAAGTGGTCTGTAGCCAAATGGAGCAGGATGCCTGAAGCTTGAGAAGGGTGGTGTTCCAGTTAAGAGGAGGATGGGAAAACTCAAAGGAAGAAGTGATTCCCATGCGAAGCCCGTGCTCTGATATTCAGGAAATAAATAAAGTAGTAGGACATAAAACCTCAAGACCACATCTCTACCAGGACCAGACTGCAAGATGAAGGGATAGCGAGGTCAGACGAGGCAGAGCCCAGACTTCAAAGAGCCCCATATGCAGGGTGTGGCTACACCACAGCAACTTGTTTATTTAATCACAACTTTACATCACGCTTTTCTGAATCATACTCATACTATTACCCCACTATCTCTGTGGAGACATTACAGAATAAAAATCCCTCCCATATCATACCTAAAAATGACAAAAGCAAGTAGAATACAGATGGATTCCTGAAGAGACATTTGCACTTATATATATATATATATATATATATATATATATATATATATATATATATATATATATATATATATATATATATATATATATATATATATATGCCCTAACAAAACTCTCTGGGAACTTCATGAATGAGTTTTATATATATATATATATATATATATATATATATATATATATATATATATATATATATATATATATATATATATATATATATTATATCATAAATGTATTCAGAAATATTCATCTGTGACACCCAAGATACAGCCATGAACATCTGCTAATGTATGGGGTAATAATGGTGAAGAGGTCTAACAAAGACCCAAACAAAAAGCAAACTCTGTGTTTTACATCCAGTTTTTCCTGCAGATATATGGATTATATTTTAATTCACTGAGCAAAGGTTCCAACAACAGCAATTCAACTCATTCTGCGGTAGTGGGCAAATTGACTCCCCATGCCAATGTGACCCTTGGAACTACACTAACAAAGACCTCCCAACAATCCCGAAGATGGGAAAAAAAAATAACGTCAGTTGCCATAGCAATTATATTGAGAACTGGTTCAAATACCACACACAGTCATTCAGCCAATAAGGCATTGTAAATTAGCAAGCAGTGTTTACTGGCATTTTAACTATGCCACCTCGGAAAGACTTGACTAAGAAATGTATTTACAAATGTTGTAAGTTGTTTAAGAAAAATGCAAAGAAAAAGATGTCTAAGGATTTAAAATTTGATGCAATACATTCCACCATGCTCCACAAAAGGGACACAGCGATGAATCCCTCAGAGAAGAACCAAAACAAGGAACCATTTTCAGCTCTTTCCATCTGAGTGGTTGATCTCCAGAAGCGTGCTCAGTAATTGGAGGGTCACTATTTCTTGGAAAGCACACTTTATTCCCTCTGCCTTTCTAAGACACTTAAAAAGAAATGCAGCACTAATGAAGAGTGACAGTAACATTGGGCCATATGATTACCGTATTCTGATGTCAATTTCCAGTAGTTTACTGCTTTTTGCTTCATAAACAAACTTAAGTGGGGTTAAAGTAAATGCATTAGTGAGAGAACATGTATCACTTGTAATCTCTACCCAGCGGTCCCAGCAGACTTGCCTTTCAGACAGAGAAAACATTAAGGTCACACAGGCTATTAAGACTATAAAGGATGGGGGCAATTAATCTAGCTATGGATTACAATTTAGCAGTTCTCTGAAAAGAATCTAAGCCAACAGTCCATAACACCACGATAATAACATGTACTGGCAGACTAAGCCCCCGCAGACAGCACATTTACATTATTGAGAAACAAACGCAGTTAAAATATCAGCGTACTTACAGCATGATGAAACTGAATATGTTTTCCAATTGTTCAACTTTTACATCTTCATTTGAACAATGAACATCAAAGTTATTATGCTTAAAATTATTTAAAACGATCTTGTAACTCACACCTTAATCCTAATTTCATTCCTCATTATTCTGGAGGTTGAGACTATACAGTGATTTTATTTGGATAAACACGTGCAGATGGTTTTCCCTTTCTATATAAAACAGGAAATCAAGTTAAAAGCATTGTATTGCGTGAAACTAACAGTAAAAATTTGAGGTAATTAAAGAATGAGCCAAAAGACATGCTAACAAGACATTTCACAGAACACAAACTTTGCCTTTGACAAATACGGAAAAATAACCAGAGTTATTTCAATTGGAATGAAGTAATCTTAGTAAAACCTAAAGGGATAGTTCACCCAAAAATAAAAATTCTCTCATAATTTACTCACCCTTATGCCATTCCAAATATGTATGATTTTCTTTCATCAGCAGAACACAAACAAATATTTTTAGAAGAACATCTCAGCATGGTAGGTCCAATACAAGTGAATGGTGATCAGCACTTTAAAGCTCCAAAAAGCACAGACAATCGTAGTTACAGTAATCCATACAACTTCAGTGGTTAAATCAATGTTTTCTAAAGCAAAACGACTGCTTTGGTCTTTTCACTATATCTGTTAACTTCCGGTCACTCTTCGATGGCGCCCACGACGGAACTCAGTTTGCGCTGCCTCTTGCGTGACATAAGCATTGGCATGGTCATGCAAGAACTGACACGATGCATCTGGAAGTGCAGTGTGATTTGTTTACAAGAGAACATTGTAAACAAGCTTCATTACTTGCATTTTATTGTCTGTGCTTTTTGGAGCTTTAAAGTGCTGATCACCATCCACTTGCATTGTATAGACCTACAAGAGTCTAAAAATCTTAGTTTGTGTTCTAGTGAAGAAAGAAAGTCATACACAACTGGGATAGCATAAGGGTAAATGTATCCCTTAAAGAAAATGAATTACACTTACATTGGCAAGGTCAAAAGGTCTTACATATGTAATCATTCTTAAACTCTATGAGGGCGAGAACTTTAACACATTTCTCTAAATCCTCTTATTTTGGTGTCTTGAACAGCTGGGCTGAGGTCTGCAGATTTCTCTTCTAGGCGATGGAAAAAAAGTTAATCCTTGTTAAATTACAACAAATCCGCCCACACAGTTGATGCTTCCACCAGAACTGACTGAAGAACACAATCACAGATTCCATCACTCTAGAGTCAACACATTTATATTCAAACAACATGAAGGTCTGTCACAGTTTCAATCAGATGTACTTGTATTATTGAATGTTTTATTAAATTTTCCATAATTATTCTATATCAGACACAAATATTAGCTTTTCAGATCAACTTCAGGGGAAATTAATCAGAAAGAAGGGGCAGTCACACTACACTTCACACTCCATTCACTCCCATTCAAACAAAAGCTCATGCAAAGAAATGTTGTACAATGCTGCGGAGTTTGGTGAACTCAAAAATGCGAATCCAGATGATGAGAAGATGTGTGACCAATAGTAGATCGAAATGTACCAAACTGTTTAATTGACACACTTGTGGCTCAATTTATATGACACATTTTATTTATTTTATTGTTGCTGAGCAGACTGATTATTTTAGCATTTTTAATATAATATTATCTGTTATTTTAAAATTATCATTATTTAAAACCAGAAGCCCTCGTGCGATGTCCAAAATAATTTAGCGTACTCAAAGTCTAGGGTGACTGGGGCACGAGGCTATAAAACTGATTGTAAATAGCAGTGTTGTAGTACTCGAGTTTGACTCAATTCACGATATCGATGACTCGTGACTCGTCTCGGACTTGAACACTAATGACTCGGACTTGAGCATTGAGTGAATTCTGACTTGGAGGAGAGGACTCGTAACAACCATTAACTTTTGCATTCTGCCCTTTTATGTCTTGAGATCACATGCATGTCATGCCATGATTCGCACTCGCACATGGATTTCCTTTGCTTTCACTCACTCAACTGGACGCACAATCTCAAATCTCGCTTCTCTCATTCAGAGATTGCATGTGCCACTCAAAACATGTCATGTGTACTTGCAAATATACAGTGCATCTGGAAAGTATTCACAGCTCTTGACTTTTTCCACATATTACATGTTACAGCCTTATTCCAAAATGGATTAAATTCATTATTCTCCTCAAAATTCTACAAACAATACCCCATAATGACAACGTGAAAGAAGTTTGTTTGAAATCAAATGTATTTTTATAAAAAACAAACAAACAAACAAAAAATGATCAATATAAAGCAGCACTGCACTTTATTAATTTATTATCTCACACTGGACTGTCATTCTCCACAATACAACTACTGTATATATATATATATATATATATATATATATATATATAATGTATGCACTTGTGTATAGGGTTGCAACGGTATGAGATTTTCACGGTACTGAAACAACTCAATTTTATTGTTCAATAAAAAACAATACGGTATTCCACAATTACTATTATCAGTGAAAGGGTTATTTATTTATTTTTGAGCAAACACTTTATTATAATTGAAACTTGAAACCATTTATTTTATTGAAGTATGTGTAAAAAAACGTCTCCCTTTTGAAAATAAAATAAATAGAATAAATAAGAAAGCTAACAGAATTATAATAAAAAGAATTATAAACATGATAAAAATAACATGCAACTATAACATGTTATATAACTAAAGCATGTTAGTTTACATGTTAAATTAACTACTAAATGAAAAATAACATCAGCTGTGTGAGCTTTTAATGTAATGTCCTATGATTATTAACAATTAACATATACTGTAGGTGCACAACTGCTCCTGTCTGTACCTTTAACTCAGTGGTTCTCAACTGGTTTTGATTCAGGACAGATTTTACATTGGACATCAAGTGGCGACCTGCCATAGATTAAACATAACCTGTATTTAATGCATCCTGGGTTGCATTTCATTTTATGTTGCATAGTTTTGTTCATGGTTTTCCAGTACAAGGACATGCATCAAGTGACATTATTTTTGTTGTTGTCACTCGCGCGCGCATGGTTGCCAGATTGCACAAAATAAGTATAACATTAGACAGAATATTTCCAATTTGCGCAAGTATAAATTTCAAACTGGGGGTGTTGCGTCTCTTATCTGGCAACCCAGAGCATGTTAAAAGCTTGTGGAGACGCGATATGTCCCAATGCAAGTTAACTGAAATATCAAAAAAAGCTTTTACGAAAAATGAGCCACGGGCCACATTAAACCATGTGGAGGGCCTGATCCAGCCCGCAGGTGTAAATTGCCCATGTCTGCTTTAGCTGTTTGCGAGATTATCATTAAATCTGCCTCAGCAGTGCTAAATATTCGATCACTTGGGTGGCCACCAAAATATCTTCAATGGGAGAACCATGGCATTGTTCTTTCCCTGCTGTCCGTGACCCAGTCCAAATAGACCAGTTGAGAAACTGCTTAAACTCTCTCACACACACACACACACACACACACACACACACACACACACGTCAGACCCCCTCGCCTTGCTTCTCTCTGACATTTTCTCGGCTGTAAGTGTGTGTGGTGTGTGTGTGTGTCGCAAGCTGACGAGTCTGACAGGCAGACAAGGTGGAAAGGAGATTTTTTGCATTTTTTTCTCAATACCTTAGATAAGCAAATGTACATGGTATGATAACCATTCATTTTCAAACTGTGGTATACCGCTGCAACCCTACTTGTGTATATGGTCGTGTGACAATAAAGTGATTTGATTTGATCTACCGTACAGGCCTGATTGGTGAAATGCTGCAGAGATGTTTGTTCTTCTGGAAGGTTCTCCTCTGCACAGAGAAATGCTGGAAATTGGTCACCTCCCTGACTAAGGCCCTTCTCCCCCAATCGCTCAGTTTGGCCGGGCGGCCAGCTCTAGGAAGAGTCCTGGTTTTAATTTAAGAGATTAATGCCCAATGCAATGAATATGCCACCTATGTGGGGACTAGCTCTTTCAATTAGTCAAACTCCCACTTAATGTTACTTGAATTTGTGCCATTTTATTGTATTTCTATCTTTATATTGTGTAAAAGTATTATATTGCTACATATGTTTTTTTTTTCTTTCATAACATGGAAATCAACTAATTTTGACAAGAAAAGAAGTGTCAGATTTCAGCACTTTTAAAATATGTGATTAATCACGATTACAACATATTATGCCATTTATCGTGATTCAGATTTTTTATTGCCTGTCACCACTACTTTAAACACATAATTTGATTATTGGTATCGAAACACAAGACACCCATACAAGGAAATAACTATCGAATTAAGATTTACTGCACAAGGGCCAACCTGACTTCTTTTTAATTGATTTCCCCAGCTGTATTTCTGGGTTCCCAGGAACATGTCCACAGGCACGCAATGTGCCAGAGACACAAACAAATCAGATTTCTATTTAGGGAACTGTGTGATAAGTTTATCCTCACCCCATGTCATGGAATAATATTTAACTCCCACTATAAACCCTATCTATTTCTGTACTCTACCATTACACTTAATTACAAAACCAGAAACCAAGACCACTGCCAAACAGACCAGGTAAAGCCTTGAAACAGGCCTGCTACATATCTTTTAAATGCTGATGCACCAATGGCATGGCGTGAATGACGTTCTGAAAATAATCAAATGAACACTTGCTAGTATGAATCAAAAGATGAAGACCTCAGGTTATAATGTGCATTATCACTGAAGGTGGTAACAACATCAAAAATAGTTAGTGAAATAAACAGTACTTTGTGGACTGTTGAAGAACAACAACCACATTTTGTGGCACAAGCCTTGAAAGTCATGCAGGACGTTCTGCTACATTTCACATTATTTTCAGCTAGGCCCAATTAAAGTAATGTTCTCTTTTAGTTTAAGAGCCAAAAGTGCAATGACCTGATTCAGATGAGATTACTCAATTTGAAAGTAAAGCCAATGGAATAAAGTCTGCCCTAGGCCCTGCAGCCTGTTGTGACAAAGGGAAGAAACAGCAGCAGTTGGCATTAAGTCCTCTTTTTCTGTTCATCAGCAGCGACAATGAGGCATGTGCAAGGATAATTACAAGTGACAAAAACTTGTATAAATAAAAGATGGCATGGAATTCTGTCAGGTTAATATGAACTTAGTTTAATTAAATACGGTCTAGCCCTTCCCCTCCAGTGCTGCACTTGCATCATGAAAGTGTTTGGGGCGTTTAAGCCATTATGTTTCATGACACACGTTTTGTGAATTCTTAAGGCCAAAGTATACTTCGGGTTTCTGCAGTATGTGTGGCACAAATGGCATCCTAGATTTTCTTGGCTCTATTTTCTTCCTGCTATTAACTGTACTAAAAGAGTATCACAAAGAAGTTGTAGTGGGTATACGTCAACAAAGTATAAATTAAGTATACCTGGGCATCTAATCCCTAAGAGAAGATTATAGCAACAAACAGTCACTTAGCACTTTATTAGGAACACTTGTACACCTACTTATTCATGCGATTATCTAATCAGCCAATCGTGTGGCAGCAGTGTAATGCATAAAATCATTCAAATATGGGTCAGGAGATTCAGTTAATGTTTACATCAACCAACAGAATGGGGGAAAAAATTTGATTTCGACCGTAGCATGACTGTTGGTGCCAGACGGGCTTGTTTGAGTATTTCTGTTTGAGTTCATTCTGCTGGTCTCCTGGGATTTTAACACACATCAGCCTCTTAAGTTTATTCAGAATGGTGCCAAAAACAAAAAACATCCAGTGAATGGCAGTTCTAAGGATGAAAACGCCTGGTTTGAGCTGACAGAAAGGCTACGGTAACTCAGATAACCACTATGTACACAGCACCACTGTGCAATTGTAGGGAGCAGATTAGCATCTCTGAATGCAAAACACATCGAACATTGAGGAGGATGGGCTACAACAGAAGAAGACCATGTTGGGCACATAATTAGGACCATGGTGTTCCTAATAAAGTGCTCAGTGAGTATACAAGGCAATGTTGCAACAACAACATTTAGAGAATAGAAGTTTGATAAAGATAGTAAGCAACAGCCAACAACTTTGACAGTGGTGCGAAGATTCATCAGCCACATTTCCACATTGCCAGGTGAAAATGTTCTTTTTTTTCACAATTAGCTTCCTGAAGCACCTATGCACTAAAGTTAGCAAGAGGCTAAAGAGGTTGAAATATGCCCAGCGAGTTTGCCATCTAAATGAATGTATATACAAGTGTGCAAACTGCTAAACCAACACTAATGCACTTGGCTTTGTTCTCTCAGCTAAACAGAACTCATTTACTTTCTTCTTTAACATCCAGAAGACTATATAAAGAACAGTGAGCCTAAATCCCCCTTTTCTCAATCTGGCTGCACTGCTGTGAGCTAATGAGGGTCTGGCTTTGTGCCTAAGATGACATGTTGTAAAAGACCTTTGTAAGTCTCTCCAAGGGGCTTTTTAAGCATTATACAAGACACTGACCACTAACTGCATCCCTTACATCCCTTAAATCTCACAGTACATTTTTACCTTCAGGAAAAATGTCAACCCTTGCAAATCAATGGTGATCTAGACCTGTCTGTTGCCAAAAACTAGATTAATGTAAAAATCATGCATTTTGTCTCTATTCTTGGCTAACAGAATACACATTTATGACAACCAATATGCAACCAATGCTCATTTTTATAACTAAAGCTCATAACAAATCTGAAGCTGCTAATTTGATGGACAACTGGCTATGATATAAAAAAAAATACAAAAATTCTATTTTACATCAATGCAATGCAAACAAAAACAACTTTGGCCAAAACAAAAGCAAATACAGCACTTGCAGTTGGATATGTGGTTCTAGGATAAAAGACAAATAAAAATAATGTGATTATTTATTTTCTTCTAGACTCTCTTTTAATTTCTAAAGTGATCCACAACATTTCCATTGGAAAACTTTTTTTTCTGTAATTTCTAGTTTCGGTATGGATGTGTGGCATAAATGTGGTAAAATAAATGTGCTTATAAATGAAAATATATAAGTGCAGATGTGGCTCGATTTAACAGTCAGTGGACTAGAAGTTGTAAATCTTATTGGGACAAAATCTAGTATGTGTGAAACAGAAAGAAGCAGCTTAAACAAGTTGAATCCAATCTATTAACCACAGGTTCCCCTGTCGACCCGCCATTAATTATCTGGCCTTACAAGAAGATTAGGACATGGGGAAAAAAGAGAGGGGAAAACAACTCTGCAAGACACGGCCAAACCTCGCCTGTATAATTACCCGTCCTAAGTAAACAGAGCGGGAAGACTAATGCATGTGGCATGGGTCAGCGTCACATGAGTACTGCCATGGTTTGCTTGTTTCCTCCCTCATTCTTCTCTCTCTTCAGCGAGAGGCATGGGCAGCTGTGCCTGAGGTGGGAGGAGGGACGTCCAGCCAAGAAAACACACCCTGATCTGCTGTTGTCTGTTTATAGGGACCCTCCCACAGTTTCCAGGCTGATGAGACGAAGGCAAAATCTTCAGGGGCTTCAGCGCTCACCACTATTAAAATGTAATCCTTCAAAGTGGGCTAAAGCAAACATTTGACTGGAGGCAGAGAGAATGATGTGGGGCTGTCATTGCTTCTGCAGTTTACATTCACAAACAGTCTGCAAATGTTTGAAATCACCCACACGAACACATAAAAAAAATGCCTGAAGGTCATCTGTATGCCTCCAAGATGCAAACTACAAGATCAGTGGTTTAGAGGTTATTTGTTGCATTCTTTGAATTGCACGAGAGCAAGGACATATTACTTTTGCAATTCAAGAATTTCAATGGTTATATTCACACTGTAATACATGAATTAGGGCTGCACGTTTTCAAGTTTTTCATTAACCGTTAACCGAGGCCCTTAACGGTTAATACTCGGTTAACCATAGTGTGCGCCAGGGATGGAAATTAACTTTTTTGTCCACCGGCCACTGTGGATTTCAAAATCTACCAGCCACTCAATGTTTTTACCAGCCACTTTCTTGTTTTGAACCGACAATGTGTAACTGCATGTGAAAATTAATACTACAAGATCTACAATACTTAAGCCGTTTATTTAATCTCAAGTCTCAATGAAATACTGGCATTTTCTCTTTCTCTCTTATAGCCTACACACACAATCCATGAACTGATATTCATTTCAGTTCGCATACGAGGAAAACACAATGTTACGGACGTGAGCGCTCTGAAAGCGGCACTGAAAGATGCTTTAAAACTTCCACAGAGACATCAAACAGAAAGCACAAAACCTTTCTTTAAAGTGAATTTCGTTTTGTATTAATTGTGTCTTAATTTTAATCAATGTTTCATCAACCAATTGCCTGGAATAATAAATAAGAATTAAATATAGCAGACGATATAATCGCGGAGGCGCCGGCGCGTGAACTGGAGCTCGTCTCATAAATGAACCGAAACTCAGTGTATAAGGTAGCCTTGCCTCACAAATAATTCAAAACTAAAGAAAACAGACACAGACTGCTCTCTGCTTATGTAATCCGTAAGAAATGTGCATTTCTCTCTGGTGCGTTACTGCGAAGACCACGAGTCAGCATCGTCAACTTCATCTTTGCAAATGACACGGACAAAGAAAAGACTTGTTTATTAATAAATAATTAAAATATCTCCTTGCTATATTTTACATATTCATAATCATTACTTTTGCCGGTTCTTTGTGACAGATTTTAGGAGCTTTATTGGCAGCGCCACGCCGCCACCCTTACATGAGCGCGTCACCGCACCCACCAGAATAGCCCTGTTTTTTTGTTAAGGATTTGTTTACTGTGTGTGTGATTCATTTAATGGAAAGCACATTCACTGAGTTGTCTTGCTAATCAGTGTCTCCTCGTTTATTCAAACTAATTTGTCCTTTAACAGACGAACGTCGCATGATGCTATTTTTATTTACCCGCCACGGTGGCCGGTAGGTGAAGCGAGTTTACCCGCCACAACACAAAATCACCCGCATTTGGCTGGTGCTAATTTCCATCCCTGGTGTGCCCGGGTGTTGGCTGTTGAGATGGTACAACAACGAGGTTGTACTTGAAGTATATCTAAGCACTGCATTGCAATACTTGCATTTTGCCCCGTCATTCTGGATTTTAAAGTGCTCCCACGCTGTGCTTTTCTTTGCCCGCTTCATATTAGAAAACTGGTCAAGACTACTTCTTGTGGACATTACAAATGTCTGGGAGCGCTCTGGCAGTCTCTGGTGGTGCAAAAATGTATTACAACTAAATTCAATGCACGCCATTGACACCACTTAACCGAGCAAAATGTTTCACTCGGTTACGCAATTTTTAACGGTTAATCGGTTAACCATGGACACCCCTAACATGAATGGTCCTATTTGTTGCATGTATATGCTAAATAAACCGCCAAATACATTGGATTATATTTACTAACCCAAGCATATTTATGAGCAAAACTTGTGTGCAAATGTTTCACGTAGAAATCATGATTAATCACCAACTTACTTTTTTCCCTTTCCAAAATTAAGGACAATGTATAAAATGTTAAACCAACTCAAACCACATTTACATAAAAACAACAAACTCCTGGTGTCGGCGAGATTGTGTGGAATGCTTAAATGGAGATGAAGAATAAGAATAATCTACATTTATCAACATTAAAACAATGATAAAAACACATTTGTGTGTATGCATCTGTTGTGAACCTGGGAAAAGTTTTGTGTGAGAACCTTAGATAAGAATGCACACTTGTATGCCATTATTAGTGAATGACACGCATTGTGAGAAAAGCAGAAAAACTAGCTTACATACCATAGTAAGGAAAAAAGCTGTAAAGGGATTTTGATGGGCAAGGAGAAGGCGAGAACCGGCTTGACAATATAAATAATATTTTAATGGCATACTTAAAAGACAAAACACACACATGACGGACATGTCCGTAAAGGATCTCTCTCTCCCGCACCATCCTCCGCAGCCTGCCTTTATCCCTCTCGGAGGCTTGATTAGCCTAATAAGGGACCGGGTGTGTAGACTCACGACCCGGCCCCGCCCTCCATCCTGCCACAAAAGCCTAAGCAATTTCAACTAAAAAGTAAAATAATAAATAAAAGCACATTTTAGAAACAGCATTGGAAAATGTTAGGCTATAACAATACAATACAAACAAAACAACAGTTATTATGATTCTTATTTATTTCAGGTGAGGATTACAGCAGAAGGAAGCTCACAGGCATCTGGTGAGCAACAATTCCCGATCTAGACAAAGAACTGAATTGATTGAGCCAGTCGAAACCGCAGGCATTTTGCTCAGCATCCACTAGGCATTCCAATCTACACAGCAGGCAAAAAGAAAAATGAATGTGTCAATGATGCAGCTAATGACACCCTAGAGATACTGTATGAGCAATGTCAATCCCACAGGAGCATGAAAAAATACTATTTACCCTTACATTCACCTCCAAGTTTTGCCATTTCAAACTAGCTCGATTAAAATGTTTTCATAACATAAAAACATAGTTTATTTATGCTAATGTCACACTCACTTAACATAATTATGGTGTCCATTACTGACCAACTGTTACCCAATCATGATGGAGAACGGTGAGGTGTTTAATAACCTCAAGGGTGCAAATTATCCACATAGCTAAGAACTTATCAGAGACAAGTGTGGAAAGTATTATTTAATACACTATTTGATTCACTTAAAAAAAAAAAAAAAACCTAAATATCCTATTCCATTACCATTGAAATTGTGCCTCTGCACGGCAGGATCACTCTCTTAATATTGTATCTGAATGCGACTGGCTAGACAATATCAGAATGATCACTCAGATATATTCTTTTGAATGACTGCACTGGATATGGTACATCTCCATGTACTTTGACACAAAACACAGTGACTTTTAAGTGATTATGTACTGTTGCATGTGCTTGATGTCTGTTTTGTTCATCACATATACATAATTCTGCTCAGCGATAATGTGAGAAAAACAAATAAGTCTTAGCCTAATTAAGATTGTCCTGGATTGAGGTTTTGCTTAAACTAGGGTTTATCATTAAGTTTAACTTCACTCTTGGGCAAGAGCTTAACTTCACTCTTGGGCTTTTCCCTGTTATGTTTTCATCAGCACTGTCAACCCTCCAATTTGACAGACCCACCCTACTCTAGGGTGACATCAGCCCCATTCCACCACTTGACCCCCAATGCCTGAGAAGTCTGAGACCACATACATTTTTTATTTATAACCAGAGATAAACAATGTTTTAAAGAATGTAAAAAAAATAAACGTTATGATGTAAAATGAAAACCAAAAAGTCAAGACACTTATGCACTATTTGGAGTTTACTAATCAAATAGGCACACTTACAGTATGCCATTGACAATTTCAACTACTAGGGCTGGGTATCGCCTACTAGGGCTGAGTCACTGCCAACGTCTCATTAAACCCCCAGTCTTGCAGGTTCGTGCTTTACAACATCAAGAAAATCAGACCTTTCCTTTCTAAATATGCTACACAGCTCCTGTTCCAAGCTCTGGTAATTTCAAGATTGGACTACTGTAATGCCCTATTGGACAGCCTCCCAGCTAGCATGACTCAGCTACTGCAGATAGTCCAGAATGCTGCAGTGCATCTGGTCTTCAATCTGCCAAAGAGGGCTCAAGTCACCCCACTCTTGATTACACTCCACATCAAATTCAAGGCTTTGACTCTGGCCTTCAGGACAGTTAATGGAACTGCACCCTCTTCAAATCAATTCTCCAGGTCTATGTCCCATCTCACTCTCTACGGTCAAAGAACAAGTTAATTCTCTGTTTCTCTGTGGTGGAATAACCTTCCAACCTTCACATGATGTGCTGATACCATCTCAACATTCAAGAACCAGATGAAAACACATCTGTTTCACAAGCACTTAACCAATCCACAATAAGTGCAATTACAATAAAAAAAGAAAGAAAACAATTTCCTAATCTGTCTCTTTCTTCTGCGCTAGCATCTTTACTGCTCCAGCCACTTTGAAGACTTGGCAGTGTGATACCGCAGATATTGTTGAATTTGTATGACAAATTGCTTATGTTCTTCATTTGTAAGTCGCTTTTGAATAATTTTAAGTGTCACGATTCAATATTACGCATTACATCATGATATTATAATTTGATTCAATTATGAATCAATTCCAATTTCATTTCACTTGGGTATATTTCAATTATATAATGATGCCTGATGATAAGCATGCAGCATGAAAAATCCCATTTTTGTCTCTTGGTCAGCTCATTAAATTGATTTGAAAGTAACAGTGAGATATGTCATTTACATGATATGAATACACAAATAGTTTAAAACTAATACCGATGTATGGTTCTAAATTATCGATGACAATATCATGAGAAAATTGATTGTATCAACACAGCCCTATCAACTAATTTGTAAAAAAAGGTCAGATTTTTTGCTTGCATGGAGGCAAATGCTCTTTGGAACATTTCCAAATTATGCTGGGATAACATGGATCACCAGGTTTCGCACAAACTTGTGGAACTCATGCCAGCTTGAGTGCATGCTGTCATTAAATCAAAAGACTTAAATTAATAGAAATTCAGATTTTTTTTATTTTTCAATAAAAATTTGAACTGAAAATGTTATGATGATAATATAAATGTGTAATTAAAATATCATTATTAAATTAGAAAAAGTAACCAAAGCCAAGCATTTATGGAACTTGTCTTGGGATTCACTTTATTTCTCTGACTTTTAATTAAATCAGAAAAAGACCCTTAAGCCAAGGGCACAAAAAGTCTTGCAGGAGAAGGTATTTTAGACAAGGGCCCAGATACAAGATGAATGTGTTGTGGATGCTGAGGAACAGCCGGTGGTACTGTGGTGCTCCTGGAGCCTGGCCCAGGCCTGTCTAATTACAGTGACGCTTCACTGAACACGCTAACACTCGTGGAGAAGAGAAACAGATTTTGTACATGGGACTTCGCCAGGATTCAAATAAGCAGACCATTGGAGGTGCTTCGCTTACCTGTAGAAAACAATTCATCTAGCTTTTCTCACTGGCAATAGTTTCTGCTTCTCAGTCACATCATACAGTTTACTCTTCAGTGACCTTCCCTGACCCTTTCTAATTTCCATGGCTGAGCGTACTGAAGTAACTGACTGTGCGGCTATAAACACACAAACAAATAACAGCCAAAATATTGAAGAACAGCAAAAGAGAGGAAAAAGTACATCCAGGAAATGTCAGATCTCAGCATACACAACCTCAATAACTTTCCCACAACTTAAAAATAAATACAGTACTGTGCAGAAGTCTAAGGCACATAAGATGCTTCTCAAAACATTTGTCTTAAGATGGTTATCTATATTTTAAGCTTTAGTATGTCAATAGGAAATATATATTTTAGACTTCCAAACATTTCTTTTGCAAATAGAATACAATAGAAGCACAGTGAGCCCTCCAACAGATGGCATGGTCCCCACAGAGCACCTCACTGAATATTGAGTCAGTGGAAGAAGAGACAGAAGCTACTGAGACAGCCAAAATAGATAGAAGAACTGGGGAAAAGTCTCCAAGAAGCTTGGAACATCCTATCTGCCAACAACCAAAAAAAACTGTATCCAAGTGTACCAAAGAGAATTGGTACGGTTTTGAAGCTAAAGGTGGTCACACCAAATATTGATTTAGCTTTTTTTATGTTTACTGAACTTTGTTTGACATTAATTGATAAATGAAAACTATATATGACATTATTTATGAAGACATCCTCACTATACAACATTTTCCCAAGTGCCTAAAGCTATTGCACAGTACTGTATAACCTTGACACTTCTGGCAAATCATGAAAATGCTGAAAATTCACTAACACAGAGCACTTTAAGATGTTGGAGTATACTGTTGCCAGCCTGGTCTAACGGTGCGTTCACATCAAGATTCTGACTTCTAAAAAACATTCACATCTTTCCAGACGATTTTTGTAGCAGCCTCAAGTGTTAAATAGTTAAAAATATTTATGCTTTATATGACATTTTATTATAGCCAGTTTACCTGGAGAACTTTCTTTATTCTTAAACATTTTTAAAATCACCTGCCTAAAATTGTGTAGGTCCCCCTTGTACCGACAAAACAGCAGCAACCTGCATCTTAGAATAGCATTTTGAGATGCTATTCCTCTCACCACAATTGTACAGAGTGGTTATCTGAGTTACCGTAGACTCGTAGGCCATTCTCTGTTCTTCTCTCTAATCAAACAGGCATTTTCATCCGCAAAACTGCTGCTCTGTGGATGTTTTTGGCACCATTCTGAGTAAATTCTAGAAACTGTTGTGTGTAAAAATCCCAGGAGATCAGAGGTTACAGAAACATTCAAACCAGCCCATCTGGCACCAACAATCATCCATGCTATTATCTAATCAGCCAATCATGTGGCAGCAATGCAGTGCATAAAATCATGCAGAAACTTGCCAGGAGCTTCAGTTAAAGTTCACATCAACCATCAGAATGAGCAAAAAATTCTGACAAAGTCTACGGTAACTCAGATAACCAACACATTCTCACACCCAACTCGTCACATATTGACGCTTTTGACAGGACCCCTTGGCGTCACATTTTAACGCCCTGGGTATACCTTTGGCGTCATTTTTCGACGCGTTGGGTAGTCTTAACCAAAACCACATTCAAAGGTGAGTTTAACAACTCTCCACGGCGTGCAAGTAAGCAGTTTAAGCGTTTTCTTAGGTACTGGTAACTAGAGCATGCTGGATAACGTATTTTTATCGGAGGTTTGTTGATGTTAATAAATATATATAATATGCTACGATTGTGTTCAATTAATCAAAGTTTTTTATATTTTTATTTTTATAATTTTGTTCAATTAATCAAAGTTTTTTATATTTTTATTTTTAAAATCCTCTATAGAAATCTATCGGACTACCCAACGCGTCGAAAAATGATGCCAAAGGTATACCCAGGGCGTTAAAATGTGACGCCAAGGGGTCCTGTCAAAAGCGTCAATATGTGACGAGTTGGGTGTGAGAATGTGTTGAGATAACCGCTCTGACAATTGTGTTGAGAAGAATAGCATCTCAGAGGGGGACCTATCCAATATTAGGCAGGTGGTTTTAAAATTGTGGCTGATCAGGGTATACAGGTTAATTAATTTAGTGATTAAATATTTTCCTGTCACCAACAACAAAGCAAAAGCCAAATAATCTGTTTTGGTTTTATGAGCATTGCCAGAGAAACAAATAATTTCTCAGTTTGAGGGTGTGAACAGCTCTGAAAAATAATCTCTGAATTGTCATTGCATAATTACAAAAAATCTGACACTATCAGACACCTCTCAGTTTGTTAAAGCATTCTGACCAGCCATAAACTCCAACATTGGCACAAACAATGGCATGAGTTTGTAAAGACACTATTTGTTTGTGGGGTGGGATTATTCGTGAAAGTTGTTTGAAAACAATCATTATTCTTTCAGTTCTGTTTGATTATGCTAGTGGCACAGAAATTACACACTTCAGCTTTAATAAGAAAGAGATTATGTGTGGAACAGACTGTTTAAAATCAGAACAGATTTGCAAAATTTTGCCAGGCATTCCATTTACATTAAGTATGGTGAATCTTCATCTTCTCACCAACAAGTCCCTTGACTGATAAGAGGCATGAGCATGCTGCCCATTGTCAGAAACTACCCACAATGTCAAAACAGCCCTGACATCATCTTTCCAAGCCCTGAATTATAAAGCCATAAAGATGTGTGCCACAATAAACCTGTACCCATCTGCTGATTTGTGGATCCAATTACTTTCATCTGTAATGGCTATGTTCAGTGCCATGATGTTCAGTCAATTGTTGGCAGCTCAACTCTTAAGGTGCACACAGTTTCCTATTTGTATCAAACATCAACGGTCACCAATTCGGACTGTGCCCCCAAAAGAGAACTCATCAAGTGCCTTCAACTCCCATATGACCACAGCCACAGGAAATAGAAGAGGTCCATCATTTTGTCGTTAGCTTAAGAATGCCATTGACATTTCACATTTATCTAAGAGTGGGTGCTTACACCTGCAGTGGTTTTGGTTGAGTGGCCCTCAGTAAAGTAACCCAGATGCATGCTGAATCCCTCTGTCAACACGGCCATGTGGGTGTAAGGGCACAAGGGAACCAGCTGACAGGTGCTGACAGATGGATTATCTTCTGAGCCAGCAGTGGCCCTGGCTTCTTTTAGAATCGACCTGGCAGGACAGAATAAACCAATCACAGCCACTGTGCATCCAAACACAAGGTGTGTCCCTTCCAAAACCCTGGCTCTGGTACCATGTTCCTGCTGCTGTGAAGCTACTGACTGTGATTAGCCACATCCCTTTGAGACAACACAGTTCAATGCAATTCCATGAATATGTGAGCATGCTAGCTGTTTTATGCCTCAGCGAGACATTTTAGCACCGCAAGGTTAAAGTCCAAATCCCTGCGAGCTGAAGCATGTCACGGTTGAAAAGACAATTCAATTAATTATACTTTATGAATGGTAGATGTTCACAGCAAGCATTGCACTTATGAATGATATTTGTCTTAATCTAAAGGTAAAGGTCCTCAACCTCGGGGAGAGATGTGCCTGGTTACCCTGTAGAAAGGTTTGTTGCTATCAATAGAACTTCATATATGGAATGAGGCCACAATACACAACCACTTTGCTAGAAGTGTTTTGTAAACCAAAATTAATCTAGTGTAAAACTTTCAAGTGTCATAGAAGCTTGATAAGGGAATAAGGCTGAACAATGCACTTGACGTTTTGTTAAATTAATTAGGTAGCGTGTTGGTATGAGCAAGAGACAGACATAGAGAGGCGTTTAATTTAAAAAAAATAATAACAAAAAAGGGGGAATAAAGTGTCCAAAGAGTGAAAGAGTCCAAAATAAAGATTGGTGCGATTGGGCTATTCGAAGGTTGGGGAGTGACAAGAGGGCTCATACCAGGTTAAAGGGGCGGGGTCAGTGAGACAAATGCACTTCCCTCCACAAGGCACAACTAGCGGCTTCCTTGGCGGCACAGCTTACCTAGGCAGCCCGGCATTCTGATCCGCTGGCCGTGACCACTGCTCCAGTTCTCCACATCTAACTCGCACCGAGGATTTCCAGGGAGCGGGTCTGGGAACACATCCAATTTGCGCCAAATACCCTACACGCTCTATTCCTGAACCTGCGAGGATGTCAGCAAATGTGCACAGGGACTAAAACCGACTTCACAAGGAGAGGCGCGCTGTATTTTAAGGCAGTGGTGATGAAGTTTATGAACTTCAGGTGCACCTCATGATGCGCTTCCAAACGGGAATAATTTCTCCTGCCCACTCCCATCGGGAGCCTAAGAAGGGTGGCTGATCCAAGGTGCATGGGCATCAATGACGTCAGCAGAGGAGGTAGTCACATCACAGTAGCTACTGGTTCTTTGGGGAACCACTTACAATACAATGGCCTACCCCATGTTCACTTCCAAAAGATTTTACAGACATTACAGATAAAATACAAACAGAAGCACAAAACGTTCAGCATCAAATTAAATAGGTTTCATTCCATAAAATTTCCCCTGTGCCTGTGGATAAACTAAAGAGCTTAACTTGCTAAATAAATAGAATTTGAAGGTTTCGGAAGTTTACAGATTTGTAGCACTATGGAATTTCAAGGTTGACCAGAGGTCAAAACACAAACAAAAAAGTAATGAGAAATCTCAAGCTGTAAACCAGTGGTGACCTCCCTTACGAGTACAGAGAGATTTACTGGGTCATCTCCACAGCATGTATTCCTACGATAAAAATAGAGATAGCAATAAAGTTAGTGACAAAACCAGAGGTAAATCACCCCCCGATTTGCCATCTTTTGCTGTGCAAAAACAAACCCATCGTTTGGGAAATGGTTTAAACACTAAAAAATAATTATTATTATTTTAAGTATTTAAAATAAATGAAATTCTCTTTTAAAGGTCTCAAAAAAGGATTAAATATCTTGTTTTAACTGTTTGGAGACTGGTTAATGTCAACATCTGACAAATACAAGGCAGTACATAACAGAAACAGCCTTTCCGTCTGACCTCAAATCATACACTGAGCAGTTCATTCCACCTACAAATTGTGGGTTGAAATTTAGTATTTTTTTTAAAGTGTTTTAAAATACTAATGAAAGGAGGTGGTCTTGTGGGTATGTTTGTGTTTATGCAAAACAAGCAGAAATAGATGCTGACAAGCTGCACCCCATAACCTTGAAGGTGGAAAATCACTGAGCGAAATTTGGACTAAACTAGACACACTGTTCCACACACAAAACAAGAAAAACAAACAAGAAAAAAAAGTTATATATATATACAGTATATATATATATATATATATATATATATATATATATATATATATATATATATATATATATATATATATATATACACACACACAGTGCTTCAGAGTTCAAAGAAACAAGGGTACAAGGTTAAAAAAGAAGGTTCTAGCAGGAGCAAAGTAGTGAATGAGTTCTTTACTCCAGGCTGTGCACAAGTTACTGAGTTACTTAATGAGTCAGGCTTAAACGAAAAAAAAAGCATTTCACCACAGATTGATTGCATTAGATCAGTGTTTCCCAAACTGGGGTACGCGTACTCCTGGAAGTACGTGAGGTGACAATGGGGGTATGCGAATAAATTCTGAGATTTACCATTCTTTCAATTTCATCATAGTCTAAAATAACATTCAAACCCAGTTCATGTATTTCTCACAGGCAAAAATAATTTTGTGTGCCCTCTAGTGTAGAAACACCAAAACGGTTGTGTCATAAAGGTCAGATAAATATACAATGAAATAACCCTATCTTTTGCAATAAAAGAAAATGCATCTACTCATGCATCGTGCGTCACATAAGTATCTCTTATCGCCAGCCCAGCACACTGCTAGGTGACGTAGCTTAGTGATAGAAAATAAAATTTATACTTCACTGTTTTACCAGACTCACACATGTCAGTTGTCCACAGTTTTATATTATTTGTATATAAGTTTAGATGCATAGGGAGGTTTGGTTCTGATGGTATAAGTTCAATTTTCACTCACCGCTAGAGACCTGTTTTTACATCGTTGCATTAGGCCTACGTTTTTTCAGCAGATGAGCTCAACCTTGCAAACAGTGTCAAATGTGACATAACAAAACACCTTGAGCTGACTGTGCAATTGCACAGATACTTACCCGCAATGCTCGAAGTCGGCCGACAATGCCGTACCTCCAATGATGCGCAATTCCAGGCACAGAATCGAATGCTATTCTTGCGTACTGCGAAGCAATGAGGGGGAGTTTTCAAGTTATGCAGTTATATCATATCTAGCATACCATCTCAATCAGTAAGCCATTTATTCAATATGTATCTGATTAATATAATGTACAAAACATGTACAAATATAACATGTTTAATAGAAGGGAGTTGTTTTAAAAAGTTAATTGTGTTAAATTTACAAATTTTCAAAATACCTTGTGTTATCTATGCTTTAGAGAGGGGGTACGCGAAAGGATGTTGAATGTGTGGAGGGGTGCGCCACTGTAAAAAGCTTGGGAACCACTGTATTAGATGGAAAATAGGAGGAACATGATTTTTTTCAATTATCTACAGTGAGCTAGTGGTTGCATCTCTGCACGTTCTCAGGGGCCCTGGCAAACACTGGTGCACTTGAGAGATGTAGTATCCTCATCTTGTGGATGATCCATCATGCTATATGCTGTGCTGCTTCCAATTTTTTTTTCTGGCAGAACAAGGAAGGAAGAGGGAAAAAAATATCATAGTAACAACAAAAACTCTGTTTCGCTTTATATCTCAAACCGGTTGTGTGCCGCAGCAGTGATATAGCCAACAATATTACTGCCTCCTCAGAAGGAGAGCTTGCGCTTTTGGCTCTGACGTACCCGCAGAGCCCAAAAAGCAGTGCATGGCAGGCCTTAAGCCATGAATCTGCTCCATCAGAAAATTGAATGAGGACCGAGGCTTAGGTGTTCTCCAGTGGATTCGTTTAACCCTTGGTGAGCCAACGCACTCTGCTGCTGGAGCTCAGTGATGTTATCATCAAGGGGTTAATTTAGACGGCAAAAGGGAACTATGTTGCTCCTGTTTGTGGACAAGCAAAGCTTTATAGTAAGGTGAAATCAGACACTGCCTGTGTTCCAATATATGGACGTCAATGATAAAAAGAACTTCTTTTGTTGTCTCATGTTTTTCAGTGTTTTAGCTGCTCTGAACACCAGCTCTAGGGTCCTTATTGTCCCGAATGCAATACCATAATTTATCACAGTCAGAGAGGCAGCTTCCTCTCGGCCATTACGCTTGCTTCCTTAAACTTGATGTGATAAGGCCTTGTTAGCTCATGGGGGGTTGAGCTGAATCCAAGGCCTATCTCACATCCAATTCAGGAAATTTTAATAGTCAAAGGGGCTTCTGTCACGGACACTTGAACCTGAACCTGCTTTCTTGCCTTGAGAGCCCAACAGGCTGTTTGAGCTTTTTATTTTGAAAGAACGATTGAATGCTGAGAGGACTCTTTCACAAATTCACACTTCCAATTTCAAGAGATTTTCAAATGAAACCTATGCAAATATTGGGACCTCTTCAGCTGTAGTCACTAGCTTCCAACTGAACACTGATATTAAGGAAGAAACAGATTAAGCAAGATTTAATGTTTTGAAAATCTAAATGTGCTGGGACAGAATGTTTCGCATTAGCAGATGGAGAGAGACTGAACCACACTGTCATGCTCTGGCATGTCTGAGAGGAGAGAACCAAACAAATACACAATGGGCCTCATGTAAAACAATAAGGATGAAAATAATCTTGCATTCATTTCTCATAAGGATTTAAGATTGCTTGAGTGGTTTTTATGGATTTCTCTAAAACAGACAGGTGTGATTTGAAACAATGTATTCTCAGTGCAGTCAAAGAGAAACCGTCAGGCTAAATTCAGTTTTGCTCATTGTTAAGTGGCCCATTGAACATTTATAACGCAACAAAAATAAACTCCAGATTCTGACTAAATACATCTTCAGACCCTGTGCCATAGGCAACTCTTGCTTCATTGCATTTCACTTTTATATTTACATTCATTGTTTTCTTTTTGGAGCCGCAACCGTCAAATGGAGTAAATATTTATAACTAGCCTCTCATTATGCACTTAAAATGGTCTCTTGTAATGGAGGGAAAACACAGAATAAAAAACAGTGCTGATAACGCTTAGCCAGCAGGACTCTTCATTATCCAACAGAGGAGCATTTGTTGCAGTGTCAATTATCAGGTACACCATTCATTAGCACTGGATACCATGGCTTTTAATGAGCAAACCACAGGAAGACACAGATATGTGCAAACTGCTAGAGCACATGCCATGTGGAACTGTGCGAGTACAACAAACTCAATTATGGTAAAAGTACTGCACATGCATTGAAATGAGGTTTGGAGCACACACAGAAATCCTAACAAGCCTAAATAACACTGTGAGAAGAGGACACAGTCTATATGTAGATGTCACAATTATATGAAATCCATGATGTGAGATATCCAGACCAGAAGGAAAAGAATATAAAAGTTACTAGAAAGCACTACTTATAAATCACATTATGACAAGCCAGCATTTTATATGCCAATTAGCCTTTTTCCACCGACATGGTTCGGATGCGGGCAAGTGTGAATTCACGAACTGTTCCAAGAATTTCCATAGCAGAAAAGGCCATTCCGGGGCCGAAAACATGGTTCCGCACTAGCCCCAAAAGCTTACTGGTCTCTACGCAGGAACCGATTACGTCAGGGGACGGAGGGCGGGAAAATGTCTCGTCACCATGGAAAAGTTTTCCCAAACAACAACAGTAGCTACCGTCTGCAGCAAGGAGTACTTCTCCGCTCTATAACAACAATAAAAAAAACACAAAATTATCAGACATCAAAAGCGTTCAGGTAGCACAACGAAATGAGAGCTCTACTTGCGATATAGTAATTACGAAGATCCGAGATAAACTAGAGCAGTAGTTCTCAACCCTCTTCGTGGAGGCCCCCCAACACTACACATTTTGGATATCTTCTTAATCAAATACACCTGATTCAACTCATCAGCTCACCAAGGGCCTCCAGGAACAGGATTGGGAACCACTGAACTAGAGACATCGCAAAGGAAAAAAATTCTCTATGGGACTCAAGATACAGTATGAAATGATGCCTGCCGCCTTCAATCAGACAAATTACCAAATCATAAACAAATTGAAAAACACTTAAGGGAATGCAGGGACCATTTGAAGGACATAAGCAAAAACAACTGTGGATGGAGAAACAAAGTTTTGAACACCGAACAGCCTGCTCTGAATTCAGCCAGTAATGCTTGTGATAAACAGTGTATCGCCAGATCCCTCTGCAGCTGATCTCAGTAAGTTGTTATATTCACCAACTTAATTAGCTTTTCTTACACTGTTGTAATTTTGTGCATTGTTTTGTTCTGTAAGGGGATTTTTGACCAGCTACTCAATAAGTTTGAAAGATTGCGGCTGTCTGTTAAGTAAAAGTTGAGTAGGATTCTCAATCAATAAAATGATATGCTATGGCAAAAATCCAAATACAACCATCTGCTACACCAATATTAATAATGATTCCTCTTTAACAGTTTACAGAACTTAGCAAGTTAAGCCATAGTTCATACAATATAATGTAATTATATTACCTGTGATCTTTAGCGTAGATGTAGTCTCTGCCAATCTTGTTGAGCAATGTAACAATTATGGATTGCATAAATCCGTAGGTTTAAATATGTCCTCAAAAACAAGAGGGAAAGCTGTATACAAACACACTGTGAAGTGCCATGCTTGTTTATGTTTGAGGTAGTCACGTGAAATTACCATGTAGACAGTAACACATTTGTCGCCGTTCAGCACAATACCACCAATCAGCCTCAAGGAACATTAACAAGTAGGCTCTGATAAACATATATTTCAAACACACACAAAAAGAGATCTCCACATGAAAATCCTCTAAAGATGCACAAGGACAATCCAAGGTGCTTCTCACAAAGTATGACAAATACTTCAGAGTGGAGAGCATCAAGAGACATGGTAACCTCCAACTAAAATTACACAGCATGTAAGTTTGACATACAGTACGTAGCAACATGATTGTATGGATTTTGTATCCATGCATTTAAGACATTTTAAGGGAATATTCTGGGTTCAACAGAAGATAGGCTCAATCGAAAGCATTGTAGCATAATGTTAATTTCCACAAAAGTTAATTTTGACTTGTCCCTTCTTTTCTTTTAAAAAAATAAATAAAAAAAGTAAAAATAAAGTGAGGCACTTATAATGGAAGAGAATGCGGCTAATTTTTGGAGGATTTAAAGACAGAAATGTGAAGCTTATAATTTTATAAAAGCACTCACATGAATTATTCTGTTAAAGCTTGTGTATTATTAAAAGAATTTCACCCAAATATTAAAATTCTTTCATCATTTACTCACCCTCTTGCCATTTAAGATGTGTATGACTTTCTTTCTTCTGCTAAACACAAACAAATATTTTTAGAATGATATCTCTGCTCTGTAGGTCCATACAATGCAAGTGAATGGTGATCAGGCCTTTCAAGCTCCAAAAAGGTGATAAAGTCAGCATTAAAGTAATCCATATGATTCCAGTGGTTAATCAATGTCTTCTGAAACAATCCAGTTGGTTTTGGGTGAGAACAGTCCAAAACATAACTCCTTTTTCAATGTAAATTTTGCCATTGCAGTCTCTAGGTACGATAATGATTTCAAGCTCGATTACACTTCCTAGTGCTTGACGTATGCGCAGAGTGCTAGATGGCACTATGGGAAGTGTAATTGATAGTAAACATTCAACTACCATTCATCATGCATCAATCCTTCAGTAGAAAACCTTGTAATATGTATTTGTTAATTTGAGGAAATATCACTGGTAAAAATAATACAATCATTTTACTTAACTTTCAAAGCTGGTGTTCCCAGCATGCACTGAGCTTGACTAATTAATGAGATTGCATTGTTTCACTGTCTGCAAGTTATTTACACCATTTTAATGTTAATTTTGTTATTACGTTTGTTAACTCTTGTTTGTGCAGTCTGAAGTTCAGTTTCTACTCAAAATTACCTATTCATGATCAATAAATGATATGTTGATTGACACCATTGTTGTGTTTTGTGCTCCAAGTGTCAAGGTCTGCGTGCACAGCTCTTGTTTCTACAACCAGTAATGCAAGATGAAGATGTCTAAAACACAGGGAAAGTTTTTTTAAAAAAAAAATCTAAATGTGACATGTTCTAATAACATGTTCATTTAAATTTTACTAAGTTTAAGTACCATGTTTATCATATTTGTAAGTTAACATTACTTTATTTACTAACATGTTTAAGTTACATTTACTTACTCATTTTAAGTCATGAAGATAAATAGATGTTACTTAATATTATACATAAAGATTTACTTGCAAAAATATTAAGTAAATCTTACTAGTCATTATTTTCAGAGTATTCCCTCATTTTCAAGCAAATATATTGGGATAAATCTGTATCCTTCTCTTTGTTAAATCTTCTTGGTATGTTAGTAATGGACAGCCATTGAATCATCAAACCACTGACATCTGCCAACCACACACTCTATTTCGCTCATTCCACTGTTTTATAGGAAATCAATTTCTTGCTTCATTTTACCTAAAAAATCTGTCACAAATGCATTTCACACTTGTTCAGAGCTACCCTCCCCATTTTCATTTTAGTTCTTTAGCTCTATCGAAAACCCAGAGACTAGCGATTATGTGCAATTTAAATGGCCACTCCCTACCCACCAAAAAGAGCAAGAAAGTTCATGGCTGTCACAGAGCAAGAAGAGCTGTTTCATCGTGGTTGAGTTTAGGGTGAGATGTTTTACTCAGACAAATGCTTGTAGCCTTTCATAGTAAAGAAAAGAGTGGAGGGAAATGTATATTAGTATCTTATTAAAATACAAATATCTATACACAACAGGTATCCTTCACTACAAGCATTTTTTTTTCCAAATGTAACAGCAAGGCTTTCCTCTACTGCTGAGTAAAAGGTTCAGATGACAATAGTTTCCTTCTCGTATAAAGGTTGAATACAGAATGCCTCATTCTCAGTATACACTGAGAATGCATTCTGTATTCAACATTTATTCATAAAAGGACATCTGCCAAGGAAAAGAGCTGCATAATAAAAGGCATGCTATAATTGCTGTATGTTTAGAAATCTAATTTGCTCAGATATTTTCAAGTTGCACAGCTGTATGGCCGATTGAAACAGTTTAGGATTGTTTAAAAAAAATAAAAAATAATCATTTTCAAACGCAGCATGGGATATTTAAAAAAACAAACAAACAAAAAAAAAAAACTTTCCTTAATTCTTACTTTGATAAATTTTTTTCAACAGTAAACAAAAATGTATCAGCCTTAACTATCATTGATCTTGGCTCATTTTTGAGTCACGTTTTATTTTCTTGAAACTGACAACATGCCTTACAGTCTGTATTTTGCTCTCTAACGTGGAGTAAGTCCTTCCAAATCAGGTATTTAATGGCACTGGTCGGCAAACGAGCTTAAAAGAAAAGTATTTTAAAAATGCAATTCACCATGGTGGATATGTGGATTGGGTTTCCACCGCTCGACGTAATGGCTTGTTGAATTAAACGTATATGTGTCGAGCTGTTGCTGGAACAAAAAGCACACAGAGGCACAGACGACCAAACTTAGTTAATTACAATGCGATAATAACGTCATTACAACGGGTGAATAACAGCAATTGCTTCAACCACCAGAACTGTCAACGACTGCGTTCTAATGACTGTCGCTACTGCTACTATACAAAGATGGTTGGGCACAAAACCTAGTGAACTGCCTACATAAACAGCTTTTTGGGGAATTCCGAGTGAGCTCGCGCCAGTGATTCTAGACACAGCCCAAACCAGTGTTGCCAGATGTACGATAATTATCGTATTTGTACGATAATTTTGACCTCTGTACGATGTACGATCAATAATGAAAAAAATCCCATAATGTACGATAATTTCAGAGTTTTCAGTTGTTCGTCCAAACACACATCCTACCGCTTCTCTCTCAGACCCCGAATCATTCGCAGGCAAGCACGTATACACACACACACACACACACACACACACACACACACACACACACTAGGGTGACCACTTGTCCCGCTTTACGTTGTACTGTACAGCAATTTTACCCTTTGTCCCGCCTCACGCAAATTGAGCATCTGTCCCGCTTTTTCATTGGACCCTGCCTAAATACACGGATGCGTCCATAGGCGTACTGTTAACTTATGCCCAATAGTTCAGAGGAGAGCAAAAAATGCGGTAGTCGATAGGCTGAGTCGTCGTACGTCAATCAAACTGTTGACTGGTGCACGAACGCCTCCTCAACGTTGTCAACAATCTCAAATTGGAGGGTGCGCTGTTCGGTCGGTTAAGCAGCCATGGCCAGTGCGGCCACGAAAAAGAGAAGATGCACTTTTAATAGCGAATGGACCGCAAGATACTCTTGGTTAAGACCTGTAGATGGCGAAGCAGAGAGAGCTTTTTGTATTTATGCAAAAGCAGTTTTTCTGTGGGACATGTTGCATGTGAGTACCACAGAAAAAAAGCACATCATCAAGAAACATGCAAATCAGTGCAATCGTTTTTCAATAAACCAAATGACCCACAGGCTGACAAAGTTTCGGCAGCAGAAGTGACAAGCGTTTATCATGCCGTACATCACACACATTCATATCGCTCTACCGACTGCAGTAACAAGTTAGCCCCAGTAATTTTTCCAGATTCTGAAATAGCTAAGAAAATGTCGTGTGGCCGCACCAAAGCAACATCTATTGTAACAGATGTCCTCGCTCCGGTCTCAGTGGAAAAATGAGTGTTTTGTCTTTTATAGGCCTAGGCCTATGCCTTAAGCTGTAGAAACTTTGGGTGATATTTTGGGTCAGGTAGTGTCTTAATCTTTTAGTTGGTGGGTTTAAAAAATGTTTCTGGGTAAATTAGATAGACAATATATCTTAAGTTTAAAGTTATTACGTCTGTCCCACATTGTCCCTCTTTACCATGCTACTTGTCCCACATTTTGTCTGACTGGAGGTGGTCACCCTAACACACACACACACAGCACAAGTGGATGTGGCATCCGATGATGACAGCGACTTAGAGATCGAATTTGAATCTTTTTTTGTGTTGTGCACTTTTTTCTTTTTTGTGCACTTTTTTTCGGCATATCTTTTGCACTTTGGAAAAAAAAAGTTATTCAGACTTCCTCCAGTTAATGTGAGCGTATTATACAGGTTGTTCAAATTAGCTGTAAAATTATTTGGAAAATAAAATTGTTGGAAAATAACTATATTTTATGCGTTTGGTTTGTGTACGATAATTTTTTTTAAAAAACGATAATTTTGAGGTTTTGGTACGATACTTCGACATTTCTAATCTGGCAACACTGGCCCAAACCAAAACATCGGAGTTTTCATTCATGTTTTCTGTCCGTTCCGGGCGGCTCCCTATTCCATAGTAGCCTGTATATCACAAAAACGGGACTGACAAAATCTTATGTATCTAATCTAGTTTCGTCTATAAAATAAAGTTAAAACTAAAAACAGCGTACCTGTATACTGCACAAGGAACATTGTCCAGGGTATTCGGTTAAAAAAAGACGCCTGATAAAGTCCCGCAGGGCTCTGGCAGTGGACGGTATTCCGGTCTGAGAGCTGTGTTGCTTTTGTCTAAGGCTCTGCTGCGTTTATAACTGCTTTCAAGTGTGTGTGTGTGTGTGTGTGTGTGTGAGAGAGAGAGAGAGAGAGAGAGAGAGAGAGAGAGAGAGAGAGAGAGAAGGAGGTGCATCCACAGACACGCGCACGACACAATGCGATCAGAACGCTGTCATTATAATCACCAAGGTAGGCGTGTGATATCTCTCACGCGCTTGGTTGACGGTTATTGACGGTTGATTTTCGAACTACGTTTGAAGCAGCCAGCCTCCACGCTAACGGTTCCAACCAGTCACTCATTCATAAAATGCGCAGATTTGTCGTTGCAAGTGATACTGCGGGTGTGAAGATTAAGGTGATCTGTGTTTATTAAGGTTAACATAAATTAAAAATAACTCACTTGAGCATTTAATTAGTCCCCCCACAAAATGTATCATGATAAGGATTATATCAAATTACATTAGTTGCTACAATAGCTACAACTGTTGTCATTAATGTAGCTAATACTGTACAATAATTGTTCTTAGTATGGTATTTGTGGGTAAAATTTGGTTTACATGGTTATTTCCAGACTAATGTAGCCTATGCACAGATAAATAGAAGTTTTTTCTGAGTGCAATAAATAAGCAATCCTCACATGCCTTTCCTTATCAATGTGGTGAGAATTTTTTGAGAATTGAAATGACAATTCCGGGTTCAATTTAAGTTAAGGTCAATAGACAGCATTTGTGGCATAATGTTGATTACCACAAACATACATTTCAACTCGTCCCTCTTTTTCTTAAAAAAAGTAAAGATCTGGGTTGCAGTGAGGCACTTACAATGCAAGTGAATGGGGAAACTTTTTGAAGGGTTTAAAAAGGCAGAAATCTGAAGCTCATAGTTTTATAAAATGACTTACTTTACATTCTTCTGTTAAAACTTGTGTATAATTTGAGCAGTTAAATCGGGGGCCTGGGTAGATCAGTGAGTAAAGACGCTGACTACAACCCTTGGAGTTCGCAAGTTAGAATCCAGGGCATGCTGAGTGACTACAGCCAGGTCTCCTAAGCAACCAAATTGGCCCATTTGCTAGGGAGGGTAGATTCACATGGGGTAACCACCTCGTCGTTGTTATAATGTGGTTCGCTATTAGTGGGTTGCGTAGTGAGTTGTGCGTGTATACTGCGGTGGATGGCGTGAAGCTTCCATATGCGCCATGTCTCCACGGTAACGCGCTCAAAAAGCCACGTGATAAGATGGCCTCAGAAGCGGAGGCAACTGAGATTCATCCTCCGCCACCCGGATTGAGGCGAGTCACAACGCCACCACGAGGACTTAGGGCACATTGGGAATTTGGCATTCCAAATTGGGAAGAAAATGGGGAGAAAAGAAAATTAGTTTGCACTGCGGTTTAACGGGATTACAGGGTTTACATCATTATGTCGTCATGGCAACAAAGTAAAAAATATTGGATATAACTTTAAGATGTGTTTCGAGTGATCCGATCACAAGTCGTCAGCACTAAATACAAGTCTAAATGGGTTTTAAAACGTTTTGAGATCAGATCACAAAAACCAGGTAGTCAGAAATGCATGTGACCACATCACATTTGTGGTGTCTACAGTAATCTGTCCTGAATACATCCCGCACTTGTCAATCAACCGCTGCGCTAAAACAAGAGTTTAAACTTTGCCAGTTATGTAATGCTTTAAGAGGATATAACCGTCCGATCTGAAAATTTGAAAAGGCGGATGCATACACAAGCACAAGAACGTCACAGATCTCCTTCAGTGTGTCTGATATCAACATGCAGGGACACAGAATAAAGGAACACACATCAGAAGCTCAGTTAACAAAGGTACTCAAAACAAAACTCAAAAAACAAAACAAAGGATAATTTTGAGAAACAGCACAGCAGTTTTGTTTGTGGTTTCATTGTCTTTTCTGGCACTTTCCCCGTTTATCCTCGTGCAGTAACACAATGATCTAGTGACCAAAATATGTGAGTGGAGTGGAGTGGCAGCGGAGCGAGGAGTGAAGCGGCATGATTTTGCCAGGAGCGAGGGTGGGATTCAAAAAAATCAGAGCGTCATTGTTTTCTCTCACTCCAAGAGCTCTTCACTATTGCTCTATCATGGGCAAAATATCTGTTAACGGACCTTAATGCAATAATTCACAACGTGTTAAGCAGTGTTAAACACTATTGGCATGAAGAAAAGATGGAACTTCTGATATAACCAGAAAGAATGCGATAAAAAAAAAAAAAAATATATATATATACACTAATTTAAAATCTAGCAGCACTTGGTAATGTTCGACCTCCAGCGCGAAGGTTGCTTTCGCTTTCTGTTTTCACATGCCCTATTACTGAGTTAAGCTTGCGGTAAAGCTTGCCTTAACTACATGCTTGTGTCTCGTCTCTTTATTCTTACGTCAACTGGCATATAGCGAAAATTAATGAAGGGATGGCAAAGGAGAACACGGGTGGGGAGGTGACTGCCAAGATCAAATGTTTGTTGTGAAATCCTAAAAAAAGTGTCCAAAAAACACGATGATAATCTGTTCACATGTGGAGAGAAAATCTAAAGGTCAGTAACACATATATCCCCTATTAAATATTTTTAATAATCATATCAACATTCTAATCTAATGCATCTCAATCTTAACTGTAGGCTATTATGTCCTGCATTTAATAGAATTTAACTTTTAATGATACAAAACACCAACTGAACTAATCAACATGTTATAATTGCATAGTTTGAATTTAATCGATTAACAACTAAATATATTTTAGTGCCGTTGGCTAATTTATGCGTTATAAATTTGCAGATGAAGAAGCTAAGCAAATGCGAATAGAGGGAAAAAAGTGTAGAACATTCTGAGAATAATTTTTTTTTTTTGTGCACAGAATTATAGGGCAAGGTTAATTAAAAGAAGTGCAATAATATAAAATAATAAGCAATAATTAGGCAATAATACATAGGCCTAACCAGGGACGTCGTTAGGCCTATTTTAGGGGGGCTGAAGCTACCCCAAAATGTTCCTAAGCCCCCCTAAATGATAATAAGAACAACAATAACAATTCGATTTATCAATAACCGTATCCTCATTCATATTTAGAATTAGACGCAACAAATGATATATATCCAGCTACAAAAAATAGCCGAAAAGTCGGAAGTTGGACAGAAGTACAAAGAGTCGTTGTGCTACCAAGATGATGCACCGCACCGTCTCGTTGCATTGGTGTGAACTGCGGCAGCTTTCAGAGCGTTGCAGACCGGAGCGCTGCACGTAACTGGAGGATTCATCTCGTCTCGTCGTTACTCTAGTTTGGTCTGATGTTGATCTCGCTATGCACCCTCCCGCCCACACACACCGATACACACACCGATACACACACTATGCACCCTCCCGCCCACACACACCGATATACACACCGATACACACACTATGCACCCTCCCGCCCACACACACCGATACACACACCGATACACACGCTCCCCCCGCACACACGCCGATGCACACGCTAACGGTGAAAGGAAGATTGGTAAGTGTAGTGATACAGAGTGAAACTGTAAGTTGTTTTTAATTACCTGCTTACCTTTAGCTACGTTTTCTTGAGGTAAAGGAAAGGGGATATTTTGGTTTGCTATGGAAAACTGTAGTCTAGCTAGAGTGAACAAGCAAAATACAAGAAATGGTTAACTTAGCAAGCTAATCACAACTCTTTATTCTTTGCCAATAATATAACCTCTCTCTATAATAGGCATATAAAACAATATCAATCCCCATAGATTGTTGTTGTCACTGAAAACTAAATGTCATAGGGTCCCTGTTAATGCTATTACCGTTGTATCCTTCAATTCATTGAGCAGATAAGATGGATATTCGAAGATATTTTAGCAGAGAGAAAGAGAAGCAGCCGCAGGAGATTGGCAGGCCAGTTGATTAGGGAGCCGGTGTGATTGAGGTCAGTAATGGTCTATAGGTCTAAGGATTGTTTTGTTTTCTTCTAACAATAAGCATTTGTTGGCAGGTATAGGCACTATGCATAGCCTAAACTAAATTATTTCATTTTATTTATTATATATGCTAGCTATACCAATTTAACTTTCTGCATTCATTGGCTGTGATAAATTAAATAAATACGTAGATGTTACCTAAATGTAGGCTAAAGATGAGCAAATGCCCACAGATACACATGTGAAACTAAAATGAAAACAACCCTTTTTGATGCTTCCACCAATGAAGTAGACAATAAACAAAAAGTAACTGTTGACTGTGGTTTTGAAAATGATTTCATTCTTAATTTTCCTTTATTTGAATACTGCCTTTTTGTTGTTGATTTATATCATACATTGTATACATCATTTGGCAGAATAAATCATCTTTAATTGAGAAACGCTCAAACCTGTGTTGTCAAATTTCACTATGACCTTAAAATTCTGGTTCTTGGGTTAAACTGTATGCAAGCCAAACTACACAGCGAAATTACACACTGATTGAACCAATCCACAGCGCAGTTACAGTAATTAAATAGCATTCTGTGGACAACTTATCTTATATAGAGAGGAATTAGATATAGTATGCTATTACTTTATCATACATTTACATGAGCAGACAGATAGCATTTAAGTCATTGCTTATAGAATAACTCATCAGGAGCAAAGTCTGGCCTAAGTAAATTCCCCCATGCAGCTTTGATGTGTCTAAAAGCTAACATTACAGTAACTTTTCTTTAACAGAGTAGAAATGGAAGAAGAGGATATGTCTGTCACATTTTACTTGTTAACATCTTGGTTTCTTGACTGGTTGTTGACGTAAGTGTAGCTCTAGATGTGAGTGCAAAGATTTTGCAAAAGCAAGTTACAAATACCCTGGGGGCTAAGCCCCCCCCCCCCCCCCCCGTCTTCCAATCCTAGTGACGTCCCTGGGCCTAACAATGTTTTTTTTTTTTTTGTGTGTGTTATTTATTCATTTGATTTAATTTAATGTTTTGTTTTTGTTCTAGTAATGTATTCAATTGATCAAACCCAGAGAATGTTGCTGATATGTTTCAAAAGTAAGGTATACAAATTATTTTATTTAGTCTTGGGCTAATGTTAATCTTCTAATAAAGCGCATTGTAGCTTTTCTTCTAGTATTGTGTACTTATTTTTCATTTAAAGGAGACCTATTATTCCCCTTTTTACAAGATGTAATATGACAATGAATATGAGAATATGAGGTGTCCCCAGAATGTGTCAGTGAAGTTTCAGCTCAAAATACCTCACGGATCCTTTATTATATGTTGTAAATGCCTATTTTTGAGTGGAATCAAAAACATACTGTTTTCGTGCATGTCTCTTTAAATCTAAATGAGCTGCTGCTCCCTGCCCCAACAAAGCTCTGGTCTCCACGAATATAATCAGAGACAATGGTAACTTTATGCAGAGTTTACACTATATGAATTTAAGCCTGATTTTTGCTCGCTGACAGTTTTGTGGAGCTCGCCGACAAAAGCCTGAAATTGTATAAAACGAACGTAATGTATGAATTATCAAAGACGCTATCTGAGAGAAGCGCTGATGTGTCGCCGATGTAAGTGAGATATCTATAATGTTAAATATCGGGACCTGTCTGCGATTCCAAATCATGCAATGTGAAATATGTTTTGACTGAATACAACTGCAGCGTTGGCCTACAGCCAATGAGAGAGCATGAAACGGGGCACGGGAAGTTACAGTGTAACAAAGTTGATGTACCTGAAACAGAACATAGAACTAGCATGGCTGCGGTATCAAGAAAGACTCATTAGACTGAAGAAATGGAGGAAAAATTAGTGGAACATTGGCAGGAGCACCAGTGCCTATTTGATGTTTCCTCTGAACTGTACCGCAACCGGGTGGAGAAAGAGAAGAGTTGGAGAGAAATTGCCAATTCTCTTGGACAGTCAGGTAAGCAAATAGGTAGATTTTTCAATAGAAGGTACATATTGTAACCAATAAAATATATGATGCCTTGAGGCTTTTAAAAACATACACACGTTTTTGTATGTTTTGGGGCACATTTCCTTCAAAAACAAAACTTGTCCACTGCATCTTCAGTGGCTCTGATGCCGCCGGGAGTACATGAAGACTTTTATGTTCACTTTTACAGCCAACAACAGAAAACTTATGACGCTTACGAAGCTGAGAAATGATTCTTCTCACTGTATCTGCTCCAGTGCGGGGAAATAAAATGGGGACTATGTGTAGATCACTCAGGGGAGGATCTTTGATAATAGGGTTGAGTCCGTCACCAGTTGTGGGCGAGGCCTGCTCTAATGTGACGTCATGTTAGAGCAGAAATGAAAACCATTCATTTTTACATTTTCGTTTTTAATTAATAGAAATATAAGAAAGAGGAGTGGGTGGACTTTTAACATTGTAGGGTGGTTGTATACACACTGCCGACTCACATTTATGTACAAACACCATGTAAATGTGAATTTTGCATAATAGGTCCCCATTAATACACCTTCTGCATGGAAGGTTGTGATATTAAAAAGCATACTGAAATAACTTTACAGTGGAGAGGTAGTTAGGGGCTAATTTTGCCATGGAGCGAACACGGAGCGGGGTTTCTCTAACCCAGGAGCACGGAGCGAGCGAGGAGCGGGAACGGAGTGATTAAAGAATGCTTTGAGCGTGGAGGGGAAATTGATGCTGCTCCACTCCACACACATACTCTGGTAGTGACTGATATGTCATCATGAAATCAGACACCCTCCCCTCGAAATCCAAGCACAAGTGGTCACAAGAACATCAATGCGTCTCGCCTGACCACACGTTATCAGATCAAAAGAGACACATCTTAATACCAGGTATAAATGGGGCCAAGTAGTTAGTAAGCGATTTTACCACACTAAAATCATGTTAACAAGCACATTGTTTACGTCTTGTAAATTGACTTTTGAAACATTTTGAAAGTGCCATCCTTTTTTTTTTTTTAAGAAAAGAAGGAACAAGTCAAAAGTCGTTTATGTTGTAATCAACATCATGCCACAAATGCTGTCGATTGAGCTTAACTTGTATTGAACCCGGAATATTCCTTTAAGGTTGACAAAATGACATCAAACAGTGACTACGTTTATATGGACACAAGAAAACTTCACTCTTCACTCCTGTTTACATGCGGCTCATTCAGTAATTAGGCTCATTTGTAATTTCCATGCAACGCTTATGTAAATAACAAACATGGCATCCGAGGAAGACTTAACTATTTTATTCTCCGTTTATTCACCCTATTATGTAAAACCTGGGATTCCCCCAATATTCTAGCAAGCACATACGCGAATGAAAGGGGCAGTCGATATTTTACTTTGCCGATAATAAATGGGTATAGTCTGTAGTGTGTGCTTTTCCCACTGTGCTCTGAGACATGTTGAATTCTTTCCACGGTGTTGACTTGTTGTTTTGCTCCATCATTTGCCATTTGTTATTCGGTATGTTAACGCCACTTATGTGTATACATGACCACATAAGCCGCATTCTCACGTAAAAAATGAGGTGTGTAAAACCTCTTTCTCTCATTCCTTTAAGCAGCATTAGGAAATTGGCATTCTCATTTAGATGACGTTGCAGAACACCACACACTGGTGTGGAAGTTTTCTTCCAAAGAGAACAATTTCAATTTTATATTCCTCTTCCTTTTTATTTTTTTTTAAACAAACTGGACTACTATAAACTAATCTGCCATTCAGTTTTCTTTGCGTGAATCATTTTTGTCAATGAAATGAAACTGATACAAGTAATAAATATGACAGTATATGCAGTATTCTAGGAGTCCAGGGGAGGTTAAATAAACATTTAGCTTGCTGAAATTCTAGATGAACTTTAACACTTCCATGTTTGCTGCTCAGTATCTCAAGCCTGAGCTGTGTGGAATAGCCAGGGTTACTTTCATAGCTAAGAGAATCAGAAACATTTAACAGATGTCTTAACACACTCTGGAGGAATTTACAGTTCTGCTGTGCATGACTGTTAAGGAAAGAAGTGAAGACTGGTGCTGTGAGCGCAGTATTTGATATTACAACGGTCTTATTAAAGGGTGACAAGAGTGTGGGTGCAATTTGTGGCCTGCTACAGCTGCTGTGTTTATCAAAAATCTGATAAATGCTCTGCAGAAGAATGAATCAAGTCTTTATATCATTGTTCTGCATTCAGGGACACTTAGCATAATGAAGCCAATTCAAGAATGTAGAAATGTCAAATTTAAAATGTGTTTTTTTAAAGCTACGGTAATTCAAGTGAATTGCGTAGGAGTATATTTATATATTTTGATGTTGTGTTAAATTAATTAGCTTATTTTGGCACACCACCCAAACCATACATTGACTTGTCTTATTGCCAATGGTTTGGCATTTTTTGACAATTGTCTTCACATAATTCAGTGGCTCTTTTCCTCTGGAAATATTTGATGTGCATGGATGCAAACATTGACATTTTTACTATGAATCATTTATCTAGACATACTTAAAATTGTCCACTCAGAATATTCAGAGCCCAAAAGGACATACAAATAGCCATCAAGCTGATTTTTCAGAGGAAAAAAATGAACAATTTACATTTTCAGCACTCATTTATAAACAGTTTTCATGCAATTAGGGAAATAAAAGCGGTATGGTGCTGTTTTGGTTGGGTTGCAATATTCCTTTTTAATACAAAATGCTGTCCCTGAGTCATGTCTGCTGCAAAGCAATTACATATCACAGCATCAAAGTGACACATTAAAAGCACCGAAAATATGGACTTTGATATGTTACTCTAATATGCTATTAAACCTACGTGAAAAACAATAGTTCTTAAAGAGAATGTTTAACATAAATGCTTTCTTGTATGTCACAGCTCTTATCTTATCTGCATTAAGGGAAATCAAAGACTGTCTGAGCAGTGCAATTTCCTTTGATTTACTCTTATCGAACAGACGTTTCCCCATCCAAATTTCAAAACACAACACATCGTGTATTAAACTCCTACCTAGAGGTACAATTACCACTAATGTTTTGATAGTATTTGGCCTTTACTTTTATGTCATAGTTTAATAAAAGAAAAGTGAGGCTCTCACTCTGTTCCCCCAGCTGCCAGCTATCCTTTATTTGTTGGTAAATTAAGCTGTAGGTGTTTGACAGATGATGCACCTTTACAAAGGTGAGCAAGTTCTCCCCTCTCATGGATGTCAGCCATGGCCCAGGATGGAGCGGTTTGCCCTTGACTAAAAAACAGCAAATGTATGAACATGCATTTTTATCACGACATCTAATTTTTCTTAATAATTTTCATTGTCACTTGTGTACATTTAGAGCAGACATGGGCAAAATAAGGCCCCAGGGCCGGAACCGGCCCATGGACCATCTCAATCCGGCCCGCAACATTCTCAAAGCGAAGCAAAACGACCCCCCCAAAAAAATCTATAAACTGCAGCACTAAGATAATGAATCTCCAGTCGAATTACTACAATGAGTCTCTACTGCTATTTAAGTCGATTCCAACAGAGGGCGCTGTCTACATTTAGATTGGACTAAAGGCCTCAAGTTGGATCTTGCTCACCTCAAGTTGGTGGCTGTGATGACAGAATCAGTTAGGATGAATGCATAAAAAAAAGAAAAGTTGACTCTGAATTTCGCATTTTTTAACCAAGAACGGACAATAAAATATTTCGTCACAAGTGTTGGTTCAAAGGTGGTATGTTTGATATGCCAAGAGAGTATCGCGGTATTCAAGGAATACAAAATCAAGAGACATTTTTTGACCAAGCATGCCAACTATGCCACAAACTTTTCATCTGGGGAAAGAGACGAAAAAGCCCTGAAACTTTCTTCCAACTTCTGCCAGGCAGAATATTTTTACAAAGCAGTTGACCATCCAAGAATCGGCAACGAAAGTTCTACACAAGCTCACGATTCAGAGCAAGCCTTTCTCTGATGGTGAATTTTTGAAAGACTGAATGTTAGAGGTGGCAAGCATAATGTGCCCTGACAAAAAAGATCAGTTCGAAAATGTCCTCTCCCCTTTCATTCGATAGTGAGAAATCGCCCCCAGATGTGCAGCTAGAACTGATTGATATCCAGTGCAACCCTGCTCTCAAAAAATGTTCACTATATCCACACTGGACAACTTCTATGGCTCACTGAAGGAAACACAGCAGGGCGCCAAACAAGCTAGAACCGCTGTCTTCAGGGGTCTCGTTTTACAATCCTTAAAATTAATTCTGAAGATAAATGTATTATGTCTCAGTGGGAAATTTATTGCATTCATGCTAGAAGCAGGTGAGATTTGTGCTTTGTACAAAAGCTGGGGTGTTTCCGGGGAGGCAAAATCTTTGAAAGTTGTAGGTGGTTGTGTAGAGGTGTGCAAGATGACCGAATGCCAATTTTCTACCAACGGCATTACATCTAACTGACCAATAAATCTGGATGCATTAGGATAGCTGAAAACAGCGTGAATTTTCACTTTATCCCTCAAGGACTTCAGCACACTGTGTTCCAATTCACAATGTGGTTATCCAGGCGTCTGGCTTCACAGAAGCTGTAGAGGTTTTATGGTAATAGCAAGTTTGAAGCTTTTTAACAGAGCTTTAGAGTATTGGCAAGCAGGATCACAATTCTGTGCCATTTGGCGTTTTGGCCACTTAAAAACCAGACAAATAAAACGCAGACTCAGATGTTGTTTTTCAACACTATCTCATGAAGGTAATGAACTGAGACTTCAATGTAAAAGCAAAAAGACCTAAATTAATTGTATGCCTTCAATCATGCAAAAGAAAATGGAAAATGGTCACTTTGCAGACCTCATGCATCTGTTATTTTATACAAATATTTCAACAAGACCAATTAAGGTGACTTTTTTTAATAACTACATTCCGACAGCAGCAAAAACAGCTCAGCACCCCTCACCCCACGGGGAACAAGTGTCCTTCAACTTCTGATGCAAAACGAATTAACAAGGTGTTAAGCTGAATTCTCTAGCCTCCAGCATTTCCATAAGTTTAAGGAAACAGCAACACGGCCATTTAGAATGAAGGGCAACAGAGTCAACTGAGAGAGAGAGGCTAGCCACCCAATATGCTTTAGAATCATAGTCAATGTTGTCAACTGAATTTGTAATACATTTGTGTGATAAATGTAAAGTTCTTCATAAGTTGCCGGGGCTCCTCGTGATGGCAACTAGGTGGGAACTGTGCAAATTGCTTCAACCAGGATCCAATTTCAATTGCTTGAATTTCCCTGAAAATAATTTAATGTGCCGTTGTGATTAAAGTGTCCTATCTTACTTGAGGTTAATGCAGTCAAATGCGGTCCAACCAGACATAGCTATTTGAATGCTGTCAGTCTGAAATTTTAACTAAATCAATCTACATGTTAATTTTTTTACTCTAAAAATGTATAATTAGTCGCAGAGAACAGAGAAAAAAAAAACAAGATAGATTAAGAAATGTCTCAAGCTGAATTCAAACTTGCATCACCTACATGAGTGGCTGACCTCAATGTACGAGGCTCTGTAAACTTTCTGAAGAAGAAATATCACATAATAGGGTGTCACAAGAACCGGGACTTTGGTACCAAATTGATATTCCAATAACACAAACTCAATTCTGTACCTGTACATTAATCTGTACTTAACACATGCACACACTGGATAAGCTGGTGAGAACACAGGTGTGGCAGCGGGGGCGTGGTCATGTGTCCGTCTGGAGAGAGAAAGAGCGGTGAGGGCGCTTACACCTGAGCTAAATTATGCCTGTTTATTAACACCTGTTTTTGATTTCAGTGATCACGAGGAGAGCGGCATAAAAGGGCGACATAGCCAGCAGTTCGGGAAAGAGAGACCTTGAAGCCGACAGTATATTCATGTTTTGTTGTGCAGAAGTATAGAAAATATAAACCCACCTCAAATCTGCTTTGCTGTCTCCTGACCCTTCCATTGAACTACTTTACAACAGGTAAAGGTGTTTACATGCCATGAGAAATTACACTATTTGCACTAAAATATCCAGTGAGTGGCAGTTCTGCAGACAGAAATGCCTTGCTGATTAGAGAGTTCAACTGAGAATAGCTAGTCTGGTTCGAGCTGACAGAAAGGCTATGGTAACTCAGATACAATGTAAGTGATCTGAATAGCATCTCAGAATGCACAACATATCAAACCTTGAGGCGGATGGGCTTCAACAGCAGAAGACCACCTCGTGTTCCTAATAAAGTGCTCAGTGAGTATGTATAGGCTGTTTCCATTTCTAGAAGTTAATTAGTAACAGATCAATATATTGGCCAGGTCGAATAATCAGCCGTAATCAGGCATTTTTGCCTAAAATAACAGTGTTCCCCTTGTGTCAGTTCCAAACTGTACTGACAGTCTTGTAAGTTTAAAAGTTTTTAGTACATTTTGAGTAAACTTTATTCTGTATTTTATTTGCCGTTATTAAACTGCATTACATATACCAGCATTATACCATACATACTGCTATATAGATATCTGCATCCAGCACTGAAAATCCTTTGTCAGTCAAGCACTAAAGTTAATATACATCAGTTCTTATAGTTCTTAGCATGTTGTGTAGTTGGCATCACCTTGAGAAAGTACTGAAAAAAACATTCCTGGATCAGTTTGGCTGTCCTTGATTATGGGAAATAAGGAAGTCACCAGTCAGTTCTGCTGCTGTGCGCTGGGCTTGATAAGGGGATCATGGAAGAAAAGCCTCTGAGTAAATGAGGCAATCTGCCCCCATACAGCTGCAGCAGGACAGTGCGGTGTAGACTGGCCACCTGTAGGGAGGGCAGAGCGTTGTGACAGCCCAGACACCTGCCTCTAAATTCAACATGAGCCAGCCAACCTGCACAGCCCACACAGAGTTTAATAAGATAGGGCACACTCATCTTCCACCCGCTCCTCATTCAAGAAACTAAAGACTTTGTTTTTCTCATAGTTGCCCAGCTCAATTCTCCCAAGTGAAATCTCCGGCGACTGAAGACCTGTCCGTCAAGTTGAATGTCATATGTCAAAATTGATTTAAGATGTATTTGAATTTGAAAAAAATGACACCGATTGTAAATAAATAATTGTGCACTTGCTCATAATTTATGTTTTTAACATTAAACTGATTAAAAATAAGAATTAAAAGCTTTTATCTCACAGAGACACCTTAAAAAAAAAAAAAGTTTAAACAAGGTTTACTCAAGAGATTGTTGAAACAGTGTTTCCATCTGGCCACCTGGCATTTCCTACAAAAGCCCCGCTGTTGTTTTTGCAATTTATTCTGTAAAATGGACTAGTCCTCAGTTCACTGGCATAAACATTTGGGTAAATTATACTCTCTAATAACAGACTAAACCCTGTATTTTTCTCTTGGCTCACACAAACACCAACTAAAGCAGTATTACCCTCACCTTTCAGCTTAATATCCCAGAACTTGATAAAAGGTGCTGGTGAGCTCTGAATTTAAAAACTCCTGTCATTTAGAAAACGCAAACAACACCTGAAAAAGAGGCGCTCAAGAATATGTTTCCACTTGTTCGTGACAGAGTAAATGCCAAAGAACTCGAGAAGAAACACAGCAAACCTTTTATTATTGAGAAGCTGCCTCTCACGGGGACACTGACGGCCTTATCAGGTGTGCGGAGGAGATCTTGCCAACAAATCCTTTTTCTGCTGTGAGACCTATACTCTGCCTGTGAATGAGAAGCTTAAAGGGTCTCTCTGATGGTAAATCAACCCAAAACAGAACTTCCACCAGTACAATGCATCTCAACTTACCTACAGCTTGGCCAAATCTGTAGTCCTTGAACATCGTGTGTTAACAAGACTTTGGGTCTGGACACTCAATCTCTCAGCGACACGGACCTGTTAAGAAAACAATACATGTTTAGCACCTTTTTACACGTTAAGGGACACTGAGACATCTCAATTAGGAATGTAAAAAATGACACATTTTCATAATCGCTTAGTCGTTCAGTTGTTTGAACGACTAGTCGGTGTTAAAGACAAAAATTATAGGCTTCATTATGGTCAAGTGACCCCGATTAGACACGTTTCAGAGGGATTTATGGATGCTACGGGCAGCACTTTAATCTTTACACAGCAAATACAGGAACATTCCTCAAGCAGTGAATTTAACGTCAGATAGCGATCGTCTTGAAATGTAGCCTATTGTTGATGCAGTGCTTTAATGGCTGTTAAAGCATCGGTGCATAAATGGACTAAACTTTAAGCATTAAAGAGACAAACATTCTTTCAGAGGGTTTTACTGTGCTGATTATTATTAATTTTTTAGCACAGCAAGCTATAATCACATAAAAATGCCCTCCAAGAAGTTGCGTCTCTCAACTAATTTGAGAAATGTGTCTCCCATTAAAACCACCACCACTAACAATATTAATGTTTGTAGTCAATCCCACTAATCGACTAGTCAGTTGTTGGATGACTAATTGATTGATTGAACCACTCTAGCACATTCCTAATCTCAATGCGAGTCAAACTTTTTATAAAAATAAAAAAATAAAAGTAAGAAATGCTATATTTCAATGGCAAAAAAGGCACAAAGGTCCAGTTAACTGCAACAATTTCCACCAGCATAGTGAAGTTTTGGGAGAAAGAAATCTAAACTTGTCAATAAATTTAATTTAATTAATAAATTAAAATAAAACTTCAAATCTGGCACAGCACATCTTGATCATCATATGTATGTGAACCGAGTCAGAGACAATTTAGCTCAAGTCGGACCACTTGTATTAAAATGAATGGGAGAAATTGACAACACCCAATGCCATATAGAAATGGAAATCCCGCCTTACAGATAAAAGAGCCATCTCCTTTTAAATACAGACATCACCTGTCAATCAACTTGAGAACGTGCATGCACATAAGCTAGACCACAAGCACAATGTATGACACCATTGTTGTCAGATTTGACCTAATTATTTGAAATAAGTTCTTTGATCATAACCTTCACCAAACTTTTGGAGATTTCAGTCTTTCCTCATTCAAGTAGATAGAAGCTCTACTTTCATGCCCATTGTATCCACAGAAAATAGCTGCCCTGGAACATTCCAAAGATGGACTCCAAATGGACTGACTGGCTTTAAATGAGATGAGAAGCACAGTGGTATGAAACATTTTCAGCAATTAACGACTTGTGTTGTTTAGACTACTTGTATGTTTTGTTTTCGGTGTTTTTTTAATAATTTTTGGAGCCCGACAGATCTTGTTCCTATTCACTTTCACTGAATGGAAATAAGCAGCCAGGACAGTCTGCAAAATGTGTTTTGTGTTCCACTATTAAGGAAATAAAATGTTTCCAATCCTTTAAGATTTGAAATTTGAATCTGAAAGCCACTCATACCATTATGGGTGATTAAATTACTTTATTTTTTCAATTTAATAGTGAAAGCCAAAGAATCATGGGACAAGAATCTGTTTTTCAAGCCTATCAGTACAGTTATATGGTGACAACCTGTTTAGAAGTATGCTAAATATACTTCCCAAACTAATTTATAAAATACATAAAACAAGAAAAATATCAATTAATCACAGCATCCAGTACATCTTTAATATCTTTTTTTTTTCTTTAAAGAATTGCAAATCACACATCCAGGTTTCACTTATCTATAACTGACATGACTCAAATCATGAGTGCACTCTTTCATCACTTTAGCTCAAGAATGCTTTGATTCACAAATGAATAGTGAGAGAGTTGTTCTGGAAACATGTTAATTAAATTATGATATCAAGACTCCTGTCTTTAACAATAAAAAGCTACCATGTCTATACAGGATTGAGCAATAACTGCTTCCTTGTAATATGGTCAGTTGATAAATCATCTATTTCCTGAGAGGGCTTGAGGACATATTTCCTCAAATAGCCGTATGTCCCAGAGTCACCTGCCAATTCCTCTATGACCCCTTTGTCCACAAGGTAGTAATGAACTCTAACCTCTTGGCATTTGTCACAGTCACAGTTGCCCCAAAATCTCAGGCTGCCCAAACATAAATGACCCCTTTTTCAAATATTTTCTTATTTTAACTCTCATACTCTCATGCAAGTTAAAGCTCTCCATGTAATGTGTTTGGTTTTTCTGACATCGGTTTGACTGACATGTCTTAACTGGCTTCTACATGACTCGACTCCATTACTGGACAAATTGGAAAAAAAGATAAAAAGATAATAATATCTTTTCATTTAGAGAGACATATTAAAATAATAGTCATATAATTTCACACCGTGGCTAATATTTTCTTTCTCTATTTTTATGATTATTTTCCTCATGCACAGGAGCGTTTTTCTGCTGACGTGAAGTCAAATGTGTTCAGCGTTTCTACAGTTTGAGACGCACATCAGCCTGTTGTCCTCCTCCAGAAAACGGCAACACGAGGCTGTTTAAATGTGATTCTGAAGAGAGAAGCTTCTCTCAGTGGGCAATCGAGACTTGAAGCGAGGAATTCCGCATGCTGCTTTTACCAGTGTGAGGTATACAACCCGCTGTAGCCACAGATTAGGACATCGCAAACTGTCGGGAACAATTTAAATCTCCATGGCAGTGAAGCACTTTTCGAATCACATCATCAGAATGGCATAACACTACACATGTTATTTTATTCTTTATTATTAAACAAAAATATTGTACATCTGTTTCGTCAAGCTGTACACTTGTGGCATCAACTAAAGGTGTTGCTGACACTTTAGTGTTAATATTGTGGCCGACAATTTTTGAATATGTCTGACACTGGGAACGGAAAATGGAAACCCTGCTGTGGAGTGATGTGTTGGTGTCAGCATTGTCCCGGCATCGCATTGTGTTTCCTTAAAGCAATGTATCCTGGTCCTCAAAGTTCAACATTTTTTAACTTTGACCCCATTTCTGCTGACCTTTCGAAGTGTCAGCGCATGATTACTGGGCAATTTGCATATACTTAAAATCTGTCTTTGCAATGACAGGTCAAACTAAACACCGTAGTGGCTTTCAAAAATGTTTTACCTCACTAATGATGTCTTTTAGAGCACAAAGCAACAAGTATTTTAAAACTGTCAAATTCTATGAAGAGATTTTGAATGTTTCATAATTTATTTTTAATTATAAATATTTACCTTATTGTTTCCGAGCATCCAGAGACTTTATAAAACAACTTAAAATATACCAAGAACAACTTTAATGTAAATAAGTCTTGTTACTTTCTCCGATGAACGTATTAAAGCAATTACCAGGACTCTCTTCTCTAAATATCATGTTTTCAATGTTTACTGTGCACACATGATGCATTCTCGCCCCTCCTTTGCACTTTCTGCAATGCTTGTAATGTGGAGGGCAAAGCGGTGCTTGACACTGACATTTAACGGAGCATTGATGCCCCAATGTGAGTCATGTGGAAGCCAATATAGTAGAGTAGGGCTTTGGAGAGAGGGCATTTGGTTGAAAAGATGGGGGCAGTCTAATTAAATACCTAATTTGGTTGGTAATCAAAATCTAGTTCTTATTCAGTACAGATGCAGACAGAACACACACACACACACACACACACACACACACACACACACACACAAAATGCAATAAGCACATCAAAACCACCTAAACTTTTCCGTTGTCATGACAATCAGCTAAACTTGGCATTAAATTAATAAAATGCATTCTTATTTTCGACAATCTTATTTCCTGTCTAATAAGCATGAAATCAACAATCAACTGCGTAAAAACATCTTTACACTTTGGGACATGGGGCACATGGCATGCATTGCATAATAAATTACAAGCTATAGGTTTAGGAGAGAAAACAAAGACAGCTAATTTTACAATTTATGCAACAAATGTGAACAGGTAATAATTAAATAATACAATTTATTCCTGATTAGTCATTACTGTTCGGTTGAAATCTGCCATTATCTCATTACAACTGATTGCTGAAGATAGTGAATGAAATTAGAAAATAAGTTTTCAAGTCATTGTTCATTCTTTCTTGCTTAAAATTACAAGAAGAAACATTAATGTTATCATTAAGGAATCAGAATCGTTAAGTCGTAAACCAGAATGGTTAAAATCCTTACGTTTCCCATTCCTAATGGATGCAGTGCTAAGCCTAATGTTAGTTAGAATCATTAAGTGAATGTAAACAGACTGGGAAAAAAAAAAAAAGGGATTTGTGTAAAAATATCAGATCTGTGCATTAGACTCTGCATTAAATGCAGCCTAAGCTTCTAAACCTAGACTCCTAAACCACTGGATACGGTTCAGTCTTACTCTGAGATTGAGCCTTGAAGGAAAGGAACATGATTGGTTGAAGCCGTCAGAACTGACACAAAAGCATTAGAAAAAAATCCCTCCTTATGATTAACACCAATGGAATGTCTAGTTCTCAAGTATGCCTATAGCTTGCAGGGCTGTTAGCAAAGTGTTTGAAGTTATGAGGCATAAAAGACTGCATTTGGGCAAAATAGACATTAAAAATGCAATTGAATTCATCTGAGGTGAGATTTCAGTCAGTGGCCACACAAAAACGCTTCAGTAATAGCACTGGCCAGAACGAAGCAGCCATCATCTTCCCAGCCATTAAACGACGGATACATTCCGTTTGAGGGTATATTTACTCAACATGATTGGAATTGGACAAGAAATGAGGTGCGTTTAACTTGTGCATTATTTTTAAAAGACATTGTGCATGTCTTTTGTCTCATCTCCAGAGAATACATCATTTCAACCCAACAAAAATAGAAACCTAATGTCCAAATTTACTTTGCCCCTTGCTTGAACCTATAGACATAATATGTGGTTAGGACAGTATTATATTCTCTTACAAAGATTTTTGCAATACTGCACTGCAGGGCATTTACCTGTATCTGTAATGTTTTGGCCTGCATAAGCCATAATTATTAATAATTCATTTAAAATTCTAATAATGATTTGAGGATTAATCTAGAGTAGTTTGAGATAGAAATCACAATGCATCTGTGAATCATTATTTATTCCCAGCCCTGACACGCAGTGCTACAATGACACGAAATGCAGAGAAGTTTGTTAAATGTTCTTTCTCACTTTGCTTGAACATTACACTTCAAGCTCCATTCACTCAAACTCACCCAGACATGGGAGACTGGAAACATTTATATTTTTACATTTACATTTACGCATTTGGCAGACATTTTTAACCAAAGTGACTTACAGTGCATTCAGTGCATGCATTTTATCAGATTGTGTGTTCCATGGGAATCGAACTCATGATTTTGGCTTTGCTAGCGCCATGCTATACTAGCTGAGCTACAGGAACCCTAACTTGAAACGCAAACTTATGCAAAGAAATTTCGTACTCTGCTGCGTACAAGAGTTCAAGCTTGGTGAACTCTGACCTGCGAATCTGTATGACGAGAGGACATGTGACCAATAAAAGATCGAAAACTCACATGCTGACCTCTTGGCTCAGTACGAACAATACATATTTCAAAGCTGTGTATTGTTGCAGGAAAGTGATTAGAGAATATAAGTTAACATTTTATATATATAATAGTATTTGCTATTTATTATGTGTTATTTTCTTACACCAGAAACCTTTCCCCATGACATCATATCCTAGTCTGTTGCATTGTCCGAACAAAAATTTGAGTGCTCAAAGCCTAGTGTTGCCGGCCCTTTAGACAATGAAAAAAAATCTCGCAAATTATCATATCACATTCATGTCACATTCATGGTCTCGGTAGATATCTTAAATGTGGGTCAGACATACCAACAACCTAAAATTTTGCAGAACAGGCCAAACCTCATATGTTGGCTTGGTCTCCAGAAGAGCAAGAGAGCAAGAAAAGAGTTCACAAGATTTTGTTTTTTTTCATGTAATACTGGAAGCATATTCAATGTATTTTCTGTTGAACTGTGTAGAAAGGAAAGCTTTTAGCCTTTCTCAAACATTGTTGCTGATCGTAATGTCTGCTAAGTGGTGCTTGCATCTGTGTTTCATGACGGAGGCTAACAATGGTATGGGAACTTAATAAGTGGCTTAAAATTGCAGGCATCTAAAAGTATCGGAAAGGACTTATGTCTAAAATGAGTGAAAAAGAGCTATGTTTAATGTGGAGCTTTGGGTTTTTTAAAGGGTTAGTTCACTCAAAAATGAAAATCCTGTCATTATTTATTGTGCCAAACCCGTAGAATTTTCTCTCTTCTGTTGTGCACACAGCTGCTGTTTTTCATGAAACAAAATAAAACCTGAATTATACAACTCATCCACTATATTCCAATTCTTCTGAAGTCATATGCTAGCTTTGTGTGATAAACAGATCAAAATGTAAGCCACTCTTGACTTACTGTAGTATGGGCTCATTATATGATAGTTCTATGACACTTTTATGGCACCTTTTTGCAGCTTGATAGACTATGTTCTTTCTACGCTTTCCTTGTGTTTAACACAGCAGCAGATATACTCCGAAATGACACCTTTTGTGTTCCATGGAAGAAAGAAAGACATACAAGTTTGAAAAATTAGTGAGTAAATAAGTAACTGAATTTTTATTGTTGTGTGAACTACACGTTTAAGGAAATTTTTGGGCTCAGATACAGTAATACAGGCCAATCATATTTAAATATATAGATAGTATGATAAGGGCTGCATGGACTAGTTGACTATAACTAATGTAGTCGACACTGTCAGCCTGAAGCCGACTAGTCGCTTTCCATGTGATTTACAAAGCGCATCTGTAGGAAGTGGTGGTAGCGTAGTGGCTAGAGCACAGGGCTGCTAATCAGAATCAGGCTGCTTTGGATAAAAGCGTCTGCCAAATGCATAAATGTAAATGTAGGAAATACAGTGGGTGGCGGATTTCCGAAACATATGATGACATGGGAAGACCCATTCACATTAATAAGGAAAGCTTTACCTGATTTCTTAGGGTTAAGTTTAGAGGTTTTTAGTTTCTCTGACCAATTAGGTAGAGCTTTACTGGTGAATAGTACTGAATTGTCCAGTCATTGTCTCAACACTAAAAGCGAAATGGCACAAATGTACTATCATACAGATGACTCGGATGTTAAAGTAACCTCCAATATATGCAAAGTGGACTTCAAAACAGAAAGACTACTGCTATGCAAAGTACACAAAAAGGCACCTGCTAGCGCTGATTAGTGATTTTCAACATGATCAGTACAACTTTGTGTGTTTGGACATCTGGCCTGGTTGCATTTGGTTCCTTGAAGAACACGATTTGGCGACAATTAGAAAAGTGCTTCAAGTTTAAGAGTATGACATGACAGAATCATCCCATCCTGCATGCTAGATCAAGTGTCTGCCCATAATCATATGTACAAGCAGTTGCAAGAGGAAGGGGAATCGCCTGCAGCCGTGTGAGGTGTAAACACATATGTACAGTTTGCTAGTGGTTATTTTTTTATTTTATTGAGCAATTTTGTTCTTCCGATTTTAAAACAAAAGTTGAAGCAACGTCACAAAAATGAGTTCTGATTGGTAGGACAGTAAAGATGTCCAGTATGTCAGTAGATTCTGAACGTTTCTCTACAATATTCCTGGGAAAGTACACTTCCAATCCAAATCACAGTGCTGCCGCATGCATGAGCTCACATTCAGTATAGAACTCACTGATGTAACAGCTGTTCCGGGCAGGTGTGAGATTCCAACAGTACTTGTGGAACAGACAATCAGAGTGGACATATACACTAAACACTGTGATGAGATAGAAATCAATCATCAGAATGGAATTGACAAATCAACTATTAAAAATCAGTATACTTGCAACCCCTGTGGAAAGGCTCATTAAAACGCAAAGCTGACCTCTCCTCGTGAAGCCACCTACTATCTAGTGTGCACACACTGGCATCCTCGCAGGTCCAGGAACTTAGCGAGAAGGGTCTGAAGCAAGTTAGATGCAACACTGGGGATTGGAGCATGCATTGCTGCAAACGTGCCAGTATGCCCCGCCATTCTCCTCATATGCCACTGCCCCGGGCAAGCCGAACGATTCAGGGAAGAATGCACGTTAAGCATGTTCAACCGGATTTGGCAATGCAGTGGCCAAGCACTCGCATCTGCATTCATGTACTTGCATAGAGTATGTTTTGGCTTTTACTCTCTCTTCACTCCCCATTCAACATGAAGGCACAATAGCCTCCATTATTTTGGAAATTTCCCCCCATGGACACCATTTTATGTTTCTTACTATTTCAAACAAATGCCTCTCTGAGGCCTGATGCCACACCCACTGGGACCCACTATTGCTCAGCCAGCCACATGGAAGAAGGTGAAGAAGCCTCTCTTCTTTATATTTGCTCATTTGCAGATGAGTGCCAGTTTTACAAATCAAAGTTAACACTTTATACTATTGAAAATAGTATAAATTATGCATTAAACAATAAACAAATGTAACAAATGTATGCACATATGCAATATAATATCATATTTATTGATGGAATAAACTGATTTGTAAATTGTTTATAAAATGTTACTAAAAAGTAAAATATTATTTGTAAAATGTATATTATCTTGATGTACCTATAGTTAAAAGATCCCCTGTAAAATTAGCTTGAGAGAATTGCTTTCATATGAAAGCAAAATGGAGATTTGTAACTGGAACATACCCAGATGTATCGATATTGAATCAAATTAAAATCATTTTTGATTCAAATCAAGAGCTTGTGAATCAGAATTGAATCGGGAAATCTGTATCCACCCTAATAGATAAATAGATCAAAAGGTTTTTTCATCTAATTTTTTTTTTTTAAATTAAACATGACTTGAATGCTTAGCACATAATTCTTCCAGCCATGTGAAGCATTAAGGTGCAGGACCACTGTGCCACAGAGATCAGTGGGCCTCTGATGAACAGGGCCTTATCAGACAGAGTAAGCAGCAGGAGATTAGGAGATGAGGAGATTACAAATCAGCCCATCTAACACCATTCATTTTCACCACGACACACTGTACAGCTCAAAAACAGCCACAAAATCCACAGCTAAAACCAGTGATGGTTATTTAATGAACAAATAAGCAGTCAAAATAAGCATAAAAAATAAGCTAAAGCACACCATTTATAATAAGTATTGTAGTTAAGTATACAAGATGCAATTCTTTAAATTACATAACACACACCACACCACACACACACACACACACACACACAGGGTACTTTTGGCAAAAGGTGCTGTGCTCCAGGAGTAAATCATTATTAAGATCAGCATTATTTTAACAGACTGGGTGCTACAGCATTTGTTACCATAGGAATCAACCCAGCAGCCGGGCCTCTGATGAGGAATTGCCTCCTAAATGGACTTTTTATCTGCGGTTATTATCCTCATGTGTCACTGTCATAGAAACAACACACTGCAGTGACGAAAAGGACACACAGCGTATAAGAAAATTGTTTAGAACAGGGATTATCATCACCTGCAATGTGCTTTCCAATTGCGTGAAAGAGATGACATCTCTGGAGACTACCCTGATCTCACAACACTGTACAGCTGAGCAGCACACTTATAAAATTCAGATAACATATTCTTGCTTTCAAGGGTGATATTTGGGTCAATGATTGCCATATCTTATTCCAAGAAGTTTGCATCAAGCCACAGAAATCCCTTACAAATTGTATCACTGTGTAAAATTCATAACACATAATGTATGTTGGATACTGAAGACATTATCCAAACACAAGCAAACTGTAAATACACTATGGAACTTTGGAAAAGAATGATGAAAAACACAGAAAAAGAGATTGCGTATAGTTAAGTATGCACTAAATTGACAAAAGTTTTACCACTAAAGGTACCTTACACATCCATGCGGACAGTTTTTATTAAATACATTTCAATGTAACAATACAATTACAGGTTAAGCTCATTCAACAGCATTTGAAATATAATGTTGATTATAAAAAATAATTTCAACTTCTTGCTCATTTATTAAAAAAAAAATTGTTTCTGTAAAGCATAGACAATGGAAGCGAATGGGACAAGTCCACATGTAAAGGTAGCCAGATAGTTGTGCAGTGTGTAAACCTCACTCCCCTGGCCTCAAGAGGTGCACTAGTGACTGGCACTAGAGGCTGTAACCTTTAGCCTTCTTGTTAGTGCGCCTGCCTCCCATGCTGGCTAACGCAGGTTTGAATCCCGCTCGGAGCGGGTTGAGCAAGACCAGTTTAAGGGGTGTCGTGACCCGGATGGGAGTAAGGTTTAGGGGGTGAGTGTAAAAATAGCCAGCTGGTAGGTAGCAGTGCAGTGTGTAAACCTCACTCAACTGGCCTCAAGAAGCACACTAGTCACTGAAGATAGGGGCAGTAGCCTTTAGCCTCCTCATTAGCGCCGGCCTTCCATGCGGTCTAATGCTGGTTTGAATCCCGCTTTTCTACACTTGTGTCATTTTGAAGTGCAAGTTATGTTTACACCTAAAATTCACCATAAAATAAAAAGTGTACTTCAATGTGGAATGTTGGACACTTCCTGCATTCAACAGTCATGGAATGTTGGGATGGTATTGCGCAGGTGATGAGCAGTGCCTGGTTTCCTCCAGACATGACACTTGGAATTGAGGCCAAACAGTTCAATCTTCATTTCATTAGACCAGAGAATCTTTTTTTCGCATAGTCTGACAGCTCTTTAGGTGAGAGAGGCTTCTGTCTGGCCACACTGTCATAAAGCGCAGATTGGTGGAGTGTTGCAGTGATGGTTTTGCTTCTATAAGTTTCTCCCATTTCCAAACATGATCTCTGGAGCTCAACCAGTGTGACAATCGGGTTCTTGATCATCTCTCTTCCCCAGATCCTTCTCCCCCGACTGCTCGGTTTGGCTGTGTGGCCAGCTGTAGGAAGAGTCCTGGTTGTTCCAAACTTCTTCCATTTAAGAATTATGGAGGCATTTGTGCTCTTGGGAACCTTCGTTGCAGCCAAAAACATTTTTTAGCCTTCCCCAAATCTGTGCCTCAACACAATCCTGTCTCTGAGCTTGCTTTGACCTCATGGCTTGGTTTTTGCTCTGATCTGGATTTTCTGCTGTTATACCTTATACAGACCAGTGTGTGCCTTTCCAAATCTTGTCTAATTAATTGAAACTGCCACATGTGTACTCCAATCAATGTATAGAAACATCTCAAAGATAATCCAGAGAAATGGGAAGCACCTGAGCTAAATTTCAAGTGTCATAGCAAAGGAATACTGATAGTGAAATAGTGATAATTAATTTTTTTCTTTTTAATAAATTTGCAAAGTTATAAAAAATCTGTTTTTTGCCTTGTCATTATGGGGTATGGAATGTAGACTAGGGCTGCAACTGTATGAGATTATATCAGAAAATATCACAGTTTCCCAGTAACACGGTATATGGTATTACACAATTACAATTATCTGTGAAAACAGAAGGGTTATTTTTAATTTTTTTTTTTTAGCAAACACTTTTATATTAGATTATTATCATTGAACTTGAAACCATTTTTTTTTATTGAAGTATGTGTAAATAAATAAAATAAATAGAAAAAATAAGAAAACGAACAGAATTATATTAATAAACCAAATTATAAACAAGATAAAAAAATTGCATGCAAATATAACATGTTGTAACTAAAGCATGTTAGTTTGTATGTTAGCATAGAATGTTAAATTATAATTTCAGCTGTGTGAGCTTTTAAAGTAATGTCCTATGATTATTAACAATTAACATATACTGTAGGTGCACAACTGCTCCGGTCTGTACATTTAACTCGGTGGTTCTCAACTAGTTTTGCTTCAGGACAGATTTTACATTGGAAATCAAGTGGCGACACACCATAGTAAAAGCAAAACCTGTATTTAATGTATCCTGGGTGACATTTCCTTTTATGTTGCATATATTTGTTCATGGTTTTCCAGTACAAGGACATGCAAATTACATAATTTTTGTTGTTGATGTCAACAACAAAATCTACAGGAAGTTTTCTCTCCCCCTTTTAAAAACTGGGGAGAATATTTACTTATATGACCCCATTATTATCCTGTTTGTTTCCTAATGTCAAACCTCATTCAAACAGAACACACATATTACACAGGAGGAAAGGCTCCTTACCATGGTCTAGTCTTGAATAATAGTAATAATAATAACAAATGATAGTATTTATGAAAAATATATATTAGCTGAAACACATCTTGAAACTTTAACTATAACTGCCACTGTTGATATAAAATTAGGTATTATATATTCTACCTTCAGATTATTTTATGTGAAACTCTAACATTTTGTCAAAATATAACAATTACTTTTACTTGTAAAATCATGAAACAAATTTGTAAAGGTGATGAGGTGTAATGATTTTTTTTTTTAGCGCATAACACAGTGTTGCTCTTCTCTTCCTCAGTGCTGTTTGGCATGTCAGGGATGCCTACTGTTCGAGAGGTTCAATAGTAATGCTTTAAACTAGAAAAGTGTCACTAGAATTGAAATTGGTCACATCAGTTTTGAGGTCTGCGCTCCGCATTATCGAGGGAAGCCCAGTTGTTGCACGTGCGCACCAGACAGAAGAGTAGATCATGATTGCGAGCTTGTTACACTCATGAGAAAGTGCAAATAAGAAGCCTTTAGCTGTTTACGAGATTATCATTAAATCCACCTCGGCAGTCCTAAATAGGCTATCACTTAGATGGACACCAAAATATCTTCAGTGGAAGAACCATGGCATTGTGCTATTCACTGCTGTCTGCGACCCAGTTCAAACAGACCAGTTGAGAAACACTGCTATAGACCAGTTGAAACACTGCTTTAACTCACACACAGACTCACTTATTTCAGACCCCCTTGCCTCGCTTCTCTTGACATTTTCTCCGCTGATGTGTGTGTGTGGGGGGGGGGGGGGGGGGGGTGGATTTATCACTTTGTGGGGATCAAATGTCCCCATAAGGATAGTAAAACCCAAAATGTTTGACCTTGTGGGGACATTTTGTCAGTGCCCATGAGGAAAACATACTAAATTATGCTTTTTGAAAATGTAAAAATGCATAAAGCTTTCTGTGAGGGTTAGGTTTAGGGGTAGGGTTAGCGTTAGGGGATAGAATATATAGTTTGTACAGTATAAAAACAATTATGTCTATGAAAAGTCCCCATAATACATGGAAAACCAACAGTGTGTGTGTGTGTGTGTGTGTGTGTTGTTGACGAGTCTGACAGGCAGACAAGGAGGAAAGGTGACCTGTTTTTCTCAATACCATAGATAAGCAAATATGGTATGATAACCGTCAATTTTGACAACCGTGAAATTTTTTTATTTAAAGCATTTTAGCATAAGGCTGCAACATAAAATGAGCAAAATGAAATGTGTATACACTATAGTGTATAGTGTACAGTGCATAGTTCGTCATTTGGTACATGGCTACTGTTTCAAAAGTATAGCAACATGAAACAATATACATGTTAACATGATATTAATGTGTATTACATAATGTTTATGCCTGGCCCAATTCACTTAAATTGTAAGATGAATGAGCATTTTTTTGCAATTAACAATATTTATTGATTCAAATGACAAATCCAATAAACATAACAGGAAACACGGAATCACATTACATAAACCTAAACCCTTCCCACCAAACATTCCCACCCAACACAAACACACACACTCCAGTGGATTGACATCAAACTAATAATGACACCTAAAATAAACAATAAATCAACAGACAAGAAATAAGAAAAAATTAAAAACAATAAGAATGCACAAACATATTCAATATTACCCATCTACCTCCATGACCTTTTCCAAAGGCAGTAATCACAACTTCCAGAGTATATGTCGCTTTAGGGGGTTGTGTGCTACTCCCAAAAACAGTGCAGAGCAGGTGGAACAGCTGTAAATACCTATAGAACTGAGATCTGGGAATCCCAAAATGTTGAATAAAATTTACAAAAGATCGCAATACTCCACTCTCATACAGTTCACTGAGTGTATTAACCCCCTCATAATCCAGGCTGTCCAGCATAAAGGGTATTTTTTTTAGTACCACCTCGGTCAAGATTCCAAGCGAGCCGAGCGGATACTAAATGTGACGTCAAAACCCTGCAGATCACTGATTGGTCAGAGACAATCGTCACTACCAGCATCACTGGATTTGCAACACAGGACATCAACCCGCTAGTTTTAAAGTTAGCAATAGTGATAGCATTATATTTTGTTCATGCGACTTTTGAATATTCAAAAAAGAAATGGCTGTGCGCAAAACCATGCCATGGCCAATAAACAAGGTGCAGACATTTCTCTCGTTAGCGATGAATAAAACGATACAGAACGAAAAAGTCTTTCAGGAAGTGTCTCAGCTGTTGGCTGCACACAGCTACCACCGGACCTAACAACAGTGTAGGGAAACGTTCAAAAAACTTAAAAGTGAACTACAAAACCATCAAGGACCACAAAAAGTGGAAGTAGTTTGACCAAATGGACGCAATCTATGGCACTATGGCAATGGGAGGGAGAGTGCCCAGGACTCGGCCACGGCAAATTTTGGAATACAATTCATTTAAATAACATTAACCTTCCCAATCATCGATAAATGTAATGATGCCCACCTGTCCACATGGCTCTAACTAAATTTGACAAATTTGCTGAGAATTAAATACCCAAATACTTAATGCCCTGTTTGGGCCACTGGAAGGCGCCCAGCTGGAAGGCCGCTACTGGACAGAACACTGTCAGAGTCAAAGCTTCGGATTTAACCCAATTGACTTTGTATTATGAGAACTTGGAAAAGGATTTAATAATTCTATGGAGGGAAGGCATAGATCTAGAGACATATAATAAAATATAATCTGCATAAAGCAGAAGCTTATGCGCCATACCTCCAGCCATCACCCCTGGAAAATCAGCCTGCTTTCTCACTGTGGCTGCTTATGCCCAACCATGCCTAGTGCCGCTATTCAGAGTAAAATGATCTGAAATTAGTCAATTTGTTTGTACTGCTGCGTCAGGGTGTCTTTAAAGTAACTTAATCCAACCAATAAATGTACTCCCGAACCCATACATTTCCAAAATCTTAAAAAGATAATCCCATTCTACCATATCAAATGCCTTTTCGGCGTCAAGTGAGATGGCAGTGACCGGAGACTAATCATTCGCTACTGACTACATGATATTGATAAGAAAGACTCTGTTTTGTCATCCAATATAAACCAAATTGCTACACTTAGACTCATCAGATCACGAGAAATCATTATTATCCTGCAAACAGCAGCTAAAAAGGACATTTCATCATCAAGGAACAATTTAACACAGTCACAAACCCTATAAAATATACAGAATGCATTTAAACCATCAATTTACACCATATCTAGTCTTGCTAGATATTTCTGAAAATGGCTTTGAACTGTGGTAACTTTTATTACTGAAAAATTAATGAGTATAGCATGATGTATCTTTTTTAAATATGTGAAATGGTGTGTAATTACTCCAAACTAACAAATCGATGATTATAATTTTTAATCTTGTATGGTAACTTTAAGGTTCAACTGGATATTATACCCCGACAATCAGGTTTCTCATAACATGTAATGTATTGTCCATGTTGTAAAAATGGACAGACATTTTTACACTCTCTTGGATCTGTGTCCTTTTAAAGAATCAGACTGATCTGGGCTTGTGTCATGGTTGGGGGGAGCTTTCCATTCTGTTATGCTTCCGTATAAACTTCTAAAAAAATTGGAGCCAATTCTGTAGCATAAGATCTAAAAATTCAGCTGCAAAACCATCTGGCCCCGGAGCCTTACCTGTAGGCAAGGCCTTAATTACCTCGCCAAGCTCCTTGAAAGTTATCTCTGAATCTACATAATTTCTTTACTCAGTTGTCAGTTTAGGGATTATTCCACAAATTTTCTAATATCATCATCAGTAGACGAAGACGTGGAACTACAAAGATCAAGATAGAATTCTTTAAAAGCATTATTAATATCAATGGCTGAGGTAAAAATTTAAACACCAGCATATTTCACTGAGGGAATGGTAGAAAAGACTCTCTCTGCTTTATATATCTAGCCAGAAGCTTCCCTGCTTCGTCTCCCGACTCAAAGTATGACTGTCTTGCCCTGAATAACCAAAACTTAAAATTCCCCGACAAAATAGTATTATATCTGTATTTCAATCAGGTCAATTCCCTGAGGCCATCAGACAACATTCGGCGCTTCAGCTCGGCCTCTGCACTTTTAATATTCCCTTCCAACTCCAAAAGTTCTTGTGCTTTGGATTTTTTGATGAATGAGGCATACTGGATGATCCGACCCCTAAGAACCACCTTAAGAGCCTCCAAAGCCATGCCCACAGAGGATACTGAGGACCAGTTGGTCTCCATATAAACATTTATTTCAGTCTTTAACATTTGTTGGAAGTCAGGATTTTGCAAAAGGGATACATTAAAGTGCCAACTATATGATTTATTTTTCTCTGTATATGGCAACATCTCTAAACTCACCAGGGGCTGATCTGAGACTAAGATGTTTCCAATTGAGCAATCCGCAACAGATGAAATGATGGACTTGGGTAAAAAAAAAAAAAAAAATCTATTCTAGAATAAATCTTATGGACTGATGAAAAAAAATGTATAGTCCCTGCCAGATGGGTTTAAAAGTCCCCAAATATCAGCAAGACCAAGATTTTTACACATCCTGTTAAGTATCAATGTTGCTCTAGGGGGCTTACACACTTTAGGACTGAGTCCATCAAAAGATTAAAGTCTTCTCCCAATATTATATCATGAGGGGGGCCAATGGCTTGCAACTTCCCTTCAAGATCTATAAAAAAAAGCCCTGATCATCAGCGTTAGGTGCATATATATTAGCCAAAATCAACCTTTACCCCTGAATGTCTGCTAAAACAATAATAACTCTTCCTAATTTATCTTTAATCTGTTTGAGACATTTGAATTGTAGATGTTCATTTATCAAGATAATGACTTCCCTGATCTTACTTGAACCAGCACAAAAGAAAGAATGTCCACCCCAACTTTTTCAGCTTCCTGTGAGGAAAAATGTGTTTCTTGAAGAAACACTATATCACATTTATTACACTTAAGAAAAGAAATAACCTTCCTTCTTTTCATGGGGTGCCCCAACCCATTCACATTGTGGAAAAAGATAACCCACTCATATTAACATTTGACATTTTGACATAATAAAAAAATTCATTGTGTGTCAAAAACAAGATTATACAGACCACATTCCCCATAAGTGATCAAACCCCGAGAAAAAAGAAAAACGTTCGCATTAACATTGTGCATGACAACCGGCGTCAATCCCTCTAAACTCAAAAGGTCCATGTACACCTACGAGAGCCCCAGCAACAACTTTGCCATCGGATTGCTCAAGTCTGCACAAACTTTGTGAGGCAAAATTACATAACAGAAAATACTTTATAAAACAGACTCCAGCCAATAGGCAGATTAAACAGAAAGAATGTGTAGATTTATTCACAGTACTGTCTTGAAGGTGCGTTCCTCCACAAAACAAATTCCAGCCGATATAAAACCATTCAGTTTCCTCGAACAGACAAACAAGTGTTCAGTGAGCCAGCTATTTATGAGTGCAGCAGATGACATAATCAATCCAATGTCCCGCAAATATACCCCACAAAAACAAACTTCAGCCAACAGGAGGCACAAAGAATGAACAGATTCACCCAAAAATGTCCCAAATGAGTGTTATTCCACAAAACAAACTCCAGCTGCTAGGTGGAACCAGCACAAAAAGAAACAAAACAGGTGTCCCAGTTCCTCAGATGACCAAGAGTCAAATTCATTCGGAGGCCACGTAAAAAAAAATACACCATGACTTACTCAGTCCGTCAACTTTATAAAAGACATCTTTTGTCTGGGCATGAAGATATTTTTCGTTCATCCATAATGTCCATTCTCAATCTGGCCAGGAACTTCTGTGTAAAAGCGATCTTACGTCAATGCAAAAGTCTCCAGAAGAAGTGTCACTCCACAAAACAAACTCCAGCCACTAGGCAGGGCCAATGCAAAAAAAAAAAAAAAAAGGCCCCTAGCTTCCGCAGACAGTCGAGTTAATGTACAGCGAGTCAGTCCACTCACATGAGAAACACCCAATGGTTTACTCACTCATTGTTTCTATGAAGGACAGTGCTTGCTTAGGGCATAAAAATACTTTGCGGTCGTCCTTGGTGTCTATTCTCAGTTTGGTCGGAAAAAAAAAATCACTGCAAAAGTGATCGTATGTTGGCGTAAGAGTTTCTTACATTCCTTGAACCAATCGCGTTTCTCGCATCGAATTCGCAAATTCCATGAACAAGAAAATATTGTGATTCTTCCAAGAAAGCTGTCCTTTGCTCCTTGCCTGACGCAACACAAGATCTTTATCGGATGATCTCAGAAATTTGGCCAGAATTGAACGGTCGTGTCTCCCTCAGCAGATCTGTGAGCCGGGACTCTGTGAGCTTGTTTGATTTCCAGCTTATGGCCTGTTATGTTGAGCAGACTTGGGAAGAGCTCATCTAGGAATTTCACCATATCTCTGCCTTCTTCATGGTCAGGAATTCCAACAATTCGTACATTAATCCTTCGGCTCCTATTTTCGAGATATTCCAGTTTTTCCCAAAATGCTTTCCAGGTTTATTTTGGTTGCGAGCAGATTAGCGGTAAATTCCCTCAAAGTCAGCAACAACCTTCGTAAGCATCACAAACATGTTGGACAGTTGATGCTGAATTTCTCCCGCCATGCCATCCAAATTGAGTCCCTGGTCTGCAGGCCCGTCAGAGGTTTCAGCTTGAGCATGTAAATGCCTTTTAATGTTTCCAGAACACGAGGCTTTTGATTTGCCATATTTATCTCAAAAAACAAATAGGTAATTGGTTGTATCAAATCTCACTGGATTATAACATGACAATAATTTAAAAACTAGCAAACTGTGCAGAGCTCGTCGCTCACACGTCAGCTCTTAGCATGGCATCACGTGACCTTTCAGAGCCATTTTTAGCCCCTTTTCTCCCTAAATTGGAATGCCCAATTCCCACTACTTCGTAGGTCCTTGTGATGGTGTGGTCAATTTAGGTGCTGGAGGACAAGTCTCAGTTGCCTCCACTTCTGAGAAAGTCAATCCAAGTATCTTATCATGTGGCTTGTTGTGCATGACACTATGGAGACTCCCAGCATGTGGAGGCCCATGCTACTCTCCACGAACCACGCACAACTTTCCACGTGCCCTATTGACAGTAAGAACCCCTAATCATGACCACAAGGAGGTTACCCTATGTGACTGTCCCTCCCTAGCAACCGGGCCAATTTGGTTGCTTAGGAGACCTGGCTGGAATCACTCAGCATGGCCAAGATTCGAACTCACGACTCCAGGGGTTGTAGTTAGCATCAATACTCACTGAGCTACACAGGCACCCAATGAGCAATTATTTTTGAGATAATCAACATTATGCCACAAATGCTATTGGTTCAGTTTAACTTGTAGCCTATTAAACCTAGAATGTTTTTAAGAAGATGGATAAGAGCCAGCAAAACAATAAAAAAACAATAAATTCCTTATATCACTTTTAAGAGGATATAAAGAAAGTGGCATTGAGTAAGAATTCAAGATTGCCAAGATGATAGTCAGCAAAATTTCTGCTGTTTAATGTGTTTTGTGGTGCTATTAAAAGGACAAATATTAGACACATTAATGAGACTATAAAATAGTACTAAAGAGCCATATGAAAATAAAGCTTATGGTAAATTGGGAGATATTTTGCCTGCAGTAAAGTTGACACCTGAGACTACACCTCTCATAAAAGTTAATGCTATAAATGCAATGGCAGTGCAAACTAAATAAAACTAATTAGAACATAAATGGTGGACAATAGGGATTTCTGTCCTCTGTAACTTGTTGTGCAGTAGTTTTGTGGAAGACAATCTGGAATTAAATATGTGCATCATTTAGAGGGAACAACTGCACACAAGATGCAACATGGGTGGAAAGTCATGAAAATGATGGGCCTAAGTTTTGCAGTTGTGTCAGTGCAATGATACAGCAGTTACACTCCAAACACATTGAACCTTGATACTCATGAAAGTGATGCAGGCTCTAGCCTGGCTTATGACTGTCCCAATCTTACTTGGGCAATCTTAAATGTTTATCAGTTTTGACAGATTTTAAGCTTTATCCAAAGCAATACTATAAATCTGATTCAAGCTGCAAACTAAAGGCATTGGTCAAATCACAAATACTGTCAATTCGGGCAGTAAATGTCCACTGCATCAGCTTCAATCTTCCTTTAAGTTGAGGTCAATTGACTCCCGCCTACAGACTTTTGGGACTTTAGATGTGTTGATATATGATTTCCTGTGGCCCACGATAGTGTTAGTGCTTTTGCCATGACATGCCACCTCTTAAGGCCCCCCCAGACCAGCCACTGCTTTATAAAAGCTGTTTTAAGAAACACTACCAACTGATGCACTATTGTCTCAGTGGGATCCTAGATCATCAATTAGCCTAGACAACAATATATGCCAAGATACTCATTCGGTCTTCATAAGACTAGACAGCATTGAAAGACAAACAATGTAGATAAGTGGAATTTTTAACTTAACACTGTCAAGCTTTAGGAGAGACCCTACATTCTACAGTTTGGGAGTTGCCTCTACAAATGTTCAGTTTTATCTGGATGTCAGGTTGTTATGAATAACCAGGTGTAAGGCCAAAGTTGCTTTATTGAACTGCCATGTCCATGTGTTACACAGAAAAATGTGCCAATCTGGAGAAATCATTCATAGCTGTCTTTCATGATCCATCCACAGATTTTGGCAGGCTAAGACGCTAGCAACAATTGAATGCTAGAAATCACAATAAAAGAAAATAAACTCAATTAATATCAATTCAAGCTGGAAAAGAAACTAACCTGTAAGAATCAAATCAAATTAAACAAATCAAATCAAATGAAAAGCATCACCAGTCCTAAGTAGAAACCTGTAGAAAAATTACAAATAAAGCCTAAAAAATAAGTGCTTAGTGGAAGTAAAATTACTGTCTGTTAAAGTTCCTACCCCTGACCAATTTCATGTCACCTTTATATTCTGTTCTCTCTCTTACCATTTAACTCATAGTCATCCTTTCTATGTCTTCAGAGAGTAGGGCGTTTGCTTGAATCTCAGCATTAATAATTCATTGTTTTCAGTGGACACAGTGAATACCAATTCCTTCATATTACAAAGTACCTTCATCAAGGCTGATTGCGGCACCTAAGGTCATTAACTTCATCCTGGGTGACGTGCCTAAGAATGTAAATGACCGGCAAAGATTACTGATACCAAGGTTACGCTTCAACCTGTTAGCTGGTCAATCTAAACCTGCCAGCCAGACGAGGGGCAGAGGGAAATTAGATTGTGCAGTTATTCAGTTTATTCGCTTTGCTCTTTTGCCATCTGAAAAACATGAATTTTGGCTTTTGCCCTGCAAAAAAAAAAAATTCCCCAGAAGGTGCCATGGCAATGGTGAATGTTGAAATTATAACCTGAAATATGTGCAATATAAATGATATCAAATATTCCCCTGTGGCCTGTATGTCTAGGTTGTTCCCAAATGTAAGTTTCCTGAAACCTAAAGCTTTTTGCAGGTTAAATAAAGCTTAAACAATACCTTCTTTAACAAGTTATATCCCTCCAGCTGTGCAAACATCCTCCGGGGAATTCAAAGCCAGACGGCAGGTGCTACCATCAGCCAAATTTTACGAAGGTCACAGAAACAGCTTGGGTATGGTTTTGAAAATATGTTCATCCTGTCCATTAGAACAAAATAATAGATGATGCTGTCTGTGCCTAGGCTAAGTGATGGGCAAATCCGTTCTCTGGACCATGTTAGATTAAATTCTTGTACAAGATGGGACAGTGCAAGGCCTCTGCAAAAGGCAATGAAGAGCCCTTAATTTAGCTGAGGAGACCCCTAACACATTGGTCATGGCACAGAGCACACCACTGATGTCCGTCTGGTCCAATTGACTGCTGGGTTTCAACCCTCTGCATCACAGTGAGCCATTAAGTGTTCTGCCAAAGAAAAATGGCTTTGGTGGTCCCAGGGTGGTGCAATTTGATCAGCAATTTCTGCCCACTATATTGTCCCATAACACTGTGACTAAGTTAATTTCCTGGTGTATGTGTGTGGGGCAAAAGTTAGCATTTAAGACATTAATAAAAAAAAAAAAGCTAAAGTTTGGCAGGATACGCCACAAATGTCTCAAATTAGCTGCTTTGGTTGTCTAATTTAGAGAAGATAAATTATTATCAAATGCCACAACAGTTGTTCACTGAAACCTAGTGTTAATTTAAAAAAAATAAAAATAAATAAATGTCATTTAAATAATTTTATCTTTTGAAGAAAATATTATTCAATATGTACATTGTTATATTCATTAACTTTAGTCAGTTTTACTCTTGACTAAAATGGCATATAATTTTAACCAAAGAAAATAATATATTTTATAGTTGATGATAATGTGTAAATTACAAAATGTGTCGAACTGTAACAGACCAAACTTTTATCAAATATTTAAACATTTAGAATAAAACGTAGAAACGTTTTCTTAATTTAAACATCTATTAAACATATTGAGCTCCTGAAATAATTGTAAATAAAGAGCATACTGAAGTATAAGCTACTCTTTAGAAGTAAGCCTGCTGTTTTCAGAATTATTAATGCTTTAAAATAATTCATTTTACACGTTTTGCCAGCTTAGGATAATGCATTACATGTAGCACGTATTTTATGGACACAGCTTATTTGCAATGCAAGTTACGCATTTTATGATTAGTTCATAACTTAGTTCAAGTAAACCTGTTCACTCGCTTCATTGTCTGTGCAGATGTAAGCTGTAATAATTAATTAATTGCATTTATAAATAAGATAAGTTCACACAAAAACGTTAATTCTCTCATCATTTACTCAACTTCATGCTATCTAAGATGTACAGTATTGAGCAAAAGTTTTAGGCACTTGTGAAAAATGTTGCACAGTGAGGATTTAAAAAAAAAATACATAAATAGTTTTAATTTATCACTTAATGTCATACAAAGTCCAGTAAACATAAAAAAGCTAAATCAATATTCGGTTTGACCACCTTTGCCTTTCACACAGCACCAATTCTCCTAGGTACATCTGGATACAGTTTTTCTTTGTTGTTGGCAGACATGATGTTCCAAGCTTCTTGGAGAGTTCACCACATTTTTAGAAGAATATCTCAGCTCTGTAGGTCCATACAATGCAAGTGAATGGTGGTCAGGCCTTTAAAGTAACAAAAAGAGATAGAGTCACCATAAACATAATCCATCAGACTCCGGTGGTTTAATCAATGTCTTCTGAAGTGATCCAGTAGGTTTTTGGGAGTAACTGTACATCTTGAGAAACTCTGTACATCTTGTCATCACAGTCTCTAGGCACGATCATGATTTCAAGCTCGATTACACTTTCTAGTGATTGATGCATGCGCACAGCGATAGATGGCACTATAGGAAGTGTAATCGAGCATGAAATCATGATCACCAAGCAGACTGCTGTCAAGATTTATAGTGAAAGAGTTATAATTTTGGTCTGATCTCACCTAAAACCAACTAGATCGCGTCAGAATACATTGATTAAACACCTGGAGTTCTACGGATTACTTCTAAACTGACTTTATCTCCTTTTTGGAGCTTTAAAGGCCTGATCACTATTCAGTTGCATTGTATTGAACTACAGAGCTGAAATATTCTTCTAAAAATCTTTGTTTGTGTTCAGCAGAAGAAAGAAAGTCATACACATCTGGGATGGTATGAGGGTGAATAAATGATGAGAGAATTTTCATTTTGCATGAACTATAACTAGCGAGGTAATTAACCTGTTTTTATTTGTTCAGCACATTTAACTTGAGCAGCTTAAACGGGGAAATCCCTAACATTCTGAATTATTAGATTAGAAGAACAATATCTAATGTAATTTTATATAACCAGATGTTTCTTCTTGTTTATAACTAACACTGTTAATCTCAGCATTATTTTTCTCTCGTCATATTTTCGTCAAAGAGTATACTTTAATAAAATAGTTTAATTATGGTCATGATGCAACTTTTTCATTACATATTCGTCATTTTTCGAACATTTTCGTCTGTGATTTCAACACAGCTGGAATCACTCCAAGAGTTGAACAAAACTCATTATGGAAGCAGGAAACAGGCAACAAAAGATTTAGTGAGATGGTCCTGGTCTTGGTAATGTGTGACGTCAGATGCATCATCTCAAGCAACACAATATGAGGATCTTCTGATGCTTAAATCCAAGACAGCCATTCAACAGACGATTGACAAAAAAAAAAGATGCTAATCTGCCTGCTTTGGAAAACCCTTAAGCAAGGAATCATCTCCTGAATAATTGCCTTGCATCCTTACGAAAAAAAATCTGAATTCCTGGCAGACCAAAATCGGAGATTGATAATAACGAGACTTGAAACAGAGAGCGGAAAATGATCTGAACCTCACGAAATCCCCTGTCTTTTCAAGGATCTGCACATTATTCATGCTCACACCTCAGTATAATAAAATAATACCTCTCTTTTTATTCATGAGGACAGTCTGGCTGACCCAGATTTTTCCGGATGTCTGTGCCTTAAGGGGACTGTCATGGTTGGGCTACCACAGAGCCAAATCCCTGTCCATGACGCAAAAGAAACAACCGTTCCAAATAATTGCTGTCAAAAACACATCAAACTACAATAAAATGTAGCGAGACTGTACCCACTGAGACCGAATCAAATTTTCTTCAGGGCACTAAATTAAAGAAACAGATCACAGTATCAGCATAGCATTTAATAATGACCAATCATTCACCAGATGTGATCCATGTGAAAACATTAGTAAAACTAGGTGGAAAAATGCCACTAAAGCAAAAGACTAAACACCTTGGCCTCCTGTAGTGAAAAACACAAGAGGTCCTGTTTCCTGTTTGTGGTGTCACTTTGTTGTAGGTTGTCAGGGCTGAGAGTGTCTGGGCACCTTATCTTGCTGAGGAATGTGCTCGACTTTACTGTCTTTATTGGCAGGATGATGGAGAGAGGGTCTGCCTCACAAGAAAAACAACTCCTCTGTAGTCTGTGATGCTCTCCTGGCCATCAGTTTGCTTCTAGCATCATAGAGATGGTAGTGCACTGCTGGGAAGGGCTGGCCACCCTCATACAGAAACACTGACATATTGAGTGGGTGGGGACTCGGGCACATATGAAGATGCTTTTTTAGACTATTTCAGAATCTTCTAGCTACTTAGGATTAGAGTTTATTTTAAACTTGTGTGACCCCGCAGCCTAATGCGAGTACTCACTATTTTGGATTCGCTTTACGCAACGCTTCATTTAAATTAATTTAAACCTAATGCAAACTGTTTAGGACACACTAAGGCGTCATTTAAGCGTTAAACTTCTGACACACACAGAGTCATGTGACCAAACACAATGTCGTTGATTTCCGTGAAATGCTTCTATGGGCGCAATGCCAACATAAGTGCCTCTGGTAAGAAACCTCTTAAAAAATTTTCACTGAAACCTATTTGGTTATAAAGAGCAACGTCTCTAGATTCATTTGATATGCCGCTATAAATTTTTCCCGCTTTGGTGCACTGATAAACATGAAGTAATAGGATGAGTGCTGTGGAGCGGTTTACCTCAAGAGAGAGCTTGTTGACCTTATTACACTCCCCGTGGCAACAAGTGAAAGCGGAACTAATATATCCAACATCCAACAAAATGAAAAGGAAGCAATGTACATACAATTAATCTATATCAAATATTTAGTTACTACAATATAATGCATTGCTAAATTACATATAATCAAATAATGAATAAAAATTATTAAATGCAATGGTGACAAACTAACCAAAATTTTCACTTTAATTTAAATCACACCAATGGGTTATCCGTTCAACTTCAGTAAGCCTCATTAGGTCTATCTTATATACAGTAAATAATAGTTTGTATAAGCCTACTAGTTTTTAAGGCCTAAAATAAAGAATAACATTTATATTTTAAAATTAGATTTTGTGTTTATTGAATTATTCAATCAACCAACAATATTTTTGACAGCAAAACTCAGTAACAACTATGGTTTTACCAAAAGGGAAATTTAGTTAACAGTGACATTGAGCAGAAAGCTTACATATAACCAGTTTTGACAGAGCTGCTGATAAAAAGTTAAATGATCAGCATCGATTGATGAGATGAAAATAAAATTGGAGATCGTATCAGATCGGATGTTAAAATCCTGATTGGAGCATCCCTAATATTCAAGTTGACTGTTTCAAAAACTAGTGATGATGATTAGTGGGCTGAGACCCTATCACAAAATGGACAAAAACACATACATGGTGGATGGTAACATTTGGATATGAAGAAGACTTTGTTCCACTCTTTATATCTTTATTTGTTTGTGGGTGAACTGAAAAAATGTCTCAGTTTGGTTCTTTTTAAGAGGGCTCAAGTATGAAAACCCCAGTAGCCTTTTGTAGTTGAAAACATTACCATTTTTTGACTATAATATTTACAGTTCAAATCGCAATCCCAATATTTTTGTCTTTGGACTTTTGTACAAATTGTGCAGCCCTATTCTGAGGTAACGTTTAAAGATAAAAAGCTGAAACTAGCATCCCTAGTTGTACCCGGCTTTTCAGAATGAGCATACAAAAATATAAGTAACATCAAACCCCAGATTACATTTTAGCCAATCGCTTTTGGTGAGGCAGGCCTTGGCTCTGTTTGTGAACAGAGGTATCATTTTATTTATTTCAATTCAATTTATTTCAAATTTACCTGCTGCAGCTTTAAGAACACAAAATTGTTTACCAGAGCACAACACTAGCCTCTTAATTTTGCTCTCAGAGTGCACCAGATGGAAGTATTTAACTTCAAAATGTACAACATTTTCTTATTGGAAGCATGCCCTCTAGAGGGTCGGAGGTCCCCCATAGTCTCACAAAATCCTGTGGGTATCGGAGCATCACTAGTAATTAACCGGTTTCATTTTGGAGTTATCTCTTTCTGTTTACACAGATCTAGTGAGGAAATACATAACATACTGGATTATTGGATTTGGTCTATATGAATCAACGCTTTATAAATATTTATTCTTCTAAAAACAGATGTTTCTCTATAAGTTTCTTCTGTTTGTGCACTGTTAATATCTTGCTGTATTATTTTTTTATGAAAACTGGTTCATTAGCTTTGTAATGAATCTTTATTGTCTCATATTCATTATTGCTCACAAATAAAAATAAAAACAAAAACCTTTTTCAACAAACATTTTCATGAGTAATTGTTGACAAGATGTTTAGGATTAGTCACCAAGGTTATATCAGGTTGGCGTGGCCTCGTGGTTTAATATCTTGGCTGGACAGAAAGGTGCTTGGAAAACAAAAATAAAACAAAGAAACTGCTGTCTAATTGGCTTCATCTTAGCCAGTCAATTATTCTGTCCAGTAAACCCATTCCTTCAATATAGCATCTAAATGAGAAGCAGGGCATTTATGTTAACTAAGGAAAATATGATTTGATAAGAGAGTTTCCAGTGTGTCTCAAATCCAAGAAATTGCTAGTAGGCATTCCTACATGAACGCAGTATTCAGCTGTATCAGGAGGTTTATCATGTGAGCTCCACTGTCTTTACTCCCAATAGTAGTTGCCACATCCTAAAGCTGCTCATTTGCATGAATTTTAAGTCTTCTCAACTTTGTCGCATTGCCAAAAATGCATTTCTGTTGCTCACGTATGAAAATTATTGACTTCCACTTTGTCACTGAATATCCATGTCAGTTTAAATGTCCCTTAAAGTCAAACCGGGAGGAAAGATTATTGACAATTACTTTTTTGTCTTTATAATATTTCATTAAAATTTAATAACTTGCTCCGTCTTTGCAACAACTTTCCTTTTCGGCTGACGTCACCTTGGCCAGCACATGCATAGAGATTTTCTGGATGGGCGTGGTAAATAATGTTAACCCTAGTGATGCACTGATTGCAATTTTCATGGCCAATTCCAATTTCCAATTTTTTTCCAAGTGTGACCTGCCGATACCGATTATTGACCGCATATACAAACAAAATCTACCTTTCTTCAATGCAAAATGTAATTTTCATAATAAAATAAATTATCAAACATTCCAATTTCCCCCAAACAAAGTTACAGGATCTTCTCTGACTTCTGATATATAAAGTGCTCTGTGATTGGAAAGAGGTAGAAATAACAATTAACTGCAAATGTGTTGCTTTATATAACGAAACAGATGTCATTTTCCACTATTTTTATAAATGGATCTTTTTCTTTTTATTCCTCCTCTAACAAAACAATTCCAAATATTACAAGCCTATGAACAAAACTGAAGTGTCCAATACGCTCAACATTGACATTAAGCTTACGTTAGATACCAAACATCAGAGGTAAAACTGATTGCTGCTTCGGGATTGGCTTGTAACACCTGTCATCACACACCCCTGTTTATCCAGGGAGTCTCCCGTATTTCACACCCATCTCCAACCCCCCTCCCGTTTTGTTATTTCTCCCGGGAAAGTCCCATAATTTGTATGGCCCAAACCATGTTATATGAATAACCACATCAATATATTATTCCAAGTTTGTCCAGTTGCCAGATCTTGTATGAAATGCATCCTACTCACACAATCGACGCATCATACACATTTCTAATGATTTGTGACCTCAACCTGGCAAACGAGCTGCTCTGTTGAAATCTGCGCAGGCAGTAGACGTGAGAAGTTGAATCAAGCATCACCGGTAGATGGGAGGAGACTCAGCTGGTGCTCCGGCGAAAAAAAATAAAATAAATAAATAAATAAATAAATAAATAAATAAATAAACAAACATACATACATACATACATACATACACACATACACGCACACACGCACGCACGCACGCATGTAAATTTAACAACAGCTGAACGGAAGAATTTAATTTCATATCCCGAAGCCATATCAACAATACCCACGCCTTTTGCAAAGTGTGTCGCACTGATTTTAATATCAGACACGGTGGGAAAAAATTACGTTACTCAGCACATTAAATCACAACGGCACAATTTATATGTATTTAGCCTGCCTCTGTCATCCAGCACCCCCCTTCACCTCCCGGATTTGTGTACACAAATGTTGACAGGTATGCTTGTAACAGGCTGCGTGTGTGACATGACACGAGATTCAACCACTCGGGCAACACAACGTCGGAAAGTACCGCCTAATCTGTATCGAGGAAATTTATCAGATTTCTGAACCCTCTGTCCTCCACTATGGAGAACGGCTGGTCATCCAGGACCATGAATTCCATAATTTTCCTCGTAATTCCTTTGGTCTTTTCGCTTCTCATACCAAGGAAAGACAGAGAGGCGGCTGACTTCTGGCTGGCTCTGAGCTCTTGCTATCTTTAGCCGCTTAACTTTTTTAAAAGCGGTATTTTCAGCTGGGTGATGGTGTTTTAGGTGTCTAATTAGGTTTGTTGTTCCTAACGTTATCATGGTGGCCCCCCCCACGGTTTACTTTAGCCTTACAAATATTATAAAATGCGAACTTTATGTATTTTTCACTCACAGTGAAGATCTTCCACGCCAATGTCATGTGTACATGTGGCTGTGACGTTATTACCTGCACTGCTGGCAACAAAACGGACCGGCTTGGAATTGGAAAGACGTGAGACTGACCGGCCGGTCACCGGTCCGGGCCGAGCATGCGGAAAACCGGCTGATTCCGGTCCCTGGCCGGTCGATCGGTGCATCTCTAGTTAACCCGTTAACAAATTACAATTTTGCCATTTGGCTATGGCTGAAGAAAAAGCTTTACCATTGAATACGTTGAGATGCTCTCGAGAGTTGCTTTAGAATAATTTCAGGAGGGGAGTAGTCCACAAAATGGAATGCCCATGGGTCCAATCAATCCTAATGTCCTACATTTTTCAATATTCAAGAAAAAAATCACTCAGAAATAGGTCATAATAGGTGTACGAAATGGGTTGCGAATGCCATTTCAAGTTGACTATATTAAGTGTATGTTTCTTTATATATTTTCTTTGATACTAATGAGGACTGGGTTCCATTTTTGTCATTCAGACACGCTATATCAATAACATACATTTTAAAGTGAGATTCAGGTATAACGTGGCAATAAACTCATGGGAACTACACTGCAAATTTGCAGACAAAACTAATACTCATCATTAGCTATTAGACTCTGTCTATCCAATGCTATTAAGTAATTATCACATTAGGGGTGTTGTTTTGCAGTAAAAGTCTATTAAGCAGGCTTGGAATGCAGGCACATTCTTAGACCAGTTATGTAGGGGACAAACTTAAACTTCATGTAGCATAGCAAGACTCTAATAGTACACTAAAACACTGTAAAAGTAGTATATCTTTCTTGTCAGTGAATAATAATGCAAACTTATTCAGTAGAGCCAGTTATGAGCCCAATCTATTTATCAGTAAACACACAACACAGCCAGTTAGGAAGAATGCCCCCCTTCCCGTGGGCTACTTTTTCCAGGCTTTCGCTGGCGTCACAGAGACTCGCAGCAACCTCTGCAACCCAGTGGGAATAGTGAGCTGATTTTGCAGATCAGACCACCTGCCTCAACAATCCTGCAATACTATTTATACCCCTGACAATAAATTACTGCTGGCAAGCTAGAGACCTGGCTCTGAAAGTGGCCGCCGGTATGCATGAGCCATGAGAAAAAGGCAGACACTAATAGACGCAACAAAGACCTTAATTTTTAATTCACTAAAAATGAGGAATAGAGTTCCTCACACTGCTAACAGTAATTGTGCCAAGCCCTAAACATAATGCTGTTAGCCTACCCTTTTAGACAACACCTTAAAAGGAAATCTGCTGTCAGCTATGAACAAACAAGAAACAGATCCTGGTGGGCTGACGTCTTTTCAAGTGATTTGCTTTGTGCAAAGGTAATCTTTTCCCGTTTTATTCTGTTATGCTGAAACAACGAAGAGGTTGACGAAACATGCCACACTGACAGGCAGCACTGGAGACAAGAAATATGTTATTTTAAAGTTTTCGATTGATCTTATAAGCTTGGCCCAATATGCCTTGTTGAACTTTTTGCCTATAAAATGGAACAAATGAGCATTTGCACAAAGAGATCAATGTGGTCACATGAGTTTTCACCCACGTTCGTGCACCTCCAAATGAAGAGAGAATTATTATTTTTGCGTTAACTAACCTATTCCTTTCATTTGTATTGAACCCAGAATATGTGACGGTACCAAGAAAAAAGATTCTCTAAATGTAAGAGTATTTTCAGCCATGGTAAATAGTAGTCGTCCTCATAGCAACCCTGCCTGTCAAGCAGTGTATGACATTATGAGCTGTAAGAACAGGTGCTCCAAGTATGTGGAGTTGCCTGCTTGTGTAAAAGAGAGAACTATTCAGAGCTGATGGAGGGGCATGTTACTAATACCTTACACTTGGGCACTTGTCAGGTTCATTTCTCTCCCTCTTGCTTTCGGCTTGACACCCTGTTTAATTCCATTTAAGCCCCTCTGACATCCTCAAGCATAGATACAGTTTCAGAATTGTTTGGTTTAACGCAGGCTCAGACAGAGGGCTAATGTTAATCTCAGTAAACTATGCTGTTTGGCCCTTAACTGACAAGTTTAATCATAATGCTCTTGGCCTAGACGTGTTATAAAAATCGATTAAACACAGCCTGATTGAAACAGACCAAAACATCTGGTAAAGGTGGTGCCTGACGATTATGTATTGTTTGGCTAATTTTTACCCATTTAAATTTTATATCTATAATAAAAATGTTATTCTTTATCTGAGTGTTACAAGACTAGGTGACTTTTCCTCCACTTGAGGACATCTCACAGACTTCCACTGGTTGCATATCAGGGTAATGACATTGTATATTTCCCAACTTTACCCCTAAACCTAAACCTGAATATCAACATCATCTGACCCACTTAGGAGCCTTTTTTTTACTAATGAAAACATTTGGCCCTCACAAGTGTAGACAAGCCTGTCCACACATACCAAATAGGGATGTAACGATTCAACGATCTGGAAAAATGCATCAATCCAAAAACCAACGATCCAATGTTATCGATATAATGCATAAATATCGATATAGACATTTTTTAAGATGTACCTTTATTTTAATACTCTCATGTCAGCCACGTTCGTACACATTTCTGTGATGCGATGAAGCAACCTTATTACACTCATTTCACTTTATGAGCGCTAAATACACTTTTCATGTGGGACAAGGTTGTGGGCAGATTTTTAAGTATTGCAAATATCGGATCGTAGGCCAAGAGAATCGATGTAAGATCGTACCATGATGAAACGTCTAAGTCTAAGTTTGACCCCTGTGTGAAAGTTTATGCTAGAATTTTAAATAACTAAATACATGGTGAGGTTTGACAGCACATTGCAGTGTTATTGCAAAATCTGACACTTCAACATATGGTTTAAATTTTTTTTTATAAATAATAGATTTTTTATAATGTCTTTTTTATAATGGCTAAATATAATCTATATCCAATTGTGATAATATCTAGAAATTAAGTTTGTAAAAACATTGGCTTATTGAGATCAGCCAGTATGCAGCACTGAAGCCATCTTTCAATTGACAGTTATGAAGGTTTTTATTTAAGTAAAGATAACATAAAATGTGCTATGTAAAATGTGAAATTATTGTTATAACATATCTTACAAACAATGACCAAATCCGTGTCAATTTTGACCCACAAAAAACTTCAGTGTGACTCACAAACTAACAATTCATAAGGGTTAAGAGTGATTTGAAGACATCTCAGGTATAGCTAATGTATATAACTACTGTGCATTGGGTATACTAAATATAAAACTAGGTAAGTAAAGTTTGTCAAGATGAACTTTGATGATGGTTTGACAAATCATTGTCTGAAAGTTAAAAAAAAACTTTCTAGTTTAAGTTTGAGGTTAGAGATAGACAAAGTTGATTACAGAAAAGTAATAGCATAGCTCTCTTCAACAAGCCCCACAAGTACCAGGAACCAGAGGTACCTTTCATGTACGTAAACATTTTTTGAGTCTGTAGCATTAGCAAGCACCACTAATAATAAAAAAATACAACAGCAAACAAAGATCAATATGATGTTGATGCAAATTCTGAAATGTTCTTATGTTAGGCTTCAGATAATAAGACTTGAGGTTATACAACAACCAATTTTCATGATTAATTCTTAGAACAATTTATTTTTAGCCCACGAGAAAACTTGAGGCTGGTAAACAATTAAACAGCTTGTTCTGTTCAGCAGAAACATTTTTTGTGTTAATAACAAAAAGTAACATTATATGTCATTGACAAATTTTTTATAAATTACCTGCCAGAAACTGTGACACATAGGCTACAGCAATAAATGATTTTACGACACTGCATTTAACATTAACAAATGAGTATTGAATTTATTTGGATCATGAAGTTATTATTTGTTGACGTATTGTACTTTATTTCAGTAAATGCTCCTGATATTCTACAAACACCAATGGGCAACACATCCAAACCATAATAGACATTAGGCTCATTTGTGCAGCATCTGTGGCCTCTTTTAAAGAAAATTAATAATTGCTATATTTATTAAAGTGATAATTGATGCCTCACAGTGAATTTCCTATATAACCACAAAGAAGCATATCTAGGATGCTGTATAAGCCGTCTCTTTGTTTCAGACCAGTGGTGCAATACAAATACATTGTCTGCATTCATGCAATCCTAGTGAGACATTAAATATAGCAATAAATATTTTTGTGTGCACCATGATGGTACTTTTGTTGACAACAGGAATAATTATTTGGCATATTGTATTACTCTGCAAAGGCGTAGGTGCTGCTTATGTGTTGCATAATAAATTAAAATTGAGGACAGGGTCTTCCTGAAAAGCCCAAACACTATTTAGCAAGGACTTGAATTGTAAATCAAGAAATTTGATATCACTTGTCTCAAATCTGTGGAATCTCTATTGCCACATACACACTGCAGCTAAATATGGTTGTCAGTTCACCTTTTAGTGCTTTATCCTGTTCTCTACAACAAAATTTGTTAATTAATGAGAGTAACAACCACATTCTACAACCGAATTAACATTTTCATAAATTCCACGTAATGTGTTCAGAACGGGACAGAAAACTAGTTGTAAATGATAGCGCATGTGAGATGTGTCCATCTTCATCTGGTACACATCATACAAACAGAAGTATGTCTTCATTCATTCAAATATTCCAGTCTCATTACATTACAGTCCAGAGACAGTGCATTCGCAGTTTAACAAAAGTCGCTTGGAGATGCATAAACAAAACGCTGCGACTCTGTAGACGGCAACTAACTAAACATTGCCGGATGATAATACGTCTCTGGTGGATAATCTCTTTGATCAATAATAGCGAAAACACGAAATGGGTTAAACTGGTGGAATTCGTGTTTCTTGTTGACAGGCGCGAGACGCTGAAGCATTGATATTGTTATTATCACTTGTCAATCATCGGAACTGTGGGAGTAACTCCGGTAGTCCACACACACTTGTAATGAAAATTTAGGGGATTCATTCCCACATTTAATATGGTTGTCACAACTGAAACTTTGTAGGGTATATGTGGCCCATTTTCATCATGTATTAGAATCTTCATTCCATTTTAAGTGATATTGGGCTTTTCACTCTTGAAATTGTTAACACAGGTGTATTTCAACCCTGGGTTAATGTAATTCAAGGTTCATAGTTTACCCTGGGTTAGTAATTTACATTGTAAATTATGCCAAATGACACAAGCTTTTCTAATGTTCTATATATTCCTTTTCTGGTAGAAATCTATCCTTCTTATCAGCTGTTAAACACCTTCTTACTGTAATTGGTCCACATCATCAGTAGGTGTGACCTGGAGCTCCACCTACTTTGAGGCCAACAAAAAAAAAAAACATATTTTCAATTAGCACTTGATCATACACTCATAATAAATATATAAATATATATATATATATATATATATATATATATATATATATATATATATATATATATATATATATATATCTTTGATAGTATTTTTCTGAATCAACTGAAACTTTGTAATGCAGCACTTTTCGTACTACTGTCTACTAAAGATGAATTGCTTATGTTGTATTATTCCTCTTTTGTATGTCGCTTTGGATAAAACATCTGCCAAATGAATCAATGTAAATGCAATTCTCGTTCAGTCAGTTAAGAGTAGTCAACATGGACACCAGCATGCAGAGTTATTAGTGAGCTGGTGTAAACTTAACCAACATCTGTAGAAATTTTCCAAGTGCATGGCAAGCAATTTTTTTGTTTAATCAGTCTACAAATCTACTCAAACTCGTAAATGCCCATTCACTCATGTACCATCTGCAGCCAAGTGCTGTTCACACATCTGCCCAAAGATATGCCTATAATCATTCTTTTGTCTGTATTCTGCCCATTAACACTCTTTCACTTATCTTTGCAGTAGTATCAGTGTCATCACAAAGTTTAATAACAGAGTAATCGGTGCATATTATGGCTGCTAACAATACCTTTAACAATTAAAAGTAGCCAATAGGCTTTAGTTTTCAGGCACAGCCACACGCACATATATACTGTATACCCCTATCCGCCATGATGCTCATGACAGAGCCGCTTACAAGGGAAAGTTGAGAAGCGTTCTCAATACTGGCCAACTTTTCCAAAGACCTGAGAGCATAACCAGTCCACAAACACACACAGCACATAGCAGTCTTTGCCAGGGACAGATTATGACTAGCAAAGGCCCGGGGGTCAATTATCTCCCAAGAGGGGGTTTCATATTCATTGTTGATGGGTTTTCGAGTGGGGGGGAGGAAATCGCCAAACTGGATCACGCAACCTTAAAGCCCAAGGCCCCTCTAGCAGTCAAGGGCCCCTGGGCACTGGCCCCATTGGCACGGTCAGTAATCCATCCCTGGATTTTGCTTACGATGAGGCTGGAGCCGTTGTTCAAGTCCAATGCAGATGAATGAGAAACAAGCAAGTAAAAGATAATATATCCATGTTTTGAATCACAATATTCTAAGTATAAAGAATAAAGAACACTTCCTCGAGCTGTACATCCAAACATCATGTACATCGCATCAGGTTCCCGTGTTATTGCGTCCCATTTAGAAGTGATCATCCCTATGTCCTATTCCCTTTCGAAGACAATTACTATCCACTATGAGTGCTTCAGATAGCTGATAGTCAGTCAGAACTGACTTTTTAAGTGATTCTTTTTGGAAAATCTGTTTGGTTTTAGGCACAACCCTACAGCATGAATTGTACTCCCCTCTTAGTGCCCTGCGAAGGCATGATCAGCACCAGTTAGAACACAGCTAGATGGGCTGAAAATGTGCGAGGTGAGGGTGCGTTCTCATTCTAGAAAGCATTTGATTGGACAAGGTTGACATCATGGATGTTTCTGAGTCTTTTTAGCAAGAAGAGAGATATTAAATGATAATATTTTCTGAAACCGAATTTTGTCAATTCTTAAAAGTACACTAGCATATAGATCACCTTTAAAGCTAATATATATGGACTAAAACTTTAATTTTGATTTCATGTGGTCTTTAAAAATGCAATACTTTTTAAAAAAGGGGTGAAGATTTCTATAAATAAAGTCCTGAATACCACACGAGCAAAAATCTAATAGAATCTCAAACAAATAAGATAAGAATGCAGCTTCGGGAGTCAGTGAGTGCAAAGACATCACAATTACCAGAGAGGCTCAGAGACCCCAATCACTTGAAACGTGATTACAGAAACATAATTTAAATAAGTAACCTGCAAAATCTGTGTGCAAGGCACTTACAAAACAAAGATTTGAAATGAGGTTTAGTCTGCTTGCAGAACAAGTTCCATTTCAGGAAAAATTATTCACTATTTATTAGTGTGAGGCATGGAACTCAAGGCTCAGAGTCTGCTGGGATATTACAGTCATCTTTCATGAGTTTCTCTCACGTTTTCTCCAGGAAGAACATCCTGGAGCTTCAGTACGGAGTAAAAAAAAATTATATACTGTATATGGTACTTTATAATCACCCGTAGGCAGAAATATAAAAAAAGAGACATTTCTCTTTGAAAATAGGCACAAGAGCAAATGAATCCAAAAGTTATGTTTATGTGACCCAGAAAGGAAAAAAACTGTGCACCCTCATTGTGACTCAAACAAATTCTACCATGTACAAGCTAATTAATTAGCACCAAAGGCTGTAATGTAATGGGGTCCTAAAACCTGCTTCCAACTCTTACGCCATTTATTTATTGCAGCTAAAATAATGAGAAAGGCAATAATAGCAATGCTTATGTTTTCTAAGTGGATTTTTAAAAAGGCTGCAGTATTTTCGTTTTTATCCTGGCATGTTAATCAAAATTGATATAATGTCCTACCTTTCCTGAAGAATTTATTAGAAATTATCCAGTAACTATGCAAATCCAAGTAGCATAGGATGGGGCTTAATGATCAGTTATAACCCAAGAGCATCTAGCAATGGTACTTTTTACACTTTCATTAATATGAGAGTGTCACTCTTCTTTAATAAGACAATACTATGTTAAAGGGCCATATTCTTTTTGTGCTGGGTCTTACCATTTCAGCTAATCTCATCCACACAAATGTGTCAATCTACTATGTTACCACTCTTAATGTATGTAATGGATCAAAAACCAAAAGGTTAAACGGTATTATTTCATGTTGATTCATCAGGAACTGCTTTAGGAAGCCCAAAGCGATTTACCATTAGTCTAACCATTAACCTGCCAACATGATTTATAGCAGGTTAAACAGTTTAGTACTGCCATCGGAGTTAACTGGCTGTATATACTATGGCACATAAAATCAGTGAGTCATGACCAACACATTGGTCAAAGGCCTTAAGTTGACACGAATGATGCTGAGAGGGACAGAAGTATAGTAATTTCAATATGTCATACTGTCTTAACATTCAACTTAACATGCATTCCCTAACCCACGATTGACATTCAAGTACAAAGCAGTATGACATATTGAACAGACTGTACCTTTCCTCACAGCCTGGTTCAATTTAAATTAAATAAAGTGTCTACTCGGACTTATGATTACAGTTGTAACATATATACGGTATCTACAAAAACACTTGGTCAGCTGATCTGCACTTGTTTAGGAAGACAAATAACTAGTGCATGCACTTTTGCCAATTTAGACATAATGACATCATCAGTTGCACAAAAACACATACATACACATGCACCACGAGTGGAAGGGGAAGTTGTGAGACATAGAGGAGGTGTGGTGCTTTTTAGAGAATTGCATGAGTGAGCATGCAATGTAAGCAGGGCTGCAAATGCATTGCTTGCAACCAGCTGTCTCTTCAAAAAATTACCATTTGCGAGCAGCAGAGAGGCGCCTTCTCCTGGACATGAACATCTACTGAATTACAGCATGCCACCCAAAGAGGTGCAAGTGTCGTTCACTCTGGTGCGCATGACGACACTAAATGAATAATAATAATAATAACAACAATAATATATATATATATATATATATATATATATATATATATAGCGGTCTGCCTTGTGTTCTCCATTATGTGCGTGTTGAGGAAACATGAGGTTTCACAGAATCATATGCGATCCTGAAACCAGACCAACGCAACTGGGGCAAAGGGAACACTTGGTTTCGAGTAGCAACAAATCTGCCAATTATGAAAACCATCTAAGACACACTTGAAAATGTACTTATGTCATTGCATTAAATTCAAAACATCAAACCATGTGGCATCTGCAAACAAATTGTTTTAGAGCTTTTCTCAGAACTGACTTGACTATTTTATAAATTATTTTTAACCAAATGGTCCCAAGGTCATGGTCACAGTTGTAGTTAATCACATCTATGGACAAGTTCCACTAAGTCTGACAAACAGCAAGTGTTCAAATGCTTCTTGATTTTGAACACTATATACACTCACCTAAAGGATTATTAGGAACACCATACTAATACTGTGTTTGACCCCCTTTTGCCTTCAGAACTGCCTTAATTCTACGTGGCATTGATTCTACAAGGTGCTGAAAGCATTCTTTAGAAATGTTGGCCCATATTGATAGGATAGCATCTTGCAGTTGATGGAGATTTGTGGGATGCACATCCAGGGCATGAAGCTCCCGTTCCACCACATCCCAAAGATGCTCTATTGGGTTGAGATCTGGTGACTGTGGGGGCCATTTTAGTACAGTGAACTCATTGTCATGTTCAAGAAACCAATTTGAAATGATTCGAGATTTGTGACATGGTGCATTTTCCTGCTGGAAGTAGCCATCAGAGGATGGGTACATGGTGGCAATAAAGGGATGGACATGGTCAGAAACAATGCTCAGGTAGGCCGTGGCATTTAAACGATGCCCAATTGGCACTAAGGGGCCTAATGTGTGCCAAGAAAACATCCCCCCACACCATTACACCACCACCACCAGCCTGCACAGTGGTAACAAGGCATGATGGATCCATGTTCTCATTCTGTTTACGCCAAATTCTGACTCTACCATCTGAATGTCTCAACAGAAATCGAGACTCATCAGACCAGGCAACATTTTTCCAGTCTTCAACTGTCCAATTTTGGTGAGCTCTTGCAAATTGTAGCCTCTTTTTCCTATTTGTAGTGGAGATGAGTGGTAAACGGTGGGGTCTTCTGCTGTTGTAGCCCATCCGCCTCAAGGTTGTGCGTGTTGTGGCTTCACAAATGCTTTGCTGCATACCTCGGTTGTAACGAGTGGTTATTTCAGTCAAAGTTGCTCTTCTATCAGCTTGAATCAGTCGGCCAATTCTCCTCTGACCTCTAGCATCAACAAGGCATTTTCGCCCACAGGACTGCCGCATACTGGATGTTTTTCCCTTTTCACACCATTCTTTGTAAACCCTAGAAATGGTTGTGCGTGAAAATCCCAGTAACTGAGCAGATTGTGAAATACTCAGACCGGCCCATCTGGCACCAACAACCATGCCACGCTCAAAATTGCTTAAATCACCTTTCTTTCCCATTCTGACATTCAGTTTGGAGTTCAGGAGATTGTCTTGACCAGGACCACACCCCTAAATGCATTGAAGCAACTGCCATTGAAGCAATTGCATTAATGAGAAATTGAACAGGTGTTCCTAATAATCCTTTAGGTGAGTGTATATTGTGTAACCATTTTAGGTTCATTTTTGGGTGAACTATACCTTTAAATGTCCTAATACTTTTTGGGTTCACTGTATATAGAAATGAGCATTGAATCTCAGGTACTGTACAATTTTCACAGTTCACAAAATGAAACATTAATGTCATTGCAATTACTTAACATTTACAACAGTGATCTACATAACATAAACATCGTGAAGATTTTGACTAAAAGTTCCTGGCTTGTCTAACTGCAATATGTTCAAGCCCTGTTTGAATAAAACATGAAAAAGCAGCCTTAATAAAAATGGTATGACAAGAACATTCTTTCCGACGCAAGAGCATACGGTCTCTGGAAAACAGCTAAATTACTTTTTCAGGGCTTTTAACCCAAGCCATTTAATCCTACAAAGTTTAGAGAGTGAATGTAGAGAGCAGCGTAAAATGAGACACCTCTAAATCACTGCAATCCCCTGTTCCTCTGCTCTGATCCCAGCTTCTATTAGTTGACCCCTATGAGACAACAGCACCAGCGGCAAAAGGGTATTATGAATGACCACACATGCATCACAAATGAAAATACCAAAATCCAATATATCCACAAAAATTGGTGAAGGGTGTATATTTACAGCATGTCAAACAAAGTGTTTTGACACCAGTATGAAGAGTCCTTGAAAGACTTTTTCACTGAACAGACCCGTTTCCTTGAATTAAAGATTGTAGATTAAAAGTAGTAAAAAATATCTAAAAAGTAGGTCAAAGGAGAATCAGAATGAGCTTTATTGCCAAGTATGCTTACACAAACAAGGAATTTGTCTTGGTGACAGAAGCTTCCAGTGCACAAACAATACAGCAACAAGACAGAGACAATAATAATAAAAAATAGAATAAAAATAAAAAGGGAATAGAAATTAAAGTATATATAAAAATACACAATAGGATTATACACACACACACACACACATACAATATACAAATACAAATCTGTTATATACAGAAGCAAGGGAATGTCAGTAGAGGTAGGGTCTGTTGGATAAATATATATAGATTAAGCAATGTATTGCACATAATTATTGCTCAATGGGGCAGTTTTAACTGTTCATGAGATGAGTAGCCTGAGGGAATAAACTGCTCCTGTGCCTGACATTTCTGGTTCTCAGTGCTCTGTAGCACCGTCCAAAAGGCAACAGTTCAAAAAGGTAGTGGACTGGATGAGTGGGGTCCAGTGATTTTTCCAGCCCTTTTCCGCACTCTGGAAGTGTACCGTTCTTGAAGGGAGGGCGGGGGAACCAACAATCCTCTCAGCATTCTGATCTGTCCTTTGTAAATGGCAAATGGTAAATGGTCTGCACTTATATAGTGCTTTTTATAACCTCAGAGGTTACCAAAACGCTTTACACTGTGTCCCAATCACCCATTCACACACATAAATCACACTCACACTCATACACCAATGGTGGCAGAGCTGCCATGCAAGGCGCTAGCCTGACATTGGGAGCAACTTGGGGTTCCGTGTATTGCTCAAGGACACTTCGTCATGTGGAATCAAGTGGGCTGGGAATCGAACCACCAACCCTGCGATTAGCAGCCTACCCGCTCTACAACCTGAGCCACAGCCGCCTTTGTAGTCTTCTGATATCCGATTTCGTAGCTGCACCAAACCAGACAGTTACTGAAGTGCAGAGGACAGACTCAATGACTGCCTAGTAGAACTGTATCGACAGCACCTGTGGCAGTTTTAACTTCCTCAACAGGCAAAGGAAGTACAACCTCTGCTAGGCCTTTTTCACAATGGAGTCAATATGGGTCTCCCACATTAGGTCCTGTGAGATGGTAGTGCCCAGGTACCTGAATGACTCCACTGCTGCCACAGTGCTGTTTAGAATGGTGAGGGGGGTCAATGTTGGGGTGTTCCTCCTACAGTCCACAATAATTCAGCTCCAGGCAGATTTGACTACACCAGTGAGCCAGCCGTTCATCCTCCCTTCTGTATACAGATCGTCATCTTGGATGAGGTTGATGACAGTAGTGCCATCTCCAAACGTAAGGAGCTTAACAGAGGGTTCCTTGGTGGTGCAGTCATTTGTATACAGGAAGAAGAGTAGTGGGGAGAGCACACATCACTGGGGGGCACCAATGCTGATTGTACATGTGCTGGAAGTGAACTTCCCCTGCCTGTCTGTCAGAAAGCTGGTGATCCACTGACAGATAGATTTGGGAACAGACAGATGGTGTAATTTAGTCTGGAGAATAGCTGGGATGATGGTGTTGAAATCCGATCTGAAGTCCACAAAAATAATCTTTGCATATGTCCCTGGTCAGTCCAGATTTTGCAGGATATGATGCAATCTCATGTTGACTGCATCATCCACAGACCTGTTGGCTCGATAAGCAAATTGAACGTGATCTAGTAAAGATCCAGTGATATCTTTCAGGTTGGCCAACACCAGTTTCTCAAATGATGTCAGAGCGACAGGTCCTGTGAATTTGGGTTTCTTTGGGACAGGAATGATTGAGCGTTTAAAGTAGCATGGACCTTCACACTGCTCCAGTGATCAATTAAAAGATCAGTGTAAAGATCGTGGCTAGCTGGTTAGCACAGTATTTTAGACAAGTGGATGAAACACCATCTGGGCCCTGTGCTTTCCTTGTCTTTTGTTTTCGGAAGAAAAGACACACCTCTTCTTCACAGATCTTAAGTGCAGTTTGACAAGCAGGAGGGGGGGTTGCAAGAGGTGTTATTATTTGTGTGAAGTGAAGATCAGAGTGGGTGTGGGGTGTGCCTTTCAAATCTATAGTAGAACACAATCAGGCTGTCAGCCAGTTGTTGGTCCACGACAGTGTTGGGGGTAGGAGCCCTCTAGTTAATAAATTGTTTCAGGCTACTCCACACTGATGCAAGGTTGTTAGCAGAAAACTTGTTTTACAGCTTATCAGAATAGCTTCTTTTAGCCACTCTGATTTCCTTATTCAGTTTTCCAGGGTTCCTGGCCTGACTGTACAAGATTTTATCTCCACCTCTGTAAGCTTCCACTTTTGCCTGACAAAGCTGCCGGAGTTCTGCTGTAACCCACGGTTTGTCATTGTTGTATGTTAAATAAGTCTTAGTAGGAATGCACAGAAACTGATATATGATGTCTCAGTATCTGTGAGCTCGTCCAGCTGGCTTGTAGTTCCAGCTCTGCTTCATTAGCCCATCTCTTTACAATCTTTATTAAAGGCATAGCTGATTTTTTTTTTTTCTGCCTGTAGGTTGGAAAATGATGAACCAGACAGTGATCAGAGAGTCCCAAAGCTGCTCTAGGGACAGAGCAATATGCATCCTTTATTGCTGTGTAGCAATGATCCAGTATATTTCTGTCTCTGGTTGGGCATGTAATGTGCTTTTTGTATTTGGGCAGTTCTCGTGTGAGGTTTTCCTTGTTAAATTCCCCAAAAATAACAGTCACAGAGTCCGGGTATTGTTGTTAAGCATCTGTGATTTGATCAGCTAGCTGTTGCAGCATTGCGTTCATGCACGCCTGTGGCAGGATATAAACACTCACCAGAATAAACTAGGAAAACACCCGCAAATAGTAGATAGGCTTACAGTTAATAAAGAGCGCTTCCAAATTAGGACAGCACATCATCTTTAATGTTGTTACATCTGTACAACAACTTTCACTGATGTAAAAGCATGTTCCACCGCCTCTCATTTTCCCCGTTAACTCTGCGATGCGATCTGCTCTGAACAGCTGAAAGCCCGGAAGAGATGAATAGATGAATACTCGGCAGCGCTGTTGAAAAGCTGCGCTGATAAAGCTTGACCAGCACGCAGGCTCGCTTTCCTCGCCTGAGTCTCTTAAGCAGCAAAGCTGTGCCTCTATCTAAAATGTCCAGCAAAGCATCCGAATAGTCAAAACCCGGGAAACGATTGTCTGGTATGTGCTGCCGAATGTTCAGCAGTTTGTCCCTGGTAAAACTAATTGGAAAAAATTACTAAACACAGGGAAAACAAACAAAAACAACAAAAGAATTGGAGAGCTCCACACCGAGGCTACCATCCGCTGCGTAATCTTGGATCTTGATCTTGAATATCAATAATACATAACTTAATACTGAAGTAATTCCTGCTCTGTAAACCCTATTGCTCCAAGTCATTCATTGTAATGAGTAGGGACACATTTTATTATACAAAAAAGTTCAAATTAATGAACCTTGAAGAGTATTTAGAACTTTCTCTATATTTTGAGTTCACAAACTGACACTTTTAAGTAACCTGAATTGTTTTATTGTTTTGAGTTTAATGAACTTGTCTCTTTAAATTTACAGGAACTTAAATAGTCTAACTGATATTAAAGGTGCACTTAAAGGTGGAACTTTTGTCTGTGTGTCAACTTGGACTTACACTGACACCTAGCGTCTTGGATGCAGCATAATTTAAAATCAATAGTTTTCAGTTTCAAATGCCATTATAGAAATTTAGTATTTCACAGTCAGCCATGATTACTTTAATCAGTGAGTGAAAGTCTCAAATAACAGGATGGTTACTGGGATTTTGCGAGTAGTATTTGGCTGGTCATGTGATTTTAACATGGCTGTCTGTAAAGGGATATAAACGGTAAGGAGGTGGCAAGAACCAGCTTGACCATATAAATAATATTTTAATGAAAAACTTAAACAAACGACATGACACACATGACGGTCAGCTGACCGTAAACGATCTCTCTCTCATCTCACCACCATCCACAGTCGGCCTTTATCCCTCTCGGAGGCTTAATTACCCTGATATGGGATCAGGTGTGTATAATCATGACACGGCCCCGCCCTCCTCCCGGTCACACTGTCCGCATGTGAGGACCCTCTACAGTACATGTAGAATCAAACAACTTTTATAAGGTTACTGATATGACTGGAGTCTTTATTTTAATGTGAGTGGTCATGATTTCCTACATATATTGCAAAATAACAATTCATGTCTATGGAGTAAATTACTGAGTGCACCTTTAAAGATGTCCATTAGCCTCTCAATTTTATGCTACCAATGTTGCAATGAAAGCATAATTTTCGTAAAAGTGTAAAAAGTCATCCCCCGTGCTCGGCACACATCCAAAATTCAAATGCGCAGATTTAGCATTCGAATGTGCGTATTTTTCTTAAATTCTACAAATATTCAATTTTTTGTTTGACAGCCCTAATGTATGTGTGTTTTTTTTTCCGGCTCCTGTCAGCATGGATTACAATTCCATTAAAGCTTTGCAAACTGTTATTGAAGAAGGGTGCAAAAACGTAAGTAAACCATTTCATTCATGAATATTTAAAATGTCATGACTGTTTAATAGTTTATGGTGCTATGTTAACAGTTGTGGGAGATTTTTCTGGTGCAAAAAATCTTTCATAACATTATCAGTTTAAAATTAAGTGTTACATAATGATTTTTTAATTATTTTTTTTAAAAGATGAACATAAAGTTTATGTTATGTTGGAGTTTTGGGGGTTACCATTATAGTAAAGAGTGGGGCTTGAGCTTAGGTTGAGGACAAGTACAACTTAATTGTAAGGTTCTATATTGCTTTATTTGTTGAGCAACTGCTATTCTAGTCAAAGAAAAGTGTTCCCAATTAGCAAGCATTCAGCGTGCTAGCATTCACTGTATAGCTAATTAGTCATGTAAATAATTAAAGCACATTTGTCTAATTTGGGTTTACTTAATTCAATTAGGTTCCCACTACTTAAAATTTTAAATTGAGATTACATGGTAATTTTATGTCCAGCCAAAGAGTTTAAAATTTAAAGTTAAAAACCTTAAAAAAGTTAGTCTAATAAATAATTCAAGTTAACAGCAATTTGCATGCATGTGTAGTAAAAAAAAATCAGAGAGTTCTACTAACTTAATCTTTGAGTTTATTAACTTTTATTAAATTAAAATAAAAAAAGGTTTATTAAAAATGTATGTAACTGATTAGCTCAAAATTGATTTGAGTCCTGATAATTTATTTGGGTTTACAGTGTGTGCCACTAGTTGATCAAATGGAATTGCAAAAATAACATAGTTTTCAAACAGATTCCATAAAACCCCACCCATCTTCCATTGGCTGTACAAAAAGATTTTTCAATTTGTCCTGTATGACTTCAGGTGAGCACTGGGAAAACAAAAGTTATTTTCAATTAAACTGCTGTTCTGTTGGCAGGGGCTAAAGGTATCCTCCTAAATACGATTTAATTCACCTGGTGTTTTAAAAGAACTGTGCTTCAAACACTTAGCTTGAAGCTTATAATAGTTGTGTTAGTATTTTTCTTCATTCTTCAATACTTGTTTTTAAATCCACATCACATGGTACTGGTCTGGAATGCACAGAGTAAAACCAGGTGTATCATCATAGTTGCTTCATGTCACTTCATTCAGAATTGAGAATGTCTCGATCCCTCAGTGACTAATATGCACATTGATTTACTGTCCATGAGAAATATTTGTTGTTTATGGGTGGGGGAGTTTGGACCATCCTCAATCATGTTTGGGAGCTTGCTGGTTACTCAATCTCAGAACTAAAATGAATTCTGCAGGCAGATCTCGCTGTGTTAAAAATTGCAAGACATTTCTTTAGAGAGCACTGGCAATTTTATCTCTTTTAAAAGTACATTAAACTGATTTGTTCAGTACAATGTTTTTTTTTTATTGTTATTACTCTATACACATTTTAGACAGCACACATGAAAAAGTAAACCTAGCACATTTCACTTGTATATCATAACCCATTTTTGGACAATACTATAATTGTTTATTGGTTTGTTTGTTTGTTTTTTGCAATTACATTTTTTTATTGATTCATAAGTTAACACAAATAAAAAACAATATATATAAATATATATAAAGAATCAATCACTTTTAACATTAAATCCCAAAATAACCCATCCCCATACGAACACCCCTGTGGTCAATAGAATATAGACACACACAAATAAAAAAACATAACTAAAATAACAAAAAAAAAAAAAGAAAATACAATAGTAAAGTATAATTCAAAACTTAAAATTACTCTCTCCACCAACCCTCGTCGAGAGTCCCCCAAAAATGCTAAATGATTGCCCCATTTCTTATTGAAAAAATTCCTAACTCCCATCATCCTACTCGACCCATCCTCAAAGACAGCCACCCTCTCCATCTCCGCACCACTCTGGGAATGAGGGTGCTCCATCTGACTTCCATTCTCTTAAAATAACCTGGCTATCAATCATCATACTGGCCAATTTTTTATGTACTTATCCTCCAAATTTATGACCTCCCCATCTCCCAAAATACAGAGTCTGAGGCAGAATGAGATTTGAGTGTTCAACACATCACATACAAAACTTTGCACCTTCAACCAAAATTCTTGGAGCAGATGACAAAAATACTCCCCCCAAAAAACTCCAGCCAACATGAGGCATAAGCTCAAGGAATGAACAGATTCATTCACAACTGTCCCGAAGCAGTGTATTCCACAAAGCAAACTCTGGCCGCTAGGCGGAACATCACAAAAAGAAACAAAACATGCATCCCGGTTCTTCGGATGGTCAAGAGTCAAATTCACTCGGAGGCCGCATAAAAAAATATATTATGACTTACTCAGTCCGTCAACTTTATAAAAGACATCCTTAGTGTGGGCATGTAGATATTTTGCAGCCATCCCCAGCATCCACTTTCAATCTGTCCGGGAACCCCAGTGCAAAAGCAATCCTCCGTCAATGCAAAAGTTTCTTGAAGGAGTGTTTTCCACAAAACAAACTCCAGCTGCTAGGCGGAACCAACACAATCAGAAACAAAAATTTCGCCCAGCTTCCTCAGACAGTCGAGTGTATATTCAGCGAGTCAATCCACTCATATGAGAAACACCAAATGGCTTTCTCACTCCAATGTATTTATGAAGGACAGTGCTTGCTTGGGACATGTAAATACCCTGTGGCCATCCTTTTTTCTATTTATTTTCTATAAATTTGAATATTGAACATGCCATATTATTTACTGTATGTGGACTAATAATTTAAGCAGTAATTTAGCAATAATTACATTTATTCTATACCATAGATATCCATTTAAAATAATTTTTATTTTCCTTTCCTTAACAAACATTAGTACAATATGAAATACAATACATTATAATGCTTAAAAGATACTGGAGTGCAGCTCGTATCCACCATTGAAATCTGCTACTCTGAAGAAACACGGTTTCTTTGTGATGTCACAGTAATTTAATATTTTAATCGACATTAATAATCGCGATTACAATATCAAGGGCAAGAATCGACAATTATGATTTTTGCTATAATCGTGCATCCCTACTTTGGCCCTGTCCCAAATACATTCTTCAGGTAATGTTATGCCCCCTAGTAGGGCTGAACAATTAAACTAAATAAAATCTAAATCGATATATGACGTAGTGCGATACATAATACAAAATATATTTCCATTCTAATTTCTTAACTTAATCATAACTGGGTTCCAAAAAATAAAGATGTTGGGCTGAGACCCTAATAGAAAGTGGACAAAAAAAAGGTACACAGTAACCAGATACAATGTGAAGGTGATGTGAATCTTATTTTTTTTAATTTATCATTATCAAGTGTAAACACCCTTTCTTGAACAGTAACCTATTTCAATTGACAGTAGAGCATGTTTGCCAATTACTTAAATTTGCTCAACAGAAAACACATAGCCTGCTATTTTTTTAATATGAATAATAATACTGCAGTTTAAATCGCAATAATTTAAAAAATAATCACATTTATATTTTTTGTCCAAATCATTCATCCCTACTAGGGATGGTAAGATTCACATCGATACATCAGCACAAAAGTTGTGCTGAAAAAAAAAACTGTACATCAGATACAAGTTGGCATTTGTATCGCGATGCATCGTTTCCAAAATATTTGCATCGGTAAAAAACAATTTATTTATATATAATTATTAGTAGATGCGCCATACTTTTATTATTTGGAAATTGACCAATAATTTGTGACCAATATTTTAAATGTAGATTGATTTCTCCTCTCTACACTGTTTCTCCAGCACGTTCTCTCATCACCACTGCTGCTACGTGAACATGACATATCACAACATTACGGAGACCGAGGCATGTCCTGAGAGTCACATAGAACAGGGGTGCCCAATACATCGATCGCAAAGGCAATGCGGGTAGATCGCACAAAATTTAAATATTCTTTCGTTAAATTTTTAGACAAATAAATATAATGTCTTTCCTCTTTTAGTTTCTGTCTGACTTGCACTTGAAGAGTAAATTTTGACCAGGTGAGATTTGTGTTTATTTAGTAGCCATGACAACTAGGTTCTCGCCTTCCAAGGGCTTCTGAAAACAGAGCACGAAATTGCGAAGCTAGCAGTGTTTGAGACAAGCTACCAGCAGCTAATGCCCAGATTATGCAAAACTGTTTGATTCCATTCAGTGCAAGTCATCAGAATAAGGTAAATGCCCTGGCTATTGTAATATATTGTGCTGTAGGTGTTTTGTGTTTAGTGTTAAAACTGAACGATATCAACATTGAATATTATTATATTTTAAATAATTAGAAGATGAATTCCATGTAGGGATACATGCAGTAGTCCCAACAAGCATTTTTTTTTTTTTAGACGTGTTTTTTTAGTCGGTAGATCTTATTGAATTGGTCATTTAAAAGTAGATCATCACTTTTCTCAGACTTGAGCGGTTTGTAAACAATTTGGGTTTTATAAGAGAGATGGAGATTTTTATAAAACCATGCAGTTTGTAAAATATGTCATGCCAAAATAAATAATATAATTTAATAACACACTTGAAGCGCCGACACGAAAGCACATTCATTTGCTGGCAAGTTAAGGAACATTTCTTTATTGTTTATCCCCGAGCATCCTTAAATTGTTTCACTGTTAAAAGTGTAACTGGAGACAGTACATCTGGTTTTATTTAATCTTTTCTTTTTTTTGCACTACAAAAGGCTTTTTTGTGAAAGGTCCATGCGTTAGAAGTCAGAAGGCACTTACTGTAAGTTAATTTATGATTTGCTGTCTGTCTGAACCAAAGAAATAAAAGTGAACTATCTGTAGCCTACCATATTGAATTGAATAACATCATATTTTTTCCCATTGCATTGTATTGCATTGAATCTCATTGTGTTGAATTGAAATCGGATCACACTGCATCTTAATAAGGGTGAATCGCATTGCATGCTTCACATGTATCTTTAATGTATCGTATCGTTGGCTATGCATCGAGATGTGTATCATATCGCCCTCAGTTATGGAAATGCACATCCCTAATCCCACCCCTCAGTCAGGAAGTAGTGTGAAGTGCTGTGAAGTCTGCACCAGCTTGTCATACTCAGGAAAACAGTACATCGAGGGAGCATAGCGGCCCTCTGATTGCTCATGAGCACCCTTCCGAAACATAGAAATGGCACGAATGATCTCAGAGACTTCTCAGAGCAAAGGTCACAAGACCACATTAAGTGGGGCATACAGGAAAGGGCCTTTACATGTCAATGAGTGTAAAAGGACAGCTCATGGCCAGAATAAATTGCAATGTGGACCAGAATTTAAGCCGATAGTCTGGGAAAAATAATCGAGAAAACAATAAAAACTAGGACTGGACCTGCATGTAAATGAAGATCTTCCCAAGATCAAGTTTTCTTTAATTGTTAAGATGATTAAAGTAAGACCAAAAACATTCTAGGACAGTTAATAATAGCTCTAAGACAAAAATGCCTGAAACAAGTAGGCTGCAAGCAGCTCTTCATTATTAAGATTGAGGATACCCTGAACCTAGATCCCATAATATCTATGTCACATAGATTTCTGCAAATGCAGGAAGTCTTACCGTGCCAGTCTAAGCCAGTCTAAAATTAAGCTAAAGTGTGAAAAAATTGCTGGTTTCAAAGCAGATTAACAGTCAGAAACAAGTGTATCTAAAATAGAGCTGACAGACAGTCCAGGTTGTGATGTTTCATTAAAGAAAAAATAAAAGGAAAATTCAGCCCAATCAGCCAGGAGAAAGAGGAGCCGCTGTGTGTGTGTGTGTGTCTGTGTTTAAGTTGATTTAAGATGATTTATGTCATTAAAATTTCTCAGCCAGTTCCCACCTCCTCCTTGCCCATCCTCACCAGTTTCAAAAAAAAAAAAAAAAATCAAGAACAAAAATATGGGCTAAAAGTTTATAAAGAGAATCTCTTTTGATAAAGCAGTATTATATTAGTCTAAGCATTTAAAGGTGACCTGTGTTTTTTATGTTCAAATACTTTCCCCTATTACAGCTTATATGCAGTGACAATTATGAGTTAGCAATTTATAGGTTGATTCCCTAGAAAAAGTGTAAAAACTGCGGCTCTGATATACTACCAAAAGATTGATGTTTGTTTGAATTCCCCAATGAGCCCAATATTGCATCATTGGCTCAAACAATGGCTGTGTCTCATTTGGAAGGATGCATTCTCCGGAGGTTGCATTTGTCGGCCACATACGTCAGAGGCTGTCTTGATTCATATTTATTCATTTTTTTTAATCTATTGTCAATGCCTTTTATTTATATGCACTTACATTTATACAATTGATAACCTTTTTTGCATTCCCAATAAAAACATATTATAAAAACAAAATTCAACGAGACAGACTTGATGATGTATGCGTCAAACAAACAAATGCGATCACCGGAGGACGCATCCTTCCAAACGAGACACAGCCATCGGCATGAGTTTGGGATGATTTCCGACCAATTGAAGATGGGGGAAGATCTCAGGAAAACTGTCATAATTTTTGCAATTCTATTTGGTGATGCTAGTGGAGCAGAAATGACAAACTTCCCATTTAAAGCTGATGTGTGTAACTTTTTTGCCATTAAATGAATATTCTGGCTTAATCGATTTTTTTTTACTTCTGTTTCAAAAGTATAGCCGCAAAATGTAAATGTGTATGGTACCATGATTTTCATGTGATACAATCCCTTAATAACCTTTTATGTGTAAATGTATATCCAATTTAACAACTTCTTTGTCACGACAACATAACGCCGTAAACCCTAAAACAGCAGAAATTTTTTTTTAAACAACTTTATTGATTTAAACAGCTTTTCAGATTAATTAGACCAAATACATGAGTTTTGCCAGAAGAATTAATGTACCAGTAAGTGCTTCTATAAAATTATAAGCTTTATATTTCTGTCTTTAAACCCTCTAAAAACCGGCCCCATTCACTTCCATAGTAAGTGCCTCACTATAACCTTGATTTTAATTTTTTTCTAAAGGAGTGACGAATTGAAATATTTTTTTGTGCTAATCAACATTATGCCACAAATGCAGTTGATTTGAATTTTCATTTAAAATGCTTTCTCCTAACAAAGCTTAACTATAAATAAGCAATTAATAGGTGAATTTTCTCAAACTGTAAACATTGTATATCTGTGGTGGTATGAAAATGGTTTTGAGAGGCCCGCTCAACCCGACATTGAAAGCAGGACTATCTGTTTGTTAAAACAATGGAAGACGAAGGATGTATTCATAAAGATGTTTGAAAACAATGTATTTTTTGCAGTTTTGTTCGGAGGTGCTTGTCAAGCTGAAATTACATAGCTTTAAGGACATCATACAGGTCTAGACAACAGGAACAGACAAAACACAACCTTCCAGACAAAAATATTGGGACGCAAGCAATGACTCTGAAGTATCCAATCTGAATAAATTGAAAGTTTTCAACACATCAACAAACTCAAGACTGTCGAAACACTAATATCTGACTAAGAAGATATAGGCTCATGATTAAAATGACATTGTTAAAAATGGCACAGGCACCCACACATTATTTCTGTGTATCTGTGTGAACTTCTCCTTCAAGGCTTTGAAAGAATGAGTCTTTTAAAATCGCTATATTTATCTCTCCCTAGGGATCTACAACAGTCATTCTTCTCTCTCCCATTTCTCATGCAAAAAAAGAAAGTTTTACCCATGTTCAACATTAAGGGGATCTGAAAAGCATTTCACGAGAGCGGCATAGGGACTCAAGCTTTATGCTGAATGAGGCTGATTAAAGCACAATGCAGGATAAATGTCTGCATATGAACATTTTCCAGTGCCAATGCAAACAAATCAGCATGATTGTATGCAAAGACATCACCATCTTCGGAGAGATTTATGGTGATTGACTTGTCACGCCCACCACAAGGCTTATTATTTGAACTGTGAAATTGCACCTCGATAAAAAAAAGATTTTGACTGCCGTGAGAGACAGATCTTTTCAGAAATTAACTTTGGGACTTTTGGGACTTTAGAAAGATGGCTGAATGCATTTAAGAAAAATTACATTTTAAATGGCATAAATCATTTTCGGACCAGGATGAAATTGAATTAATTTTGGAAAGGGAATATAATGGTTCTACCGGACCACTCAGATTTGCCAGTGTCGAGGCTTAAAGAATAGTGGGAAAGTCAATGTTTGTTGCTCAATCATGGTGCCTCTGTAATAAACAGTGGGAGGCCAATTAGAGCATTGAGCTCTCACTTTAGATGACAGGAGGTGATCTCTGAGAACCTGATGAGGATTATTGCAGTTGAATGGCTATTAAGCTTAAATTATCAGGCTCTCACTTCTCACTTTAAAGTACAAACTCTCAAGGGAAAAATAGATCCCTGATTAAAAAGCATGGCATCAGTATGTGTTGATGAGCTGCAGTGTGCAAACAATGAATGTGGCTCTTATATAATATAATATCATTAGTGGTTCTTGCTAAGGACAAAAACCCAAAGCCCAAAGTATACTTCGGTTTTGACGCAAGCACTTATCTTTTGTGTTATGGATGGATATTGATACAGATTTCAAGATTCTATCCGGTTTCGATCCACAAGCTCTCGATCCAATTCTGATTTTGATTCATATGGGTATATTTCAGTAAATGCTGTTAATTACACAGTGAACCTTCTAACTAGGTACATTAGTAAAATATATATTTATTAGCCTGCGTACAGTTGAACGCTCAGCCATTTAACTATGAGCACACAAGCGGTTGGCGCATGCCGTCTATGATTGTATAAGTTACTGGACTAATTCTCTTCAGCAATTTAGACCAAACGTCACAAACGTGCTCTTGATATGCACATCCACTGTTTTTGTTGCCATCTTCGTTTTCTGTTGTTTAGCTGCGATTACATGCAGTGCTTTAAGTACCTGCACTTTTATAATTTAGTCTACAGAGTACCGGCGGATTTTCTTGCATCACCACTTCTCAGAGTTTCCTGGTGCAATGTAATTTCTTTATTTAATGCAAGTCAGTGCCCCCCAATCACTTTTATCTGACTCTCCGAGTGATTTTGATAAAATTGCATCACAGTCTAAACATCTGAGCGTTCTCTGCGCAAACCTCAGTGGTGAGTTGATTGGATCGTCCCATATTTAAAGATGAAATTATGCTTCCTGTATCAAAACAGCATTTGCATCTGGCAGAAGAACACTATGTTTAACCCCAGGTATTAAACATTAGCACACTCATAACTTGCCCCACACTGTACATGCTACAGAAATTATAACTAAAGTCATGTGGCTTGTTGAGGAGAGGTGAGCTATTACTTTGAGCAATCAGACTTAGGCAGGTGACAAAACAGGTGACTTACACTGATGTAGAGCCGTGAGATATATCTATGCACTAGGGCTGCACAATTAATCGAAATGAAATCGAAACCACGATATGACATTTTGTGATTTTTAAATGGAAAAGGCTGCGATTTAAATAAATAAATAGTCTGCTCCCTTCAAAGTTTATTTGCGATGCTCTGTCCAGTCTATTTTAAATTAGCGCATTCTTAGAGTGTTTTCAGAGCGGTTCTGTGCTCCACAACTCCCTATCATGCTTAGAGTAACAGAAGTGCTCTGAGTTCGGTTCCGTTTGCTTAAGTGTGCTAAACGCTTTATTTACACTTTTTTATTATTATCTGCGGTAGTCTCCGCAAGGCACAGGTATCATAATAATATCGCAGAATACAAGATGGGGTATAATTCAAACATCTTTGTTAATGATTGCTGAGCAAACAGCATTAACAGGAACACCTGTAGAGTCCTCTTCTCCTGTCATTTGTTTACCTCGCGAGATTGCGTGAAATGGTGACAAACTAACCAAAATTTTCACATTAAATTGAATTACACCAATGGGTTATCAGTTCAACTTCAGTTTGACAGTAAGCCTCATTAGGTCTATCTTATATACACTACCGTTCAAAAGTTTGGGGTCACTTACTCATTCTTTATTTATTTATTTATTTCACATTTTAGAATAATAGTAGTCAGCAAAACTATGGAATAATAGAAATGGAAATATGGGAATTATTTTGTGACCAAAAAATCCAAAATAAATCCAAAACTATGTAATATTTTAGCATCTTCAAAGTAGTCACCCTTTGCCTAGATTTTGCAGACATGTACTCGTGACATTTTCTCAACCAACTTCTTGAGGAATCACCCGGGATGCTTTTTAAACAGTATTGAAGGAGTTCCCATCTATGTTGGGCACTTATTGGCTTCTTTTCTTCATATTTTGATCCAAGTCATCCATTTCAAAAACTTTTTTTTTTTTTAGGAAATTTTAGATTTGTAATTAAATAAATGTATATGTTTTGGCAGAATAATATTTTGTCTACAAAGTTAATTTCAAACTTTTAAGCATACACCTTCAGATCAAAAGATTTTTAAGATCATGAGAAACATTTCAGACAAGTGACCCCAAACTTTTGAATGGTAGTGTACAGTAAAGAATAGTTTGTATAAGCCTACTAGTTTAAGGCCTAGAATAAAGAGTAACATTTATATTTTGTGTATACTGAATTATTCAATCAATCAACATTATTTTTGACAGCAAAACTCAGTAACAACTATGGTTTTACCAACAGGGAAATTTAGTTAACAGTGACATGGAGCAGAAAGCTTACATATAACCAGATTTGACAGAGCTGCTGATAAAAAGTTAAATGATCAGCATCGATTGATGAGATGAAAATTGGAGATCGGTGTCGGATGTTAAAATCCTGATTGGAGCATCCCTAATATTCAAGTTGACTGTTTCAAAAACTAGTGATGATGATTAGTGGGCTGAGACCCTATCACAAAATGGACAAAAACACATACATGGTGGATGGTAACTTTTGGATATGAAGAAGACTTTGTTTCATTGTTTATAAATGTATTTGTTTGTGGGTGAACTGAAAAAATGTCTCAGTTTGGTTCTTTTTAAGAGGGCTCAAAAGTGAAAACCCCAGTAGCCTTTTTGCAGTTGAACATGTGGAAGACATTTCCATCATAATCGCAGTTCAAATTGCAATATGACTTTTTGTCCAAATCGTGCAGCCCTACCATGCATAGGATTATCATAATCACTTTGTTAACTTGGTTCAGTAAGCCACCACAAAGCAATGCCAGAGCAACCACCCAGAACATCCTAGCCACTGGACAACAACGCCCTGGCAACCATCCACAACACCATAGAATGATGGTGGCTAGTTTTGTTTATACAAGCACCACTCACATTTCCTTAAGAAAATGTAAAAAAACGAGTTATTGTATTACGTTTATCATAAATTGTAATATTTAGAGTTTTCCTTGGCCTGTTCTGCTGAGAACAAAGGTGAAAGTGTTTTTGATGGAGAAGCATAGACTACAAAACAGCCTTATTGATTGGCAACTCTGCCATCAATTCCCATCTACATCTCTCTTATTTTCAAACTGCCCTTGAGGGTCAACAAAATCTTCTGTGATTAGACAGAAAATAAATGTCTGCTAAAAGGATCTATTGTTTCAAACATTATAATGGTGTCTACAGAGGACATTGAGTGTGGCCCAAGGTTGAAAACAGAGGTTAAGGTGTGATGTTTCCTCCTGTCAGGGACAACAAAGAAAGCAGGAAGGAATATAACAGCATCACAACACCACCCCCTAAGTGCAAAACCGTTACCATGGCCTTGATAAATGCTGATGGATGAGAAATAAATGTACTATCTATAATTAGAGCGTATTACTGCTGGAATTTAGAGAAATGTTATTTGTTCTATTATTAGGATGTGATTGTGAATGCCAAGGCACATTTTCTTCAGAAAGTGTCAAATTAATTAGTAAATAATTTCAGCCTCGTGAACAACATGTAATGTGCACTGTTAAGAATTTTCTTTTTTGAAGTTTGCCCATAAATTAGACTTGCCATGATTTGATTTTGTAAGCAAAATGCTATGTTACTTTTCATCTCCAAAGTCCCATAATTATGCCACCAATATTTAGAGTTAATTTTGCCTTGAATTTACACCCATTCAAAACCAGTTAGAAATCCATTAGAAATTTACGGATATAGAGAACATTATTTACAACATCCTATTGCAGTGTATGCACTAAACTGATAACTACTTTTGTAGCAAAAAACTATTTTTGCTATTATCAGTAAAAAACAGCATCCAAAAAAAAAAAAAAAAAAAAAAAAAAAAACAGAGCTTGATTTTGAAGTTCCAACTTCGATTGCATCTTGCTGTCCTTTATCAACATTTTAAAGATCAACAGTTTATATTTTTCAAAAGTTCAAATTTCAAACAAGTGAAAGAAAACCTTCCATGGCACTGCTTTCATATGGATGAGATTAAGCAGTCTGAAATCCCTTGGCTCTGAAACTCTCTGGATGTGATAGAAGTGACGTCAATACATGAGGAAACTTCAGTAGGCCTGTATGTTTTAAAAAGAAGACAGGTCCGTGGGGGATGTCTATATGGTCAACTTGCCCATGAAACATATCCAAATCTGAAAAAAAGAGCCCTCAATCACATAGCATAATATCACCTATTAATTGTCTATCTATTGCTCTGCTTGAACAGTCATACACCCAGAGTGAAGTAACAACCAAGGCCAGAAATTAATGTGTTTTTTCGTTACTGTGGTGGTAACAAACCTCAGTACTCAAGGGGGCAATAGATCCTCGAATGTCTGTACAATTAAACCAAATGTGTTATTATTCAGGTAGTTAGTCATAAACATGCTAGCAATTGACAGTTTACCCATGACTAACATGACTCTTCAAACTGTTGCTCTATCTGGACAGTAGATGACCTGAAAGAGAAAACTGGCCATAGAGGAGGACAGTTTGAGCTGTGAGGAAGTTACGTCTTTTTGTTCCTTGAAAATTTCCTTCAAGACGTGAACTCAGATTGCATACCAAATGGGATAAATCACCTACTGAAGGGCACTTTGAAGGGTGAACAATCATGATAGCCATGCAGTAAGATTGCTTCTAACTGAATTTCCAATCAAAATGGGTCATTCAAAAATAAGTTCTGAATGACCCTATTTTTTGAGCCCCACACCTTTTAGACTTTCAAAGCTCTCACACTGGATGGCAAAGTCTTTGAAGGGAATAGGGAACAGGGATCATCACCTCTGAATGGAATACGCACTCACTCAAAACAACAGAGGGAGGAATTTCATTCATAGTGACTTTAACACGATTAACGTTACTAATGTTAACAGGACTGTCTTAAAATGCCATTATTAAAATGTGGACTATGTTGTCTGGTGTCAGGATGCTCCCTGGATGCCTGGAACTAATGGAAATGAAAGTGCTTAGATCTCAGAAAAAGCAAAGACATACGGACGCATGAACCACTTCAGTGAAGCGGGACTGCTTAAATTTAGTCGTTTAGCAGACGCTTGTATCCAGAAGAGACAAGTATTTTTATCATTAAAAAAGTAATCCTTACCTTGTCCACTGGTCACTTGGACAGCTTTATAGAACAGTTTCATTGGTTATAACAAGAGCTATCCAATATTTCCAATCTCCCCTCTGAAGAAATTACTGCGAGTATCTAAACTATGTTACAATTTCATTGCCTCTCTCGCATAGACAACCTCAGTATCAACAACACGTCTTGATAAGTCACTTCAGGTAAATGTTTGGGGTTCTTTGGGAAAATGTGTTGACTTAAGAGTCTTAGCTTTTGCAAACATCTTGTTTGTTCTGTTTTGGCTAGACTCAAAAAGGATATGCTAGTCACTTTATTTTGACAGTTCTGGGTTGACACTACTGGAAATGCTTCAGGGCCAGACATGCGCAGTAGGATTCTAATTCCTTTGCTATTGTTTACATCCTTGAAATGATCTATAGTGGTGCTTGCAGCAAAGCTTAAAATGCAAAATGTAGGGTGAATGATGGTAATCAGGAAAATTGTTTTGCAACTTTAGCATCTGGTATTTACAGTGATTGTCACCACAAAACGTCAGACCACTCAATGTGACTTATATACATAAAAATCCAGCTATAATATGATTAGCATTAATTAATATTAACATTAACACTATCAGACTAGCTTACAATGAGGCAGAATTGTTAGGCATCCCACATATTACTCAATGTCCCAGATTACCCCAATTCACCCTACTTGTATATTGCATTACTAGTGTTCTGACACATTTTTTCAGAACACAACAAAGTGTGAAATCAAGTTTGCACTGCTAGAAGCGTTTACATTCACATACTTGTTTTGTACATAAAAGGTAAACACTGATTTGCTTCTCATCACATCTTTGCTGATGTGTAAACCAAACAATCAAAAGATGTCTTTGCATTGCTTTCTGCACTGTCCTCTTTAAGACATCATTGAAGACCTAAAGCTTGCATAAAGCTTGTACACCAAATATATTTTATCTTGGAACAGAAGATGAAGTCTATCCAACCAGGACAGGATCGCAGGCATTTGATTGATTTCCTTGCACAGAAATCACCTTTCTCAAGAATGGAATTTCACCATTAAGCTTCCATTAGGGAACCGCACTTCCCCGCGGAACTGTATTCATTCATTGACAGGCAACTGATTGTGCCAATATTTCTGAGATATCTTGTCAACGTTTTCTCATTCTTCTTATGGATTATGAAATTAAATTGGCAGTGGCAAAGATCAAACTTCAGTAGAAAAAGAAACCTCAGAAGAAGAAAACATTAATTATATACTATATACAGCCAGGGTATTTGGGGTCTTCTTTGAAAAGGGTGTAAGCTAATATCTAAAACAGTTTAAAAAGACAAAGCTCAGGTTTCAAAGAACAACTCTGGAGTAAAGCTATACTGGATATCTCATTTCACAGTTTGGATAAATCCATAAAATTCAGCATTGAATGTTGATCAAAGTTTATTGAGAGATGATTACACACAGACACCATGCATAATTTAATCTGATCAGCAGTAGAATGCAGCATAAGTCTTCTTACAAACTAACGTTTGAATGTTATAAACTGCAATTAGCTATCCCACTTGAAATCAAAATGAATTAAGTAACAGCACAGACTCGAAACAAATTCAAAATCTGCAAGGCCTACTATTTCACAAATGTTAGAAATAATAGCCCAGTAATTCCTGTAACCAATCAAAGAAAGGTCAATCCAGGATCCACCCAATAACAAACACATAAACGGCTGAATGTCCATAGACTTAATGTGTTATGAGTCAGAGGGTAGGCTAAGCTTTCCACTGCAGTCTGCTCATAAACGTCTTAGTGGCATTTGCACAAGTGTCATCTTGCTAAAACCGCTTTCATTAAAATTCCCTGTTGCCTGACTGACATTTACACTGCAGTGCTACAAAACATCTTACATTATCGTTATAATACAAAATCTACTCTACACATTTCAATATGTCAATGTATTCTCCATCCTTGTCTTTAGAAGCAGAGCTGGTAATAGGGTGAATCAAACAAAACATGCAGAGGTCGACCAATATGGGTTTTTAATGGCCGATGCTGATGACGATATACAGAGAGCAGGGTGGCTAATAGGCCTATACAATGCCGATTACAGAAATAATATATGCAAAAAATTGCAAAAAATTTTAAATAAACTCTAATTAGCACTAAAATGTAAACACTGGATTTTCGTGAGGTTTATGAATCCGTTTAAATTAGATATCCGCATATTTGCAAACGGTATATAATGAAAGTTTTATTGATATTTGCCTTTTATCATTAGAAAAGTGATGGGACTTCAGAGGAGAGACTGTTAGATTATGTGTTTGAGGAAAATAAATGAGTGCTGCACAGGATGCTGGATCTGCTCAAGTTGTGAGGTTGGATTATTATTTTTTTCCCAGTCATTCCTTACATCATGGCAAATCATTTAAGATCTGGCAGTTTTTGGCTCCACCCCTTTGTTTTCTCAATATTTTGGATTGTTTGAAAAAAAATTCTAAACAAACTTGTCCTAGGCCATTCACCCATTCGGAACCAAACTAGTGCAGATAGATTCAGCACCGTCCCAATATGAAAAGTTACTTCATCGTCAAACAGTATGCCAAAATGTAATTAACGGCTGGGAAACTTTTACTTAAACGGTAATAACTCTTGAATGGAATTAGATATTAATCACCAAATTTATGTATGAGGTCATTCTGAGGACATACAAAAATTTGTGCACCTGTCTTTTTGTGGCATTATAATAATTAAAAACAAAAATGGCTCTTAGTGGCGATATAATCATTTAAAAAATGTAAATGCCTCTAACTATGGAACCTTTGGTCCGATTGACTTGAAATTTTGCATGCAGTGTCTTTGTCCAAGTTCCAAGGACTGTTGTGCGTGACAATCCCAGGAGATCAGCAGTTACAGAAATACTCAAACCAGCCCGTCTGGCACCAACAACCATCAATGTGATTATCTAATCAGCCAATCATATGGCAGCAATGCAGTGCTTAATATCATGCAGATACGGGTCAGGAGCTTCAGTTAATGTTCACATCAACAATCAAAATGGGCTAAAAATGTGATCTCAATGATTTGGACCGTGTCATGAAAGTATGTTGTTTGAGAAGGCATGAGGGTGAGTAAATGACGATAAAATTATTATTTTTGGGTGAACTGTTCCTTGAAGAGATGTTAGCCAGGTCCATCGAACACTTTACATACTATTTGTATGTATTTGTATTTCTGTTACTTGGCACCAGGTCAGTCTTCATGTCTTCTATCTATACAACAATTAACCTATTTTAAGACTTATTAAAATTTGATTCAGTGAAAAGTTTTCAAAGTTTTGATTACATTGATGTTGCCTTTATGGATCAAACACACATATATCCATCAAAAATCTTTGTGTTCCCCTGAAGAAAGTAAAATGAGTTTGACGGCATAAGACTGCATAAATGATGAGAGAATTATCATTTTTGGTTTGCATCAAGGAGACACCCTAATATCAACATGTGTAAGTTGGTTTGTAAAAAAAAGTGTCACATTATAAGTATAATACTGTTGCAATATGTAGCAGGGTTTGCAGTGGTTGAAAATTGAATCTTTAATGTAAACTAGCCATACATTTTGTTTATCTTGTCAGTTACTTATTTTTTTTTTATTTTTTTTGTCTAACGGGATAGGGTCATTTAAATTATAGACCTAGCAGGTCTACAGCTATAACTGAAAGAAGAGTCATCAGAGGTTTTCAAGGCAAAAAAAAAAAAAAAAGAAGTAGGAAACACATTTATATAGCACCATTTCAACACATCCGCTGACATTCATATAAATGTATGCATTTGGTAGAGTGGTTGAATAGCTGTGTGCTTCAAATGAAAATTCTCTCATAATTTACTCACCCTCATGCTATCCCAGATGTGTATGACTTTCCTTCTTCTGCTGAACTCAAACTAAGATATTTAGAAGAATATTTCAGCTCTGTATGTCCTCACAATGCAAGTGAATGGTGACCAGAACTTTGAAAGTACAAAAAGCACATAAAGGTAGCAAAAAATATATAAATACAACTCCGGTGGTTTAATCAATTTCTTCAGAAGCGAAATTATAAGTGTGGGTGAGAAACGGATCAACATTTAAGTCATGTTTAATATGCATTTTCCTCCCTGCCCAGTAGGTGGTTAAATGCTCAAAGAATGTGAATCCCCAAAAACAAGAGAAGACAAATATGAAAGTGAAAGTGGAGAATGATAGTAAAAAGGACTTAAATATTGATCTGTTCCTCAACCACACGTATCATATCACTTCTGAAGACATGGATTCAATCACTGGAGTCATGTGGATTACTTTATGCCACCTTAATGTGCTTTTTGACCACTATTCACTTGCATTGAATGTACTAACAGAGCTGAGATATTCTTCTAAAAATCTTTGTTTGTGTTCAACCTAATTAATTCCTACACATCTGGGATGTCATGGTAGTGAGTAAATGAGAGAATCATTATTTTTGGGTGAACTATCCCTTTATGCATCACTTTTCTTTTTACTCTGTAATTATTGATTTTGAGGATATTTAATTGTGCAAATAAATACAATGGAAACTATCAATGCATTTTGGAAGAGGAGCTTGACCAAGCACAGAAAGGAGCAGATGCCATCAATGCTTTGGAGCAGGAAGATTGAAAGTTGCCTTTCAACCCACTGGATGTATTGATTGTCCTTGAAAATGAGCTGGAGACATTTGTCAAAACTTGGGTCAGTGCATTTGCACTGACTTTTCGGGATACTTTATGCCCTTCACATCAGCTACCCAAAGAAGCTGACAATTTCTCGCTTTTTTTGAGGTCATACAGTAAATGGTGTTGCATCTTGATGATGGCAATGTCTGGCCAAGTTGAAAAGATATTTTGAAAGAATATATATATATATATATATATATATATATATATATATATATATATATATATATATATATATATCTTAATAGATCTTTTTTCATTTATAAATACAAACTGTTTCTGGTGTTTTTGTTACAGTATTAGTTGAGAGTTTTCTCCTACCTGCATATATTTCTGCAGTGTGCAGTCTGTTAAAATGCATATTAAATAGTTTATTTAGATTTACTGAAATTCTTTAAGTCATTGCATAGCCCACTTGTTTTTATGTTTTTTGTTTATTGTCATGATTTTGGTACTATTTTTGTATTTGGGAATGTATTTTGGTTCTAGGAGAGCATGAATATCTATGTTAGATTATACATTTGTAAACAACAATAAAAAACGTTGACATTCACCAGTTGTCTGTTATTTCTTCAGGTCATTTTATTTTAAAGTTAATTGAAAGTAAATGAACTGAACCTAGAAAATTGAAGCTGCTAACATCACTTACAATTTAACAAAAGTATCTTAAATTGCATAGTTGGGTAAACAGACTCTAAGGGTTAAAAAAAACTTAAATGTAGTAGCTGGCTTGGTTGGCAAAGTATTTTAAGTAAAACATTTTGAATGGAAGCTTGTTAATTTGGCCATAGCCAGCTACATGTTTTTAGGTAACATTGCTTAAAATTCCTAGTGGAATTGGCTTAAAAAGTGGGATGCAAAAATTATGCATTATATATTTAAGCAAATCCAGCACATTATTTTTTCAGATTAAAATCTTCAGAAAATTTTAAAATGAAGTTTCCTCTTGATATTTCTCTTGTCTGATGGTATGATTAAAATGTATTTAGACTAAAGCTATTAATCCCACCTCTAATTAATTGCTTTATTTTAAATCTTTATTTTTTTCTGTACAAAGCAAGCCAACAAAATTAGAAATGCACTGAACATGGATTAAAGATAGACACATGGTATCTAGATCTCAAAAATATCTTGACAACTCATGATTCTATCCAGCAATCAGGCCTATTCTGCCTTAAAATGTTAAATTAGCTGTCAAAAACTGACTTACCCATATAAGAGCTTTTTAAATTAAATGAGAAAAATTGAACACACAATGAATTTGTCAGACAGGAAGCTATTAGTATTAAACACACACACCTTCCACTCAGTGTCCAAGCATGGCTCATTGATTACCTTATCAGAGGAATGTCAGACGAGAAAAGCTCACCCTTTTTATATTTCTCTGCGAAATAGGGCTGAAATGATTAGACAACGTTGACATAAAAAAAACTGTTGACAAAAATGTTTGTTGTAGAATAGTCGTTTGGTCTCATTTAACTTAACATGAGATCACATTCAATTCTAATGAGGGTGCACGAGAGAAGCACCAACCGCAGCTTGCGATAATTGAGGGGAGGAAGAAAACACAGCTCACTGTCCAGACTTCCCAAACAGCTTCAGGTGACGTAGATCGCATAGTATTAGAAAATTCAACAAAAATAAGTAAATAAAGCAGCACACTTGTTGGGAAATAAAGCGGAGCAGGAGCTGCCGTTCCGCTTAAGCAAAACTTGCATGTCATTGTATCCTTAAAGGAAACACCTCAGAGAGTCTGCGCTATATCTTTAATGCATCCTTTATTAAAGTTCAAATAAAAAGGAAGCAGGTCATGTAAATAAGTACAAACTCTGAAACTGCCATTTCTCTGCGGTCAGTGCCTCTTCTATAAGTCGCGTGAAGTGACGCGATCTAAGATTGAAACTGCACCCGGCTGATGCTCACTTTGGCGAGGGGACGCTTGTCCCTCGTGCTTGCGCTTGATGCAGCTAGAAGATAATATTATGGCTTGTGACGTATTGAATCATTATAATGTGTCACGGTGTGCATCTTATTGTGAAAATTGGCAATAAGAATCTTTATTAATAAGAGAGTTTGTTTCTTTGTAAGATAAAGATGGATTAAAGTGAACAGAAAGGTGAGAGGGTGTAGTCTTTGCTCATACACTGTAGCAAAATATGTTTTTTATTTGTTATTGTTTTGGCTTTTTTCCCCATATAAATATCTAAAATTCTTTTAAAACAACATACATTTACTTTAGGAGCTATACTGCAGAAGAAAAAAATTGTTATCTGAGAATATTGAATATAATATTAAATACTTTAATATTTTAAAATATCTAACATTCCTTAAAACATCATATATTTACCGAAGAAAAAAAAATAATATAACAACATATAAGATATTTAGACTTGCTTTCAGAGAATACATCTTGAAAATAAGTATATTTGGACTTTCATACACTGACAGAAATATAAACAAGTGGGAAAATACACTTATATTCAAGATACATTCTCTGAAAGCAATTCTTAATGTCTTGTATGTTGCCTCTCAAGTAAATGCATCTTGTTTGAAAGCGTTTTTGATATTTTTAAATGGAAAACAAGACAAAACACTTGATAGCTATAGAACTGTTTGCAGTGAAATCTTTACTGAATTTAATAAAAAAGTTTTTAAAAAAAATCTTTAATTTAGTGAATGTCATTTAGAGGTATTTTTAAAATATGATTTTATGCTTTTATTGTTAGTAAGCACAATTAATACAACATTTTATGCCAAGCCACAAGCTTAATAGTCGATTAAGAGCTAATGATTAATCGTAGCAATAATCGCCCAGTTTAGTGTTGTAACAGTATCAAAATTTCAGTAGTTGGTACCAATAGAGAAATTTAATGTTTCTCTATACCAATTCCAATACCACAGCAAAACATATGCTAATATTATAAATGTGCTATTGAACACACCAGTTTAGTTATTTTTAATTATTTTATAATTATTTTTATAATTATAGTTAAATTATTATTATTATTTTCCAGAAAATGTTTTAAAGTTTCATTTAATTTAATCAAATGTGTCTCCTCAATAAGCTCTTAAAACTTTTCAACATGTCAATGCTTTTTTTTTGCCAAACTTTTATTCAACAGCTGTCTTGCATGTGATATTTTGATTATTATTAAAGTGAATATTACATTTTTCAGTACAGTTGTAATATATTTTTATTCAATTTCAATCATCTAGATTTCATTTTGATTCGTGCTTTTATTATGACGTGTTTTTTGCAGGATGCTTCACTTTTCCAGATAAATAGTTTAAGTCATGGCTGAAATCTCATCTGTTTACACTGTCCTTTAAGTCAAAATTGAGACAAATTAACAGTAGGACACAATTTTGGAATATTTGAATGTTGTATTTTAGATTACTGGTGTTTGTGTATGTGGTAATTGTAAATGTTATGTTTTAAATTGTTTTACTGTGAATCACTTTAGTCAACTCTGTTGTTTTAAATGCCATATAAATAAAGCTCAGCTGAGATTAAAGCGCAGACACTGTGATATTAATTATATAAATATCTACTTTAAATGTGCTGTGTGGTTCAGTGGATGAGTGCTCTGCTCTGTCATCTCATACAACGTGAATGATTCTCAGTGTCTGTGGATTTTCTAGTGGATGAGCGGTCGGATTTATTTAAAGTTCACAGCTCATCCACACAGATTTCAGCCTTTAGCGATTTAATAAATCACACTAGGACATGTCACGATTTTAATTTGATTAAAGCTGTTATGTGTCAGTCACACTGCGCGCTGGTAGAGAAGGTCCTCAGTACTACGGGTACTGTAGAAACACTGGTATTGTTACATCCTTTTTATTTTAGTATCAACTTGGTACCGAAGTACAGGTACTTTTGACAACACTAGCCCGAATAATCATTCTATTAATCATTAGACTGCAAAAAGATTATATGCAAAAAGAGCTGGAGGTGAAAGTGCATTTATGCTTAAAATAATATTCAAATGACACAAGCTATCTCTCAATGACACCCCTCTATATCGTAAACTAACAAAACAAACTGAAAGGTCACCAAAGTACTAATAGATGCTCTGTCCTTGTTTACACCAGAGCATCATTCATACTCAAACCTTTGAATTGTGTAATTGTCCTCCATTAAGAGGCGAATATATTTGTGTGTGCGTGTTTAGTGGGTTGCAAAAATAAATGAGCCTTTCAATTCAGTCTTTGCTTGTAGCTGGCTCCTGTTATGCTCTCACAGGCCTATTTCTGTCCCTTTTTTGTTTTCAGTAAGCAGAGAGGTGCATTTAATCACGAATATGTGCCGCCTTTGAACATAAACACATGAATAGCCCTTATACGCTGGTAAATGTGATCTACATTCCTTTATGTGACTAGTATCCAGACACTCTCAACATTTAATATCTCTTCTAATGCTATAAGGCAGACTAAAAAATATACACAAAGATATTTTTAAATACTGCCCATAATTTCCTCTTGAACACCCAAATATCAAAAAACTTTGAAGAAATGAACATTCACTGTGCTTATCCTCTATTTCCTTTAGTCAAAGCCTAAGCAGGATCTGAGCTAGGATTTTGTCAAGGCTAAGTCCTCCCAGCATAGAGTAAGCAGCAGTGTTAAGAACAGTAAATTGAGGTCTATAAGAAAATACTTACAGTGGAACAAAAATAAGACCCAGAGACAGACTGTTCACTCCACAATTTCATAGAATCAGACAGAGTAATACAATGTCTTGAACACCACTGATAAATCTCATGATGTGAAGCCAGAGTACAGTATTTCAGAATAGCTTTGTGGAAGGTTACGAATCTCAGACCAGGAGAAAGAGATTATAAAAGGTAAAATGGGAAAGAAAGATCCAAACGATAGTGGCGTCAATGCATTAACAACTACAAGTTCAGTCGGTTATGTTAACTCTATACATACTCAATGATTTTACATGCTAATTCAGTGCGATTCATTATATAAAAATAACACTTTACAAAAAACGAACGTAATTAATTATGCCCCAAGACCGTAATTCAAGCACCACTAGGCCTGTCGTGATAATTAAATAACCGTCTGATTGCTGTTATTTTAACTAACCGCGGTTATTTGAGACAACTGCAATTATGGGGCATTCATATTCCAATCACATTTTGATACCCAAATAAGGGAGTTTTAGCCGAATATACAGTTTTAGTCCGAGAGTCACTGAGGCGCACCGCGGATGTCAAAAAGCTCCTGTCCTGAAGAGCGCGTGAAGCGCTCTGATGCGTGCGCTGTCAGAAGAGGTTTGAGCCCAACTCCCACGAAAATGTAAACAAACAAGTATAAGCTTTGATAGTGAAAGCAAAGCGCTCTGGTTTGACTTTAAATGATCGTTTGATGGAAAATGTTCCTGGTTCATACGTGTTAATGACACGCAGTGGCAAAACACTTTATTTCTCTGGAGTGATAAAATGATTAAACAAAATATCAAAGGTTTTGCTTCATGACAAATAAGGGCTTGTAGGTTTAATCAGAGCATTCAAAAAAAACTTGTGAAATTAGGAAATAAAATGTTGTACTTTTGCATAATATATATATATATATATATATATATATATATATATATACATACACACACACACACACTCACCTAAAGGATTATTAGGAACACCATACTAATACTGTGTTTGACCCCCTTTCGCCTTCAGAACTGCCTTAATTCTACGTGGCATTGATTAAACAAGGTGCTGAAAGCATTCTTTAGAAATGTTGGCCCATACTGATAGGATAGCATCTTGCAGTTGATGGAGATTTGTGGGATGCACATCCAGGGCACGAAGCTCCCATTCCACCACATCCCAAAGATGCTCTATTGGGTTGAGATCTGGTGACTGTGGGGGCCATTTTAGTACAGTGAACTCATTGTCATGTTCAAGAAACCAATTTGAAATGATTCGAGCTTTGTGACATGGTGCATTATCCTGCTGGAAGTAGCCATCAGAGGATGGGTACATGGTGGCCATAAAGGGATGGACATGGTCAGAAACAATGCTCAGGTAGGCCGTGGCATTTAAACGATGCCCAATTGGCACTAAGGGGCCTAAAGTGTGCCAAGAAAACATCCCCCACACCATTACACCACCACCACCAGCCTGCACAGTGGTAACAAGGCATGATGGATCCATGTTCTCATTCTGTTTATGCCAAATTGTGACTCTACCATCTGAATGTCTCAACAGAAATCGAGACTCATCAGACTAGGCAACATTTTTCCAGTCTTCAACTGTCCAATTTTGGTGAGCTCTTGCAAATTGTAGCCTCTTTTTCCTATTTGTAGTGGAGATGAGTGGTACCCGGTGGGGTCTTCTGCTGTTGTAGTCCATCCGCCTCAAGGATGTGCGTGTTGTGGCTTCACAAATGCTTTGCTGCATACCTCGGTTGTAACGAGTGGTTATTTCAGTCAAAGTTGCTCTTCTATCAGCTTTAATCAGTCGGCCCATTCTCCTCTGACCTCTAGCATCAACAAGGCATTTTCGCCCACAGGACTGCCGCATACTGGATGTTTTTCCCTTTTCACACCATTCTTTGTAAACCCTAGAAATGGTTGTGCGTGAAAATCCCAGTAACTGAGCAGATTGTGAAATACTCAGACCGGCCCATCTGGCACCAACAACCATGCCACGCTCAAAATTGCTTAAATCACCTTTCTTTCCCATTCTGACATTCAGTTTGGAGTTCAGGAGATTGTCTTGACCAGGACCACACCCCTAAATGCATTGAAGCAACTGCCATGTGATTGGTTGATTAGATAATTGCATTAATGAGAAATTGAACAGGTGTTCCTAATAATCCTTTAGGTGAGTGTATATATATATATATATATATATATATATATATATATATATATATATATATATATATTAAAAAAAATCAAAATTTCAAAGTTCAAAAATACATGTAAATGTAAAATATGTAAAATAAATATGTAAAATAACATTACCAAAAAGACTGACAAATTTTACATTTTTAGAAAGATTTTTATATTTTAAACATAAATTTTTCATGTCATTTACATGTCATGTACATTTTTAAAGCCTTAAAAGGAAACCATTTTATTTTTTTATTTATATATTTGAAGTAAAATATGTAAAAATGACTTCTTAAGTGTATGAGGAGCACATATGCAGAAAAAAGCCTTTAAAAAAATGAAAATTTATATGACAGTTAAATGTGAAAGCCCTTAACGAGACAATTAATCACCACAGCCCTAAAACAGACAATTAATCGTCATAATCGCAATTATTAGTTCGGCAATTAATCATCAGCCAAATTTCATAATCATTACAGCACTAAATACCACCTTCGTGTTTTTACAAGTCTCCATCAGCAAGAGGAAGTAAGCTCAACTCAAGCTGTACAGGCAAATAGTGGTGGGTATAAATATCTATATAAATTCTTAAATCCCAAGATCGATCTTTTACTCTATGCTCAACCTTATACTACAATGAGAGGAAATCGCTAACATTAATCAACCAAATTTTGTGAGATCCTCTTACTGCATGTAAAAGTTGTTCCGTGTAATGTGTGCATGTCCAAAGACAAGATCCATGTGACCCATTTGCCACTGAATAATGTCTCTTAATGTCTCTCTATGTAATTGATCAAAAATAACAAAAAGAAACAAAAAAATAAACCTATTTTATTCTAATCACAATTAGGACAGGTGAGATTAAGCCAATTGAGTCTCTTTCATTAACATGCACTCATCTACACATGCTGTGTAAAGAAATGCGGTATTTCTTAAAGAGACAGTACAGTGTTTTTAGCATGTGTTCAACAAATCAGTGTAAATACCTGCAAATAGTACAAATTCAGTTATTAGATAATAAACATGTCAAAACCAAAGCAATATATTATCATAATTATTGATTTAATACATGTGTTTGTTCATTTTGAAAAGCTAAAATGTAAAAATAATTGAATATAATTAGCAAAGTTAATATTTTTGTAAGGTACCAAATAAGAAGGTCCCCTGTATGATTAACAGCAATATCTGGGAGATATAATTAAGAAAAAGGGACTTTATATCTGAAATATACCCATATGGTTCGATATCGAATCGAATCAGGAAACCTGTATCAATACCAAGACATACAGGCAACGTATCAACCTTACAGACAGCAGACTGCACAAGATGAGTACATGTTCAAAACACTGTTGGACGTTCACATAAGCAAGATGCTCCAAAAGCATCCGTCTGACGCATATGTACAGAATGAATTCAGCTGTAATATGTTTTACTGTGGACTGTAGGCTACTGATAGGGTTGTTTCTTTATATGGAAATAAAGTAAACTGTTTATTGCCTTCTAAATCCACTTTGTGTTCCCTAATCAACTCATCTTTATTTTAATGATATATATATATATATATATATATATATATATATATATATATATATATATATATATATATATATATATATATATATATATTTTAATTATATTAAAAAAAATATATATATATATATAAAATAATTTTTATACTTAATCATTATATCTTGAATTACTTTTAATAGGGGGCCTTTCTCTGCAAATATTGATATATGCGATTAATTCATTACCATTTGATGTAATTCATTTGATTAAAAATTCCAATCGATTGACAGGCCTAGTTAATTTGGTTGTCACTACCTGAATTTTCTGGGAGTGTATTTGGCTGTCACTAAATAACTGAATGTATGGAATGGGATGGGATTAAGCACTAAGAGGAGAGATAAGTGTATTTAGCTGAACTGTGTATGATATTGCACTCATTGAAGAAAGTTTTATGTCTTTTACACTCTATTGCAATTATCTCTCCTGCGCATTTGTGAGCCTAAAGTAGCAAAACTTTTGCAAGTAAACGCCGGTCTTAAGTTTGCTGACAACAAACCCCCTTAACTGTCATGTACTGATACCCACCAGTGATTGTGCATTTCTCATGTGTTACTAGGATACAACGCTTTCTGTGTGCATCACTGCAGACATGTTTTTGGTGCTGTCTTGAAACTCACATGCTTTGTGCCATTCTGCGCAGTCCTCACTCTAAAAATACTTCTGCATGTGGTGAATTCCTCCAATATTGAGATCACACAGGAAAACAGCATGACTGAGAAATATTTAAATTATTATTCTAACAGAAGCCTAGCTCAACAAATATGCCTGGTGTGAATATTAAATGATCCTTAAACTTACTTAACAACGGTTTAAATGCATCACACTGCTTGCTGTGAACATTCCAGGCATTTTAATGGTTATCAATTGTCGGTTATGCCACACAATTCAAGTTACTTTCCAATAATGGGACTTGAGTTTCTAACAACTCTTAAAGCTTAGGCGTAAGGTCGATTTATGTTAATCAACTAGGCATATCTGACAAATATTAAAGAACCAAAAATGTAATTATGACTCTGAACAGGGCATCTAAATCATGTTGTTGTACAAAAAAAAATTCAATCTTATTTGGTTTGAGAAATGTATGAATGAAAGCATATGAAAACATTGATAAAAGTTTTAATAGAGAGTTCAAATAAATGAACACTTAATGTCACTATAAGCAGAAAAAGCTGCATGCATGGAGAATGCTGAATGCAAATGATGCATGAATGAGGTTTGAGGACACAAAATATGACAGTAATATCCATCTAGTCAAGTGAGACGCATCCTCTGTTGACGTCATCAGGTGGGAGGGTTCAAAATAGTATCATGACACTCTATGGATACTGTATCACGGTATCCATACCCAAAATGCCTTTATAACACGACAAATAATATGTTACATTTTTAAGAGTGTAAGAAGCTTTTTGAATGTATCTGTCATCAGTTTCATTTCTATGACCATAACCAAGTTGCCACAGTTCCATTGTAGCAACAAAACGTTACGTAACTATGATATTTTGACAGAAACTCTGGTCAGCGTGGTACATTTTTGTCAAGAGACCACAACATTAAAACGTCCGAATTACTTCTATAAAATTGGGCGGCTGGTGTCTCTTGCATGTCTTAACACTTTATCTTGCATTCGTTTGGTTTAAAATGTTGCCGGTAATATACATTTTTACTACTTGGAAGTGATGTGAAATAAAATGATGCGCGTGCTCTTGAACATAACTCCAGCACGAGACTCGCTACAACAGACTGATGCATTTCATGTTTCAGCGACAGTTTTGAATCCATCGCACCAGGAAACATCACGGGACATCTGCGAAAGACAGCTCAGTGCCGAAATAGCTGCAATCTTTCCAATGCAAAAGCATAAAACTTACGCTTCAGTCCCACATTCGTATCGTATTGTATGGCGATATAACTTTATATGCGCACTCACCTCAGATTAAGAGCGAGGAAACGTCCAAAACCACATTAACAAAGCTGTCGACAATCTCCCAAGTGTGACATAGTGTGCATGAATAATGCAGGACTTGTCCCAATATATGGTGATGTTTCAGTGCATACAGCACTACTGGACAGATGCTGAAGTCTAGTCGGTAAATTGAAGACCCATTGAGCAGCACCGGTGCTGTCACAGCGAAGGTAAATATATAAATGCATTATGGGAACCTGGAGGAGCAACGTGCTTTACCCACGTGGGGTAGCCCACAGCGACATCTACAGTGTGTAATAATGCGCATACTGACAACAAAAAGTACCCCAAAGGGCCGTGTTTTTTGAAGTAGGTATAGCTGCAGGTCGGAGACCTCCAAATGGGGGCGGAATCTCCAAAAAGGGGCGGGGTTACAAAAAAAAACCCCCTGTTGCGCCCACTCCAAAAGAGGGCATCATTTCCACTCGCGGTTAAGGAAGGGAAAGGGTTTGGTAAGGCGCGCCCTATATCTTTAACGGCTAGTTGGAGCTCCCGCCCCTTTTTGGAGCAACACTGCCTGCAGCTACATCCTTCTCTGTTTTTTGAACACGCAATCACAAATGTGTGACTTTCTATCTTCTGCAGGTGCAGATTTTTAGAAGAATATTTCAGCTCTGTTGGTGCATACAATACAAGTGAATGATGACCAGGCCTTTCAAGATCCAAACATCACATATAGGCAGCATAAAAGTAATCCATACAAATCCAGTGGTTTAATCAATATCTTCAGAAGCAATTTAATAGGATTCAAAGGTGTGGGTGAGAAACAGATACAAATTGATGACTTTTTTTTAACAATACATCTCCACTTTCACCTTCACATTATTTCACATTATAAAAAAAAGTGTAAAAAAGTATTTCCAATATTGAACCACTGGAGTCACATGGATTACTTTTAAGCTGCCTTTATGGGATTTTTGGAGCTTCAATGTTCTGGCCACCATTCACTTACATTGAAAGGACCTACAGAGCTGAGATATTATTCTAAAACACTTCATTTGTGTTCAGCAACAGAAAGAAAGTCATACTCATCTGGGATGGCATGAAATTGAGTAAATGGTGAGAGAAATTTTTATTTCTGGGTGAACTAACCCTTTAATTAACAGTGAGATTATGCTTGCCAAACTCGCAAAACAGTTATTTGTTGAAATACTTCACGTGGTTCCTATAAATGCAAAGGTTATCTGAAGTGCCACATACATACACTCTTTTTTCGGTGTCTATGACAACTAATGCTTTTGCACACAAAATAATGTCAACACGAAACAACATTTTATTAGATTACGTGACATATCCAAGTGAAACAGATAAGTCAATTTAGTCCAATCAGAAATTAAGTAAATCGTGAAAAGTTGATGCCAAAATTAAGCCTGACCTGAATACAGGGTTCCTGAAACACCACTAACACTTTGAGGAGGCTTTTTGACCATTGAGCATTTCAAAATTTCAATTGTAATGTTTGTGAAATGTATCATTGTCTGCTATTATTGCTGTAATCTTTTTCTTACCTGGCATTAGATTACTGAGTTAACTATAGGCAAGATTTTAGAAAGGCTGCATTACCTACAGAAGTAGTCTTATAGAGCTACAGATTTAGTTATTAGTTACCATGATTTTCCTCACCTGTGTGCACTAGGCGATAACAGCCAAAAAGACATGCCCTTATGAATCGTGCACCAGGAATGTGTATTAACAGTCAATTTTGATTTCATGACATTAAATTATATTGCACAAGTGGCATTCTTAGATTCAAGACCAATCCTAAGCAACACACACACACACACACACACACACACAAATCTAATAGAAGGAAAGGCTGGTAGCCTATACAGTCTGTTGTGTAATTAATCCTTGTGAAGTTTTCGAAACCAAAAACAGTGAATCTAATGTAGCTCTGAAATATAGCAGAGACCGCAAGGCCAACAAGAAAAAGCTCTGCAAGTCTTGAGCAGATACACTGCTAGTGATTTATTGCACTCCTGTATCCCTTTTTCTTGTGGCTAAGGAAAAGAGTTCATAAATCCCATTATTTTATTCTGGATCATTAGCTTGTAATCCTGGGGAATTTATTTTTACATTTTTAATACTAAAACACACTCTCTTTGTTCAAAGTTGCCACATGATTACAATAAAAAAATATACTATTGTAAGAATAATAGTATTTTGATACGTACAGATATTATGTAGCCAGACAACTAAATGCTTTGGGAGGTCTGTTATAATCCTACAACAGGCTTTTCCTTTTAGATATACGGTATGAAATTGCACAATGCTAGAGAGACTAATACAGAATACAATAAAGGAATGGAAAAGAAGGAATAAATCTACGCTACTGTAGCACAAAGACTTCGCAAACAATAATTATCATTTGTCATACAAAGTCAATAAACAATACTGCACTAGGAGGCTTGGCAATTAAAAACAGAGAATAATTAATCTTCAACCAAATAACAATTCTGTCTCATTAGAAATGTTCAAATCATGAACAAATGGATGCATGTACAGTGCATGCATTGTACTTAACGGCAGCATAGCAGGTTTTAAAGGCAAGCTGGATACATTGTAAAAACCCATGAAATCAAAACTGGTCCATGTCTGTTAGCTTTAAAGCCATCTTCATGGTAGTGTTCTAAAAGTTAAAAGGGGTGAATACACGTTAGGAAATACGTTAACAGGAAAGAAAACTGCTTGTCATGAGATTTATTTGGGTTACCACGTTGCTTGTCAGAAAGATATGAATTATGATCAATCAAGATCAATATAACTGCACGTCTCACATGAAGCATTCAGGATAGTTTATAAAGATACACAAACATGTGTTGTTTTGAGAAAGAGAGTGTTGGACAAGCACAGCCTGAAGTACAAAACTAGAAAATCACTGACTGAACATTGAGAGGAAAAGATTATATTATATTTATTATTATTATTTAAAATGTTTGTGTAGGTAATAGCATAAGGAAAAAGACTGTGTCTACACCAGGAGCCCCCTGGCAAACAGGAAGCTCATATGATTGATGGGTAGGAGTGTTAGTCTGTGTGAAAGTGTATACCAAACTTCTCACACTAAACTCTTTATGAGGTGCAACTATGTGTGTGTGTGTGTGTGTGTGTGTATATGAGGTTTTGTGCCTGTTCAGCAAATGGTCCCATGCGTTGGTGTCCAGGTGGCGTGAATGGGGCAGATGTACTTTATAATGAATCAAAATAGAGAAATAAATGAGAGAAACAGAGAAAAAGCCAAGTGTGCGTTTGCTGTTTGAGTTCTCATAAGGAGAAGCACATGTAGGAGCAGCCCATTGGTTACCTAATCAGGTGAGCTGCCACACACTAATTTCACTTTCTCCAGAGACCAAAGTGAAGGACGACATTACAGCTAATGCTCAGTTCAACAGATACAGAAAAAAGCAAACATATATAGAAAGTCACTTTCTAAAAAGAGAGTTTGCAGACAGAATGAGTTTGTTTCAACTTACTGTAGATCAAAATATCTGAAAGAAAAGGATTAAGGAATGCTCACACATAGACTTTAGCCTTAAAGCTTACCTTTATTGCACTGTTTCTCTGCCCTAGAGAGAAATTCTGACATTGTGATAGATCAAACTGGTGATGGACGCTGGTTATAGATTACTGTTGCTTGAGACAATCTTAACGATTGTGGCTGTGGTGACAAATGACATAGTGATATCACTATGATGAAAAAGATGACTGAAAAAATAAAAATATAAGAGCTTCCAAGGTGAAAGAGGAATCATCTGGCAGAGCATTTAAAATCGGTCCTATTGTGGAGTAAAGTGAAGGAAAAAACTTTCTAACTGGGTTTACAAAAATACAGATTTTGTGATTAAGATCTTAAAGACCTGTCATTTATTCTTAAAATCTTTTTGGATGTGTACTATGGATGTTATTCTATTCTTAATGTCAAACATGAATACATTAAAGATATATATTAATGCCAAACATTAATATTTTATGATATGTACCATTCCTATACAATTCACATTGCATTAAAGAGAACTTTAATATCTCAGCAAGGTTTACATGGCAACTGATATATTCCTTAATAAATTAATATTGAATTGATTCAAATTCTGATTCTCTCTGATTTAGCAGGACTGGACCGATACTTCAGACATTGATCAGCACATGTATTATCTAATAGCAAGTTTAATTTCATGCCGTGGTCGGTTATACAATGTGTTTTGTTTCTTTCTATTCATTATGTAAATGATGAGATGCACAAGGTTTGTGAAATTCCGGAATATGCCACATTGGTAGTATTGAAGGCTAATGATCAGTCTGTTTGTTTACTAGCATACAGAAGCTGTGTGGGTGGATGCAGTGTGTCTAAAATGCAACAGTATGTTCATTTGCAGAATGATTTTACACACATACTACAGTCCCAGGAAAAACATAAATGGAAATTAGATTGAATATTACTGATTATGCCTCTTGCCGAAGTTTTCTAGTATTCTTTTACTACACTGTAGTCAACCTCATACAGCTGCTGAGAACTCAAAGTAGACTAGAGGCAGGTGAAAGATAATCTGGGAGAGAATGTAGGCTACCAACTAAACCCAAAATACCAAGATAAAGTGACAGAATGTGGAAGCCATAGAGGTTGAAAGGGAGCAAGAAGAAGGGAAGACGGGTAAGACGCGCTGACAATGATGTGCACATTCATCACTTCCTCTAACATCTCTCTCACCCATTTGCAAATACAGTTACATTAAATACAATTAATTAGATATCCGTGTGTAATACATCACATGTTTTTGCTTGCTGTAAAATGTGCAAAACACGCATGCATTTAAGGTTAAAGGTGCACTCAGTAATTTTTTTTTTGTCATTAAAAATATTTTACTCCAAAAGAAATGAATTGTAATTTTGAAACATATGTATAAAATCATGAATACTCCCATGAGATGAGGATTCTAGTCATATTAGTAACCTTATAAAAGCTTTTTAAATCTAAATGGAAAGGGCCCCCTCATGGGAGCTGCAATGTTATGATCACATGACCAGCTGAATACTACTTGCTTAATCTCAGTAACCGCCCTGTTATTGGACACTTTCACTCATTAATCATGGCTAAATGTGAATAGCACATTTCTACAATGGTGTGTGAATCAACAGTGGTGATTTCTCAGGGCCAGCAAAGCCTTCTCTGCTGGCCTAACTTGCCAAATAAATATATTTTTTTCATCCTTTCATTCTCAATCATAAAACATTTATTTTTAATCACTTTCCACTCTTAATTAATCTACAAACAAATAGAGAAAAACGAAAAGTTTATCCAGTCAGAATTTATTCCTTCATGCTTACAAGCAAAGTGTGACAATGATCATGCAGGGGCATGATGTCACACAAGCATGTTGACACTCAGGGAGATATTCAAAGAAAGTGATAAACATTTACTTTATTATGCAATATTGATAAATGAGTTTGTTTACACATTACATGATATTAATGCTTGTTTAACAAATGCCTGCAGAAACCGGTGTATAAAACATTATAATCTCTTTTGATAATCGTACACCTGAAGCACAAATGCTAGTGCTGCAGCATTGTTTATCTGTTGGGTTGCTAGGAGACATCTCTAATGAGAGTCAAACCCCTGCTAAGTTAACCGGAGCATTGCCGTTCCGAATATCGGGGAATGGAATGTATTTATGGTCGGAGACATCAAGTAGGAATTTCCCACATCCAACTTGAAAGGAACATAGCATAACTGTGTTCCCTGACAAAACAAAATGTATTGCAAGTAACGTTTAAATCGCAAATATTTTTAGATAGATTTTTCCAGGTATCATAAACCTCCTTGGTAGATTCATATAAAGAATTATGATTTTTAAATGTCTGTTTGGTAGACGTTCATTTAAAACAGTCATGCAGCAGTTAAAATTAGGCTTGCTTGAGCATTAATTGTCGTTTCAAGTTCTGGCTTTCGTGTGTGGACGTGTGTTTAAAATGTCAATTGGTATTACTAGTAAGCTGTGACATAATGTATGATGCCCAAAAGCATAGGGTGTCTTATTCATTATGAAACTGTATTTTATTAATGGCAGGAATCACTCTGAAAGTCTAGAATTTAAATGCATGGCCTGCCACTGATTTTGAATGATGCTGCATCCACGATGCTAGGTGTCATTTAAGTCCAAATAAAACTTACCAAAAAGTTAGTTTAAGCTCTATACATTTTTAAATCGACAAAACATAACTCAATACCCAACACCTAAAACCTAAACCTAACCAACAGTATCATAAAAAGCAAATGCGAGGTGAAAAACAGAGGTTTTGAAGACTAATGCTCTATCAACAAAAACCTACTTCCCTACTCTAAACCTTATTTACCTTAACGTAAGTGTCAGAAAAAGCAAATGTGAGGTAAGAAACACAATTGCTGAAGCATCCACGTCATTTGGTGGTGCTTCAACTAGACTTTTGGCTCATGTGTCGACTCATGCGCTTCAGGACTAATACCCCATTCCTTTGCTTCACAAATGCAAAGCTCTATCAGATGAGCTACTGTGCAATGTGATTAAACAAGATTGTAAATTATGTTCTGCAGACGTTAAAATATATTGCCTTACCAGTGATGTACTATAGTAAAAGTGTTTGTTATTATAGAAAAGTGTTCATGAACTGATTATCTGCAGTTTTACTTGTGATTAGCGTGAAAGGGAATAAAAGTTGTTTTAGCTTCTCTAGTGTTCATTTCACAAGGAGACTGACACGATGTGTGCAACAAGCCACATAAAAATCTTTTTGCTAAGATGTAGTTATAGTAATGGGATTCTATGAGACCAGATTGTGTAAAATGGCAGCAACAGCAAAATTATACAAGACACCAATATTCAGTAAATAGCTGATAGTGATGTGTGTAATGTTTTCAACGATAAAATACTTTCTTCCATTGAAGTTTAAAATGCAAAGACAATGTCTGTAGGCTGATTTCCATGAAAAGTGTGAACACTGGCCTTGTGATACTGCCAAAGAATACTCTGTTTGAGAATTCCAACCAGCCCAACAAAGAAACACTGGTTCAACCAATGGTGTGAGTTTGGCATGAACCAATGGCCAAAGTGGAATTTGAAAATATATATGAAAACAGTCATTATTTTAGCAATTTTTTATTTTTGTTGCCATTAGAAGCGCAAAAATTACACAAATCAACTTGAAATTTATCAATAATAGGGCCTACAATTAATTATTATAAACATACACTACCGTTCAAAAGTTTGGGGTCACATTGAAATGTCCTTATTTTTGAAGGAAAAGCACTGTACTTTTCAATGAAGACAACTTTAAACTAGTCTTAACTTTGAAGAAATACACTCTATACATTGCTAATGTGGTAAATGACTATTCTAGCTGCAAATGTCTGGTTTTTGGTGCAATATGTACATAGGTGTATAGAGGCCCATTTCCAGCAACTATCACTCCAGTGTTCTAATGGTACAATGTGTTTGCTCATTGGCTCAGAAGGCTAATTGATGATTAGAAAACCCTTGTGCAATCATGTTCACACATCTGAAAACAGTTTAGGTCGTTACAGAAGCTACAAAACTGACCTTCCTTTAAGCAGATTGAGTTTCTGGAGCATCACATTTGTGGGGTCAATTAAACGCTCAAAATGGCCAGAAAAAGAGAACTTTCATCTGAAACTCGACAGTCTATTCTTGTCCTTAGAAATGAAGGCTATTCCATGCGAGACATTGCTAAGAAATTGAAGATTTCCTACAACGGTGTGTACTACTCCCTTCAGAGGACAGCACAAACAGGCTCTAAACAGAGTAGAAAAAGAAGTGGGAGGCCGCGTTGCACAACTGAGCAAGAAGATAAGTACATTAGAGTCTCTAGTTTGAGAAACAGACGCCTCACAGGTCCCCAACTGGCATCTTCATTAAATAGTACCCGCAAAACACCAGTGTCAACATGTACAGTGAAGAGGCGGCTGCGGGATTCTGGGCTTCAGGGCAGAGTGGCAAAGAAAAAGCCATATCTGAGACTGGCCAATAAAAGAAAAAGATTAAGATGGGCAAAAGAACACAGACATTGGACAGAGGAAGACTGGAAAAAAGTGTTGTGGACAGATGAATCCAAGTTTGAGGTGTTTGGATCACAAAGAAGGAACGTTTGTGAGACGCAGAACAAATGAAAAGATGCTGGAAGAATGCCTGACGCCATCTGTTAAGCATGGTGGAGGTAATATAATGGTCTGGGGTTGCTTTGGTGCTGGTAAGGTGGGAGATTTGTACAGGGTAAAAGGGATTCTGAATAAGGAAGGCTATCACTCCATTTTGCAACGCCATGCCATACCCAGTGGACAGCGCTTGATTGGAGCCAATTTCATCCTACAACAGGACAATGACCCTAAACACACCTCCAAATTGTGCAAGAACTATTTAGAGCAGAAGCAGGCAGCTGGTATTCTATCGGTAATGGAGTGGCCAGCGCAGTCACCAGATCTGAACCCCATTGAGCTGTTGTGGGAGCAGCTTGACCGTATGGTACGCAAGAAGTGCCCATCCAACCAATCCAACTTGTGGGAGCTGCTTCTGGAAGCGTGGGGTGCAATTTCTCCAGATTACCTCAACAAATTAACAGCTAGAATGCCAAAGGTCTGCAATGCTGTAATTGCTGCAAATGGAGGATTCTTTGACGAAAGCAAAGTTTGATGTAAAAAAAATCTTATTTCAAATACAAATCATTATTTCTAACCTTGTCAATGTCTTGACTCTATTTTCTATTCATTTCACAACGTATGGTGGTGAATAAGTGTGACTTTTCAGGAAAACACAAAATTGTTTGGGTGACCCCAAACTTTTGAACGGTAGTGTAAGTGATTAGCCTAACTATAGGCTTCTTAGGTTGACAAGCAGCCTAACAACTTCGCACATTAATATAAACCAATGAACCAAAACTTTAGGACCACAGGTGAAGCGAATAACGTTTATCATCTCCTAACAAGACAACATGTCAAGATCTGTGTAGATTAGATGGTAAGTGAACAATCAGTTCTCCTAGTCAAATGTGGCACGGTGGAGGGCGAGGGCGGTTCGTGACTCAACAGCCCGGTCCCGTATTAGGCTAATCAAGCCTCCGAGAGGGTTAAAGGCCGACTGCGGAGGATGTATGTGAGAGAGAGATTGTTCACGGACATGTCCGTTGTCTTATGTGTTTGTCTTTTGAGTTTACCATTAAAACTATCATTTATATGTTAAGCCGGTTTCTCTGATACGCCGTAGCTCGTTCCTCAGCCACTTCTCCACCCTCTACAGGATGACAGCCGCGCCTCTCCGGGCGGATCGGAGGCAGTCCTCAGCCCCTGGTGGAAGGAACGATTAGCCTAATACGGGACCGGGCAAGTTGAGTCACGAACCGGCCCCACCCCCCACCGTGCCACATCAACATGTTGAATGCAGGAGTAAAGCCCTGAGCAACTTTGACAAGAGCGAAATTGTTATGGCCAGATGACTGGGTCAGAGCATCACTGAAATGGCAAGGCTTGCGGGGTGCTCCTAGTCAGCAGTGGCGAGTAATTACCGACAGTGGTCCGAGGAGGGACAAACCATAAACCTGTGACAGGATGTTAAGCACCAGAGGCTCATCGATACGTGAGGGCAATAAAGGCTATCCCCTCTGATCCAAACCGACAGAAGGTCTACTTTAGCACAAGTCACAACATTTTAATAATGGTTACGGGAGGAAAGTGTCACAACACACAGTGCACCGTACCCTGTAGTGGATGGGCTGCATATCCACAGACTGTTCAGTGTGCCCATGATGACCCCTGTCCACCATTGAAAGCACCTACAATGGGCACATGAGCGTCGGAAATGGACCTATGGAGCAGTGGAAGAAGGTAGCCTGGTCCGATGAGTCTTGTTTTCTTTTACATCATGTGGATGACCATGTACGTGTGCGCCATTTTCCTGGGGAAGTGATGGCACCAGGATGCAATGTGGGAAGACGACAAGCTGGTGGAGAAAGTGTGATGGTCTGGGCAATGTTCTGCTGGGAAACCCAGCTATTCATGTGGACGTCAATTTGACATGTGCCACATACATAAACATCACTGCAGACCAGGTACACCCCTTCATGGCAATGGTCTTCCCTGATGGCAGTGGTCACTTTCAGCTTGATAATGTGCCCTGCCACACTGCAAACATTGTTCAGAAATGGTTTGAGGAACATGATGAAAATTTCAAGGTGTTGTCCTGGCTTCCAAATTCCCCAGATCTCAATCCGATTGAACATCTGTGGTATGTGCTGGACCATCATGTCCAATCAGGACTTGAAGGATCTGTTGCTAATGTCTTGGTGCTAGATTAAACAAGACACCTTTAGGGGTCTTGTAGAGTCCAAGCCTTGGCAGGTCGGCACCATTTTGACAGCACACAGAGGACCAACAGCAGGTAGTTGTAATTTTTTGACTCATCAGTGTAGGCGTGTATGGTGTAGGTATGCGTTTATCTGCATTCTACAACGTCTTCAAACACAACTTATCCTATCATTTTGAATCATTATGCATTTTATAAATGATTACTAATCCACTGAACACAAGTCAAATATATCACAGGAAAAATTACTTTTCAATGCAGAGCATGAACAACAAAGAATATTGTGATGTTCTTCCCTGCTGCTCTGTTTGAAAAAACCAATACAATGCATGCTGTTTTGTTTGTGAAAATGGAGTGCAGTTTTGAGAACAGGCTCTATACTAAATTGTTGTGTCTCTAGTGCTAACAATGTCCATGAAAATTTCCCTTTGGAAGGATAACCCCCAAAGAAGCACTTGCAAAACACAAGGGAATTGAATACAAAACACATCTAAGTCATATTGCATAATTTGGAGAACCTGAAAGGAACAACAATAACAACAACCATTAGTGTAGAAGCATGCTTATACACAGGAACAAGAACCAAATTAACAGGAGAAAAGGCAGCTGCAAATTAATTTTCTTTTCTTCTGTTAAAGAAACTGTCTCATGGACACCCCCCCCTTTCACCACGGATCAGTGGTAGCAAGACTGCGGAATGCCAATCAAAGTCATCACATTTCTCTCTCTCATGCACTCAAATTATCAGTCATCATCAACAAGCCATCAAGTTTAAAAAGATTAAATTATGCAACAAATGTAGTCTTACACTCACCTAAAGGATTATTAGGAACACCATACTAATACTGTGTTTGACCCCCTTTCGCCTTCAGAACTGCCTTAATTCTACGTGGCATTGATTCAACAAGGTGCTGAAAGCATTCTTTAGAAATGTTGGCCCATATTGATAGGATAGCATCTTGCAGTTGATGGAGATTTGTTCACATCCAGGGCACGAAGCTCCCGTTCCACCACATCCCAAAGATGCTCTATTGGGTTGAGATCTGGTGACTGTGGGGGCCATTTTAGTACAGTGAACTCATTGTCATGTTCAAGAAACCAATTTGAAATGATTCGAGCTTTGTGACATGGTGCATTATCCTGCTGGAAGTAGCCATCAGAGGATGGGTACATGGTGGCAATAAAGGGATGGACATGGTCAGAAACAATGCTCAGGTAGGCCGTGGCATTTAAACAATGCCCAATTGGCACTAAGGGGCCTAAAGTGTGCCAAGAAAACATCCCCCACACCATTACACCACCACCACCAGCCTGCACAGTGGTAACAAGGCATGATGTCCATGTTCTCATTCTGTTTATGCCAAATTCTACCATCTGAATGTCTCAACAGAAATCGAGACTCATCAGACCAGGCAACATTTTTCCAGTCTTCAACTGTCCAATTTTGGTGAGCTCTTGCAAATTGTAGCCTCTTTTTCCTATTTGTAGTGGAGATGAGTGGTACCCGGTGGGGTCTTCTGCTGTTGTAGCCCATCCGCCTCAAGGTTGTGCGTGTCGTGGCTTCACAAATGCTTTGCTGCATACCTCGGTTGTAACGAGTGGTTATTTCAGTCAAAGTTGCTCTTCTATCAGCTTGAATCAGTCGGCCCATTCTCCTCTGACCTCTAGCATCAACAAGGCATTTTCGCCCACAGGACTGCCGCATACTGGATGGTTTCCCTTTTCACACCATTCTTTGTAAACCTTAGAAATGATTGTGCTTGAAAATCCCAGTAACTGAGCAGATTGTGAAATACTCAGACCAGCCCGTCTGGCACCAACAACCATGCCACGCTCAAAATTGCTTAAATCACCTTTCTTTCCCATTCTGACATTCAGTTTGGAGTTCAGGAGATTGTCTTGACCAGGACCACACCCCTAAATGCATTGAAGCAACTGCCATGTGATTGGTTGATTAGATAATTGCATTAATGAGAAATTGAACAGGTGTTCCTAATAATCCTTTAGGTGAGTGTATATCAGACAACTAATTTAATGCCTCTATAGTAGCTATAAAACGCTAATGAAATTTGTCTTTTTAATATTTCGAAAAAGCCATCAAAAGCTTGCATCATTTGTGTTGGAATTTTTATCATTTCTATATTATTAAACATGTTACTTATCCAATGTCTTATATGAACGTGACCCTCATCCATCTGGGGAATGTTCCCCTAAGCAACACAGTCATCAAGTTTTCCTGAATAAGAGGTCTGTTGAAGACAGTGCCGGTTACAGAGTTAATTGAAAGCAGCTTGTTGTAGCCGCTCGTGTGGCCTGTGGGCTGGCCGCTGCAAAGGTGCCATTCGTTTCCATGTCTGCTGCAGCTGTTGGGAATACATGCGCTAATCTGTCCTGAAGACCAGTAGCACATCAGCATCTGAATGGCTATAGGACAGTTTTGACCTATAGTGCACACATTTGCACTTTTTCCCTATCTTGAATTAATGCTCTGGGTTTAGCGAAGTAATGATCTATATAAAGTTTAGTAAAGATCTATAAGCAGCATCTGTTGCATGTATTCAGGTCAATAAAAGTTAAGCTCTTTTTATTCCCATTCTCATTATCTCGACTCATCCCTCAGTTTATAAAAACAAACTAAAAACTTGTGTATAAAACTGCACTTACAGTGGAGGTTTTTAAACAGAAATGTACAACTTGTTTTTTTGTTAAATCCCTTGAATTAATTGTCCAGTACACGTGTTATTTGACCTGTATTGTTGTCTAAATGAACCTTTTAGTGGTGGGAACGCTGTTCTAGTTGGATAAACATATGGTTATGCATAACTGGCGTAATTACTGCAGCACTTTGCAGATAGTCATTTTCAGGGTCCCAAATTAAGGTTCAGGGCAAAAACGCCACCAAAATTTACAAAAAAGCCCCAGCAATTCAAAATGTGGAGGCAAAAAATGCCTTTTTGTAAGATCAGATATAGTTCTTAATATTTTATTATAACCCTAGTTATACATATTTTGTCATAAAATATGAGTTCACATCAAATGAACTCTGAGGTAGTAAATCCTCATTTTTGAGAATTTGTACAGCACTTTAATTAATTAATCTGAAAGTATTTGACAAACGGATGAGAAAAATAAAGGTAAAAAATGCCCCAGAAAATCTAATTCATGGGGCAAATATTGCCCCTTAATGTAAATCATAACTTCTAACACTGGTCACGTCCCTTTCTTGTATTTTTGGGCATGGCATAAATTATGGGGATTAGCAGCTTTACACAGTCATGAGTTGAGAGTAGAATGAAGAATCCAGTCATTTCAGTGACCTTATAAGCTGTTTTATTCTAAATGGAGAAAGTCTCCTCATGGGGGCTGCCATGTTGAGATCACATGACCAGTCAAATACTACTCACTTAATATCAGTAACCAGCCTGTTATTGAACACTCACCCTTGGGTTAAATTAATCATGTGAATAGTGCATCTGACTATTTCTTCAGTTGCATCTATGACTGAAATCTATTGATTTTGAATGATGCTGTATCCACGCCACTAGGCGTCACTGCAAGTTCTAGATGACACAAGCAAAAAGTTTTTGAGTACAAATTAACATCTTGTGCATCATGGGGCATCACAACATATGGAGAGAAAAAAAGAGAATCAAAATGATGTCTAATGTACTGTAATTTGCAACAACTAATACTGTATTTATGAACTTTTTCTCAGAGTTAATTCAGAGTTAATTGAATTTTAATTAGAGTGGTGGATATCAGATTGTTTCATTCTGTATGAAATCCCCTAACATCTTCAGCAGCTCGGCCTCATTAACTCTCTCTGACCTCAAAGTGACTTAACATCTGAACTCTCATCACACACACAGCAAACACTGAGATGTGACTAGTGGGATGTCTAATATGTGTGCACTGTGTTCAGCAAGCAAGGCCCATCATCCCCAGATGGTTGCTGATAGGGTTGCCAACTTTCTACCAATGAAATACTGGATATTCCAGCTTTAAATACAGAACACTTTTTTCCCAGCAGGGCTCAAGCATGAGACGCTTTGCAAAGGGTAAAGAGGTCCACCTAAAACTTGTTTACATAGAAAACAATTGAAAAACAGGGTGGACAGATACAAAAATGCATTCGGCGTGAAGATCCCCTAATACGCTTAAAAATGAAAAGTGCTTTAAAACAATCTCTAGGAAAAAAACTAATTTCTATCAATCACCACTTTTAATTAACACTAATTTTGTCAGAACGAAGCTGCAATCAATAGAGAAAGACAATATTTTTCTGTCAAGCATCTTACCCATAATTAACTTAAGCCTTAATTTCAAAGAAGTCTTAGTAGTATGATGGAGATTTAGTGTCACGTAAAAAAAAAGATATACATTTTGAGAATAAAGTCATAATATTTTGAGAATAGTCAATTCCGAAAATAAAAAAAATATTGAATTTATTCAGGGAAAGCCTACAAGTGCACAGTGCCTAGAACTGTAATCAAATGATCTATTTATATTTACATACAGTTAGTCTATAGTTCAGTCTGTCATTTTAATCCTGTTCTTTGTGCATTTATGCAGGTCCCAGCCAAAGAAATAAACTTTAGGTTATGTGAGAGCCCACATCATGTGCATTCATGTTACATGTATATATTGCGTCACTTTCATTAATCTCTATGAATTTGGGAACTTTTTGAACTGTAATAGTTAATACATTTCTGCACTTTGGCAAGGTTATAAACAACCTCCATTTTAGTCAGTATTTCCACATTATTTTCATTTTGGGAAGACGAACTCCTGGACATATTTGCCAAAGTTTCAACACCTTTGAACCAGGCAACTCCCATAACACTTGCAACAGTGTAACAATGTAATAGTTCATAATGAGGAGAAAGCAGGAATCGGGTATACAGTCGACATCGTTTATTTTACACTCAAACTAAAGAATAGCCTTCCAGCAGCACGCACACACACACACACACACACACACACACTATGTGTCTTTTGGGCACTCCAACATACACACGCAAAGTACAAGCATGTCAGTCTCTCTCTATGTGTCTGACTTCCTTTTAAACTCTCCCTCACTAGAACAAGAAATATGTGGACTCATTATAAACAGGTGACAATCCTTACCGTTCTCATCTCCCGATCTCGCTCTCCATTCACACATTAACACTCTCCCACCCCTCGCCACACACTAAAATATATTTTTAATGAGCAATCTGCGTGCTGGTTTGGAAAACAGCCGTTACTCCTTCTTAAAATAATGAGCGACATTAGTTAAGATGATCGTAAATGCTTAAGTTGCAACGTTATTGGGAAAGCCATTTATGGTCTGCTTTTTTTTATTGGTTTTTGCTCTCAAATTTTTTTTTTTTTGTGTCTCTATTTATACTCTCACCCTGTTTTTTTATTCTGTAATGTTCTGTGTGCACTTGCTTGCTTGCTTGGTTCTCCTGTCACCCCAAAAAGTTCTTGAGTAGGTGAGCACACTTGGCAATAAAGCTCATTCTGATTTTGATAATGCTCTTCTCCATCATTTGATCTGTGTTTGATGAATTACTGCAGATATGAGTTGAAAATGTTCTCAAACATCTCTTTTAAATAAAATGAATTTTACCGCCTACTTTTATTTGTGGTAATAGCGTGAGGCATTTTTTTTTTTTATGAAACGCAATATACAATGAGCCTAATTTACACAGAAAGGAGCGTGTTTGCAGTGCGATTTCAGTGTTGATTGCACCTGCTAAAACAGATTGCGGTTGGTTAATGAGTAAGATGCAGGTTTTTGTGCTGAAATACTGGGTGCAACGGTTTTGTAAATCTGCTCAATATCTTGAAATGGACCTATATAATTCACATCAGTTCCAATTATTTTTCACCTTACTTGAAAGCAAGCTTGTATCTCAGGCCTCCCTTGACAGGTGTACTAACTTTTGTACTAATGCACTCCTCATTCATGAACAGAGAGCTATCATAATGTTATGACTTTATTCTCGAAATTTGTACTTTATTATCAAAATATTATGACTTTATTCTTGATTTGTTGTATTTTTTTATTACATTTTTTAACGTGGCACTAAAATGCCATTATATAGTAGTAACCATGCATTATAAGGGATTTATATATAAGAGAAAATGCTTAACATAAAATAGTGCAGTACAAGGGAAATGTAAAAAAATAAATCAAAGTTTAACATTATTGCAGATTATTCTGCACCAAGCAAAGTTTCAGTGCTTGATAAACTGCAATGTTTTTTCCCCTTCTCTAGTGTACTGAGGGGCCGCTGTGCTTGTGTGTTTAATGTTACTATAATGAATGTTGCCTATGATGCTAACAATAAATACAACCTTTTGCAACATGGTGAATGTGGCAGGGCGGAGGGCCGGGCCGGGTCGTGAGTCTACACACCCGGTCCCTAATTAGGCTAATCAAGCCTCCAAGAGGGATAAAGGCCAACTGCAGAGGATGGTGCGGGAGAGAGATCGTTTACGGACATGTCCGTTGTGTGTGTTTGTGTCTTTTGTTAAGTTTCTCATTAAACTATTGTGTACATTGCCAAAAAAAAAAATGTACTCGCCTGTTCTCCGATACGCCGTAGCTTGGTCCCCAGCCTTCCCTCCACCCTCTGACGTCAGCCGCGCCTCCCCGGGCGGATCGGAGGCAGTCCTCCAGCCCCTTGCGGACGGTACGCCCCGCCACGTTCTCGGGGAACAGAAGGGGTCTCCCCCGCCCCTGGCAGCGGTTCTCCCACTCCAGGCGGTCTGTAGCGAGCCCCTCCCCGCTCGCGGTCGGCGGTCTCAGACCCCGCCGCATTTCATCCAAACCACTAGCAGTCCAAACCACTCTTTTCAAAGTTAATGGTGCTGGGTCTTTTTAGTTATAAAAATAATAATAATAATAATAATAATGTGTATTCACTACAAAACCACTGATTTGTTAAATCAGGATTGTATTCAAACATCTGTGACAGTCAATCACGGATGTTTAAACACTACAGTTGACAGAGACATTAAATGTTTGCATTGCAAAATTAACTGAAATTGCCACAAAGAAGAGAGTGCTAATATTAGCAACTCGTATCATATTTATAAGCTAGTCTAATGTTAATCTGGAGTCATGTAAACAAAGAGACAGCTTTATTATTTATTTTGTGTTGCACCAAACAGATGTAGCTTGCGGATGTTTGTGTTTCCATGGACGCTCCGTTGGGAGAGCCATTTGTTTTTACCAAAGAAAACACACAATTCAGTGTAGCTCTCAAATCAGTTATTGAGTCAAATCAATTGATACTTTTAAATACAGCTACATTTACTTGTATGACAACTCAAATAACTGCCAAATATCAGCTAAAACCCCATTTTTAAGGGTTTACTTGACCATTCACGTGATGTAAAATAAAACAGGACTCTTCAGACCAGGCGACCTTCTTCCACTGCTCCAAGGTCCAGTTCCAACACTCGCCCATTGTAGGCACATTAGACGGTGGACTGGGGTCATCGTTTGAGACTGGTCTGCGGCTACACAGCCCTATCCAAATCAGGGTGCGATGCACTGTGTGTTGTGACACATTCCTCCTGTAACCATCATAAAACTTTTCTGTGACTTGTGCCACAGTAGACCTTCTGTCGATTCAGACCAGATGGGATAGCCTTAGATGCCCTGGCTTATCGATGAGCCTTGGGCACCCAACACCCTGTTGCTGGTTTGTCCCTCCTCGGACCACTATCAGTAGGTACTCACCAATGCTGACTGGGAGCATCCCACAAGCCTTGCTGTTTCAGAGGTTTTCTGACTCTATCGTCTAGCCATGACAATTTGGCCCTTGTCAAAGTCACTCAGGTCTTTAGTCCTGCCCATTTCTCATGCATTCAACATGCTGACAATGAGAACTGATTGTTCGCTTACCATCTAATCTACCCAGACCTTGAAGTTCCTTTTCTTAAAGAGGCCCTATTATGCTTTTTGGGATTTTACCTTTCCCTTTGTGTGTAATATAGCTGTTTGTGCATGTAAAAGGTCTGCAAAGTTACAAAGCACAAAGTCCATGCAAAAGGGATTTATTCTCTTCCACAGACAACACTGCTCAAGAACTACAAGAAACAGCTGGTTTGTAGTCCGTAAAGTATCTACGTCACTATTTAATACATTTGCATAATGCCTGCCTAAGGGCTATTTTGGCCAGCACTCATAAAAGCATAGTTATAGCAGAGGTCAGGATGAGTTGGGTTAGTGTTGTCACTATGTCAAGAAGACACTGTTTTCTTCACTGCGAAATCAAAACCTCTTTGTTTGGACTTCCAAGGACAGACAAAATGAAGAATCGGTGGTTAAAATGTATTTGTACCACTGTTCCTTAGTACAACCACAACCAATGTCAGATTTTCAAGATGGTTACTCCTGAAAGATAGGGCTGTTCCCACTTTGTTGGGACAATCTGGTGCTTCAGAATCACAACCTGTAAGTATGCTTGATTATTTGTAGATTTATCTGCTACCGAGAGTTCAAATGCAGCGTTCTGTGTTATCGCTACGGTGTACACCCAGTGCACAGTTGTAGGCCTCTGCTAACCTGCTTGCTAATGTTATAGTGTTTAAATAATTTTGCTAATCAGCTGTGGGGCCACTTTTACCTACATTTATGCAGATTGTTTGTCATTCTTACTATCATGAATAGTGATCAAGTGTGGAGATTGATTTATTTTTCACAAACTATTTTTAATTTTATGTCTGCAATCCATGGTAGCGCTCGGCTAACTTGCTATGTAATTTTATTGTTTTGGTGAGGGATTTCTATTCACCTGTGGGCCAGCTTTTACCTAAAACTATGTAAAAAAAAAAAAAAAAAAGGTTGATCTCAAGAGTCTTATATAATTCGAAAATTACTAGCTGTTATGTTACGGCCGCTATCACGGTAATCCACGGCTAACTTGCTCACTAACCGGGAGTAAGCCACAATAATCAACAGTGTACAGTGAAAGCTACTAAAGTAAAACTTACCACTGTGAAATGTCCAGCTCAAGTCGTGATTGCAAAGGTGGTTTGGGTCGATCAGCTTGTTCTTCCAAACTTTCATTATTGTACTCTGGGCTAGAGCTGTTACAGCAAAAGCGACGCCACTGTTACCATAGTTACAGTAGGGTTTACAGCTGTTAAGGAAGCCTGAAACTCAGTTATGGTAAGGGCTGTTACATTTCCGACACGCGGTTGACCAATCACAACAGATTGGGCCAGCTGACCAATTAGAGATGACTGGGCTTTTCGGAAAGGGGGCTTTTACGAGACAGGCGCTAAATCAGTGTTTGAGCATGTGAGAGTAGATGAAAATAGGTTTAGCAGAAATGTACAGTATGTGTTTTTTGAACATTAAAGCATATAAACCAATTCTAGTGGACCCTCAAAAAAAAAACCATGAACCTGTAAATTAACATAATATGGCTCTTTAAAATAAAGTGTTAAAGATAAAGATAAAATGTGATGCCTGCATTGTATTGATTTGAAATTCTTTGTTGATTGGTTGGTCTCTATGTGAATAAAAGTCCTACATGCCAAGTCATACAATTATGAATTTTCATGTAACTATGTTGGATAGAGTTTTCCTTTTTTGACCTAGAAAGCTAAACAATTTGAAGCCGTTTCATTAAGTAATGTGATGGATTTTGATTCAGTGTGAGAGATGTATATGTAAAAGCCTTTAAAAACTCTGTTAGACATGCTGTTTTCAATTATTCACGCTGGTATGAATGAGGAACATAAGAACATAACTTTTTTTCTCTTCGCCTGAAGTGCTCTTGTTTAACCTTTGATATGAAAACGTTGCCTTGTGCGTTCAAACCTTGTTTGTATAAGCAAAAATGGGTTTGGATATACAAGGCTGTGTGTGTCTTCTAAAAGGCCATGAGCTATTTAAGTCACCCACACGTTTAAGATGTAACATTTCAGCTTGTATTCATGCCCTAATGCTCATGAATAAATCAAAGGGCTACTCAAACAGGTCTTCACATTAAACACACTGGAAGCAGTGAGGTGAAAATGCTGCAGTAAAATAGCAGCATACATAAGAGTGATTCAGATTCAAGAACTAACTGCTGTTGACTACATATCATAGGATGAGATTCCATACACAGGCTGCTGGAAAATATACAGTACTCAAGTCATGTGTTTAATGCTAACACTGATTTGATGCATCTGGCCAAGTGTGTAGTATATTTATATATTTTGGGTTGTGGTTACTTCAGATTGGTTATATATGACATCAGAAGACCAGCGCGCAAAGAAATGTGAAAATGACTGCACTGTGGTGTTGGTTCGTAATTGGCTAAGCAGAATAATTAGAAATTTTTTTGGAAATTTGTCATTAGATTTTGTCATTAGAATTGCTGTACATTTAAAAGTAATAAGTACATATTATATCATAGCCATGGATCGGACTTGTTGGTCCAGGACATCCCACAGATGCTCAATCGGATTGAGAGCTGGGGAATACAATATGGCAGTATGTAGTACAAATGCACTATGGTCCTAATAAAGTACCCGACATGTTCTTCTGCTGTTGTAGCCCATCTGCCTCAGGGTTTGAAGTGTTGTGCATTCTGAGATGCTATTCTATACACTACAACTGTACAGAGTGGTTAACTCCGTTACCGTAGCCTTTCTGTCAGCTTGAACCAGTCTGGCAATTCTACGTTGACCTCTCTCATCAACAAGGTTACTGTCGTAACCTCCGTTCCCTGTTGGACTGAAAGAGACGTTTGTCGATGTAGTGCCACTACGGGTCTCTCTTGAGAGCCTCAGTTACCTTTTATCTTTGAGAAAAGGCCAATGAGAATTGGCGAACAGAATTTGCATGCCCCTCCCCCAGACATACGGGTATAAAAGAAGGGAAGTGTGCATCTGTTCAGGCAGGTTTTGAGCTGAGGAGCCGAGAGTAAGTTCCCGGCCATTTCAGCGGCTTAGTACAATGTTAAGGCAAGAGGGACACAACGTTTCGTTCCCTAAGGGAACGGAGGTTTCGAAAATAACAGAGATGTTCCCCTTCTGTCATTCACTCGATGTTGTGTCGATGTAGTGACACTAGGGGTCCCTATTTAAAAATGCCATAACACTGAACGTGTTCTGTAGACTGCTGATCCAGGTGCAAGCAAGCTGTTGCGTGTGAAAATAGCAAGTGCATCAGAATGCACGTAACCTTCCCCAACGCCCCAAGAGACATCACATTGTTCCCCACATCCCTGAGGGAGGGAAGCGACATAACTAGCCTGGGAGCATGCCGTGCCAGCTGCAGTCTTTTCTCTTTCTGTTTTCTCTCCATAGTGTGTTAGATGTGGCTGGGGGCATCTAACGCTATAACATGCATTGGGGAAGGCATTCTTTTCCAATCATATTCTTTCAGGGGGAAAAGACCCCGAGGACACCACATCCTGCCCAACAGTATATATTGGAATAATCAGAACTTGTGGAGCACCTACTCCAGTGCAGGCAAGGCAGTGCTTGTGGTGGGTCTGGCTGCAAACTTCCTCCACTGAGTTCGGAGCCAGAGGGCTAGGGAGGAAGGACACCCAGCGTTCGTGACTTGTGGGCTCAACTGGGGGTGTAGAGCGCACGTCTTCAGTGGACTCAGTGGAGGGGAAAGGCTCTATACGTAAGCGATGCATCCGGCCAGCTGTTGTTACCGTATTACCGAATTCTACATGTTTGGACCTGTCAAAACACGTGACAAAACTAGTTCAACCCAGAGATTGTAAGACCTTGCGAAGGTATTGTGTGTTGCCCAGCCCGCCACTCTGCAGATGTCAGCTGGAGAAGTGCCATGGCCAGTGCCCACGAGGATGCCACAAGCATGTAGAGTGTTCTCGAACCCGGAAGGAGGTGGGCAAGGCCCAGGTCTGGAAGGTCAACACAATGGCGTCCACGATCCTATGGGCAAGCCTCTGTTGGGGACAGTGTTCCCTTTCAAATAGAAAGGGAACACTGACAAAGAGCTGCTCAGAGTGTCTAAAGCTCTGCGTGTGTTCCAAGTGGTTACGCAAAATACGCAGTACACCGGACATAGTAACTCCTCCTGGTGAAGCGCTTGCGGGTTCACTACCTGAACCCTAAAGAAAGGGGTCGTAGGAACCTTGGGCATGTAGCCCAGTCGGGGTCTCAGGATGACGTGAGAGTCTGCCGGACAGGGCTGCAGGCAGGGCCGCTGACAGAAACTTGCAGGTTCCCAACTCTCTTGACGGAAGTGAGCGCAATCAGGAGGGCCGTCTTCAAGTAGAGGGCCTTTAGTTTGACTGATTCTAGCGGCTCAAACAGGGCTCTCCGAAAGTCCGGGAGGATAACGGAGAAATCCCATGAGGGGAACAGGCATAGCCTAGGAGGGTAAGTTGTAACTTATGTATAGCTGGTGCAACCAGCCCCAGGACATCAGTGAGCAGTCACTTCATCTTTATCAGCACACTTGGTTGTGATTAGTAAATGTTGTGTCTAAACAATACACACACATGTGTGTATATATATATATATATATATATATATATATACACACAGAATGGCATAAAGTCTGGCAGTTTATTAATTCTTTACTTTTATTATTTTATTGAGTTTACTTGCATGCAGACATATAAAGTGTAGTGTACTGCATGTTCGGTTTGAATAATTTTGATTTGCTTTTGTGTCTTTTCAATAATCTCCTGATTATTTTAGTGTTGTAGTGCACCCAGAGTCGCTTAGTTCAGCGTAAGCCACATGGTAAAAATAGGCTCAACGCTGAAACTATACACTCAATGCTGTGACTGGGATGCTTCTGGGGTACTTCAGCTCACGACTCACGCTTGCAGTGTAAACAGTGATAAGACAAGAAAGCAAGCATTTGCTAATAGTTGACAAATTTGGGGACACCAAAAAAATATTCTTCCTTCCCTTAAAAAACAGTACCTTGGCAGAACTATGTACTAGTACTATGGTACATGTCCAAATTTCCACATGATATTACCATTGTACAGGTCCATAAAAACATATTACAATGGTAAATGTTTTACCCCTGAAAAGGGGGAGAAGATTAATAATAGAAACACTCCAACGATATTCCCCCACTGCAAACATTATGTGGAATGAGGAAAACCCACAAGAGCTCCCCATAGTGTATAATCAGGCAAAACTAATCAATCACTAACCTCTTTTTACTTGACTAATTGATCGCAGTTCTACTGGAAACCATGGAAACGATCTTTGAGATTTTTTTTTTTTTTTTTGTATATATAAACAATTATAATAACTTTTTAAACACATTTTATGAACTAATTTCTTCATCAAACACTTGTTTGACAGGGCGGAGGGCAGAGCCGTGTCATGATTCAACACACCCGGCCTCTTATTAGGCTAATCAAGCCTCCGAGAGGGATACAGACCAACTGCGGACAGTGGAGCGACCAGAGAAAGAGCATTTACTGGCAGTTGTCTGACACCTTTGTGTGTTTTGTCTTTTTATTTAAATTCCTTATTAATATATTATTTATATTGTCAAGCCGGTTCGCACCTCCTCCTTTCCCTTAACCCCTTTTACACTGTGCTGAAATCCGGGAAGGAGGAGGATGCACCGTAGGCCATCTGTCGGGGGACGGAGGAGCCTGGAAGGGGAGGAACGGCCACCAACCGCGAGGGGAAAAAGGGCTCCTAGCCGATCGTTCCGAGCAGTCAGGGCCACTGCCGGGGGCAGGGGGAGACCCCTACCAGCCACTAAATGTGGCGGGGTCAAGAGACTACTGGCCGACTACCTGCTGAACCGCTTCCAGGGGTTGGGGAGACCCCTTATGTTCTCCGAGAATGTGGCGGGACTTTCCGTCCGCCAGGGGCCGGGGGACTACCTCCGATTCACCCGGGGAGGTGCGGCTGTTGTCCGTTAGAGGGTGGAGAATTAGCCGAGGACCAAGCTACGGCGAATCGGAGTACCGATTATTTATTTATTTTTATATATTTTTTTTTTTTTCCACTGCCGCTCCACGTTGGCCTTTTCCCTCTCTTTTAAATTTTACAGAGTGATAGCATTTACTGGCAGCTGTCCGACACGTTTGTGTGTTTGTCTTTTTGTTTAGTTCTTCATTAAACTATTATTTATATTGTGAAGCCAGTTCCCGACTCCTCCTTTCCATTAATCCCTTTACAAGTAGGTTGACAGTTCTTAAATTTGAATTAATTTCAATCGGTCACATGAACATCAAGACAAACATGGTATTACCATCCTACTATGTCCGAAACACCACAGTACTACTATGATACTTTTTGTAAGTGTCTAATGCTCCTTTAAAGAGAGAGAAAATGTCAATGTGAAGTATGGGATCCACAGACACATCAGAAATTCAACTAAAAAAGGAAAAACTTTTTTGAAATTGAGACCTATTGCAGTTATCCAAAAAATATCTTTATTGGAACTTAACAAATAAACTTAGTGGTAGGCTCAAATAGCATTACATTTTTGTGTTTAAGGACACAGTGTGGCAGACTATTTGTCCACTGTGACAGAAATAAACCTGAGAACCACCTTGACAAGGTGCAGACTCAGCGAGTAGGCAAAAATACATGGCTGTCACAAAAAAAAAAAGAAAGAGAAAACGAGATGTGAAGCGAGTTGTTTTCAACTATGCAGTGTATTATGCAATTAAGAGGAATGCATATTTTATAAACCGAATCCCACAATCCCAACATAAACCTAACCATTAGTGAAGTAAAAATGTCATAGGGAAAAATGCAACCTCTGAATCATGCTCGTCACTGATTACGCAAACACATTTACTTCATGGTTTCAACACGGGATCCAAACCCAGGTCTCCCACATTGCTGACGCAACGTGCTTATGGCCAAATTACAAGAGAAGGTATACATACTGGAGCCCATGCAAAAATGTCTGATAGGAGATGCCTCTCTTGTAAGTGAATCTGCATAATGTGGCCAATCCTAGGGTACTGGAACTCTCGGCAACAGCATACAGACTTTCGAAATGATCATGCTGACGAAACTTGTCCCCCTTATCTCTATCTCTAACTTAAAGATAAAGTTTGCTCAACATTTTTAATTTTTTGCTTATTTACTGATTTTCTATCTTCTGTGGAACACAAAAGCAGTTATTTTGCAGAATGTCCAGGCTGCTCTTATCCTTAAAATGAAAGTGAAAGGGGACAGATGCTGTTCAGCTCCTAAAAGGATAAAAAAATACCATAAAATTAGTCCATGTGACATGTATGCCAATAGTCTGCAAAATTCTGTCTTTCCTCAATTACTCAAGACAGTTTAGTTAGGATTAAGTGACTATAATTAGTTTTAGCCTAATTATTGACTTTATGGACTGAAGAGAGTGTTTTAAATGGCAGTATGTAGCACCTGCCAAATCAAAATTCCCTTAAACAAAATGTAAAAAGGAAAGATGAAAAACAATCAGTTATACTATTGTCTGTTCATATTGCATATGGATAACTGCACAAAGAAGAGAAACAGGAACGGAGACGGAAGATAAAAAGTGAGAGACAGTGAGAAAGAGAGTGAGAGTGGAGTGTTTATTGATCTATCTGCCTCATCAAGCACTAGCTCAATGAGGTGTCTGCATCTTCCGGCTCACATGGCAGGCTGCAGTACTACCAGAACAGAGAGACCTATAAGTGCTGACAGCAACCAAATCAGCTCCCATTCACACATGCATTGTGCCTATTGTCAGAGCACTTTCTACCGACCATTAGCCCTGATCAACTCTGACTGAAACAGGAGGGATTTGACGATGCAAGTATACTAGGAAGTGTAGCTAGCGAGTGAGCTACAAACAAGCCCAATACTCTTTACTGAGTATGCACTTCTCTTAAAAAGGTGTGAAATATTTGTTTTCATAAATGAGATGGTGTTGAATAACCTTCACCATCAGCCAAGTGGATCTTTTGCCCTTTATTGGCTCATCATAGCTGCCAAATATTTGAAAATGGATTGATGGTTATCATCGTTTTTAATTTAACCAAGTTACACACGAACAGACAAATCAAAACCTATTAAACGCATGATTATATTTACATACATCTACATTTTAAGTGCTCCAACAATATCTGTGATCTGGGGAGCTTGGAGAATTTTATCTTGGTGTATGCACAAAAATCTGACCATGCCCCCTCCATAATATAAATATCACTAATGAAATTCATTAAATTAATAAAAAAAAAAAAAAAAAATGTATGTATTTGGACACCTACAAGGGCATTTACACCGAACCCATTTTTGCATCCATCCACAGTGTTTTTAAATAGTTTCTCTGTAAACATGCGCTAGACGGACGTATTTGACCGCTACATCTAGAGTTTTTTCATCGTCTCAGGAGTGCTGCATTTTTTTCAGATACCTTTTTCAACTTAAAAAGAAAATCAACTTTTAAAAACACATCTCGAGATACATGCATTCTTTTCTGTTTGTGGTGCTGTGTCTAGCTTTTCTTTTTGAAGGCCCCTAATCGACACATAAAAATGCCTTTTTGCATTATGAAAAAAATCCCTTACATTTTACAGTACAACCAGGAAATGTTCTACACCTACGCATATCCACATTTTTTTTATTTAAAACATATTTTTGTGAAATTTTTTGCTTCTTGTGCTATCTTTCTTTAAAACAAATGCCACTGGGTTTGCTATTTTTTTTAATAAAATGCAATATAGGGCTAAAGCAATTAGATTATTTTTTCCTGTTAATTCAGTGAATGTCTTTTAGAGATATTTTTAAAAGATGATTTTGTCCTCTTTATTGTTAGTAAGCACATTAAATCCAACCTTTTAAATCAGGCCACAAGCTGAATAATCGGTTAAGAGCTAATGATTAATCTTTGCAATAATCTGTAAATAATCGTTCTAATAATCATTCGCTTGATTAATCAAGTAATCATTAGTTGCAACCCTAATGCAATAATATTTATGCATTTTTAAGTGTAGCACGAATGCCACAAATGCCATGATGGATTACATGTGCTTTACTTGATGCTTGAGGGAGAGTTTGAAAGAATGTTTGCTGTCCCTGAGTGCCAAAAAACAGACATTCACAAACCTCAGTGGTGATTTTAATCTTTTCTCTGGATTTCTTCAGCTAAGCTTTCAAATGGTTCCTAATGGTTCCTTTGTGATGACCAGAACTACCCTAAACATGTTCAACAAAAAATTAGAACTAAAGGTATGCACCACTACATGGGGGAACCACTGGTTATTGGATTATAAAGGAGAATGCCACCTTTAAGCCATGATAGTGTGACACTAGCCTAGCAACCTGCCAATTACCAGTCATCATCCCCAGTTTATTGACAGCACCTGTAGCTCATCACAGTGCCCATTAGTATAAAGAACTGTGGGTTCAGTTGGTTGCTTTGTGAGGTATTGAGTGCATGCACGCATGCTTCTAGTTCAAAACAGCAGGCAGGTACAAAGTTCCAAAAATACAGGCTAGGTTCAAAAACCAGGAATAGCAACTCTTATGAAAACAGTAGATGTGACAGACAGACAGATGTCTAATGTTTTCCTATTCCTGGTTTTTGATCCTAGCCTGTATTTTTTGAACTTTGTACCTGTTTGCTTTTTTTAACTAGAAGCTTTTTTTATTATTATTTTTATTTTTGTTAATATACCTGTTTTTAACTTTTGCCTGTTTACTCGCAAGATTTCTGGAATTTCCTGTGTACTGCCTGAATTCAAGTAAAGTCTTGACTCTGCACTTGGTTCTCTTCTTGATTTGTTACAGATGGAGTCAGCTGCCAGCTTTTAGATTTGATGCCTTGTGCTTGAGTTAAATCACTCCCTCATGAGGACTGTCTTTTATGAAGCACAAAAATCAAGAGAGGTCCAGGGCAGATGCTACTCCCATGGTGTTAAGCTTAAAATGACAAGGAGAGGTGCGCCGTCCTCTTTAAAACTGTCTAACACTTTAATGGAAGGACAGGGGTCAAAATAAAACTTGATCTTTCTAAGACCTTATAAGATGAGTTATGTCATGGTTTTAAGGCACTGCATACTGATAGAAATGTAATGGACCGCAGACTGAATATTTCTCCCTGAAATCTAATAAGTGTAACCATCAAAATACAGAGGTGTTGCTAATGTATATGTTTTACTAAAAAAATTGTATTGCTGTATATGTGGTTGCTAGAGTGTTCTGGGTGCTTCCTAGGTTTTTGCTTACTGGCCCAGTCAAGAGATTACTTCCAAGTCTCTATGATGTTCTGATCACAAGATATTTCTCTGGTCCTTCTTTCAGTGTAAGTCTAGGGGCTTTTATTGTCTGTTTTAACACTTGTCTACAGTCTAATTGCTTAAAAGTATAGCCATCATTAATAAGCTGCACAATTTGAGGTAGAATTAATGACCATAGCACAAATAGTGCGGGATGGGTTAGGTTTTTCCCTAACCTACGTATTAGAAATAGTAGCCTATTTGAGATGATCGCAAGCATCACTGATGACTGAAAATTTCTAGTTAAGTTGTCAAAGTCTGACAAACAGAGCCATTAAACAGCTTATTTCTATGACAGGCTATTGTGTATCTATGGGCTTCTCATAACGCCGGTTAATTACCATCATATTAGCTCTGTGCCTAGGAGAGACTTTACTTAACCAACAGAAAGGATCCATGGTACTCACAAGGATTACTGAAAAAAAAGAAAGCGTGCAGTGTGGTTGTTTTATTTGAATTTTAAGTATGACCACACGAACATCAAGCATTTGCAAATTTGGTTTTTAGACTCTAGAATTTATTGCACCATCAAACTATGAATATATTATAAGGGTGATTATTTACAGAGGCTTCATTTGGCTTAGAGGAAGAAATTATAAGTAACTCTATACCATCTAAATAGATGGTACCAGTTTCTTTGATATCTGTAGTGTCATTATAATGGTTAAGGGTTTGAGATGCTAACAAAAAAGAGAAACATTCACTCACTGAAGCTGACTCTGACTGAAACTGTATCTGCACTGTATTGCAGCACATATAGAAGCATGTTGTATACTCTAAATGTTTCCAACCTCTATGGTTTAGAATGAGTATGTGGGCGAGTCCATTCTCCCCATTGTTCAAATGAAATATATGCCACTGACTGAGATCGTAATATAATTCTATTACCATAGTGTCAAAGCAAAGCACTTGCATCGGCTTGCTCAAGCAGAACTGTTCCTGTGGTACTGCTTTTAATGACAAGTGTCAGCAAAATGTCAAATGAGTGTAAAATATTAGATGAAATTGCCTGGCTGCAGTAAAAATAGGCAATGATTAATTTTCAAGTGCGCAGTCGACACTGGCTTGCAAAGAAAAATAACATATTGAAATGCAGCATAAGGAGCCAGGAAAACAGACTAGTGTTGTCACAGTACCAAAATTTCAGTAGTCGGTACCAATACCTGTGAAATTTCACGGTACTCGATACCATTTTCGGTACCAAAGCAAAACACAAAAACAGGTTACTGAATAACACTCTTTAATGAACAAAGTTAACAAAACATTAGCAGCAGAACTAAGAACAAATTATGCCATTGAGCAACACTTTAATTTAAATATATTATTTTTGAGTTATAACAAAACTGTACAATGTATGCTTAAAGTATTTTTGAACACTTTATAAGATATGCTTCAACTTTTGCAACTTCTACTTTAAGTTTTTACCAAGTACAAAAAAAACTAAAACAAGCATGCAATAGAATGAATAAAAAACTATTTCCAAACTAATGCACAAAGTGCTGTCATATAAATAAAGCTGCATATTGCCAATTTTCTTCATGATAAGAAATGCACAGTGACATATATTATGATTAGTCTTGAGCATTCTAATCTAGCTGCATTAAGCATGCGCGCTCGAGCGTTGAGCGTCCGCGAGGCAGAGTCTCTCTCAGCCGGGTGCAGTTTCAGTCCCCCCCCCCCCCTTAGATCGGGACATTCGCGCAACTCATAGAAGAGGCACCGACCACACAGAGAAATGCCAGTTTCTGAGTTTATAGTTATTAACATGATCTGCTTCTGTATTATTTGAACTTTAATAAAGCTATAATGCATTAAATGTAATTGCATTTAAGATGTAACGCATGTTTCCACGACGAGAGTGCTTCTGAATTTATTGATTTATTTATTCGTAATAATTCCCTAATACTTTGGGATCTACCTAAGATGAAGCTGTGAAAGTTTAGAGTGCATCTGGACTGATCTGTGTAATTCTTCCTCTCCTCCGTCAGGTGCGAGCTGCTGTGCTGCTCTCGTGCTTCATCATTACAGTTTAATGTGATTTCATGTTATGTTAAATGAGATCAAACAACTTTTAGACAACAAATTTTGTTTATTTTCGACGTTGTCGATAATGTCGACTAAACTTTTCAGCCCTAATGCAAATGATAATATGCTTTTAAACTCAACTGCTGTATTTGCTTGAATTAATCCGGGTGTCTGTCTTTCAGGTGCTTTATTAAGTTAGATGTGTTTCCTCCTTTCATCAGAAAATTGCGAAAACAGCGTTTTCAAAAAGGTTTTTGCTGATCTATGATGTTTCCCTTTTCATGATCAGCCTCAAATCCAAAGAATTTCCAAACCCATTTTTCTTTTTGACAAGATTCAGTTGAGACCCCCCAGCAGCTTTGCTTGTCGTCATCTTTTGCTTGTTGTGAGCATTCGAAAGTTCCTGACTCTGACTGGGAACCGGGTAGACCCCGGTACTCGGTACTCCGGTACCTTCAGAAATTCTGGTATCATAAATACATTTTTGTTTGAGTACCGACTTGGTACCAGAGTACTGGTGTTTTTGACAACACTAAAACAGACCGAAGCACTTTAGACAATATTAAGGCCCTACTACGCAAAGAACAGCCCTCAGGTGTCTTACCAATGGGCATTAAAGCTGAACAAGCTGAATCTTGATATTACTATGTGGGATGCTTGCAAGCAGCAGTAGCATAAAATACAGAAAGTTTACCTGTGGTACCCATGCTGCAGTGTCTGAATCAAAACAGACCCAAGATGAATGTCACTCATCTGAACGTATGACTCCCACGTTTACATGTAACCAGATGGATAAGCACGGACACAGCAGAATCACTGAAGAACTAAAGCAAAGAGACATTAAACTAAATCAACAGATGTGGCAGAGCATATATGGAAAACAGAGTCATTCAGCATTTGAGTATCGTAATAATTGCGCATTTTGTAAAATATCCCAGTGGGTCAATTTACATTTAAAGGAATTAAGTAGTGAGATTTCTCACCTGTATCTGTTACCGGACAGCACTAGACTATGTAAACCGCAAACAAATATGTGTCCATGAGCCGCGGTCTCTGACACTTTCTGCCTGTCAATCATTTTGCTTGTTTTCATAGTATTTTAGATACAATTATTGAGGCTTAATGACATTTTTATTCCATGTTTTTTGCCATGTTGTTTTTGACAACTGCTGCGGCTTGGCGTCTGTCTCAATAAAGCTCATTTGGTATATTTGGAGTGCAGGGTTTTTGAAAGAGGGCGATCCAATGGCTAATCCAGTGGCTCAACTTGTGGAAATTGAAGAACGGCTAAGATCGCTTGCAGCACCTTTAAATATAATGATACTTTAATTAATTTCAGTCATTTTGATTTAATTTAATGACAAATTAATTTAGACCATTTCTAAGATCTTGATGGATTAATATAGCTGTAGTTTGCAATTATATTGTAAATCTAGATATTGTGGAGGGCAAATTACCAAGAATTACATACTTTAATATATATCTAAATACATCATTGAATACTTGAAAAAAAAAAATTAAATCACTACATAAATCAAAAACTATTCCTTGCATTTCATTTTAGCAATAGTTTGCATCTGTTTTCATTTTAACATGATCTTTGGGTTGATTTTTCATTTAAGCGCTAGCATATATATATAATTTTTTTTTTTTTTTTTTTTTAATTTGTCCCTCTATAAGATAAATCTATAGACTGTACTACTTTAAATGAATACAGATGGCTCAACCAATTACATTTGAAGTGAGAACTGGATAAATGTAACACTCCATAAATTACATTGCATCGTTTTTACATGTTTATCATATAGAAGTTATTTAATTATAATACAATTGTATGTGTATTATATTATCAATTGTAAATAATTATATGACACAAAGAGTGCTGCACTGACATTAACATTCCTTGGAGATAACATGCGTCTGACTTTGATGAGTGACAGAATTATGACAATGGCATAGAAGAAGCAATGAAGAACTGTTAAGTAACACAAGTGTGACTAAATATGTAACACATGTTTTGTTATGTATGTGATGACATGTACATATCAAATAGGGTCTACTGTTGCCACCTTTAAATATACAAGAACAACAGTGAAACATCTGTTCAGCCAAGATTTTTTTTCTTTTTTTTAAACAAAGTATTCCAATATACAAACAAATGACATTTGCATTAATTGATTACCTGTTAATCACTGGAAACAGATTGTCTAATTTGAAATAGATTTTGACTAATTTGCCACAAATCATGACATTAATTTGCTGAGCAGAAAGCAGAACAGTTCAATCTCCATCTTGAAGAGTGTTCCAGGCTCAGTACAAGTTTAAGAAATAATTCACCCAAAAATTTAAATTCATAATTTGCTTGCAATCATGTAATTCTAATTCTGTAAAATGTTTTTAAGCTGTAATTTGTTTTTGTGAAACACAAGTGGAGTCAAACATGTCACTTTTCAAACCAATTTTCAAACCATGTTATTGTACAGTTAATTTATTCCAGTTCTGGAGGCCTTTGGTTATTAGCTTTCCTGGGAGCATCAGAGCTTTTACATTGTTACCTTCATTGGGGTTCAGATCCGGTAATTGACAAGACATCTCTACTGGATCTCAATACTTTAATCACCAACAACCCTTTTTTTTTTCTTAGTTAATTTTTTTTTTCAGCTGAGAGAGTAGAGAAAGAGGCCTAGAAATTGTAAAGTACATTAGGAAAAAGATAATGCAGAGATTAATGAGAAGAGTGTATGCTGCAATTATTATTTAAACAGCACTAGCCCAACCTAATCAAGGCAAAGGCTCATGGTAAATTAATGTTGTTGTTTTTTTTTTTAGGTGTGAGCGTGAGAGCACCACTAACTTTTGAGTTCAAGTTTACTGATATGACCTCATCAGTGTTGAGCACAGACAAATAAGAGATCAAATGATGTGTGGCAGATCTTCTAATAATGCTTATTTATAAAGGTGTGATGTAATCCTGTTTACATTCAATAAAACCTGTTCCAGAGTCAGTAAGAGCTTTGACAACAACTCCGAGATGAGCTCCGATCAAAGGTCCAGGATCGTGTAAAAGCATCAACAATTAAGTTCAGCTGACTCAGTGATCCGAGTAAAAGAATATGGTCAAGAACTCTGCCAAGAATTGTTTTATTTTGGGTCTATAGCTACATTTAAGTGAAATCAGTTTTCTAAACAAGTTGCAATTACAATGAGTTTTAGGTACAATTATCAACATGTACTGATTCAAATGGGATTGGGAATTCTTTTGTTACTACTAAGGTGAACTTGTTTGTTATCTGGATACATGCTTCATGAAAATGGCATACTAGCAGTACTTGAACAACCAACTGCTATTTCACCCAGAAAGTTCCACATAATGAAGGTGCACTATGCAGACAGCACAATGAGATATTTAGTTTTAGTAATGGTATTTAATGAAGATCAAAATAAAAAATACAATACCAAAATGGGGTTAGATTTCTCAGAGGACGCCTGAGCTTGTAAAAAAAAAAAAAAAAAACTATGGGTAATTCTTTTATCAAGGTTGTCCGTGGCAAACACGTACCTGTTCGTTTCGGACTGAATCAAAATCACAAAGTATGCCTGTGAAACATAATTTTACCATCCACAGGGAAAATTAGTGTTGTCTGATTAGGGCTTGTGTCTTATCTGTTCTCATCCTCATTTACTTGCCTGCTGCTTTCGACGCAGTGAACCATCAGATTCTTCTTTCCACTCTCACTGACCTGGGCATCAAAGGAAATGTGCTTGGGTGGTTTGAATCACAGGCTGATCCTACAAGGTCACCTGGAAAGGACAGGTGTCCAAGTCACACCAGCTGACCACTGGCATTCCACAGGGATCAGTGCTTGGACCCCTCCTCTTCTCGATTTACACTACATCACTCGGAGCGTGATGTACTCATTAAGGCACATGATTTTTCCTACCACTGCTATGCAGATGATACGCACCTTTATCTGTCGTTCCAGCCTGTCAACCCCACCATCTCAGCTTGTATCTTTGCATGCCTCTGAGATCTCGGCCTGAATGATGGAACATCACCTCCAGCTCAACCTTGCCAAGACAGAACTCCTTATGATCCCAGCCGATCTGTCTGTTGACCACAACCACTCTATTCATCTTGGGTCAACTACGCTAATGCCAACAAGGACACCCTGGAACCATGGAGTGGTGGTGGATGACCAGCTTAACTTCAATGCCAACATCTCATTAACTGCCTGGTCTTGCAGGTTCGCTCTTTATAACATCAGGAAAATCAGACCTTTTCTGTCTGAATATGCTACACAGCTCCTGGTTCAAGCTCTGGTCATTTCAAGACTGGACTACTGTAATGCCCTGTTGGCCAGCCTCCAGGCTAGCATGATTAAGCCAATGTAGATGGTCCAGAACGCTGAGGCAGATCTGGACTTCAATCAGCCAAAGAGCTCACATCACCCCACTCTTGATTTCACTCCACTGGCTACCAGTGGAGCTACCTGCATCTAATTCAAGGCTTTGACTCTGGCCTTCTGGACAGCCAATGGCACAGCACCCTCTTACTTCAATTCACTTCTACAGGTCTATGTCCCAATTCACTCTCTGTGGTCACTGAATGAAAAGTGCATGGTGGTCCCATCACAAAGACGCATAAAGTCCATTTCACGATCATTCACTTCCTCTGTTCCTCTGTGGTGGTATGACCTTCTAGCCTCCACGCAATCTGCTGATCCCATCTCAGCATTCAAGAACCAGCTGAAAATACATCTGTTTTCTGAGCACTTAAGAAAATCCTTGTCTGTCCCTTTCCTCAGTGCTAGCATCTTTAACTACTTCATTGCTGACTTTTGTATTACACATCGCTTATGTTCCTCGTTTTGTAAATTCGCTTTGGATAAAAGCATCTGCTAAATGACTAAATGCAAATGTGTCTCCAAAATACTATTGTGTCTGAAGAGGTCTTTTCAAAGAATAGAGAGTATGATGGTGTCATAGAAAAAATACAACCATTCACCTCCTAAAAACCAGCAGTCAGTTGAGCCTTTGCACAGGATAACAGAATAATTTGGGAAATCCAGGGTTGGGTTTGAAGTACAACAGTCAAATCTTCTTAAACCATCCTATTCCACTCACCCACTCTTTCAGTCTCACCTGCTAGGATTCCAGCCCAGACCCCTGCTGAATAATCTCACAGTCAGAGAGAAGATGTGGAAGCTATTTCAAGAGCAATGTAATCTCCCTGCCTGCTTCAGAGAACATTCCCTCTAATGCGTCTTCCACATTTAATTACCACAAAACCTCTCACCTTCATTCGTGTTCATATACTCTAAATACAAAAATCAAAAGTTGAGCATAAGCCTAATTAGATGCATTTTTCATGAAGGGTGGGCTTCATGTGTTACTTTGCTCAGTGTGGATTAGAGAGGATGTCTCTCTTAAGTCAGCTCATTAGAGCAAACCCTTGAGAAACATTCTGTACGGAATTAAAAGGGTACATCTACATGTGGGAGATATTCAGGATTTTAGGATGGGGAAAAATTAATGTGGATGTAGAAGCAAGCACTGTTCTTATGTTCCAGATTTTCAGTATCAACCACAATGAACTCAAAGTCTGTTTGCACTGACAAACGCAAGCCAGAATAAAAGCCATATTTAATTAGACAAGAACTGAATCAAGGGATGGAAGTGCAGTCTTTTCAATGTGTCATACTACTGTGTACTTGGTGTTTATCATTCAGTATATGAAACATTGTTGAAACAACATTATTTGTAGTAGCCAAATAGTGACTTTAGTGAATAAGTCACAATCTATAATAAACCTAAATTACAAATGGAGGCATGTTTGCACTGAAAAGGATGACTCTAGTCCCTTTCACACCTACAGTCCTGGTACTTTTCCCTTAGTAAATTTCTAGATGATAACTCTTACGATGAACGGCACACCCATGGAGACCTTCCCTCTTTTGCATTCCTAATCACAAAAGTAATACTCATAGTGACGTCATCTAGTAGGCTATCAGTAATTTTTCTTGTGACACTGTTTGCACAATTCAATAGCAACATCAACAACAAAAATCAGCTGCACCGACAGAGGATGCCAGGATCGGAAAAGCTCTTTAATTAGGGCTGTTTTATACGAACTTTGGCTGCATCCGAAAACGTAGGCAGCTGCCTAATCAGTTGATGGTTTAACTGACAGTGTGTTAAGGAAACTGGTCTCTGAATAGTTTAAAAACCACCTTATTTCATCCTACCTCCTTATACATCCTCCAAAGGCAGCATTTTCCAGTTTTCAGATGCAGCCTGTGTTTTAAGATTATAGTTCCAGAAAGTATAGTTCCAGGTGTAAGAAAGACAAAATATATTTATATTGACTTAAAAAATGTCCATTACTTTTCTTTGTACATTTACCTACTTTACATAATCACCTAGACTTTCAGAAATCAACCCTATTAGTTAGATGGGGATGGATGGGGTGTTGAGGATGGGAAAATAATTAAGCTAATGAGAAAAGAGACAGAAGTGCTTCCTATTGCATGTTGCTCATGCAGAGCTATGGCATGATCTTACATTAACAGACATTGTGAGATCATCTCCAATTACCGCTGTAGTGTGTGTATTACGTTACTTCCACAGGAAATGGTCTCACTGACATTCCTGGGAAGGAGCAGGATTATTGGTTGCTAATGGGTTCTTGCAGACCACATACCAACTTCCTTTCCACTAAATACCTCTTATAGGGGTCTGAATAAGCTACAGGGAATCAATGGGGGCCTGTCTGAGGTGTCAGGATGCTACAGCACAAGCATGGTGGTAAAGATCAATAGTGATTTCCCACATCCTTAAATTTTCATGGTGGATATCGATCGCTTGGCAGGTAGGAGAAGGGGGATGTCCCGCCTTGCATGTCATAAGTGTCCCGAAAGAAAGCGAAAAGGAGGGGAGCACTATCCCATGTAGACAGATAATAATCATTGATATATACCCAGTAACAAAGTAAAATGTCAATGAAACATATTTGAGAGATTTGTGATGACTCTTTTAAAGTATGTGTGTATTTCTCACCTGTATGTTTGTAGCTAAAAAAGGATTATACTCAAATCTCAACTTTTGTCTCTTTTGACATTCATGTCATATCTATGTTCATGACAGATCTGCATCAAAAGTTACAGTCTGCTTCTAAGAGATAAAATGAAGATGATGCAAGAACATTCTGTTTTGGAGAAATAAAGTCATTAATCTCTTGTCAAGCAACATGACGAAATATACACAGACACAGTATAGATGTGACACCAAAAATGGTAATGGTGTAAGATGACACTGACAAAAATGTCAGCCTTTCTTTATCTTTATGATAAAGCAGATTAAGTTAGAATCCAAGCGTATTTGTCAGTCATTCCCAGAGACTCCATGTTTGCACATATGGATAACCAAAGTGAAACATTTAAAGATATTTAGAGACAATGTTTATGAATAAATTGAGGTTCACATAATATTAAATTCATGTAATGCATTGATTTGTATTGTATTACATTTGTTTTTTTTTTGTTTTTTTTACATTTATTTACATTTGTTGTACTAATGTATTAATGTATTAATTATATTTACAGTGATAGGGTTTAACACAACCACATTTATAAAACACAGTTAATAAAGTATATTACTGACCTAATCATTTTAATGGTTTCATTCTTTTCTGTCTGATTTCTGTTGACTAGTCAGAACCATTTTGACAGCAGTAAATAAGTGAAAAACCTATTTACACCATAAAATAGTAATAGACTTATATTTAATACTTGTTGATCTTTAAGGATAATTAAATTCAGCCATAGAGGGACTACAAAGAGGATCTTATTTATGAATAAATTCAGTTCTGAAAGGTTGTCAGAGGACAGAGGGGTTTATGTTTAAGATGTTGTTAATATGCTGATATTGTACATTTCAGTGTCTATGTAAACATACAAAAATGTACGTGTACACTTTACATACAAATTCCTATGAATACTGATGAGATTACCCTTAGATAACTTGCAGTATGGCAAAGAAAAAATATTTTATTTTTCAATAAGGTTTCTGAAAACGTATAAGCAACGTTTGAGAAAAGCAACATGCTGGCTCGAGCTGGAAGGTGGCATCATTGCCTCAGGAAAATGTGACATCTCAATCTGACAAAACCCACATGAACTCAGATCTATTGCTGCTAGACAAACAAATGTGCAAATATGTATGTTCCTGTTGTTCACTAACAATGCTTGCAAGTCTGATCCCCTGGAATCTCAAACTTTTGGAATCTCAAACTATATATATATATATATACATATACAACAGTTATTTCCAGTCCTCGAATCTGATTGGACGAGACACGTTCCATGAGCACTGATGGTCTGACTCTTCACTGTGTATCACTCCGCTTGTAGGCAAAAAATAATTTTATGTGTGATATGAGCCAGTTAGGTGTAGTGAAGTGAATCCACGTCAGCCGTTTACATACAACAGCTCTTTGTGATCGCATGTATTACTACTACTAAAGCTTTAAATAGCTTTAAATGGCTTTAAACTAACAACTTCAGCATTACGGCTCATCACAGCTGAGAGACACAACAGACTGATTAATTACACAAACTGAAGGCACTTACCTCTTATCAGACTTACCACATTGGAGTGGATACACTGTTTAAAATTGAGGACATTGCAGTTTCTATAGTGATCGACTCTTGCGCACTGGCTACCGTGAAATAGGGAGAAATACCCCTGCTTGGACGTGATTTTTCCACTGAGAAAGCTGATCTTCAGAAAGCTGACAGCATCTCTGCTTGGGTGTGGCAACAGTTGATCGCACATGCTCCGTCTCTCTCTCTCTCTTTCTTTCTCTCACACACAAACAAACACACACACACACACACACACACACACACACACACACACACACACACACACACAAACATACACACGTCCATCCATCCATTCATCCATCCTTGTTTATCCAATAACTTGTTAGAAACAGCACAAGCCGTGATAATATTTCTGAAGTGACATTTTTGAATTACTAACTAAGGCTTGGATGCATCATTTGGTTTGAATCAACGCCAGTTTCTGATCTACTGCATAATAAAGTAGTTCCATGCACAAATGCGTTTTTATGATGTACTCAGTTTTTCCTAATTTTTTTAAATTTACTTGTTCATTCTCTCCATCACATGAGCAATCGTGCTATATGGCTCTAAATCTGCACTGCTTTGATTTATTTATTTTAATGTATTTTTGGAATGGTAACACTTTGCAATAAGGTTCCATTCGTTAACATTCATTGATGCATTAGGTGTCTTGAACAAACAAAGAACAATATATATTTTGCAGCATTTATTAATATTTGGTTATGTGAGTTAATAAAATACAATTGTTAATTGTTAGTCCATAGTGCATTAACTAATGTTATCATATACAACTTTTTATTTTAAAAATGTATTTAGATGTTGATTAATAAAGATTAATAAATGCTATAAAAGTATTGTTCGTTGTTAGTTTATGTTAAATAATGTTGTTAACTAATGTTAACAAATAGAACCTTATTGTAAAGTGTTACCAAAAAAAAAAACAAAAAAAAAAAACATTACCACTACACTGAGAAAAAACAACAACTATTTATAAAAAAAAAAATGTCAAACTACACTTCTGAGATTCTGATTTGAGAGATGGCCAGTCGGAGTTTAGAATTTCAGGCAGCAGCTGGGATTGCCAATCAAATTTTCAGGCCAGGTTCCTTGTCGCTGGGGTTGCTTTCCTACAGTGAGACAAGGCAGCATATACTGACTACCTCTGATTTTCCATCAGCTATATAAATGAAGCTTGCAGATAAAAATCAGCTTGTGGGATGCCAACCAATGATAGACCACCTTGATTGTCTCCATTACATCCTAAAGATCAAGTGACTAATCAATCACAGAAATGAAAAGCAGCACTGCAGGTCAGCAGAGAGATGTGCAGGAGGAACTTATGCAAAGCATAAGAACTGCAGAGGACAATGGGAAGCCATTGCCATTCGTGAAAGATGAACCAAAAGTAAGTTAACAACAAGTAAATCTGAAAAATGAATGATCTCCTTGAACCTAGTGGGAGGAATGCCACAATGGCATTGTTTTGCATTTCTCAACTCTCCATTTCTACTACAGGATTAAATTATGTAGTAGTTGCCGATAGTGATTAACATGTTCTCACTTCTTATTTTGACAGCTCTCCTGTCCTAAGTCTTGAACTGTGATGAATAATTCAAACTTCTGATAAGTTATGAAGTTTAGTTTGAATTAACTCAACCAAAAATGTACTCACACTAATGTGGTTCCAAACTTGTAGTACTTTTTCTTACTCAGAATATAAAAAACATGTCACAATGGCAATGGATAATTCCTCACTTTAAAGCTTAAAAAAAGGATACAAAAGCACCATAGTGGCATTCAAAGTGGCATGCTTGTTTAGGCGAGAATTAAACAAATGTAGTTTTGCACTTAAAGGATTAGTTCAAACAAAATGGAAAATTCAGTCATTGTTTACTCACCCTTTGTTATTATAACCCTATATGAATTTCTTTATTTTTCTTAACACAAAGGGAGAAATTGTGAAAAATAAATTGTGCTCTGTGATGTCATACGATAGCAGTTTATTGAGACTCATGATTGTTATGAAAGCATACGATAATGTTTGGTGAGAAACAAACTGAAATCAAATGTATTATGTAGTTTAAATGTTCATTGACCATTGAACTTCTGTTCATGGTAGGGCACGAGAGCAACAGTTCAGAAAAAGAAAGAAAGTCATATAGGGTCATAACCACACAGGGGTGAGTAAACCATGGCTGAATTTTCATTGTTGGGTGAATTATCCTTTAAATCTCTGCAAGAGTACTTCTGAATTTCTTCACTGCTTCTACTGTATCTTTCTCATAGATAGCCTTTCCATTTATCAGCTTGTAGTTATGGAGGTTGGAGGACCTAATTATAAGAGATTGCTGGTATTTCAGAGATACAGCTCACCTTATTCCATCCAGGTCGACAGCATAGACATAGCCTCAGGAAATCTGGAGTTGTCAAACTAGTGGAAGGACAGGAGGGAAGTAAAATATTGAGGAGTCCAACTCTGCAGTCTATTTCTTGTTACTAGAAAAGGAAAATATTTTCATTTCACTATGGAACACTTACAGTAAATCCATTAACCAGAAGAAATGAAAGGGTGGCCACAGCGATCCCAAAAATAATTTAAGAAAAGAAAAGAAAAGAAAAAGAAAATCAATGTATGGCTGCATCAAAACTTGACAACTTTAGCCATTCAATGAGATACCATAATCATTAATATTATTTCTAATTCATTAATCTAAAATAAATTTGAAAAGATTCATCTGGGCCAGCAGTAAATGAAAAAAATAAAATAAAAAAATCAACAACTTTTAAACAACCTTCAAAGATCACATAAAAACCCTTGGTTTTTACTCAGTAAAAAGAAGACACAACAGCTTGTGACATTGAAAGTCTTTGACAAAGGAGATCAACCGTAACTTTAATCTGGCAGGTTTAAAATAAATTATAAACAAAATAAATTCTGTTTCTTTCTGTGATGTTAGAACCAGAGGGCACATCGCTTGACACAGACTTTCATATAAGAGTTGACCAGTACTTGTCTAGCTTTGACTCATCAAAGATAAATCGTTGCATGAAACAACAAAGCTGATTTGATCTGACAGCATCTGACTCACAGGCTTAGATTAACATCATACATTTAATTGACAAAGCTCTCCAATACATTGCTCAGAGTGAAGGACTATTGCCTCTCGCAGCTGTTGCTCAGATCATTCAGATTAGTGCTGCAGGGGGATTTTGGTTTATTTAAAGGAATGTTTCAGATTCAACACAATGTAAGCTCTATCGACAACATCTGTACACATAATTATTTTTGGCACAGTTTATATAAACAAGCAAAAAACACATTTAGCAAAATGCCCTTACAATGGGAGTCCAAGGGATGATTCTGATTCTGGCATTTCAAGCATTTTTAAACTGAGTGACGATCCATAACCCACAATGCAACAGAATTAGCCAACAAAACAACTGAATTAAACCAACACAACAGAATTAGGTAGGGATGTTAACAATTAATCGATTAATTGTCGTTAACAATTTGATTGATTAAGCTGATCGATTATCGATTAATTAATTTCTGGACAAATATGTTCAGTAATCATGTCAGCACATGATGATAAGTCTATACAGTTATCTGCAGCTAGAGGGTGCTTGCGTGCTGCATGTCACATCTTGTCACATCACAGAAAAAGACGCACAGAAGATGATGAAGCAGGCTCAATGTAATCAGTGTTGGAGCATTTCTCTATTCATGAACTTTATATTTTCTGCAGACACCGTGATAGTGGTTTAAAATACAACATGACAACAAGCAATTCTGATCTGCTAATCTCAAAGTATACGTCACTGAATGTCGGGAAAGCGTAAATCACATTCAGCTGACATCTCACAAGCACAGAAACAGTATGTTATGTAGGCAACTTTGTTTAAGCAGCGTCTTTGGAATGGACTTAATTTCAAATAAAAACCAAAAATAAGTCCAAAGGTCTGAAATATCCCATGAGCCATAAGTTTGAATGAACTTAATATGCATACAAGTTACTAACAATAATTCAGTACCAGAAATTAAACCATTCACAAATTTGTATTATTAAACATAGCCTAAATGTATTAAAATACAGTAAACTAAGAATATTTTAAAAGGAAAATGCCAATGCTTGCATTTCTTAAGTGTATGCATTTTTAAAACACTTTTTTTGTTGTTGTAATTTAAACAGAGGAATTAGTCATTATAATTTTCTTTAGTAATTAACAGCATGCCACAGATGAAGATTAAGTTATATTCCTTAAAAGAATATGTTTCTCAGCAGCAGAGAGTCACCAAACATTTGTAAGGGATTACGCTAATGATCCATCCACATTGAATCATTGTCGCATAAAGTCCAATACACTTGAAAAACGTTGTGTTTTTGTCACTACTTGCTTCTAAAACCCAATGGAAAACTGGTATGATTTGCATCTCTTATTCAGTAAAAACGGTAATACATTTTTGCTGTCAGTACTCGCTCAGCAGGTAGTGAAATAACCATAAACTCACAACTAGCAAGCAATAAAGCACCATACATTGATCCCATACATACACATAAAATTCAAGAAATGTAACTAACTGAATCATGCTGCTGTGATTATGTAAAGCCACAAGTTCCACTATTCCCAAAGGCCAGCTGTGAAATTGTTGAGAAAACTGCAAATGCTGTATTATTTGAATCCTCAATAGAGAATCATTTAAAAACATGTGACAAGAATTTCTCACATTCCCTGGATACAGCTGTTTTTAGATCACTACCTGAACACAGCAACAATCTTTCCCACTGCTCTCATTAGAAACATCAGCATTTCAATATCTCTCAAAAACAGATGGTGCTTTCTTTAACTGAATTTCAGATCCAGAGAGACAAATTTACACACAGAAGGAATCAAGAGACGTACATGCACTACAGCATCAGTCTCCCTAAACACATAAAGACAAATATATGTGGCAAGGAGGAAAAACAACCAAAAAAAAAACACAGAAGAAAAACAAGTAGATTTTGTTTAAAGGTGCATGTAATATGTGCTGATGCTAAACTCCCTGCCTTGGAATAATTTTTGTACAAGCGGAATGTACTAGGTATGTAGGAAAATGTGTGGTCACAAACTGACCATCCCAACAGAAAAAGAGGGCCCTCGTGAGTTTACTGCCTCTCCATTCCTGCTTTATGGCCCCCAGACGGCACTAAATATTTTATACGATGTGTTCTACGTTAGAAATGAGCGGCATTATTTATAGAAAGGCCTGCAGAGCTGCGTCATGAGGCCACATAATATATAGGCTGTTGCTCCAATTTCGCCCTCTTTTAACTGAGAGAGCAACACTCATAAATGTATAAATAATGGAAAGGATATCATTAGAGCGGCCTGCACTTTAAATTTGCTTTCTGTGGCCGCAGCGTATGTCCTAGTATTTGCATACAAAGACTAATTTAAGATGTGACTGGAAACTTCTCACTGGGTAGCCGAGATAAGAGAAGTGGGCTTCGGCAGGTCATGTGATTTGTGTTGGGATCTGCTGATGTGCCATGATTTATTTTCTACTTTATCTCAAGACAGCTCTGAGGTTTAATACCTCAATTTTTATCCTCAGTGGTCTCCATTATAAGACTCTGCAGACATATATACTTCGCCTATAGATACATAGACCTCCTCAGCACAGTTACTAAATATCAGACAGGACAGATCTCATTAACAAACAGGGTTACAGATTATAGAAGACATGCTGTAAAATGTTTTTTGTAACGTATTCCGTTAGATTACTCAAGGTCAGTAATGTAATCTAAATACTTTGGATTACTTCTTCAGCACTGGTAGATTTTTTTCAATTGTTTTGATTTTTAAATATTTTTACAGGAAAACAATGTTATTATTATATAACTATATACAAAAGTTATTATCAAGAATAAGATTTTTGCCCTAATATCAAAGGTCTTACTAGAAAAAAAGAAATTATGATAAAATGTGAATTTTCTTGATAAGAAAATGTGATCATGCCTGGTAACATACATGTAAAATGGCTAGAAATAGCATTTTAGCTTAGCGTAAAGCTAACAATTTACACAAGGTTTATTTCTATTTCTTCTGTTCCAAACTTACTTCTCCGTCTGCTCGTATGAATGTAACACATCATAAGAAAGTGCTTCACCACTGTTCAAATGCACTTTGGATCGCATCATTTATATGTATAAATGTTTTACATCTGAAAGGACTAAATATTAAATTAACCAAATGACAATAAAATGCAAAGTAAACTCTTCAGTAAGAAAAATACTTTTTGAATGTAACTGTATTCTTTTTACCATTGATTTAAATTGTAACTGTAGTGGAATACAGTTACTTATGTTTTGTATTTTAAATACGTAATCCCGTTACATGTAATCCATTACTCTCCAACCCTGTTAACGAATGTAATCTACAATTTATCTATGATTTATCGCTAAATCGTCCAAGTCAAAATTTTCTAGCCAGGGTTTAGAGAGTAACTTAGTAAGAAAAATCTTTATTGCATCAAACAATATAGGCTTTGCTACAACTGTGAGATCCAATAGAACAGAAAAGTCACAAATTTGATCTCTTTAAAATCTCAATTATTTCTCTTTGAAAGTAATGAGATTAAATGTAGAGCAAATGAATAAACGAAGAAGTCTACTGCTTCTCAGATTTTTCTCCAAAGAAAAGACACAATTAATTAAATATTTTTCAGAAGAGATTTCATCAATGTCTCAAATTGTGCTCATATTTTTTTTTTTTTTTTTTTACATTTAAACCTTTAGCAGGTGTTTTTGCCTAAATTGCAAATGAGAAAAAAACAAAACACAAGCAATTTATCTTACGAGAAACAATGTCCACAGTGCTGTATAATGAGTTTCGAGATTTAACAATAGTCCAAAAGCTAGAGCAGAAGTAACTGCAGAAAAGTAGAGAAAGGAAGAATTTCCAGCCTGATCTCATTAAATTTATTTGACAATGTCATTACACGTCTGGTTGCAGTTTCAGAGGGAAATATCCAGAGGGGGGCAGCAAAAGTGAGTGAAAGTATGTTGTAATCAGACTAGGCTTTTGAGGTGAATTTTAAAAGGATGTTTTAATAGGTAAAACATGCCTCCCTAACCTAAAACTTCAACCAAAGCTAATCAATAGTGTCTTAAAAGATAAATGAGAGGTGAAAAAAACCAGGCATCCTTACCCTTAATCAATAGCTAAACCTAACTGATATTATTTTACAAGGAAATTCAAAATGAAAAGCACATTTACTAAAGCAACCTTGTCGTTTTGTGCCACTTCTATGGCACTTTCCTTCGAGCATCCTTGGCTGGGCTCAAGGCTTCCTCTCTGAGTCCAAAACTCTATAACGTGAGCTACCAATCTAATCACATTGGAATAACTGTGTAAATGTAGGTGGGTCTGTTATACTGTTATACGAAAATGTTTTTCAAAAAATGTATAATTGTAAAAGTGTTTCAAAATCATAACTGTGAAAGATTTATGTTTGTGAGCAATGGAGGAGTCAGGAGGCAGCGAACTATCAACATGAGTATTTTTTTTATTCGCACGTTCAGGGTCATACAAAACTTTAACATAAAAGAGCTCTTAGAGGCCAAACATAAACGGAAGATTCTTGGCGTTTCTCGCTCCATTATGACATGCACATGTGGACAACACTCTCCGCTGTCAGTCTCTCTCTCACACCGACACTCTGGCATGCCTTATCAGGTTTCCCTCCACCATCACTATAATGAGAGACAGGTGTTAGAGTGATTACAGCCCAGGTGACGAGCCTTGCCGCTTTCCCTCATGCAGACAGACACATGCCACAATAACATAGCAGTGTGTGAGTAAAATAGCAAAATATAAGTGGTTATAAAATCATAAATAGCCAGGGATGTCGTTAGGCCTATTTTAGGGGGGCTGAAGCTACCCCAAAATGTTCCCAAGCCCCCCCAAAATGATAATAAGAACAACAATAACAATTCGATTTATCAATAACCGTATCCTCATTCATATTTAGAATTAGACGCAACAAATGATATATATAATCCAGCTACAAAAAATAGCCGAAAAGTCGGAAGTTGGACAGAAGTACAAAGAGTCGTTGTGCTACCAAGATGATGCACCGCACCGTCTCGTTGCATTGGTGTGAACTGCGGCAGCTTTCAGAGCGTTGCAGACCGGAGCGCTGCAAGTAACTGGAGGATTCATCTCGTCTCGTCGTTACTCTAGTTTGGTCTGAAGTTGAACTCGCTATGCACCCTCCCGCCCACACACACTGATACACACCGATACACACACTATGCACCCTCCCGCCCACACACACCGATACACACGCTATGCACCCTCCCGCCCACACACACCGATACACACGCTATGCACCCTCCCACCCACACACACCGATACACACGCTAACGGAGAAAGGAAGATTGGTAAGTGTCGTGATACAGAGTGAAATTGTACGTTGTTTTGAATTACCTGCTTACCTTTAGCTAGGTTTTCTTGAGGTAAAGGAAAGGGGATATTTTGGTTTGCTATGGAAAACTGTAGTCTAGCTAGAGTGAACAAGCAAAATACAAGAAATGGTTAACTTAGCAAGTTAATCACAACTCTTTATTCTTTGCCAATAATATAACCTCTCTCTATAATAGGCATATAAAACAATATCAATCCCCATAGAATGTTGTTGTCACTGAAAACTAAATGTCATAGGGTCCCTGTTAATGCTATTACCGTTGTATCCTTCTTGTATACATCATTTGGCAGAATAAATCATCTTTAATTGAGAAACGCTCAAACCTGTGTTGTCAAATTTCACTATGACCTTAAAAAATTCTGGTTCTTGGGTTAAACTGTATGCAAGCCAAACTACACAGCAAAATTACACTCTGAACCAATCCACAGCGCAGTTACAGTAATTAAATAGCATTCTGTGGACAACTTATCTTATATAGAGAGGAATTAGATATAGTATGCTATTACTTTATCATACATTTACATGAGCAGACAGATAGCATTTAAGTCATTGCTTATAGAATAACTCATCAGGAGCAAAGTCTGGCCTAAGTAAATTCCCCCATGCAGCTTTGATGTGTCTAAAAGCAACATTACAGTAACTTTTCTTTAACAGAGTAGAAATGGAAGAAGAGGATATGTCTGTCACATTTTACTTGTTAACATCTTGGTTTCTTGACTGGTTGTTGACATAAGTGTAGCTCTAGATGTGAGTGCAAAGATTTTGCAAACGCAAGTTACAAATACCCTGGGGGCTAAGCCATAGTACCCGTAATTAGTGTGAAAGTGAATCAAACGCAAAGTTGTTGTATGGAATGATTTTAGTGTCATTATGATTAATGAATGCACACACAATTATGCATGTACTAGATAAATGTTGTGAAAGTATTTTACTAACCACAAACAAATGCCATTAGATTTGAATCTGTGGAATTCGGGATTGAATGATTGTGCAGCGATTTGTACAAATACAGACATATTTGCAAATAAACATGTTCTGTTCTACAATTAATAAATCAAAAATTGCTCATGCAAAAATGAATCCGTGCATTTATTGACATGTTGTTCGAATCGATCGTGTTCGGTTCAATTGGATTTTGAGACTTCCTTTTCGCAGTTTACAGCATTCCACCCACACATACACACACACACACACACACAACTAACGAACAAGCCAGTGCTATTCATTAACATGAACACGATTCGAAAATGAGACTTACTTTCCGCAGTTTTCAACATTGACGATCCACACGCAACTGAAAGGCAAGGCAGGCAGTTACCACTAGAAGGCAGTCGCAGAATTGGCCTGCCCTGGGCTGCGTTTCCCAAAAGCATCGTAAGCCTAAGAAGTTCGCAAAAACGATCGTACGACTGATCTTAATATTATGGTCTGTTTCCCAAAAGCATCGTAACTTAAGTAGCACTTGAAAATCTTCGTAGAACTACGAGTGCTCTGGAGTAATCGTTAATATCCAAGTGCATCGTAAGAAGACAGATTTATGAGGTCTCCTGCAGGACAACCGGCAGATTACACTTTTTATCTAGATTTAACAGATTACACTGCAACGTGAGTATAATATAAGGTTTTGATTGTACTTTATTGTAATCGTGTTTTCTTTAAATTAATTTATAAATGAAATAATTAAAAAGGGAAGAAAAAATAGAAATACACATCTAAATTAAATGAATGAACAAAAAAATTCATAAAATAAGTAATGTGGAAAATATGCTTCAAAGACTGGTCAAAATAGGGATGATTTCAAAAAAATCTGTCAATGACTTGCTGAAGTGCATGAAAACCAGCCATGTATTGGGCATTTCTTGGTTGGTCATGTGGTCCCATGCCATCTTCGTCCTCCACCTCCTCCATCTCCTCCACCTCTTCATCTTCCTCCCTGTTTAGTAAGGGCACTCTCATCTGCACTGCAATGTTGTGCAGCATAGCTGTTACTATTATTACTGCACAGCACTTTTGTGGAGCAAACAAAAGACCACCGCTGGACTGGTAAATTGCCCGAAAGCGCATCTTCCACCTCCCTATTGTGCGTTCCACAATACTACGTGCAACACGGTGTGACTCGTTGAAATTTGTCTCCCTGTTATTCATAGGATTAGCCACAGACGTGAAGAGATATGGCCTCAGTGGGTAACCACTGTCCCCAAGCAGCCTCCACTGTCCCTGTGAGTTTTGTGCCTCCTGACCCACAGATGAATTGGTGAATATGAAGGAGTCGTGTGTGCTTCCGGGCCACCTTGCCACAATGTCTGTGATCAAACCCTTATGGTCACAGATCACCTGGCAGTTGATAGCTGCATAGCCTTTTCGGCATATATATACATGGCCATCCACAGATGGTGTAAGGATCGGGATCAAGGTACCATCGATCACTCCAATGACCTGTGGGATGTGATGATGTGTTAAAAAATACTGTTGTATTTCTGTGATGTCCTGTCTTGATGCTGGAAATTTAATGTGTTCCGCAGCAAGTGGAAGTAATGCATTGGTGACCGCTTGAACAGCTCTTGAAACTGATGACTTACTTAGTCCAAGCCCATCACCAAGTACCTGGAGAAAACTGCCTGTTGCATAGAATCTCAAGGCTGATAGGAGTTGGACTTCAGGGGACAAGGCAAAATTTCTCCTGGTGGCACGCATCAGCTGAGGTCCAATGCTATTTAGCAGTTGGGCTATTTGTCTACTTGGCAGACGGTATCGCCTAATTATAGCCATGTCATCAAGGATATCCAAGGGGTTTTGATGCTGTCTGACGAAGGCATTTAAAGTCACCAATCTACTTCGTGGTCGTCTCTGTCTTTGTCTTTCTCTGACCCTCAATTGAAGAACACGTTGTAGTGCAGCCATGATTTCCTCTGAAAGTCTAGTGAGGTGTAAACTCTATACTAATCCTAGCTTAATTGAAGGAACCATGTGATGATTATCAGGCTGTGATAATGTTCACATATCCCACTGCCTATCATCAATTTCAGTAATGACATTATCCCCTACATTGAAGAAAGTGAAGGTGTGGCATGCTTAGAAATTGTATAGATTACATATTCCTTTAATCTATCCTCTGTTCATAATGATGAAAAGTTGTGCTTCTTATAAATATGTATACATAGAACAGTACTGGTAAAACATGTCTTTTTTGTCTATACCTGTAGAAATGTATTGACTAGATGAAGTACATACTGTACGTATATTTGTGCTATCTGTCACGCTAAATATATATACTTTATATATTAATAATATTGAAACTTAAATGCTTATGTCTGAAAATAATCATCAACCATTAGCCATTTACTTCAGAAACACTTGGAAGAACTCATAACAATTATTATAGTATTTCATATGGCCTTAGGCCTTGTGTGCATGGTTCAACAAACACATGGACATAAAAAACATTGCATCTAGCTTTATTAATAAAAAACATTGTATAGTTTTATTAATTTGGACTATTCAGTTCCCCATGACCTGCAAAAGACATTGTACAGTGGGATGAGTCATAACTACATATAGAAAACATTTCACATTGCACAAGAAATGACTGAAACTTCATGAATCCTCATTGAACAATAAATCACATTACCTGTGTCTTCTGGCAAGATAATTGGCACAGAAATTGAGGGCCTTGCAAAACTCATCTCCTCTAGTGCAAGCCTCCTCTCTTCTAAGGCCAGCTTGGCCTTCTTGAGCTCAATGAGCTGCTGTTGAAAGTTGTTGTCTCTCTCATTGGCTTCTTGAAGGCACTGCCTAATGTCTTTCAAGACATCTAGCTTCTCCCTCTCCAGCTGCACTAGGTCCTGACTACAGCTACAGACATTCTCAAACTGCTGAGGTGTTGTGGCTGCAGTCTGGAACACTGAAGATAGAGGCTGAGGCCTGGGAGGGTTGTTTGGAGGACTAGGAGATGGTAGGTGCTGGGAGATGGCAGATGAAACTGATGGTTCCTCTGAGCATGAAGGACCTGACTCAGGCTCAGGCTCAGGCTCAGGTTGAGTTATCCCTACTCCTCCATGGATGTCAATACCCCCACTAATGCCATCTGAAGCACTTGTGCCAAGTATTGACAATGCCTTTTCTTCCTCTGCTGTGAGAAGGGGGGACTCATTGGTCCCACCACCAGTTTTTTTAATTGCAATCCTCTGCAGTGCCCTCTTCCTTTTTGCCAGGCTTGCAAAATCCTGCCACTTCTTGCGGACCTCCTTCCCTGATCTTTGAACACCCCTGGTTGCAGTTAGTTTGGTAGCAATGTCCTCCCAGATGTTTTGTTTTTCTTTATTTGTATGGTGTCCTTTAAATCTGTTAAAAATAACATCTTGTTTTGCTCTATCTCCTCTAAAAGGACATTAATTTCATCTTTTTGAAAGGTATCTTTTCTTGATTTTTTTTTGTTCAGCCATTTTGTCAGTGCCTGTATTAGGTAGGTGCTTTATATAGACTTGTCTTGATTGCTAATCCACAACAGATGACAATTATTAGGTTAAACGTTCAGAATACGATTCCATATAAGGTTATATTTCAGCACTTCTCAAATGGACAGCGACTCTTAAGTAGCACGTATAGCGCGTTCTCGCGCATTCATGTTAAGTGCATTTTTGGGAAACGCGCGTGGAATTGCGGCGAGCGTTCGTAACCTTGCACGTAGAGAGCACTCTTAAGAGCTAAGATACATCGTTATTGGGGAACCCGGCCCTGGTTTGAGAACAGGTGATAATGGACATTGTTCACATTCTCCCGAAGAACCTTTAACACTAGAACTCCCGGAATTCTATATCTACTAGAATGGCCATAGCGGTCATTCTGACCGTTCATACTGACTGTACCAAATGTATTTCTATTGAGGTTTTAGAATGAAGCTTCTAATGTCTGTTGTCATTTTTATGATGTCATCACCCTAAAAATTTTTAAAATCCTCGAACAAAATCCTCAATTTGAATAAAATAGAATAATATGGATTAAATGGAGCACGGAGCGCCAAGCGAACGCAGATAGGCCTACATAATACAATCTTTTTTGTAATATATAATAGTGCTACACTATAATATATATATATATATATATAGGCCTATATTAGCTGCTATAGACTGCCCCGAAGGTGCGTGCCTCACTTTGTGTCACCAGTTTTTTCACCAGAGTGAAAATGTTTTTGAAAGTCTAAACGCCAACAAACATGGATTGAGGCAGAATATTTCGTTAGATAAAAACATGTGAATTTTGGAAATTATTACATCTATCTTTTTTCAAAACATGTTGACTTTTGGACTTTACAACGCTCTGGAGTTATTGGAAGTGTTTGAACACGAATCGGAAACAATCCTATGCTCCTATATGCAGCCACCACTGGAATCAAAATCCATGAATAAATGAATCTGTGATATTAATAATAAACACCAGGACACGAAATTTAAATTCTAATGAATGTGAAAATGTATTAGTTCATCGACAACCACAGAACCTGCTATTGTAGCGGATTACAGATACAAATTTGATTGTTTATATTATATTATTTTCTTATCAATACAAATCAATACAATAGCTTATAAAAACATCACCAATGTGTATTTCAAGGCATAGTAAAAACATTAGACATGTATGAAACACATAATAATAAAGGATAATAAAACGGATAATAAAGAATATGAACATTCGCTAAACTGTGGGAAAACGAACTGATTTAGAAAGCAATATTTGTTTTACACTGAGAAAAATATCATGCTGTAAATCTATAATGAAAATATTATGCTGTAAAATCATTATGAACGAATTTTTGGTTGATTGGGGGGCAAACACAGCACATCATTCACTGACGCTTGTGGATCGATAAACACAGGTTATTCTATACCTTCCATGTGCAGCTCCCACCAGGGCTGGCGATTGCTATAGGCGAACTAGGCGGTTGCCTAGGGCGACAAATGTGTTGAGGGCGCGGGCGCCCTCTAGGGTCGCCGTTACGTTACAAACGGGGGGCGCAAAACTCAATCTCGCCTAGGGCAACCAAAGGGCTAGAGCCGGCCCTGGCTCCCACACACTACGTGACATTTGTCATAAGTGTCCTTAGTTTTATTTTTCTTGCAGTTTCTCCACACTTGGCACTGCCTTCCCCTCTCTATCTGCAGCTGCACCTGCCTGGGTCCTCTCACCATCAGCTGTGTGACTTTTACTCTCATATGGCCATAGAGAAGTTCATTTGCCAGTCGCATTATGAAGCTCCTCCATGACAATCTCTCATTTGTGCATTTCTTGAACATGATGGAAGCATTTATCGCAGCAAGGTCAAGGATATTATAAAACACTGCCACTGGCCATCTACCTGTGGGTGCTTTCACATAGTATTTCCTCGCCATTTGAACTAGCACATCGACTCCGAACTTGGTTCTGTTGTAGTGTCTGGTTAGCCTTTTGGCCACTTGTGATGGCAACAGCTGTGTGGACAGTGCTTTCCTTCTTTTGCACTGATAGACTGTGCGCTTTGCATTGTCACTTCTCAGCACCTCCTTGGTGAACAGCGCCCTTTGTTCCTTTACGTCGTTGAAATGCGAGCGGTCAAAATGACCGTTATGGCCATTCAAGGTAGAAACTCTCAAAACTCTTTTTTGTTTTGAAATTTTAAGAAAATAACAATGTTAGAATAAAATATACACATATTTAAGAAAAGTCATGGTCCTATGGTTATATGGGTTTTATTTCAACAAAATTTTAAAACGGTCAAAATGAACGCCGTGGTAGTTCTAGTGTTAAAACATGGATAATACCATTTTAAACCAACAAGCTGGTTGGGTAAGTAAAACAAATTTTAACTACATAACTGGATGACAAATCTTCAAGCTTAACTATAGAACATGACTTGAATGGTGCGTTTCCCAAAAGTATTGTTTGTCAAGTAACGTTAAGTTAGTACGCAAATTCCGTCATTTCCAGCATCGTAGCCTAATCGTAATGAAGTTAATGTTTACCCCTTCGTATAACTTGTAGTTTTTACATGAATGTAAAACATGGTCTATTTTATAGTGAGTACAAATCATTCATAATTTTTCCATATCTAAATAAAAATAAAAAGACAAAAGATAATTCAGTACATAATACTGCTTGATACAAATTAAAAAAATTTTTTTTTAACTAGATAAATTTGAAGACTGTAATTCTGCGACTGCCATCTAGTGGTAGCTGCCTGCCTTGCCTTTCAGTTGCGTGTGGATCGTCAATGTTGAAAACTGCAGAAAACCCAATGTCTCAAAACCCAAATGAACTGAACAGGATCGACTTGAACAAGGAATCAATAAATGCACGGATTACTTTTTGCACGCGGAAATTGTCACACTTTAATGCAAAGTAGAACATTTATACTCACAAACATGACTTTATTTGTACAAATTACTGCACATTTATGTAATTCTTAATTCTACAGACACCGGTTGAAAAGCATTTGTTTCATTGTATAGTGACACACATTTACGAATCGTGTTCACGTTAATGAATAGCACTGGCTTGTTCGTTAGTTGTGTGTGTGTGTGTGTGTGTATGTGTGGGTGGAATGCTGTAAACTGCGAAAAGGAAGTCTCAAAATCCAAATGAACCGAACACGATCGATTCGAACAACATGTCAATAAATGCACGGATTCATTTTTGCATGAGCAATTTTTGATTTATTAATGTAGAACAGAACATGTTTATTTGCAAATATGTCTGTATTTGTACAAATCGCTGCACAATCATTCAATCCCGAATTCCACAGATTCAAATCAAATGGCATTTGTTTGTGGTTAGTAAAATACATTCACAACATTTATCTAGTACATGCATAATTGTGTGTGCATTCATTAATCATAATGACACTAAAATCATTCCATATTGTAGTGCCTCTAGTTTTAATTTCACCAGAAAACTGCAGGAAACCGTAGAAAGTGGCACGTAATACTCAGTTTGCAAATGTTACAGTAGTTAAAGTAATGTCCATTCTATGAGACTAGGTTGGGAATTTCTAAAGTATAAGAAATTACTTTAATTTAAGAATTAAGAGCATGTGGAAGTGGTGCATCTTTAGCCATTTCTTGAAGGTTGCGATGGTCTCAGTAGATCTGGTGGAGGTTGGAAGCTCATTTCACTGCAGAGAAACAGAGAAAGTTAAAGTTCTAAAAAGGGAATTTTTACCTCAGTGTGATGGGACCATCAGGTGCAGGCCACTCACTGACCACAGAGAACGGGAGGGAACATCTACCTGTAGGAGACTTTTGAGGGTACTTTTCCAGCAGCAGTTCTGAATGTCAATGCCCTGAATTTGATGTGGGCAGCTACAGCCAGTGGAGCACCAAATTGTGGAGTGGGCCTCCTTGGGTGTGTTGGTTGAAGACCAAATGTGCAGGTGTTCTGGATCATCTACTCATATTTGTTAAGATTAAACATTTCTCAAATTCTTCCATTACAAAAGTATATGAGGTATGATATCCACATAAAGATTGTACTTCAATTAGGGAATTTTATGAGAAACATCTGACTCAAAGTTGATACTTAGTGAGAAAGAGGAACATCTGAGCAATTTGTTTCACTGAGATAACTTATTGCACCTCAATAAAGCCTAATATTCACAGAACAATAGTCTTTATATCAGTATTGAGATTAAAGTAATTAGCCAAGAGCACCAGGTTAATAATGGGCCATTTAGATGGAAAGTGTTCTTGCATTAAAAAAAGCTAAATCAGTGCAACAAATTGAGCAGATGGTATCTTATATATCTGGTATATACACGCAGGTGTATCAAGACATATTTTTAAAAGCTGTCATACTTTTCAACTTTATACAGCATTTAAAAAACGTGTTTCTTATGCAGGAGATGCTGTAAAACAATCAAAGATGTACATCTGGTGTGTATACATAGAAAACTATTGAAAAACAGCATTCATTGAGCATTTTGCCGCTTTAGTGTGGGACAGCAGGTATCTCTTACAGGACTTCTTAATTTCGACCATAAGGGACGTCTTTGTTAATTCAGTACAGTTGGCAGCCTTATAGGACTCAACAGCGGATCAGTCTTGGGCTCAGATCGGAATTGCAAAGTCAGTGCAGTTCAGGCATATTTGGCTGTAAGCCAGTGACTGTAAAAAGCTCAATCTCTATAGACCACAGCTGCCCCCTAACACTCACCTTCCATTATCACCAAAATTACAGTAACTCAATTGATGTTGAGACTCTTTGAAACATCAGGGTTTATCAAATATAAATTACATTTTAATCTTTTGTAAACTTCAGGAACTGCTTGAGAATTAAACCTTGAGCAAAATTACCCCTTTAGCAGTCTACATCTTTATAGTGAATAAAATAGATTTTCTCTGGTACATATCTTCTAAATATCTCTATATCCTTTATTCCTCACTGTTCTTCCAAGTGTACATAGCATATAGATTTTTTCTGAAGAATTAACTCCAACAATGTCAAGGAGGTGTCAAACTAAAAGATTATAGTGTGAAAGTAAACACACAAAGGCAGCAATGTAATTCTGCACACCTATTAATCATGTGTCATAATAATGTGTGTTGAAACCCAATTGTTTCTTCCAGAATGGCCTGCAACTCAAATAAATCCACAGCTAAAGTGACTCAATCATGGGCTCACTCAATTAGGTAAACAACCAATTATGTTTCTCTTGACACGCTGCCCAAGCACCCACAGTTTTGATGTGAGATCAGTGCTCATCTACATCTTACATACATTTTACTATAAATTATTTGATCTCTTTCTGGGATTTGATTAAGAGACAACTGCAGACAATTTAACCCTCCTATTGCATTCGGGTCATTTTTGACCCGGGAGAGGTAAATAATCATATACATCGTTTTTAGTACGGTAACCAAACTTTGTGACATTGTCAAGACTATCAAAATACACAAAATATTTTTTGTTCAGAATTTTTTTTATAAAATTGTTTAAAAGATTTAACCATTTAAAAAATAATGTTACATCTTTTGCGTTCACGGGCCAGTTTTGACCCGGACATCAATTAAGGATTATGTAAACTTTTGGACATTTATAAATGAATTTTTTTCTTATAAAAACTTAAACTTTATAAACACTTAAACGTTTCCTCATTCCCATACTCTCTCACCCACTTTTTTGTCTCTCACTGGGACTGCATCTTGTTTACAAACATATACAGACACACACACACACACACACACACACACACACACACACACACACATTCTTGTCCAAAACAGACACGACAGATGTAACAAACATAACAAATAAACAAAATCAATGGTACTATGGCCTAAAGGGGTTGTGGTGAGATCAAAAGTTCATGCACACATTAGTCTAAATAGGGCTTGAAAGAGGAAATTGTCCATATTTTACTCTGCAGCCACCTGATGCCGAACCAACTTGCAGCATATTCGCACATCAACATTCGCAGTTCATGCAAGTAAACAGAATATATTTTGCTTAAAAACAAAATAAGTATTTATGTTGTACACTTGAGTTGTAGGATTATTTTGCTGAAGTTAAATAATACGTTGGTTTCATCATTTTTAACCACCAAAGTTGTATCGAGCAGTTATGTGTAATAGTAAATGAATTAAAATAACTAGATTTCTAACATTAGATGTTTATATAAGTCGTATATTGTTATACACAGAAATGTGTATCACATTGGTTTTGCTGTATTTATTGTATATTTTGTAATGTCAAAGAATTAGTCAATTTTATTATTTAAAAAAAAAGACATTGATTTATACATTTCATATTTGTCAGTTAACATGACAAAAATAAACATATATTTTACACGTAAAATATGAACAGTTAAGAACTTATTAATGACTGCCAATATAGTTTTAGATGAAAACCATTGGGTTATGAATGATTTATTAGCTTGATTTCCACCGGGTCAAAATTGACCAGCTAATGTAAAAGGTGTATGCAGATTCTAAATGCAATTGGAGGGTTAAAGGAGTAGTTCACCTAAAAATGAATAATGACTTAAATTTAGCTCTGTTTCTCACTCAAAGCAATTGTGTTGTTTCAAAAGATGTGGAATATAGTGCATGAGCCGAATGAACTACTTTTATGATACTTTTACTGTGCTTTTTAGTCATTTTAAAGCTGGAGGGCCAGATCCCCATTCACGTTCATTATATGGAAAAGAGTAGCCTGTACATTCTTAAACTTTTCTCATTGTTACATGGTAGAAAGAAAGTCATGCAGGGTTGAAATTGAAAGTTTAATAAATGCTGACAATGAATAAAGTGTCAGTGTCTTTCAGGTGCTTTATTAAGTTAGATGTGTTTCCTTCTTTCGTCAGAAAATTGTGAAAGCAGCGTTTGTTTCCTATGATGTTTCCCTTTTCATCAGCCTCAAATCCAAAGAATTTCCAAAACTGGCTTTTTCCACTTTTCTTTTCGACAAGATTAAGCTACTTTGCTTGTTGCAATCTCTTGCTTGTTGTGAGCATTCGAAAGTTCCAGACTCTGATTGGGAACCGGGTAGACCCGGTACTCGGTACTCCGGTACCTTCAGAAATTCTGGTATTGTAAAAAATGTTTTGTTTGAGTACCGACTTGTACCAGAGTACTGGTATTTTTGACACTAACCATGACATTCCCCTTCTGTCACTCACTCGACGTTGTGTCGATTGTAGTGACACAAGGGGTCCCACTTGAAAACGGCATGCACTAATACATGTTATGTGACTACCGAGGCAGGTGCAAGCAGGCTGTTGCATGCTAGAAGCAGCTGGGTTGACTGCACGTAACCCAACCCAACGCCCCCAATAAAAGGTATCATATATGTATCTCTTATGTGCCCCGCACCCGTATGGAAACAGGTGACATGACTTGCATGGGAGCCAGCCTGGGCTATCTTAATGCGTCCTTTCCTGTTCCTATTCTTTCAGGGGGAAAAGGCCCCGCGGATACCACGACCTGCCCAAACTGGGTGGAGGTAACTTGTGGTTAATACACACAGGGGTTGTCAAGCCCAAGCCCAAGCGTCTGGCGGCGAATTCCTCCGCTGAATCTGCGGCCAGAGGGCTAGGGAGGAAGAGTATCCAGGAAGTGAGAGCTTTATGGCTCACCTGGGAAAGAAGGCGCAATGGATCATCTTGGTGAAGGGCGCAAGGTGCAAGCGGAACACCCGGTCGGTTGTTCCATATTACCAAGTTCTACCGGCTTGGACCTGTCAAAACACGGGACGAGACTGACTCAACCCTGAGGTTGTAGAACTTAGCAAAGGTGTTGGGTGTTGCCCAGCCCGTCACTCTACAGATGTCTGCTAAGGAGGTGCCATGGGCCCGTGCCCACGAGGATGCCACACTTTTCTTAGAGTGTGCTCAAACCCGCAAGGCTGGGCATGACCTGGGTGTGATAGGCTAGGGAAATAATGTCAACAACCCAATGAGCTAACCTCTGTTTGGAGACGGCATTCCCTTTCCGCTGTCCGCCAAAGCAGACAAAGGGCTGCTCAGAGCAACTAGAGCCCTGCTTGCGGTCCACATGGGTACGCAAAGCACATACCAGACACAGCAACAAAGAGGTTGGGTCTACCTCCTCCTGGGGCAGCTTCGCTTGCAGGTTCATGACCTAAACCCTGAAGGGGGGAGGGGGTCGTAGGAACCTTGGGCACGTAGCCCGGTCGTGGTCTTAGGATGAGGTGAGCATCTGCCGGACCGAACTCCAGGCAAGTGTCGCTGACAGAGAACGCTTGCAGGTCCCCAACCCTCTTGATTGAAGTGAGCGCAGTCAGGAGGGCCGTCTTCAAGGAGGGCTTTGAGTTCGACTGAATCAAGCGGCTTGAAGGGGGGTCTCTGAAGGCCCGAGGGGACCACTGAGAGATCCCAGGAGGGGAACAGGCTTGGGCAGGAAGGGTTCAACCTCCGGGCGCCCCTTAAGGAGCCTGATAATCAAGTCGTGCTTACTAAGGGACTTGCCGTCTACTGCGTTGTGGTGGGCTGCGATAGCAGCGACACACAGCTTGAAGATGGAGGGGGACAGCCTCCCCTCCAGCCACTCCTGCAAGAATGAAGCTCTGACTGAACTGCGCATCTCTGTGGGTCTTCAGATCTCGAAGAACTTGAGGGCATAAAGTTGCCTGGTAGAGGGAGCTTTGGCTTGGTTGATTGTGTCTACGACTGCAGGTGGTAGACCACTTAAGCCTTCCACGTGCCATCCAGGGGCCAGACGTGGAGATTCCAGAGGGGTGGGTGCGGGTGCCAGAGGGCGCCCCATCCCTAAGAAAGGAGGTCCTTCCTCAGGGGAATTTCTGACTCGAGGAGCGTAAGATCCAAGAACCAGGTCCGGGTAGGCTAATAAGGAGCCACCAAGGTGACCTGTTCCTCGTCCTCCCTGACCTTGCACAGCACCAGTGCAAGAAGTCACACTGAGGGAAATGCGTACTTGCACAGCCCCCAGGGCCAGCTGTGTGCCAGCGCGTCTGTGCCGAGAGGGGCCTCCGTTAGGGAGTACCAGAGCGGGCAATGGGAGTTGTCTTGGGAGGCAAAGGGGTCTATCTGTGCCCTACCGAAGCGGGCCCAAATCAGCTGGATCACCTGGGGGTGGAGCCTCCACTATCCACTGAGCGAGACCTGTAGCAACAGCGTGTTGTGGTCAGCAGGGATATGAGAGGTAAGCAGCGACCTGAGTCGGGGTTGACTCCAAAGGAGGAGATGGCGGGCGAGTTGTGACATGTGACGGGAGCGTACACCGCCTTGGCGATTTATGTACGCTACCGTGGCTGTGCTGTCTGAATGGATCAAAACATGCTTGCCCTGAATCAGCAAAAGAAACCTCCGCAGGGCAAGGAGTACAGCCGACAACTCGAGGCAGTTGATGTGCCAACGCAGGCGGGGCCTGTCCAGAAGCCAGTGGCTGCGTGCCTGTGGCACATGGCGCCCCAACCCAGATGAGAGGCATCTGTGGTGACCATGACACGTCTGGACATCTGCTGTATGGGGACTCCTGTCCTCAGAAAACAGAGGTCTGTCCAAGGGTTGAAAGTCTGACGGCAGGAAGGGGTGATAAACACACGAAGGCTTGAAGCGAGCCAGGCACGTGAGCACTGACTGCGTGTGCTCGGTTTTGAGGCATGCTGACATTGAGACTGAGTCTAACTCCAAACTGAGAATAGAGATGCTCAGTTGACCTGAAGCCCTAAGCGGCTGAGGTGCGCGAGCACCAGGTCCCTGTGGGCGCATAGTAACTCGTATCCTATGCTAGGATGAGTTTATCGTTGAGGTAGTGGAGTATGCGGATGCCCACTTCCTGTAGCGGGGCAAGGGCTACCTCTGCGACCTTGGTGAAGATGCGTGGGGACAGGTACAGGCTGAAGGGGAGGACCCTGTACTGATATGCCTTGCCGTTGAACGCAAACCATAAGAAGGGTCGGTGTCGAGGCAGAATGGAGACGTGGAAGTACGTGTCCTTCAGGTCTACCACCGCGAACCAATCTTGATGCCGAACGCAAGTTAGAATTCAACTCTGCATTAACATTCTGAACGGGACTCTGTGTAAAGTCTGGTTGAGAACTCGCAAGTCCAAAATTGGCTGCAACCGACCGCCCTTTTTTGGGTACGATGAAGGGCTTAGAAACCCTTCTTCATCTCGGCTGGAGGGACAGGCTCTATCGCATCCCTGAGTAGCAGAGTGTAAATCTCTGCTCGTAAGGTGGTGGCGTTTTGCCGCGCATTGGTGTGGATCGAATACCGCTGCAACGAGGCGGGAGCCTGGTGAATTGAATCGCATAGTCGAGTCGGATGGTCCTGGTCAGCCATCGCGATGGGCTGGAAAGCGCAAGCCATGCATCTAAGCTCCGTGAGAGGGGCACTAACGGGACAATCGTTTGGACATACCGGGTGGGGCCTCGCGGCAGGGGGGAGCAGGTATAGTGTGTCGGGAGGCAAAGGCGCGTCCCTAGGCTTGAGTGCTGAGAAAAAACTCAAAGCACTTACCTTGCTCTGCGCACCCGGCGAAAACAAACAAAGTGTTGCATTTGGTAAAGAGACAAGGAAACATCATGGTGCTTAAAGGGAGCCAATAGAAAGACACAAAAATATGCTGCATTTATTTGCCTTTTCCATCTTCCTTGTGCAGACAACAGCAGCTAATATGTTTCAGATGGAGACATAGTCAAAAGATAAAGACAGCGTTGACGTTCATCAAAACCATTGATTCTTCAAAGCCCTGCTTAAGCTCTGTGAAACCACGGCAATACAGTCACAGTCCAGCGCAGAAACCAGCTGCTAGTGTTGGAAACAGGCTCTATCTGAGATTGTGTATTAGTATGTGGACACTTACAGTACATGTTTGTGTGTGCCCGAGAGAGAAACAGACTTCAGGCATCACTCATTCCTGCACACTCGAGAGGGATTGCAGATCTTACAAGCTGTCTTCCCCAAATCCTCTCTTCACTCATCTCTACTGCTGCCTACCTGCTGTGCATTGTCCCTCTTGAAAGAGAAAATAAGGACAGTGTCTCTGGGAAAGCTATGAAGCCTGCAGTGATCATAAGCCACTAATGCAATTTTCTCCCACAGGACACCACTGTATGATCACTGATTTTTCAGTCCATTTCTGATAATTATAGAGCTATGCTTTTACACATCTTCTAGTCTTTGATGTCTCTAAGGGACAGAGTACCGGCAAAAGACTGTCTGTGTTGCACCCTGTCTGTGTTGTTCAAACTGACTGGAAAAGCTGTATTTTTCCCCATGGCAGTAAAAGCTTGAGCCACTGAGGATGAAAGACAATAGACTAGCAGTCAGGAGGAGGTGAATATTCACTGTATGTAGATGGCAAATTCTATGGTGAATTTACTAAACAGTTTTGGCACAATATTTGTGGTATTACAGCATAAAAACATTACTCGTATTCAGTTAAGCTTATTAAGATGTATTCATCAATGACCCACAAACCAGAATTGCATTCTTTTAGTGATTTTTTTTATTTTTTTTAACAACAAAAATGGCTAAAAATAAACAATATCTTTTTAATTTATTTTCTTTTTTGAAGTGGGGCCAGTGAAAATGTTGATAGGGCAGGTAAATATGGTAAATATAGGTAAAGAAACCAGTTTGTATTTGGGGTTCTTCAAAAATGGTTTGTGGCATGGCAGATGGCAGGGGCGGGTCGTGATTCTGCACACCCGGCCCCTAATCAGGCTAATAAGCCCTTGAGAGGGATAAAGGCAGACAGAAGATGGCAGTGCGACAGAGAGAGAGATTTACGGGCAGCTGTCTGACACCTGTGTGTGTGTTTGTTTTTTTGGTTCAATTTATAATTAAAATATCATTTATATTGTCAGGCCGGTTCTTGCCTCCTTTCTCTAACCCTGTACACGGTTCTTTTAAAAACCTTCAACTGAAAGGTTCTTTTTTAAACCAAAAATGGTTCTTCTAGCATCGCTGCGAAAACCCCTTTTGGAACATTTATTTTTTTAACCTCCTGAGACCTGAGCATGACTGCTGTGCATTTTCCATGAACCTTTTTGATTTGTAACAAGTAGCACCTAATAAACATACAAAAATATAAAAATTTCTTGAGCAAATACTTTTCCTACACATTGATGTATGTGGACAGCAGGACCACGTTTTTAAATTTTAAATAACACCAAGCTAAAGAAAGTCAGATTTGTGCACAGAAGGTTGCACAAGATAAAAAGTATCCAATCCTTTTAGAATTTTTTTCTCCCTCTAGCAATAAAAGCCTGTATCACCGGGGATAAAAGACAATAGAGGAGCAGTCAGGACTGATGTAGAAAAGGCAATCTATATATGCTATATGTGTGATGGATGCTAACAGGCCATAGGCTCTTGGCACACGGAGCCAAAAGAAGTAGATGCACAATGACACAACTCCATTCGCTAAAGGCGGCAGTGCTGGAAATAAAGGTCATTTTTAGGTGCACAATTCTGTGATAGGCAGCATATGCCACTTGATCTGATGATGACAGGGGCAACTGGAACTGGGCAGTGAATCACTCTTATTCTTCATGCAGTGTGCAGCACACCCACGGGTTCTCAGACTCTGGAGGGAAAACAAATTATATTAGCTATGCTTGGTCTCTTGCTCTGTCTTGCTCTCTCACTTTTTCAAATCCCCATCTGTCTTTCAAAAACCCAGATCCCCATAATGAAAACGGTGGATGACCACTTATCATTCCCTGCAGACAGGAAACTGAAGGTAAACCACACACAATATGATTTACAGTATATACAGTGCCCTTCAAAATGATTGGTAAATCGAAAAGGCAATAAAAATGTCAGCTGGATTTTACGTAAAAAAATACAGCGGGGTACAAATGTCCCTTGTAAAAATTGTTCCATTTTGCTTTTTTTATTTAAAATGGTGTTCTTCATTAGAAATTATAAGCATAACAATTTGAAAAGAATTGAAAATGTAAAAAGTATTTCAGAATTTCCTAGTATTTGTTATTTGTTTTCCTTTTGCTAATGACAGCATGCACATGAGCTGGCAAATCATAATGTCTTCTTTATTTTTCACAATCCTTAAACTTTGTTTATTTACTTAGTATATTTAATATATTCAATTTTGAATTGCAGATGTTCAATGTGGACTCTTTTGAAGGGAACAGTATAAACGAAATCTTACCACTCAGTAAATTCAAATGATTAAAATCAGAAAAATGTAACATTCTTTTTTATTTTTAAAAATGATATGTCCTAATTATTTTCACCCCTAAAATGCCTATTAACAACATCCAGCAAACATGTTTACAATTCATATTTCAGCATTTTAGAATTCTGAAATACTTTTGGAGTTCATGGTCCATGATCTCTGGGATAGTAAATTTGAGTTGACATGCAGGTGAAATACCATTAGTCATCCATCAGCATGGGGGTGATGAGAGATTACGCAAATGATATGAGACAAAAGCTTGCTGATCTCTTGTTTGGCATGGTAGTTAGGCTGTTTGGTTGTTAATTTTAAGGCAAATGGAATTTGTGTTTAGACATTTAATCGCATATTTGAGAGCTTTATTAGTTGTCAGATATGGCATTGTCACATTCACTGTCAAAAATCATACAATGGCTAAAAAATTGCCTCACACTGAAAAATATAAACCTAAAATCTCCAAAATAAGAATAAGAAGGGCCCACTTTATATTAGGTGTCTTAAACTACTATGTACTTAGGCTCTTAATACAATGTACTTTTTATGTAAATATGTGTTGTTGCATTGTACTTAAGTTTAAAGTACATTCATTGAATTACATCAGCAGTGACACTGTTAAATTTACCCCTAATCCTAAACCTAACCTCAGTAGCAGCAAACGTGAATTTTGTGATAATTTTGCAAAACAACATAGTACGTACATTGCATTGTATGTATTTTGATGTTAGTCCATAATATTTAAAGACCCCTGAAGTGGGACCCCCTAAGATAATGTTGTGCTTTCATGACAGAAAGAAAGTGGTTGGAATGACATCACTGTGAGTAAATGATGACAAAACATTCACTGCCCCTTTAGTGGTGTTTTTATGACAAATGTTTACAGTGTTTGTACTTGCATTAGCTTTTCTGTGTATATGAGCAATAGTTTTGGCACATGCCTTGTATCTTTAACTATCTACTTAGGTACATAAAACTTTACCATTTCTTTCCTTTTAGTCACTTTGGTAAGAAAGTGAACATCGTTAATATATTTAATGTAACAGCAGAGAAAATGTATCAAAATAAACTCCCTAAAGTAATTCCCAAATAATTTTTGCATCATCTCGCCAAACTATGATTTGACGATGAAAGACAGCTCGCATAATTGCTACATGTCTTGTAATTACTGACATTCATGGCATGAACAGTGACAGGAGGAAAGGACATTGACAAGATTTTATTCAAAATGTCATAGTTTTGTAGTGCAGAAATTAATAAGACATTGTGACAATGTAGATTTTAAGCTGAGAACAGATAACACCCAATTGGTCCTCTTCCTCACATCTACCTTCTTTTCAGCCATTTCTAGTCTGAAGGTGGTGAATCTACTTAAACTCACAGTCTGGTCTAGAAACAGCAGTGCTTTTCTTCATTCTGTTTTCCTCTTGCTTACCCCTACAGCTCTGCAAGTCTCTTTTACAGTTTTATTATTCAACTCAACATGCCTTTAAGGCAGTGAGAGGAAAATAATATATGGTGCTAAAAGAGTGATGTGTCATTTTGACAGCACAACATATTAAAAATTCTTACTTATTCTTAATTCGCTCCTTACAGTCTAGCTTATCCCACAAAAGCTCAATGGAGTTAAGATCCATAACACTCTTTTCCGATTATCTGTCGTCCAATGTCTGTGTTTCTTTGACGACTTTTCTTTATTTATTTTTTTCTGTTTCAAAAGTGGCTTTGCAAATCTTCCCATAATGCTTGCACCCCTGAGAGTTCTCTTTACTGTTGTACATGAAACTGGTGTTGAGCGGGTAGAATTCAATGAAGCTGTCAACTGAGGACATGTGAGGCGTCTATTTCTCAATTTAGAGACTCTGATGTACATATCCTCTTGTTTAGTTGTACATCTGGCCTTCCACATCTCATCTGTCCTGGTTAGAGACAGTTGTCCTTTGTCATTGAAGACTGTAGTGTACACCTTTTGTATGAAATCTTCAGTTTTTTGTCAATTTCAAGCATTGTATAGCTTTCATTCCTCAAAAACAATGATTGACTGATTCTTTTTTGCAATTTGCGACCTAATATTGACCTTAAGACATGCCAGTCTGTTGCATACTGTGGCAATTCAAAAACAAACGCAACGTTAAGCTTCATTTAATGAACCAAATATCTTTCAACTGTGTTTGATATAATGGCAAGTGATTTTCTAGTACCAAATTAGCAATTTATCATGATTACTCAAGGATAAGGTGTTGGAGTGATGGCTGCTGGAAATTACTTGTATCAAATAGTGATGGAGCTGTTTTTTTTAAATCAGTAATGTCCTGACTATACTTTGTGATCAGTTGAATGCCACTTTGCGAATTAAAGTACCAATTTCCTTCTGAAACAGCAAAATCTGTACATTATTCAGTGTACATAATATAACAAACATGGTACCGTAAAACATAATTCCAACATGATCACATGACTATCACTGAAACAGTCATTTTAATTGACTATTTAAAGTCCTACTGTCAGAATTGTTAATATGTGATGCTGAATATCCACACAGTGACTCCAGTATCTTGCTACATAAGTCTAACAGAATTAAACAAACATTTGATCTCATGTAATTGACTGTTATTATTAAGGTTAATAATAACAACAGGTTAATGCTACACAACTTCAGTCACTTGTCATAACTAGACTGGACTACTGTACTCTCATTGCAGGCCCTCCTGCATGTGCAGTTAGACCTCTGCACATGATCCTGAATGCAGCAGCACGTCTGGTCTTTAATAAAGCAAAGAGAGCACATGTTACACCACTCCTTGTCTCTCTTCACTGGCTGCCGATTGATGCACATATCAAATTCAAGGCTCTGATGCTGGCATACAGAACAGTCACTGGGTCTGCACCAGCATACCTAAAATAATTTCTGCAGAGCTACACGCTCACTACACTATGGCTAAGGAACTTTTCTTTGTTGTACCAGCACAATGAGGCACCAAAACACTTTCCCGGATGTTCGGCTTCATCATACCACATTGGTGGAATGATCTTCTCAACTCCATCCATGAAGCTGACTCACTTACTTCTTCAAAAAATGGCTAAAAACACATCTTTTGAATGCTACTATTCTGATGCTAGTGAAACTTTGTAATATGGCACTTTTCGTACCACTGTCTTCAAAGATGATTCGCTTATGTTTTCCTCTTTTGTAAGTTGCTTTGTGTAAAAGTGTCTACCAAATGAATAAATGTAAATGACCTAGGTATCATTGTTTTAGTCCTTTAACAGTTCTAACATGCTAACAGTTCTTGGTTTATTTTGAGCTGGAAATTACAGAAGTTTTTAAGTTATTAAAAAGAACTGGTTCATAACAGTACATTAAAAAACCTTGCACCTTTTAGCCCCTGTTTCGGAAGCAAGCTACAGGTCTGAATACGCCCTAAATCACTCCATTGCAATTGCAGTTGCAAATTTTATTTTATTTTTTTCAGAGAGAGATAGCTGTGATGAGTCGTTATGTGCGTCACCCCTCTACCATTTTTAATTGGCAAGTGTGCCATACCTCTGAATGAAGAGAGCGAGATCTCAGCAAAACAGTCTGCATGTGTGACACCCTCGGTTAAAATGAGTTGTTTTGAGTCTGCTAGTGAAGAGCCAGCTTTACTGGCTGCTAAACACCTTCTTACTGCCATTGGTCCACATCAACAGTAGGTGTGATCTGGAGCTCCACTTAACTTGAGGCCAACAGCTAATTCTGTTTATGTTGTTCTGTCTGTCAAGATCAGTCAGCATGAACACACCAACATCCAGTTATTAGCAAGCTGGTGCAAATTGACCTGCATCAGTACAATTGTTCACGCAGAGACATTTTCCAAAAAACATGTCACAGGATTTTTTTTGTTTTTGTTTAATTGGTCTACAAAAGGAATCATATCTACTCAAATACTCTCGAGGGCAAATTAACTCATGTGCCATCTGAAGCGAAAGCCATTCACACATCTGTCCAAAGTAAGATATGCCTCTCTTATCATCATTCTTTTGCCTATATTTTGCCCATTAACACTCTTTTATACACCCCTCTTTGCAGTAGTATCAGTGTCATCATAAATTACAATGACAGTGTAATCAGCGCATATTATGCTCATGTATAGTGTGTAAACTCAATAGATAAACGAATTCAGAATGTAAACAAGACAAATTAAACATCATCTACTATATTACTTTAAATCATCATAGAGTGGTTAAAACTATTTATTTTACTGGCCTCATGTGAATACTACTCATAGAATGAGACAAAGTCATTGATAGCACATTATAATGTCAGACAGATGTGTTTACACGTAGCGTCTTCATATTTAAATGTACTTCTAAATGCCTCCCACAGCGGTGTGGCAGGTGTCTGAATGTTCACAAACACAGTATACCACACTACACTGATTACACTGTAAATTCATATCAACAAGCTCATAAGTCATTTGTTCAGGAATCGGATAACACTGGTCGCGCTGTTCAGTAGATTCAAAGAACCGACACATAAGAGTCATTCTTTTGGGAACTGCACTACATTGGTTGCACTGTAAATTTAAAAAAAAAAAAAAAAAAGAACAGGTTCATAAGAGCCATTTGTTTGGGAATTGGATAACACTTGTCACGCTGATCAGGTTAGATTCAAAAGAACTGGCACATAAGAGTCATTCATTCAATTGGAAAAGACTGGTCATGCAGTGTGTTGCATGCTGTTTTTTTTAAGCTATAGATTCAAAAGAACTTGCTCATCATGGCCATTCATTCGGTATCTGCACTACAATGGTTGGACTGTATGTTTTGCACTGTAAAACAGCTCATAAGAGTCATTCTTTTAGGAATCGGACTACACTAGTTGCGCTGTGTGTTTCACGTTATAGATTCAGTAGAGAGGCAGCACTGCTGCTGAATAGGGCAGCAGGAAACACATTTTAGCAAGTATAGTACATTAGAGTATTTTAGGGAAAATTCATTTTCAAGAACCGTTAACGGAAAAGAAAAGTCATGAAAATCATGATAATTTCCTATTTCTGCTCTTCTCCCTGGATTCTTTCTACTTTACTGAAACAAGTAAAAGGAAAAATAGCCTAAACAGCAACAGTGCAGTCAACTTATTAGCGAACAAGTTTGCTATGACTAGCTGGTGATGAGCAGTCTATAAGCAGTCTCTCTCTGATGGGTCCTCTGTTCAGCACACAATGGCTGAAGGACATTCTCAGGTAATTATTGTCTCTGACCCTTCTTTTGCTGTGTAGCAAATTTTACATGCAAGAATACTTCAGTCTCCTTAGAGGTCAACTGTCCAATTACAAGCAGAGTTTCACCTTAACCCTACAGAAGTGCCTTTATCCAGATTCGTTCAGACATACAGTGAATTAATTGAGCTTCCCATTATTAAAGTTGTGAGTTAGAGAATTTATAAAAATAAGGCACTCTTTTAAAAACAGATTTTATTCTCTTTATAGGCCACATTGAATATATATTCTTTCAGCAATATATAATGACACATTTTCTATAACTAACTACTAAACTGTAAGGAATTAATAAACAAATGGCAGGTATTTAAAAAAAATAAAAGATGCAAAGAAGTTTTGTTTGAATGATTAATTTATTGACAGTAAGACAGCTTTGCTAGACATAAAGCTCTACTGTGGCACAGGACCCCCATTACTCATATCGCTTTTTCTTCTTTCTCGAAAGCCTGCTGCGTGCAACACAGTACACTATATACTTCCCTTGCTTAACCCACTATTCCTACACTGCAACAAGTACTGGAAAGGTAAACATGTAGAGATATTCATCTTTATAAAAATATTTAAGTATCTTGAACATACTGTACATGAACATTCTCAACATGTTTTATGGTATAAAATGAATACACTGAATATGCAAATAACAAAACCGGAGAAAAATTTCTTGCACATTTGCATTCTTCTATATTACACAATACACATCAGGAAAACCTCTGTCAAGTCTATGGAATTGCATAATCCAACATAAGGCAAAACGGCCTGACGTTGTCCCAGTAAAAATGGGTCTAATGATGACCCAGGTCAGAATTATAATATTCCAACATTAGAATTCAACATTTTAGGTCAGATTAAGTTGGTAATTGGATTTAATGTATATGGATCATGCAAATGTTAACTGGATATGATGTGTCTAAAGAGTTTAAAAATGGCAGACATAAGACATAACTTTTGTAAATGTCTGGTATCACTTGGTATAATTACATAAAAATAGTAGGTACAGCAAGATACTTTCATTATTGACCATTTTCTTACATGAATACTCTTTATTATGCATGGTGTGTGTATGTATATATATATAATGGATTCATGACACATTCAGACATATACATTTAAGTTGTAATGACATACCAACACCGGATCTGGAAATGAACCCAGGTGTGGGAGTTTATTAAACAGAACAGAGGGGAAACAGGTAAGTAGCGTGAGGTGAGTATTCAGGTAAGTATACAGTCTTATCAACAGTCTTTTGTCAAACCGGAGAACATAGGCAGAAGGTGATTGACCCGATCACCACTAGGATCCACAGCTCTGTATTTCAGGTACAGTCTTTGCCAAAACAGGAAACATTAACTTCAAACAGGGTTTCAGACTTGCCACATCCATAAACTGAGGAGCAGGCCAGTATTTAGAGATATTATGCAAACTAAGATTTCTCAAAGTCACTTATCTTGCACATCCGTTGATAAACAGGTACGTTAACAAACAGGTAAGTTATTGTCCTCTGAAGCAGAGTGAAAGGTGAGTCCAAGGACCCTTCAACAATGCCAGATGCTGAATGATTGTGAGGTTTAAGTGCAAGTCCATACAGGGTGATGATGAGCTGCAGGTTTGCATGATTAAAACTCAGGCAAGAGAGAGCGGGTGACTGATGGTGAGGGAGAGCCAGGTGCGCGCTCTTGAAATAATTAGAGTTGAAGTCATTCAACTCCAGCCGCAATGGTGCTTAAACAACTTCATGTCCCAAGAAGAATTCATGCATCTCAAACATGGAACATGCAGTACTGTCATCATATTGGGACAATCCCTACATAGTCTTTATAGGCAGAAAGACTAACTGGAAAGGAAGGAATTAAAGGAGGTGAAAGAGTAAAAGGACAAGTGCAACATAGAGCTGCATAGTTTCAGCATTCATCTGAGCCTGAGGCAAGAGAGACAGACACACACACACACACACACACACACACACACACACACACACACACACACACACCTCATCTAATTTCATTGAACAAAATATTGACTCAGAATCACAATGAGGAAGCTGGCAGTCAGACTGAGAATGTAATCTGCCTCTATAGTGGCTTGATGCTGTTTACAGAGAGATACAGTTGCTCCCAAAAAGGATTTGGACACTTAAGTCGCTCTTAAAAATGAATGCCATTGCATTAGATTACAAGATATTAAAGCAAGTTTTGTTAAAGACATTACAAGCCCACTTCCCCTTCGGTCACTCACTCGACGTTGTGTCAAATGAAGTGACACAAGGGGTCTTCCTTGGGAGCCTCGCGTACCTCTGAACTTGAGAAAAGACCAATGTGAAATCGGCAGAATTTGCATGCCCTGCCCCCAGACATACGGGTATAAAGAGAAGCGGGCGTGCGTCTGTCAGAATTTTTCTTCGGAGCCGAGCAATTGTGCTACAGCAAAGCTGAGTTCACCACTGTTCCACTCACCTCTACTGGCGAGAAGCAACGCTGTTGGATCAACGGCACGTTTCCAGCTGGCGTTCTCTCTCTCTGCACGCTGTGCAGTTGACGCCCCTGGGAGCTTCGACAGCACTTTTCACTGCCTAAGAGTGTTCTCCTCCTAAAAGAGAGAGTTTTAGTTTCCACTCATAAGAGTGTAATACACAGCAGGCGTTGAACATTCTTTTCAGGATGCGTAATTTTATAGATGTCTTTTCGCCTCTGTGTAGTTCCTGGATGTGGTCGAATTCTCTCCACTTCAGCCACCCCACGTGTCGTTCCTTCTTCCAACGGGATTGAGGACGACCCGGCTAGCAATGAAGGCAATTTGGGGATGTCGACGGGCTCGGTTTTGCCGAATATATCCCCACGGACAACCCACCCCCTGGCGTGCTTGTTTGCTTCCGTCTGAGCTCAGGATAAGTGCGGCTTGCCTCACAGCCAGCCAGCATTCTCCCTTGAGCCCCCGGAATTGGATGACGACATCGCAGCTGCATCAGAGAGCATCTCAGCGGCATCTAATGCTGGCAACTCATCTGGGCTGCCAACTTCGGGTCTGCTTGCATAGACTGACGCGCGGATATCCGCTATGCTTTCCCGGGCCGCCATGAGCGCGAGGCTGGAGTGGAAACTTATGCCGTGTGCAATGGGCACACTGCCGCTGGCTCCTGCACAGGACCCCGGCTGCATTGGTACATCAATTGCCTAGAGTTTCTGGCTGCATCTCTTGCCCTGCGGAGGTCTCTCCTGCTAATTCGAGGCAAGCGCGTCTTCATACGTTCAGACAGCACCGCGACAGTAGCGTACATAAAATCACCAAGGCAGCGTGCGCTCTCGTGATATGTCACAACTCACCCGCCATCTCCTTTGGAGTCAGCCGTGGCTCAGGACGCTGCATGCCACTCACCTCCCTGGCATCTGCAACATGACGGCGGATGCGGTCGCAACAGGATTCGCCCAGAGGAGGTCCGGCAAATTTGGGACCAATTCGGCATGGCACAAGCTCCTGACAGCAGCTCCTCTCGGGACAAGTACGCATTTCCCCCAGTGAGCCTCCTTGCACTGGTGCCATGCAAGATCAGGGAGGACGAGGAACAGGTCACTTTGGTGGCTCGTTACTGGCTCACCCGGACCTGGCTTTCGGATCTCACGATCCACGCCAGTTGGTTCGCGCATGCTCTGATGACGCGGCCCGGAATGCCGTCTGGATCCGCGGCTTTACGGATGTTCACCTGTCGGAAGGATCGGATTACATCCGCAACAGAGATGGAAAGTGAACCATCCTCTGTAATGTCGGCCGCGAGTACGCTCTCCATGAGGGCGGTGTTGTTGTCCTCGAAACGAGCATAAAATGTATTAAGCTCGTCCGTGATGTTAATTCCCTGCCACATACTTCTAGAGTCTGTGGTGTTGAACTGTCCTTCAATCTTGTGCCTGTACTGGCGTTTGGCTGCACTGATAGAGTTACGGAGGGCATAACTGGCTTGTTTACGCTCCTCCGCATTACCGGAATTAAAAGCGGAGGTCCGTGCATTAAGTGCCGCACGAACATCGCCGTTAACCGATGATTTCTGGTTGGGGTAGATCAGTGTTGTTTTGGTCGGAACAACATCCTCTACGCACTTCCTGATGAAACACGTTATGCTATCAGTGTAAACCTCGATATCGTCATCAGAGGCGGACCGAAACATCTCCCAGTCCGCGTGATCAAAACAGTCTTGTAGTGCAGAGTCTGATTGGTCCGACCAGCACTGGATCGTTCTGAGGGTGGGTGCTTCCCGTTTCAGTTTCTACCTGTAAGCAGGCAGAAGCAGAATGGAAGAGTGGTCTGATTATTATTATCACTATATTATCAGGTTCCTTAAAAAGGTGCCCAGAGACTGAACCCTCCCCGGCCAAGCCCGTTCCCCTCTTGGGATCTCTCAGTGGTCCTCACAGGCCTTCAGAGACCCCCCCTTCAAACTGCTTGATCCAGTTGAGCTCAAGGCCCACTCTCTGAAGACGGCCCTCCTGATCGCATTAGCCTCCATCAAGAGGGTTGGAGAACTGCAAGTGTTCTGTCAGTGACACCTGCCTGGAGTTCGGTCCGGCACATACTCGCGTTATCCTGAGGCTGTGACCGGGCGACGTGCCCAAGGTTCCTACAAACCCCTTCAGGGACCAGGTTGTGAACCTGCAAGCAAGCTGCCCTGGGAGGAGGCAGACCCAGCCTTCTTGTTGCTGTGTCCGGTACGTGCTTTGCGTATCTATTTGGACCGCATGCTCTAGATGTTCTGAACAGCACTTTGTCTGCGTCGGCGGATGGCGGAAAGGAAACGCCGTCTCCAAACTGAGGCTGCCCACTGGGTAATTGACGCTATTTCCTTGGCCTTCCAGACTCCCTTGCATGTTCGAGCACACACGACAAGAAGTGTGGCATCCTTGTTGGCACTGGCCAACGGCACCTCCCTAGCAGACATACTGGGCAACAACCAATACCTTCACCAGATGTTACAATCTCAGGGTTGAGTTGGTCTCATCCCGTATTTTGTCAGGTCTGAGCCAGTAGAACTTGGTAACGCGGCACAACCAGCCAGGATGTTCTGCTTGCACACAGCGCCCTTCAAGTTGATCGAGAGCATCTTCTCTCCCAGGTTAGCCACCAAGCGTCGCTTCCTGGATGTTCTCCTCCCTAACCTTCTGGCCTGCGAATTCAGCAGAGCAATTCGCATCCAGACCCACTACGAGTCTCAGGTGCTCTGTACTGGGGTAGGGCTCCATGGGCTTAGTTCCCTTCTTAGGCAAACTCCCTGTGATGTATTTTCCATGGTACGTTCCCCCCTGTCGGCGAACCCATGTCTCCCTTGGGCAATCCCACTGCCCCGGTCGCTGTGCTTGTAGAGCTCCCCCGGGACCTACCACCGCGCCACTCCCACGTACGTCTTCACAACCCTCATGGTTTATTTGCCACATGTTACCTCCCCCTAGCTTGGGTAGGATGTGGCCTCCGCAGGGTCTTTTCCCCCTGAAAGAATAGAACCGGGAAAGACCGCCTTCCCCGATGCATTTCATAGTGCTAAGATATCCCCAGCTTTCCGGGCTTGCTCCCATGCTAGTCATGTAGCACCTGTTCCCCCCCCTCAGGGGTGCCTGGAACCTAAGGTCTGTATATGACCTCTTTTGGGGGTGTTGGGGAGGGCTACGTGTGGCCGACACAGTTGCCTCTAGCATGCAGCATCCTGCTTGCACCTGTCTCATCAGTTCACATAACACAGACTAGTGCGTGACCCTTTTGAATGGGACAACTAGTGTCACTGCATTCGACACAACGTCTCGTTACCATGACGTTTTCAAGCAAAAATAGGTTGATAGATTTAAAAATATAAACTGTGCAAAAATAACACAAAAATTATTGTGACGCTTTCTGGTTGTCAAACATAGTTCATACTGAAGGTAATGTGATGAACTATGATTGCAGATACTCAGCTAGGACAGCTGTTTGAACCTGAGGGAAACTGACTTAATACATCCAATCAAAAGCACATTGACAACAGAAGTTTAATTAAATTATGGATGCAATATGAAATTTCTGGTTCGATACAGATAACTAATTGCTCATTGTTGGCAATATTGATAATTCCCATCTCATTGTGGCTGATACTCATAATGTAACTTTTAAAATTTAACTATAGCTGCCAGCTAATTTATTAAAAACAACTTAAAACAAAATGGGTGTTGTTTAAAAGCTTCGAATCTAGACATCACAATTTGACCAACTCTTATCTGCTGATATTAAAAGGGAGAGTTCACCCAAAAATGAAAATTCTCTCATCATTTACTCACCCTAATACCATCCCAAATGTGTATAACAAATGTCTGTGTAACTCATTTTTTACTGTATATCTTGACAGCAATCATGATTTCAATCATGATCTCCTTGGCAATCATGATTTCAAGCTCAACTAAACTTTCTATGGCGCTATCTAGCATTATCTGCGCATGTGTCAAGCGCTAGAAAGTGTAATTGCGCTTGAAATCATGATCAGTAAGGAGACTGCTGTCATGGTGTACAGTGAAAATGAGTTATATTCTGGCCTGTTCTCAGCAACTGGATCATTTCAGAAGACTGTTTACACCACTGGAGTCTTATGGATAAATTTATGCTGACTTTATCTCCATTTTGGAGCTTTTGGATTTCTGATCACAATTCACTTGTATTGTATAGACCTACAAAGCAAAGATATTCTTCTAAAAATGTTAATTTGAGTCCAGCAGAAGTAAGAAAGTCATGCACATCTTGGATGGCATGAAGGTGAGTAAATTATGAGAGAATTTAAATTTTTGGGTGAACTATCCCTTTAAGGATTAGCAGATGTACTGTGAACCAGAAGTGTGACTAGAATACTATAGAGTATTTATGGTAATGTGGTGAATCAAAATGAAACAATCTAAACATAATTTTTCTGAAAAGACATAACAGCATGAGGGTAAATATATTACAGAATTTTCAGGTGAACTAACCCTTAAAGTAAATGGTCTGCACTTATATAGCGCCTTTTTTAACTTTAACGGTATTCAAAGCGCTTTACACTGTGACTCATTCACCCATTCACACACACACACACACACACATTCATACACCAATGGCGGCAGAGCTGCCATGCAAGGTGCTAGCCTGCCATTGGGAGCAACTTGGGGTTCAGTGTCTTGCCCAAGGACACTTCGGCATGTGGGCCGGGATTCGAACCACAAACCCTGCTATTAATGGCCAACCCGCTCTACCAACTGAGCCACAGCCGCCCCAAAAGTGTCCAAATATATAAATCCATTCGCTTGACTGATCATATATGAAGGAGTAAATATCGATATAGATTACAGAATGAATTGTTTATCAAACACTTCTGCAGGTATATAATTAGACAGATATTTGTGCTAAGCCTTGAAATACTAGAAAGATTTTTGCCATATTGCCATGCTGCACTTTGACAAGACTTGAATCCAGCCAGCAAGGTTCTTTAAAAAAACAAAAAAAAACATTTGTTTTCTGCTTTTCTCGACATTCTATCTCAGCTGATTGATTCTGACAGTGCAAACATACTGTTGCTATTGAGAACCTCACTGAAATGAATTTTGCAGCTCAGCATGATATCTTCGATGTATTCATTCACTTTGAAATATATTGGCTCATGACCTCCTTATGGCAAACTCTGAACAGCTCAAAGCTGGCTGCTTGCCCAACTCTCTCACCACAGCTTAAGAATAAAGTAGTGTCAGACAGTTTTGTGTAAGGTGGGATGGGCGAGACCCTCTGCTAAGGCCTTTCATGTTCCTCACGGCAGCAGGTGCAAAACAGTCTCAGCTTGGCGCGGGATTTTGCACTATGGTAATAGGCACTGCGCTAAGGAATTATGGAGCCTGCATGTGTCGGCTGCTGCACGGCACATTGAGCTTGGCAAGAAAGTGTCTCTACCAAATATCTCTCAAACGGTGTTGCTCAGAAACAGCAATCAATTGAATATTGTGCAAATTATTTATTTCATAAAATGCATAAGGAAAAAATACAAACAAAAAAAACCCCCAGCTAAATAGTTTGTCTAGTTAAATATTAAAGTAACTCGTTAGGGAAAGGTCAGTTTTTTGTTCCCATGATGAATTGCTTCCATTTGCATCCCCAGGACGTTAAGCGGCAAAAATAACAAGCAATCCCGCTGCTACTAGAAAACTTTCTGCAGCACATTCACTGCTCCATTTGCTTAGATGATCCATCTGTACCAAAGGTGCCCTGAGATAAAGCCTTTAATCTGTGTTACTCAAGAGAGTCCAGTTGGATGTGAATTGGAAATGTCTCATAACTCTTCTTCCAGCTGGACTGTTATTTCCAAGTAAGAGCAGGCTTTATTATGTCAAATAATCGGGACATCTCTCAAATGGGAATCTGCCTTGACATCTGAAATACATGCATGACCCTGTCCACACAAGAATCTAACTCTGTTGAGCCTCACCGCACAACACAATCAGATTTTCAAGCTTTACTGCAAAAAACAATTTTCTTAATCAGTATTTCTATCTTGTTTTCCAGTAAAACGATCTACTATAGATATCATTTAAACTAGATAAATTTACTTGAGAAGCAAAATTGTGTAATAATAAAGACCCCCCCCCCCCCCCCCCCCCCAGCCAGCCAACTAACAAAGGACTACACATCAAAGTGACCTTCTGCAGTTAATCCAGGATGGACTTCAAAAGACATTAGTAATTAATCTTACAGTTCATACAAAAATATTTTATTTTTAAAAACTGGAACTTAACGCCAATTATGCATTATATTCATGCTGTTTAGCCAGAGGAGAAATGGCCCCCACAGTGAGCCTAGTTTCTCCCAAGGTTAATTTTCACCATTAAAAAAAAAAAAAAAAAAAAACTCTGATGGAGTTGTGCGTTCCTTGCTACAGTCACCTTCGGCTTGGTCACTGCGGTTCTAAATACAATTATAATTTAATTTCTATACACATTTTACAATCATATTTAATCAAACTAAAATAATCACTGTTTCACATTATAGATATAACAGTTAATTTTTTTTTTAAATGCATGATTTCCTGTAAAGCTGCTTTGAATCAATGTGTGTTGTGAAAAGCACTATACAAATAAAAATATCTTGACAAGACACAGCACAACAGTCAAAGATGACCATCTAGCATGTTAACATTGAAGCATTTATTGAAAAATAGCATAGATTAAGGCAAAAGTGCATTCACTGTGAATGGTCCCTTAATATCTAAAATAAAATGTTGCTTAAAAGGATGTTTAGATATTTTACCTCAAACACAAAAAATAATGGTTAAGAACATGTTTTTTTTTTTTTTTTTTTTTTGCAATGTTCCTCTAGCCATCAGTCAAAAGCTATATTTCTATCAGAAAAGATTCGCAGACTTAAGTTAAGCTAACATGACATTTATTTGATGATTATATGAAACGGAAATGTAATGTCTCTTTTTGGCATAAACCCCGTCTGGCGGTTCAAAGAAATTGCTACTCGAACCTACAGATCCTGCCGGAGATGGGAGGCAGGGTTGAGGAGCCTACCCTCGTGAAGGATGGGACTCGACTGGTGGTGGTGGGGAGGAGATTGCTGTGTTGGCACACTGAAACAGCAATGTGATAGATTGTAAGCAGACTTATAAATCAATGGCTGATACATGATTGGCTAGGAGCTACCTAGATGATGTACAGCTACGAGTCTTCCCTCTATAGCTCTGCTATGCTTACAATAGAGAATGTAAAATTCAGTTTCTAAGCAGTTGCTCTATGGACATCTGTTATTCTCTACTTATTGCTCTGCCCCTCTACCCAAGGTCTCAAAAAAACATTTTTTTCCTAACATACAAGTGAAATCTGAAAACCCTGAAGCGCAGTTAGATACAGATGTTTCGGTTTCTGATGTTTAAGGCAAAAATGCTGTTATAGCTCCATTTGTTCAATAGTAAACTAATAAACGATTGTCAGTTTCGGAAACTAACCTCTGTGAGAAATCATACCGATAACTAACAAAACGTAGCAAGTGTTTATCAAACGATTATAAGTGTTGAATAACTGAATCCAATCAAAGACTGAGGCAGCAGCCACTTAGATTTGAGTTTGAATCATTATTCATCCATTGAGATTGATTTGGTCAGTCATAGTATGCAATACATTTGCATGCCCTCATCATTTTGTTCTGTTAATCACACAGCCACCTAATTATATAGTAGACCTCACACAAGACACCAACCGTGGAAAAAAAAATTCAAAATCACAAACTACAAAATTCAGTTATTTTTATGGCTCAGCCAAGAAGCCTGCACTAGGAGACAGATACAAGTCCTGCTTACACTGGCATTAATTAGGACTGCTATTAATTTGCTCTTATTGAGGGGGGAAAACCACTGCATGTGCAGTGACACTGATTAGTTATACCCCTTTACACACATGGACACACAGTAAAGGCTGTATCCATGACAGTAGCGGAACATTTGACCAAATTCTCCATTCCTCAGGCTAAACATTAAAATGTTTTTTTTTTTTTTTAAATCCCTCACTGGAGAAGCAAGGATCTATTGAAAGTAGCAATCCACAACCCAATCATGACATGCAACCAGATTCAACAACATTCATACCAATAAACCACATTCCTAGGACACCAGAGCAACTAAGCTCCTCAATACTGTGCCTTTGAAAACCCAATATGGCAAAAAAAGCTCACAGACAAAATGGACAACAACATGAACGAGTTAGTGGTTCATTCGTACATAATGAAATAACAGCTGAATTGATGAATCAGCTCAATCTCAGCCATGAAGAGAAACCTCTTAATTTCATTCGTGGAATAAAATACTGTTTATGCAAATGAGTCGAACGCTCTTGTAAAATATTATTAAAAAGGCAGCCGGATTAATTTGTTGTCCAAAAGTAGTCTATTTACTGTGCAGCAAATTCAAGTTCAGAGGTAATCAAAATAACCGATTTAATGGTTTTCCTGTTAGCATAAGTCATGATTCCTAAGGCTTTTGAATGCTACAACCAACTCAAAAGGTCCCTTTAAGGCAAGTCAGGTGACTGACACAATATTTGTAATGCCTATATGCCATAGGCCAGCTAGGACAATTGTATATTCTTGCCCGAGGTAAGCATCACCTTGCCTTTGAACGTGCTAAACTAAAATGTTATTTTACCATTTAAAAGTAAAATGCACATTCTTAAGCGGTACACAGCTTTGTAATAAATTAAGAAAAATTGCTAATGCATATTGATATCAGAAATGCAAGAGCAGTTGATTCTATAATGTATTTTGTGTTTTCTATTAATTAGAGATCAGACCACAGAACCTCTAATTCATAGAAATCACAAAATACATTATGGAATCAAGAAGATAAATTTGTCCTAACTGTCATCTGATTTTTATAAAATACAACTGATATCATAATTTATTTGTCATTTAATCTACAATACTAAATCAAATAACTATTTTCACAAGTTAAATAATGTCAGACAAATTATAGGCCTATGACAGAATCTTAGTCAAAGAGATTCATCTGAGAGAAAATTATATTTCTTGAAATAGGAATATGCCTATGAATATATTGTATACTTATTCAGACACCCATATTTTTAATTGAATGGCTGTTATAACAGAAATCACTTGATCTCAATTTTACCCCTGCATTCAAGACAAAATATTTTATTAAAATGGCATCTACCAACTGTAAATGTTCACACTCCATACAAAACCTTCCAGAAGAATAAAATGGTTAATTGTCATTTACACAGATGCCAGTAGGCTACTCATATAACAGTTATTTTAGTGACTCAAGTGTTAGGCAATTATGCACGATTTGTTTTATTGGCATAACAGCAAATTAAATAATAGGTAGTAAGCACTCGTTGCTAATGCAGCAAAATAAAAAATAAATAAAAAAGGAACCTCTGGAACTGCATGCTCCGTTAAAAGTGGTTCCGCACCTATATATATATCATGCAATTTATTTCCAGTCATCTCTGGATTGTTTCGAGTTTGATTGGATGCTTATTTATTTAAATGTGAATGGATGCCATTAAAAAGGATTGTTACAAATGTGGATACACTCGTTTCAATGCAACAATCTAATAAATATGCATTATTGTATGAATTGCACTACATTTTATATATATATACAGTATATATATATATATATGTTTTAAAATGTTAATTTAATTCAGAAATTAAGATATTCTCCATGCACTCAGTGATTCAAGAGGTTAACATTTTAAGATAAATTTGACCGCTGATCTAGAGTCAGGTTTCCAGGCCACACCTTATATTAGGTGGCCTTAACTACTATTTACTAATGTTAAATACATACAAGACTATTTAACTACATGTTGTTCTGCAGAATTCCCATATTTGCGTACGTTTAGGAGAAAAGTTAGGGTTAGGATTATGGGTTAGAGTTAAGTTTTGGGGTAAGGCATGGGTTAGGGCAGTGGTTCTCAAAGTGTGGGCCGTGCCCCGTAGGGGGGTGTGAAGGTATTGTAAGCCACGCATGCACGAAATAGATGAACGCTAAAGATACCTGCATCACTTTGCTGGATTCCATTGTTGGGCCAGCGAGGTGGCATTTTTACAATACTACTACAGCTCTAATCTACTTCAATAGGGAAAGACAGAAATGTAAACTTAAATGCCTAAAAGTAAAATCTGACAACAATGGGATCATAAATTGTGCTTTTTTTTTTTTCTTAAAATCACAAAAAAACAAAAAACAAACATTTGCCGGACCAGCCTGAAAAATTGAGAGTTTGTTCTCAAGTAAACTGACAGCTGATGTCTAAATCAAAAAGGCAATTGGTTCCTTTACTTGTAAAGGATGGCCTTTAGTTCTACAGCTGCCTTATTCAGTGTTACAATTTCTCCATTCACACTGTTAGAATTACTCAATCTCATCATTCATGTTTAAATGACTGATTTATAATAATGTTATGATTTGAGATATGCATATAGAAACTCTTCAAAGACTGTAATCATGGACAAGGATGTTTTCGAATAGATTGTACTTTAGATTGAGATTGGATACTGTATGATAAACCTGTAATTAAGTCATTTAGTCAGTTTGTATACAAGCCTCCAATCTGTGTCTTTGACAAGCAGAGATTACATCTGCATCTATTTTTGATGGAACCATCATTGATCTTTCATAATCATGGTTCGCTTTTAGATTTGAGGCACTCTGATACACTAGAAATAAGACAAACATCGTGAGCTCAGCATGAATAATGAATACACTGCATTATAACACAATGAATGTGTTAGAACTACCAGCCAATTTTTCTAGACTTAATGACAATGCACATGCCACACTGCATGTGATGAAATTACAATATTAAAGGGGTAGTTCAACCAAAAATGACAATTCTATCATAATTTACTCACCCTCATTCCATCCCTGATGTGTATGACTTTATTCTTCTAAAAATCTTTGTGTTCTGCAGAATATCGCAGCTCTGTAGGTCCTCACAATTCAAGTGAATGGGTACCAATATTTTAAAGTTCCAAAAGCACACAAAGGCAGCAAAACCGTAATCCATAAAACTCCAGTGGTAAATCAGTGGTCTTCAGAAGAGAGATGATAAGTGTGAGGAACTCGACATGGAGGCTGAGGAAGAATCCATATGCAGGAAGTTTATTAAACAGCAAACAAATCAAAGATGTTAGGCAGAGACATAGTTGATTAAGAAGGCGATATACAAGTAAGGAGTCCAAAAAGGCAAACAGAGCACAATGGTAATCCAAAAAGACATGCACAATGGTCATAAGGCGGCAATGAGTAAACAATGGTATAAATGCTTGGCAAGGCAATGAAACTTTGCAAGGCAATGAAACTTTGCAACGTGACATTGGATAAGCATGGCTCTTTGTAGTTTGGCCAGGGTCTCTCAGGGATAGGCAGAGATTGTAAGAGGCCGGCTAGCAGTTCTATGGGGGTCTTTGACTGTGCACACACTTGACATGCCTTAACATAGACGGTTACATCATTGAGTGTAGGCCACCAGAATTAGTTACGTACAAAGTTGGCGCAGTGTACGTGGTACATAATGCTTGGTAGGAGGGCATTGAGGTGGTGCAGGGTCCGTTAGTAGGGCTCTTTCATGATATCCCAATTTATATGTGCAATAATGATGGAAGGTGGTAGGATGGATTCATCTTGAGGTAATCTGTGAGGATCGTGACGATGGGAAAGAGCATCAGCTTTGCTATTCTTTCTGCCAGGGCAGTAGGTGATGATGAATTGGAATATTGTGAAGTAGAGGGACCATCGGGCTTGTCGTGGATTGAGACGTTTTGCTCCCTTGATATATTCGAGATTCTTTACGATTTAAGATTACTTCGAATGGATGGACCAAACCTTCAAGCCAGTGGCGCCACTCTTCTAGTTCAGCCTTTATAGAGTGTAACTCTTTATTCCCCACATCATAGTTCCTCTCTGCGGAGTTCAGTTTTCGTGAGAAGAATGCACAAAGATAAAGATTACTTCGATTACCAATGCATTTAGAGATAACCGCTCGATGCATCAACCTCGACTATGAATGAATAGGGGCAGTTGGGGAACTTTTCTTGAGGATCTTGAAGGCCTCTTGAGCAGAATCACTCAATGTCAACTTGGATGGCTTGCCTTTGAGCAGAGATTTTAAAGGGGCATAGAGGAGATTGTAATTGTGAATAAACCTTCTGTAGAAATTCGCAAAGCCTAGAAAGCATTGTAATTCCTTCACGGTGTTGGGTCTTGGCCATTCAGTAACTGCCTGGACTTTGGAGTTATTCAACCTAACACCTCTAGGACTACTGATATACCCCAAAAATGTTGTATGGGTAGTGTGAAACTCACATTTCTCTGCTTTCACATAGAGTTGATGCTTCTGTAGGCATGAGAGGACCATCTTGACATCTATAAGTATGTCGATGGAAGCAATAACACACTTCGGTCTCAGAAGATTTTGTCGATAAACGACTGGAATACAGCAGGTGCATTGGACAGGCCAGAAGGCATCACCTGGTATTTATAGTGTCCCTTAGTGGTGACAAATGCAGTTTTCCCACTCGTCACCTCTAATATGTTTGAGTTTATAAGCACTTCTTAAGTCAAGCTTTGTGTAGATGCACATTTTACATAGTTGCTCTAAAGCTGATGGAACCAGAGGGAGTGGATATCTGTATTTGGTTGTTACAGTATTCAAACCTTGGTAGTCAATACATGGTCGGAGAAGATGGTGAAGTGGAAGATCACATGAAACCAGAAGCTAGATCTTCCTCGACGCAAGTTTCCATGGCCATACTTTCAGGACTTGACAATGGATAAGCTTTGCTCCTGGGTGGTGCCATATTAGGTAACAACTCAATGGTGCAGTCCTATGTTTGATTGGGGGGTGGGGGGAGGAGGGTAGTTGAGTGGCCTTGACTTTGTTGAAAACCTCAGAAAATCATTACCGTTTGTACCAGAGTCTCTGGACTTTCATTACTTGTAGTTAAACATGGCATGGTGACAGTGACATGAAGGCAAGTTGAGTGGCAATATTCTGAACATTGTTTTAGCACACCCTTTTTCCAGGAAATGATGGGATCACGGATAGCCAGCTATGGATGGCCCAGGATGAGAAGATGCTTAGGTGAGTTTATCACATAGAAGGATATTAGTTTAGTGTGAAATGGTCCTATTCGTAGTGCCACTGGAACGGTTTGTTGAATGATGCCTGTGCTAATGGGTGAATCATTGACAGCAGTGATGCTAATGGTAGACATGCGCAGTATTGTAGGGATATGAAGTTCATGAATGAGATCTTGATGAATCAGATTCACTGCAGCCCCTGAATCCACTAATGCAGACACATGATTTATCTTTTCATCAAAAGGGAGTTCAATAGGAAGAGAAAAACTGATGTATGGGAGATGAAAGATTCTTTGTACTCACGTTTGTTCTTGTGTAGCGAGTTGCCTTACCCTTGTTGCAGAGTCCCTTCACCATAGTAGTAACAATGACAATATAAATAAGGTTTTAAAGTTGTGACAACGATCCCGTTCTCAATGAGAAAGTCTAGCATAGGTGATTTGCATGGGTTCTGGAGCTTCGGGACATGCCTGAACTTGACTAAGGACTGAAGGTTGGGACTTGAAACTTGACCTTAAATGTGGTGAGTTGCGTAGTAGTAAATCAGTAGTATCAATATTTACAGCCAATTAAATTAATTTAGAAAGAGTTGAGTTCTCACCTTTGCATGAGAGTTCGGCCTGTAGACTATAGTTCAGTCCCTGTCTGAAAATAGTCTTGAGCAATATTGATGTCCTGAAGTGTATGGCGAAGTCAGCGGCAGAACGGGAACTCTGTCGTACATGCAGCAGCTGAACGGAGACATCTTTACCTCCCTCAGGGTATTCGAACATTTCATGGATTTGGGAAGCAAAATAATTGTTGATCACTTTCCCAAACAGCAGAGGCCCAGTCCAAAGCTCTGTAAGTAACATCATTAAAAATGAAAATTTCTTTGAATCAAGGCTGAAAGACTGGTTGATTTGAGAAATATATTTTACATTGACGTAGAAATTCTTTATAGTTCTCAGGTGAGTCATCAAACTTATCAGGAAGTGCTAATCTTACGGGTGTAGCTTAAGTGGATGGAAGAGTGGATGTAGTTGGCGAGGCTCTCGTTTGTGGCTCTTAGATTGTGCAGTTGCACTTGGTATCCTTGAAGTTAACTCTGGTAAGCGATGGAAGCCTGGAGCGGAGAAACTTCCGATGGATTCATTGGCTGCGATGTATTCTGTGAAGAACTCAACATGGAGACTGAGGTAGAATCCATATGCAGGAAGTTTATTAAACACAGCAAACAAATCAAATACGTTTGATTTGTAGAGACGTAGTTGATTAGAAGGCAAAGTAGTCGATACACAAGTAAGCAGTCCAACAAGGCAAACAGAGCAAAATGATAATCCAAAAAGAGAGGTACAATGTCATAACAAGAAGGGAATGAGTAAACAATGGCATAAACACTTGACAAGGCAGTGAAACTGGCAATAATTCACAATGTGACATTGGATAAGCATGGCTTTATATATGGTACAAACAAGAAGTCACCAAAGAAGAAACGGTTAGTGTCAGTATTTGGGAGAGGGCTCCCTCTGCCGGTTGGCTGAAGGGATAGCAGCCTCATTTGTTACAATAAGTGTGGGTGAGAAATTTTTTTTTTACCATCAATCTCCACTTTCATTTCACATTCTTTTTATTTTGTTTTTAATTCACAGTGGTACACATTATCTTTGCGTTGTTTTGGGGTGAATTATTCCTTTAAATCTAATTTATTTGCACATTTAAATCAATATGCAATTACTCTTTCAATCAACTCAGAACTAGCCTGCACTGATATGACTTGGTCTTGACCCCAAATTGGGTCACAGCTTTGTTCTGATACAGTCACGGTCAGCAGGGGGAAAACAATGGTAAATTCAGTGGACCATATAATCGTGCTGATAGGATAGCAAAATAAATAGGCTTACAAACTTTAAAAAGAAAGGAGAAAATAATTTGTTGTTGAAGTCGACGGCCATGCATCCAATCAAACTCTACATTATTCTGGTGCATAAATCTGTCATCTGTTAGAAGGAAGCATGCTTGCATGTTCTGTGTACCGAAGTCTTTAATGAACCATTTTTTAACTAGCTTTTTATGTTTTACTATTACCATCCAGTCACTAAGTAGTCTATGTAAATGTCTCATGCCACTCAAAATTAACTGTTGCTTGGAAATCACTACAATTATTCATAAATTAAGATTAAGCTCAAATCAAGGTGTGGATTCATTTAATTTAAGAGTGTAGGAGTGACTCAAAATATATTAAATTATCCTTTTTAGTGGTCTCAAGTATTTTTCAAGATGGACAAGTTCCCAAATTGAATTCCTTACTCTCAATACATGTTCCAGAATGACCCAATATACTGTATGAGCAACTGAGGCTTTAATTTATTTTGCATTGTTTTTCACTGCCAAAAATTATTGTGACATGTGAACAGTGCTGTGATCCGATGTGTGTTCACACAAATTATTTTTTCCAGCTCAGTGGCAGTGACACATTTCCCTTGATGTCCTACATTCTTCCACAATTCAGACTGTGAATGTCTGGTTTTTGAGCTGTGGAAGGGTTCATCAGAGCCATTTCAAAGGGAGACAGCAGAAGAAACAGGTTCTGACAGCATTTCTGGGGCAGCATCTTCTCAACTCTAATTCCTTATGAGTTTAAAAGAAGAGAAATCAATAAATGACACATAATCACCCACCCAACCATCCCACTATACCTCATTCAAACACTAACACAAGATCAGACATTGTGGGATTTACAATGTCATCATTATATGAACCCATCATCAATTTGCATGTAAAATAAAACTGATTAAACCTGGCTGATTACACCTTAGAATTAGCCATTCACAGCACAATGAGGTAAAATCATGAGTCAAGACGATAATCATTGTAAAATATGCAAAGAAAGACTATGCTACTGCAATGAGAGAGATGTAGAAATGTTCCTGTAGTACACCAGTAAAACGATTATTCACTTGTATGGCCATGATGGAAGCTAATGCTTCTCATACTAAGGCCAATGCTTCCAATACCCAAATATGCATACTTCCATACTATATAGTATGCCAAAGAAGTATGTCAATTGAAGTATGTTATCTGAATCCTCAGTATTCATAAAACATAAAACTCTCTTTGTCTGTAGTCCCCACATGCTTTAAAACATCCACCATTGTGCCTGTACCAAAGCAATCCAAAATCACTTGCTTAACTGACTGGCGTCCTGTTGCTGTGACTCCCACCATCAGCAAATGCTTTGAAAGACTAATCAGAGATTACATCTGCTCTGTGCTGCCTGCCTCACTGGACTCACTGCAGTTTCCATACTGCAACAACCACTCCACTGATGATGCCATTGCATCTACACTACACACTGCTCTCTCCCACCTGGAAAAAGGGAACACATAAGTGAGAATGCTGTTTGTAGACTACAGCTCAGCATGCAACACCATAGTGCCCTCCATGCTTGATGAGAAACTCAGGGCTCTGGGCTTAAACAATTGCTCTCAGCCCACTCCTGTATTCCCTGTACACACATGACTGTGTAACACAAAGCTCCAATGCCATCATTAAGTTTGCTGATGATACGATGGTGTTAGTTCTGATCACTGACAAGGATGAAACTTTGACACGCTGGAGTTAGGAGCACAACTAAATCTCCCTCAGTGTCAGCAAGACCAAGGAGCTTGTGGTGGACTTCAGGAGAAAATACAGAGAACATAGCCCCATCCCCATCAATGGAGCACTGGTGGAGAGAGTCAGAAGCTTCAAGTATCTCTGTGTTCACATCACACATCACTCACATGGTCTGTCCAAACCTACTGTATATTTTATATATACTTGTAACGTAGTTCAATGGAAAGGAGGAGGCGAGAACCGGCTTGACAATATAAATAAGGTTTTAATAATGAACTTAAAACAAAGGACACAAACACATGACGACGGACATGTCCGTAAATGATCTCTCTCTCATTGAACCACTGTCCACCATCGGCCTTTATCCCTCTCGGAGGCTTGATTAGCATGATACAGGACCGGGTGTGAATCATCACGACCCGGCCCCGCCCTCCGCCCTGCCACAATACTATTTTTATTGTATACTGTGTATTCTATATTGTGTGTATGTGCATTCTATATTATGTATATTGTATACTGTACATTGTATAATATTTTTTATATATTGTGTTGTGTGTAATTATGTGTATATTAGATATGTCAATTGTGTTGTGTAAATCTGATGTTTATTGTAAATTGGTATATATCTCATCACTGTCATGACTACAATGTTGATCGGAACTGCACCCAAGACTTTCACCCACTGTTGCACTTCTGTATATGGTTGAGTGACAATAAAGGGATTTGATATGAGTAGGCGAGAAATGCCTATAGTACCTATTATATCAGGCAACCAGATAACGAATAAACGTTACTGTACAAAATTTTAGCACATTTTATTTGATGTGCCATGTTATAAATTTCACTGCAGTTTCTTTATATTCTGAGTACTTTGTTTATCTTTTGTTTCAATAAAGCTGCGTTTAGACCCTCTTTCCTCGCTTGCCTCCTTACACAGAGTATGTACTGCATATGATGAACTTCATGGTTGTTTATAAAGTTAATTCTTTAGGTTTGAAGGTGAGCAGTATGAATACATTCCCAGACATACTTCATTTCTGGAATGTGGGCATCGTCCTGTGACCCGAAAATATGTTGCATTAACAATAACTGCAAAAACAATGTATTCTGATTTTGTTAAACAAATATTTAACCACAAAGAACAACTTTCTTGGTATACGTAGCACTTATAGTATGGCATAGGAAAGTGTCCAGTGGATGCGATGGATCGATGGATATCAGCCGGATCTCATGAAATTTACTTGACCATGGCAACAGTTTTGCAAACCAAAAATATGAGTAAAATTCATTTCCCTAACCTAAAACTTTTATATAAATCTAACAAATACTGTCCTAAAAGATAAATGAGAGGTCAACAAAACAGACATCCTTACCCTTAACCAACACAAATGTGACATAAAAAGCACATTTTAAGAAGCAACCAGGTCGTTTAATGTCGCTCCTATGACACTTTTTTCTCACGTGTCAGCTTCTGTGTTAGGCTGGGCTACAGGCTCTGTCCTCAAAGTCCAACACTCTATCAGGTGAGAAACTGCGCAAGTTAATCACACTTGAATAAGTTTGAAAATGCGATAAAATATAAGGCTTAAGAAGCGTTAAAATATATAGTTCTTTAAATGATCGTGAACTGCCAGGAGACCAGAGCAGATCAGGCGGAAGGCCAGGAGACCACCTCAGGGTAGCGACTTGGTCAGGAGTTTTTCAGGAGTCCCTAGGTGGCAACAGGGCCAAGACAGGTTCAGGAAGTCTGGGAGGCGGTCGCAGGGTCGATACAGGGTGAGGCCTGGGAGGTGGCCACAGGGCTAAGACAGGGTCAGGAGACCTGTGAGGTGGCCGCAGGGAAGGGACTGGGCCAGGAGGCAGCCACAGGGAAGGGATTGGGCCCGGAGGTGGCCACAGGGCAGGGACTGGGCCAGGTAGGCAGAGCCACTGTAAGAGGAGTCTCTGGAGGAATGGGTGGAACCGCTGTATGAAGAGTCTCTGGTGGAGCGCGCCGAGCAGCTGGAGGAGGAGTCTCTTGGGTAGCAAGCTGCACCGTGGAAGACTCTGTTGGCAGCGCCGTGCAAGACTCTGTGGGCGGAGCCGTGCAAGACACTGTGGGCGGAGCCGTGCAAGACTCTGTGGGCGGAGCCGTGCAAGACTCTGTGGGCGGAGCCGTGCAAGACTCTGTGGGCGGAGCCGTGCAAGAGCCTCGAGGAAGGCAGGCAGACCCGGTAGAGGCTTGAGGGGCAGAACCATTGAAGTTTGAGCAAGGAGAGGCTCAAGGGGAGGAACCATAAAAGGCGGAGCCATGGGAGGCTCGAGGGAAGGAACCATGGAATGCGGAGCCGTGGGAGGCTCGAGGGGAGGAACCATGGAAGGCGGAGCTGTGGGAGGCTCGAGGGGAGGAACCATGGAAGGCAGAGCCGTGGGAGGCTCGAGGGGCAAAGCCATGGAAGTTTGAGCTGTGGAAGGCTCGAGGGTTTAAGCCATGGCAGGTGGAGTCGTGGGAGGCTCAAGGGGCGAAGCCATGGCAGGTGGAGCCTGGAATGACCACCATGGTTGAGAGTACAGGGTGAGACTGAGGAATGTCCTCCATGGTCGTGAGCAAGGGCAGAGACTGGGGACTGACCTCCATGGTCGTTAACACAGGAAGAGACTTGGTAACGACTTCTATGGTCGTGGGCAGGGGCAGAGACTTGGGAATGACCTCTGTGGTTGTGAACATGGGCAGAGACATGGAAAAGACCTCTGTGGTCGTGTACATGGGAAGAGACTTGGAAAAAACCTCTGTGGGCATGGGCGGAGACTCTGGAACAACCTCGAAGGCTTCGAGACAGGGGCCAGGGGAGGCTTGGAGCAAGGAGGCGTGGGAGGCTTGGACGAGGAAGCAGAAGATGCAGGTTTTGGCCCGGAGTTCCCACCATAATACACTGTGTAAAAGGATCTGCAAAGTTCCAGAGCCTTCTCCACATATTCGCAGAGCGTCCAGTGAGTTCCTTCAGTGCACGATTCAGACCAGACCAGAAGAAAACCACCAGAGAGTGGACTGGATAGTACACTAAATTGGATAGCTCTAAAAACTCATGGATGAGATCCAAAATTGGACGATTCCCTTCAGCCGCTAGATACATTTTTGGTCAGTCTTTCTGTAACGAGGCAGGTGAGGAATGAGGACCTAAACACAGCTTTAATGAAACAAAAGATAAACAAATTACTCACAATATAAAGAATCAAAACCCAGGAACAAAACACATGGAACCAAGTACAGAGCATAACAACACATGCGAAGACTGACAAAGAAACTAGAGGAAACAAGGGCTTAAATACACAAGGGAAAACAAGGGAAAGAGGAACACCTGGGGAAACAATCTGGGGAAACCAATCATAAAAAGAAACTACAAAAGGACTACAAAACTAACAGGAAACAGGAATGGGGTACTAAAGGATTTCAACATAAAAGTCTAGACAAAAACAGGGAACACATGACACTCTGACACTATGTGGATTCAAACGTGGCTTTATACTTCCAAAATGCAAGGAAAAGTCAGCTTATGGATAGTCCCTGCTATTAGCTTTGGATAGAAAGCATCTACTCAGTAACCATTCTAAACCTTTACCAACTAACCAGGGTGTTATTTAAAGCTTTTATATAAATTAATCTTTACAGAAGAAATGTGAAAAACAAACACAGCTGGACCTGTCAATCTATTTTTTAATCTAATATGGCAGAATGGCTGGTTGATCCAGAAATTTTCACCCAGAACAAACTGCACTCCTTAAGATGAGACAATCCTGAGGCAAGATACACTGGAGATATATGCACAGTCCTATCTGCTCACATGGAATCAAAGTGGAGCTGGAGACATCAAGATTTTCAGCTTATTTTTTTCCAGGTCCTCTTGGAACAGCTCAGATACTGTCTTGCTCTTAGACAATTCCCTTGAAACTAAATCGATTTAAGAGTGCTGGTACCACTTGTTCTCTAGTGATGCTTTTTTCCATGCCTGGCTTTGTTCCCCCACAGGGATGTAATGGCTACGACAAGCTCATGGAATCGCTCTTCCCACATCAGACAAGCATTCTTATGTTTTCTATTCTTTATAAGTCTCTTTTTCTTTTTTGCACAGAAAAAATTAGGAATGCAGCTGTAAAAATGTAGAGCACGAAACAAGGGCTGGCTTGCTTCCTCTGTGAAATTGAAATTTTGGTGTAATGTCTATCAAACAGCAGGTGTGTGACAAGCAGGTGTAACGGAATGACAAGACAGAGATCTATTTAACATTTAAAATACAAGAAAGTCTCATTAAAAGGGGGAAGATGTATATATGTTAGTGCTGCTTGAAGAAATCTTGACATCCTACTTAATAATAAAAAATTTACTCTCTTTAATCTATTCTCTCTCTTTGAAGTTAAGTGTCAAAACTCAACAGGCACTATGTAACAGGAAGTCACATACACCATTGCCTGATGTTTTGGAACTACTCAAATGTCAAGGTAACAGTAAAACTGGTGTTATGTCAAGGCAAACAAAAGCAGTAAAATCACATTAGTTTGCTTCGTGTTTTAGGCAACATATCATAAGAGGCATAAAAGCTGTAAGGCATAATAGAAGGAAAAACAAGAAGAATGCTTGAAATTGTTTCTTTGTATTCCTCCCTCACCATGACTAACAAATGTCAAATTAAATGAGTACCTGGTCACATTCTCAGAGCACTCATTTCATATAGGGGTGACTGGGGCTAGTTGTCACACTTGTACTCCAGTGCATGTTTATCAGGATAGGTTCATTTTTGTGCAAAACAAAGGTCTAAAATACAATCATTATTATTATTACTAGTATTATTTGTTTTACAAAAATTACAATAATATGATAATTTAATTTAAAAATGCACTGTATGAAAACAAAATGTAAACCTACTGATTTTACTCTTACATTTGGACTGAAAACCACTCACTAAGGTGTAGCCCTTGTGACAAATTCCCTGTGTGACAGCTAGACTCGGTCTTCCCTTTTTTCCACTGTTACAATTTAATTATGCATTACCTCAAGCTCACATTGTGAATCTCAAATACTGAGAATTTGAAGGAAAAAGGATTCAGGCTTATGGAAGAGAAGACGCATAGACTGGACATGGGACTATCTATTTGGCAACACTTGCAGACATTGATTTTAGAGTGTTATTATAGTGTTGGCAATGCAGTGAAATTCTGCAATACAGAATTTGTCTATGGACCTCGCAGAGGTGCTTAATCTATCGACTGTTGCTCTCAAGCTGGCACTATCACAGTCTGGGGACTGCTTCTGCCACCAGAAACTTATCAAGGGCAGCCAATAATAAAAGCAGAGCAGAGAGATGCATTAAGGAAATGTCAGCATCTCAGTAAAATACAGCTCCTCTTTATCTGCCCTCAGGAGTCATATGTGACAGCACTGTCTCCTCTTTCTCCCTCATCACATCAACAGGGATCATTTAAGCAAAAGAGCAAAATACAGAAGACTAATTCCGCTTCTTTCAAGCCATTTTGAAACATGAATGTTTCCTGAAAATGTTTTATTACTATGATTAATGTACTGTGTATGTGCAATACTAAAAGGTTTTTTCTTAATGATTTCAGGGTTTAAAGGGCATACAGTATATGTGTACTGTAGGTTTTGCTGGATTAACCATTACCAAAAAAGCCTTTGATGTGGAACTCTTTTCCTTAGTCCTTAGTAACCAACCCCTGACTCATAAGCCTTGTTTGACTCTTTAATGTCAGAGTTGTAGTCAAATTCTCACTCATTAAGAATGTGTGTTTGAGAGCTTCACCCTTAAAAGGTCCTCTACTCCAAGTCTACATGTCCAGCATTTGGCTGTCAATAATATCTGACACTGTAATTAGTTAAATTGTTGACTGAGGAGATGGGCTCAGACATAACAATTAACAATGGCTGAGTGATAAGCAGGACTATTGAATGAGGACTGCAGACTTCTTTAAGCATTGAGAACATTGGCTAGGTACACACTGCTGTGAAATACAAATTCTCACACCTCTTGAGAGATTAAACACCTTCTGTACATAGTATACATTTCGGTTTTTAACAGGACTGACAACCACAGAGTATGCTACTTAAAAGCAGTAGTTTAACAAGCATATGGCGCTTTTGTCAATTACTTTTTACCAAAAATTGCCTGACATATGCTAATGTTACCTTGGTCAAAAATGTATGGCACCAAACAGCTTAAACTGCTGACATTCATGTTTCAAGTTTGCAGCGGTCAGACCAAATCGTTGCTATGGCTATCAATGTCAGTCAGCACAATTTTCCATACACAAAACAATCATTTCCGGGATATGTTCCCACATATAAATGTGGTTGTCACAATTTTGCAGTGTATGTCACAAAATCAGTCAATAGTTTTGTTTAAACTAGTCAGTCTATTCTAAACTAGTCTATTTAATTGCGATTAATCACATATTTATTATATTCTTAGAAAAGAAAACAATATATAACAAAACTGTTTTATTAACATTTTCCAAACAAAGCATTGCAGAGTATAAAGATAGAAATGTACTAAAATAGCAACAGTTCAAGTAGCATTAAACATTTCCAAAAGTCTAAGTGGGAGGTTAACTATTTTTAATGTCTAGCCCCCGTAGTTTGCATTTTTATTACAATGGCGTTAAATCTCTTAAATCCTAATTGTTCACAATATTAATAGTCACTATCCACTTTTATACAGCAATTGTGAAGCCGCATTTACATGATTTAATGCTTTTAACTCCACATGAAAAGAGCAGAGAACTTCTTGTTCTGTTTTAACACTGGAACTGTCCACATAATGATATTTCTGGAATGTGATGCCGGGAAATGCTGATGCTTCACTCCAGTGAGTTGTGCGAATGTGGCTTATTACTAGTCTCATCTGGGTTGTTTTGTACAAAAAATTATGGTTAAGATATCCTTTCTCCATCACTTGATCAGCGACACTGAATTGCTGTTATGTGAGTTTGTATATCAGTATAATTACCCCGGACACAGCGCAAAGGTTCCGCCCTATTCCAACCAGTGCTTTGCCCTCATACAGAGCTGAAAAAATATATAAAAAAATAAGCTGAAAAAAATATATAAAAAATAATTGAATGTGAAAATCTCAATTAAGAAAAATATATTTCTACAGCTCTAGTTCAAACATTGAAACATCCTTAAATATAATACCCATGACGTTTAGTGAGATTTGTTTAAAACTAGAAATAATTTTTTTTATAAGTAAATTTAGCTTGTTTTAAAGATGTTTAGATACTGTATATTTACTCGAAAACAAGATTTTTTTTTTGCAGTGTTTATTACAACTATTGTATGAGGGTCTCAATACTTTTGTGTACTCTCTAATTTGCGAACACTCAAAAATCTCTCTCCAAAATGTATAGTGCAAGAGACATTTGATCAAACTACAGATCAAATTAAACAGAACAAAAAACATGGATTTAGTTAGGTGAAGAGCTGAATTAATGTAGAAGAGAGATAAGTATCACTACCCCATGTTTGGTTACTATGTGTGTCAGATTTCTTTCAGGTGAAAGCTTGAGGAGGGAATGGCAGGGGAAAGGAAGGGCAGCAGCTAATTATAATGCCCGGCATGACAGCCACTGTGAGGTGTCGGCTCGGTGCGGGTCAGAGACAATACATTGCAAAGCCCTTACAGAGAGATGGGAAACCCCAAGCATGCATCACACTCGTTTGTGTAAGAGACTCATATCGGACGACAGCAGCTATTCAGAAAGTGACTGGAGAGTTCAACCTCTGAGCCCATGGTCATCAGTCTAGGGCTGCCGAGATTTACTCCAGAATAGAAGGTTGTTAGGGACAGGGCACTAGCAAAAACAGCTACTACACCAATGAGCCTCAACATTAAAACCACCTGCCTAATATTGTGTAGGTCCCTGTCGTGCCACCACAACATTGCCAACCCTCATCTCAGAATAGAATTCTGAGATGCTATTCTTGTCACCACAATTGTACAGAGCGGTTATCTGAGTTACCATAGACGTTGTCAGTTCGAACTAGTCTGGCCATTCTCTGTTGACCTCTCTTATTAACAAGGCAAGATGTTTTTTGTTTTTGGTACCATTCGGAGTAAATTCTAGAAACTGTTGTGCGTGAAAATACCAGGTGATCAGCAGTTACAGAAATACAGAACTGACAAAGTCTATGGTAACTCAGATAACCGCTCTGTACAATTGTGGTGAGAATGCTATTCTGAGATGCGGGTTGGTGCTGTTTTGGTGGCACGATGGGGACCTAAATAATATTAAGCAGGTGGTTTTAATAATATACACTCACTGAACAGTTTATTAGGAACACTATGGACCTAATAATGTGCCCAGCATGGTCTTCTGCTATTGTAGCCCCTCTGCTGTTGACCTCTCTTATCAACAGGGTGTTTCCATCTGCAGAACTGCCACTAACTGTTGATTAGATAATCGCATGAATTAGTAGGTGTACAGGTGTTCCCAATAAAGTTCTCAGTGAGTGTATATCATATTTAGTCATATTCATTATACAGTGTCCATAATAGCTAGCCAGTGCAGATTACAACCAATGGGAGACAGGGGTAATGTTCAGGAAACTGGTTTGAAAAAAGTCATTAATCTTGTGATTCCTTTTGGAGACATTAGTGGCACAGAATTTGACCACTTTATATTTAAAGCTTATAAAAATATTGGTCAGGTACAGACCATTGAAAGGTGTGATTTAAACAAGGGCAGTACACTGAAAAAAAATGTTAACTCCTAAAAAAAGGACTTCATGTGGTAACATCTAAATCAACTGGTTTTATTCAATCACAATTCTCTTATGGTATGTGTATATTTTGCAATTGTAGACAGCATTGTTGATTGTAATGAGAGCTTTGTGTGTAGTTTTGTCACTGTAGACAGTGTGTACTGTAAGTGCAGAGGGTGTGAAGCATTAATGTGAAAAAGGGGCAAGCAGTCTTTTATTGCCCACAGCTCTCTGTTAAAAAAACTTTAGACGTGTGAAAAGTTTGCAGTGAAAGCACTTGAGATATGGTTTTATAAAGAGTAATTGCAATCTGTGTCTTGTGAGAAAATGTGCCGTAAACAATGCAATTCATTATGTAGAGTATTAAGTAAACATCAACACCTTTTGGTCATTGGCCATGCATCAATACTACTATTGCTCACACTTGGGGTAAGGGATTTGTTCTAAACCTCTAAACCTAATTATTAAATGTATAAAAATTTAATGTAACTCATCCAGCACCATTTGTGTATAATACCTTGATAATGCAAATAACACCTCAAGTTGTGTGGCTTAATGAAGAGAGTGTGCTCTTAGATTTCTAGGGGTTCAAACTTAAGCCTAGAAGAAGATAAAACAGGCAAATCCAATAGACTTGCATTGTAGGAGAGACACAGCCATATCTAGGGACCAAAATATCAAAGAGACATGGGGATGTGCCCTTTTGACTTGGGCAAGTAAGTAACTACATAGCAACAACCTGGTAATAACCTAGCACCCAATCAGAACATCTTAGTTCTGACCCAGAACATTCTAGCATTTAGTGGTTCAAATCAAATATAGGCCCGGTCCCAAATAACACACTCCGCCCTTGTGGTCTTCCTCTGAGTGCAGACTTTGGTGATGTAGGCGAGTGCAGAACGAACGAGTGCTAGTCAGCAAGTCCATGAGGGGGCATGAGTGGTTAAAGTGTGCATTTTGGGACAGACTTCATGTCTTCAGTCAGATGACACATTTTTTTAAATAAGGTTTTATATATACATGCAGTTTTACATATTATTTTTGGAAAAATTCACGGCATTGATAGATAGGGTAATTGTACACACTTTAAACTCACTATTTAATATTGTTTTTTATTAAATAATTTCAAGCAAAACACTGACAATAAGCATTAGATATTTTAATCAAGAGCACATACAACTACAGCAACAATATCCCATCGTTTTAAATATTTAGCGGACAAATAAACATGATTCACACACATGGATGGTTACAGACAGGTGCTTAGAACACAGTAAAATGTATAGAAAGAACATATTTGAAAAATAGTAATAAAATCCACACAGCCACACTTCTGCATGTATAAATATCACTGTTGCTATATCAATATATAAATATAATCAATCTTACAAGCTGGAGCCATGAGCATTAAATTATTCTCTCTGTCTTGATATCTGTCAAATGGAACACCTTACGGTCTCGTGGAATTAGCAGAAATGTTAAGTGTGCCATTTGGGACAGGGACAAAGACATTAAAGGCAAATTCCAAATGGCATTTTTGCGCCCATGAAGGGCACTGCGGGAAGGGACACCACAAGAAGCAGTGTTCCAAACTAAAGTGACAACTCAAGCCCTCTACAAAGGGCCCTTCCACAAGGTCGTTAGCGAAGGGTACATGCGATAGTCAACGAAGGGCACATTTTATTGTTTATGATCACGTGACCCTGGGTGGCGTGTCCTCTGGATATATTTTAAAGCAAGGTTGGCGTTCAGAACATACTATATGTTCCAGTGCTATAGCTCTTATAACAGATACTTCTCCTCCTCCGCAGTTTACATTCGTCCTCACACATAAGATAGTAGACAGCCATAAGTAGAGAGATACTCAAAAAACAGGACTAATTTTTTTCCTGTAGGCTAGTCTAAACCCTGTGGTTTATTACTGTTTACATAAAGACCTCTCATGCACCAAATAACTTTCATCAGGAAATGTTAATTCATGTATTTTATATACATTTATGTAAAGATATATTATAATAATAATAATAATAATTATTATTATTATTAAAACAGCAACAGTAAGCAATTCTAAATAATACACAAAAGGCAATGTTTTAAAAAACGACCAGAAATTAACAACAATAAATAAGAGATTCCTGTTGTTAGAACAGCTGTGATGTGTCATCATGGTAACATTTCAGGGGAAGATAAAGTAGGAGTGACACATGTCTTTCATTACTCCCTTCATCAAGGGTGTTCCAAATGGCCATACATGAGATGCGAGTGCCCTGGTAGGGAGTAGGGCATAGGGATGCTCACATTCGTTTGGAATTTGCCCTAAAGGTGCTGTAAGCAATTTTAGCAGCTCTAGAATTTTCACAAGTTGGATTAGCTACGCCCCCTTTTTCCTAAACCTAGCACTCCAAAGTAGTTAATTTCGTCAGACGAAACGAGACTAAATATGTTCGTCAACGACCTTTTTTTCCACGACTAAGACGAGACGATAACGAGACTGCACCAATGTCCAAAAACGCTGACTAAGACTAAATTAACATGCATTATTGTTGACGAAAAAAGACGAGACTAAAATGTTTTGCATAAAATAAAAACTAAGATAAAATCTCTCTTCATTTTCGTATACAATCGTCTCTACTTTTTCACCATGAGATAGAATATTCAGCTGTTACGCCTTCAAATATTCCGAATGAGTTCGCGCTGTTGCTCAAGTAACGGTTACAACAGGTCTCATACTCCTGTGGCTGCAACAGATGAAACTACATGGAGCAAGAACACAACAATCATAGACAGTGGCGAACACGCGATGAGCGCCGACGACATGCTAGGTAGAAGGAAGAGGCTCGATATTTGGTCGCATTTTAGGTACAATGATATTGACAAAAAGTCAGAATGTGTCATTATAACTGACGGGAAGCACTGCGGATAAACAATACCGGGAAAAACACCACCAACCTTAAGCGACATCTAAAGGCTAACCACCCACACATTCAGGGAAGTTAACTTAAATATACGTCTCATAAGCTAATGCTGATTTTAGGCATCTACGCTGTAAATTAACCAGTTAGCTATGGTGTTGTGGCACATACATTATGCAGGTTATATATATTTTATGTAACTTATTTGCTTAATAAAATACTCTTCAGAACAAGTTCATCATTTGTGAATGTGTCTCTTAAATCAGAAAACCAGACACGTTTAACAAAGTGAATTCAACAAATCATTCAACAAGTGTATTTTGTCAGGTAATTATGACATTTAACCAATATTTGAGATGTGTGAAACATTATTTGACTGAAATGGTTATCTCAGAATTAATCTCAGAAATAATTTATTTAAAAAAAGACTCAAATGTTTTGAAACTTGACTAAGATATATTGAGTTTTCTTTTGACTAAAACTAGACTAAAATGACGAGACTTTTAGTTGACTAAAACTTGACTAAGATACCTTAAATTCTCTTTTGACTAAAACTAGACTAAAATGACGAAACTTTTAGTCGATTAAAACTTGACTAACAAAAAAAGATATGTGAATGACTAAATATGACTAAAACTAACAAGGACATTTGGCATAAGACTAAGACTAAGACTAAATTAAAAATAGGTGACAAAATTAACACTACTCCAAAGATACCAAATTAGCTTTATTGAGGCCGACACCGAGCAGATTTGGTTGTCAAAAACAACAGAAGCACAGTAGCTCCCTCAACTGACAATTGGAATTAACACAATGTCATAAAAATGTCATTACACCTCAATAATTAACTAAAACTACAATACTATGAGAATTATTAAGAGCCTAAATACGAGGTCCACCACCGTGACCGCAATTGGATTTTTGAAACTGAAATAATGAATGGATTATACATGCTCTTTCAATCAGCAAGTGATGAACTACATGGATGGTATTATGCCATCTTTCTTAGCAAGAAGGATGGATTGTCTGCGTCAGGGTCAGGTACAGGAGAGAAGGCTACTAACATTACATTAGGAAAGACACAAAGGCTTATTTTCACAATTTGTTAAAAACTTGTTAATAGCAATTAGCTGTGGGATCTGTGCCGATCGGGTTCAATCGTGTCTGTGTGTCCCGGCCGGGTCTGGATTAACAGATTTCAAATAATAGACTTGTCCGAGTTGGTTCCGGGTAGTACATTTATGGCATTTCTCGGTTCTGCACGGGTCCGGGTCCAAACTTTCAAATAATAGACGACTCTGGGTCAGTTCTGGATAGCACATTTCTGGGTCTCTTTGGGTTATAAATTAATAAAAGTGGGTTATAAATTAATAAAATATTAATTTAATGTTTACCTTTTATTTAAAAATTTTTTAATTATTAAATACAAGTTTACTATAAAAGTATTCAGTAATTCCCAGCCCTAGTATTTTCCTTAAACAAAGCTATCCTATGGTTTCAGAAGACTTGGAACACAGCCTATTTTGGACAACTTTTATGATACTTTTATGGTGCTACAATGTACTTTTTTGGAGCTTGAAAATCACTGGGCACTGTCTCGCATTCATAGAAAATATTAGCTTGGAATTTCTGCAAAATATCTCTGGTTGTGTTGATGATGATGATTCTGAGACGGCTGAGGAAGTTTGGAATGAACCAACACATCCTCACACGGTTCTACACTAGTACTGTAGAGAGCATCCTGACTGGCTCCATCACCGCCTGGTACGGCAATAGCACCGCCCACAACCGCAAAGACCTGCAAAGGGTGGTGCGAACTGCCAGAAACATCATCGGAGGTGAGCTTCCCTCCCTCCAGGATATATATAACAGATGGTGTGTGAATAAAGCTCGGAGGATTATCAAAGACTCCAGCCACCCGAGTCATGGGCTGCTCTCACTGCTTCCATCAGGCAGGCGGTATCGCAGCATCAGGACCCGCACCACCCGACTACATGACAGCTTCTTCCCACAAGCAATAAGACTTTTGAACACATATATATTCTGTCAATATATTCTCGCTCCCAATTCAGTTAGTGTATATATATACACTCACCTAAAGGATTATTTGGAACACCTGTTCAATTTCTCATTAATGCAATTATCTAATCAACCAATCACATGGCAGTTGCTTCAATGCATTTAGGGGTCTGGTCCTGGTCAAGACAATCTCCTGAACTCCAAACTGAATGTCAGAATGGGAAAGAAAGGTGATTTAAGCAATTTTGAGCGTGGCATGGTTGTTGGTGCCAGACGGGCCGGTCTGAGTATTTCACAATCTGCTCAGTTACTGGGATTTTCACGCACAACCATTTCTAGGGTTTACAAAGAATGGTGTGAAAAGGGAAAAACATCCAGTATGCGGCAGTCCTGTGGGCGAAAATGCCTTGTTGATGCTAGAGGTCAGAGGAGAATGGGCCGACTGATTCAAGCTGATAGAAGAGCAACTTTGACTGAAATAACCACTCGTTACAACCGAGGTATGCAGCAAAGCATTTGTGAAGCCACAACACGCACAACCTTGAGGCGGATGGGCTACAACAGCAGAAGACCCCACTGGGTACCACTCATCTCCACTACAAATAGGAAAAAGAGGCTACAATTTGCAAGAGCTCACCAAAATTGGACAGTTGAAGACTGAAAAAATGTTGCCTGGTCTGATGAGTCTCGATTTCTGTTGAGACATTCAGATGGTAGAGTCAGAATTTGGCGTAAACAGAATGAGAACATGGATCCATCATGCCTTGTTACCACTGTGCAGGCTGGTGGTGGTGGTGTTTTCTTGGCACACTTTAGGCCCCTTAGTGCCAATTGGGCATCGTTTAAATGCCACGGCCTACCTGAGCATTGTTTCTGACCATGTCCATCCCTTTATGCCCACCATGTACCCATCCTCTGATGGCTACTTCCAGCAGGATAATGCACCATGTCACAAAGCTTGAATCATTTCAAATTGGTTTCTTGAACATGACAATGAGTTCACTGTACTAAAATGGCCCCCACAGTCACCAGATCTCAACCCAATAGAGCATCTTTGGGATGTGGTGGAACGGGAGCTTCGTGCCCTGGATGTGCATCCCACAAATCTCCATCAACTGCAAGATGCTATCCTATCAATATGGGCCAACATTTCTAAAGAATGCTTTCAGCACCTTGTTGAATCAATGCCACGTAGAATTAAGGCAGTTCTGAAGGCGAAAGGGGGTCAAACACAGTATTAGTATGGTGTTCCTAATAATCCTTTAGGTGAGTGTATTTATACCCTTATCTAGTGTATGTGTATTCTACATTGTGTGTATTGTGTACATTTGATATGTAAATTGTTGTGTAGGTATGTGTACATTTGTTATGTAAATTGTGTTGTGTAAATATGTTGTTATTGTAAAGTGGTTTATGTCTCGTCACTGTCATTACTGCAATGTTGCTCGGAACTGCACACAAGAATTTCACCTGCTGTTGCACTCGTGTACACAGTAGTGTGACAATAAAGTGATTTGATTTGATTTGATTTGATTTGATTTGATTGATGAGTAAATGATGACAGAATTTTAATTAAAGGCTGATCTATCCCTTTTAATAGGGAAGAAATTAACCAATAATAGAACAGCTATTATTAGTTGGCCACAATCAAATGTGTCATGGCTGGAATTTTAACCTGGACACCAAGTCGAAAATCACAAAACCGCTCAAAGTATATTTAATGCAAACAGATAGTCATGCCTCAGTGTTACGTCTCACCCCTATGACACCACTTTTCCCGAGTGCAATGACACTACCAGTGACACAGGGCATAGCAACCTACACATGTCACTTGATGAACTTCCTTTGCTTGCTTTCGAACAACCACCCTCCACAGAACCTTGACATTCTCACAAAGTTGCCCCTTTAAAGTCTTAGACAATACAAATACCAGCAGAGAATCAAAAGTCTACTAATGTTAACTCGCAGTGTGCAATGACTACAGGCAATATTAAAAAATCTGCCTCTACTACAAAAAAGCAGACATATCGAAGAATTTCAGCCAGGTACTGCAGCAGAAAGCAATCAAGCAGACACAATAGAACCATTCACATGTTGATCATGGTGTTAAGAAGGGTGTGACTCACTGGTCTACAGTTTAAACTTAAATCCATGTTCAGTATTTTCCAAAACATGGGTGAAGTCATTAGAGAATGGAGCACTAGTCTCAATATGGCACAATAATAGCAATCACCTATGGGGGGAGGTGGGGTGGTGATTTGTTGTCTCAGCTCTTGTTTATTGTGAAGAGCTTATACAGGACTAAAAGGTCTTTGTCATTTAACCACTATTATTGAGATAAAGTCCAGATCTAAACTACAGATAACACCAGCATGCTGAACGCTGCTCTTTGGATTTCTCCCTCTCTCTCTCTCTCTCTCTCGCTCTCTCTCTCATACACATACATTCGCACACTCAGATACACACAAACTAGGCCGTCACTAAAAACTCATTATCAGCCCACTGACAATGATGACGCTTAAGATACATGACAAGGGTAACACAAGGCAAGCAAATATACAACATATGTCCAGAGAACACTCTTTGCTGCACTTGAATCTAAATTCTTATCAATCAATGTCCTCTAATTTAAGAGGTAGATTTAATGTTTGTTTTTGGAGTAGAATTAAAGGGATAGTTAACCCTAAAATTACATAATTTTCTCCAAATCCACATTACTTTTTTTCTTCCATGGAACACAAATGGAGATGTTTGGCCGAATGTTAGCCTCAGTCAACATTCACTTTCATTATATGGAGAAAAAAAATGTGAAGAAAGTGTATGGTGGCTGAGGCTAACATTCTACAAAATTTTACATTTGGAGAACTATACCTTTAAGGTGATGAGTGGATAATAATAATGTTGTTCAAGGACCAATAAAGGATGTTGATCCAGGAATATATCCAAGCCATATAGTCCTCCAGGAATCAAAAGACTGTGATTGTGAGCTCTGTGCTGATTACTAATCAAGAAATTATGAGGGGGGTAAATATTACTTGGACAACAGTCAGAGGAAAATGCAACCAAAACAATTTGGAGTCTGGATATCAATCAGTGATAAGAATGTAGATGGAGCATTCCGCAAAAGCAAGTGTTTCTTGATAACAAAGTCATTGAACAGTACAAATACTCTATTCCGAACTGTATTTGTCACACATTATTCAATCTTTCTTAAACCAAAAGTGTCCAATAAAAGGGGGTATGTAGCAGCCAATAATGTAATAACTACCGTTAATGTAACAACTTCCAATAATGTAATACATGTTTTATTCTTTTTTATGAACCCAGCCAATAATGTAATAGCCAGCCAATAATTTAAGAACTTATTACATTATGGGCGAAAAGTTATTATGATATTGGTTCAGAAATTGTATTACATTATCGGTAAGTTATTACATTATTGACTTTTATTACATTAAGAATGGAAAATGTATTACGTTATTGGCAGTTATTACATTATTGGCTGCTACAGGGTGTCACAGAACAGTATTTGGCTAATCATGTCTTTAAATATGGCGGCCACCATTTCTCATTGTGGGTTCAAAATACTGTAAAAAATTCTAGATAACCTTTTAACCAAACTGTTTTGATATTTCTGATCTGACAGTATTTTTTTCTCATTAACAAATCAAGATTCACAACACTGAATGTGTGCAGCATAAATTATACAAGTGCACTCTGATGTAAACAAAACCAGCATGGAAGAGAAGAATGACTGAAGGAGGAATGCAGCTGATACTTTATTACCTTTTAAAACAATTTGGAAGAAAGTCGGAAGAGTGGAAGTATTTTGGGTTCCAGTGCTAAGTGGCAACAAAGACGACAAAGAAAGTAAACTGCCATTTTGTGATAATGTGTCCCTTGCTTTCAAGTGTCCGAAGAGTAGTTCGCTAAAACTCCACTAGCTACATTACACAGTAAAGTCTTGTAGTAACTAAAATACAGTTGTAACTAGCTAATATTAAATCCTGTAATTAATAATGGGAATGTGGCACAATGATGATTTCAATATTAAGTTCAATTTGGAAAGCAATGCAATTGTACATTGCCATATAGTGTGATTAAACTTGCGTTAATGACATTTTTTACAAGAGCCTAAGCAACTGGCAAGCTACCCAGAAAAAAATAGTCTAGCCTCACTTCAACATTAGCCTCAGCAAAACAAGTTGTAGGTCTGTACTGACCTTTAATGATCAGTGGCCCATGGCATAGTGACCATTTAAATATTAAGACATCATCTTACATATCTAAGGTGTTTATGATAGCTTATGATAGCTTATGATAATTCTTTTCAAAGTTCTTTGTTCCCCTTCTGTCACTCACTCGACATTGTGGCGATGTAGTGATACTTGGGGTTGCTCTTGAGAGTGGCTAGATGATTAGTTCCTGGGTTTGGGGCACCGCTCATGGCCATGCCCCCCCCACCCCGGTCCCTTTTTCTCAGAAGTGCACAACAGACTGACAAGGTCGTGGCGGGCACCTTTTGCAGCCCAGGTTCTTCCAGTTCATCCACTCTCACTACCCTCGAGTACCCTCGGCCCACGGGTACACGGAGGTCCCTCAGGTAGATAAGGCAGTTGTAGTGCACCTATGCAAAACTCCGCCACCTGGCGGGCTCGTCCGGCACTTTCCTCCAGGGCCTGTAGGACTAAGTCATCTCTGGCGACCAAAGCCTACAGTGCTGCTGGACAGGCTGCCTTTGCCCTGCATGCCATGGCCCTCCTGCAAGTACACCAGGCCAAGGCACTGAAAGAGCTGCAAGTGGGTAGTCCTGATCCCGATGTGCTGCAGGAGCTGCGCTCGGTGACAGACCTCACCGCCATGGCCTGAGCCCAGTTCTCAGCCCCAGCGTTGAGCCCCCCGCAGGAAGCTTACACCCCCCCCTCATGGCCTGGCATGAGGACACGGAAGGCCCCTAAGCTCCCAAGAGGCCCTCCTCATCAGTTGCTAACCTGCCCTCTGCCGGGAACGTGGAGCAAGTTAAGTGCTTTGAGGTTCCCCTCAGCGCAGCCACCTCGGGTCGAAGCAACGCTCCTCGACCCAGCGTTGCCTGCTCCCCCTCGCCATAAGATCCCACCCCCAGGTACGTCAGATGCGATTGTCCCCTAAGTGCCCCTCACCCAGAGCTTGGACGCGTGGCTAGCACTTTTCAACCCTGTCACGGTGGCTGGTCAGGACCATCCGACTCGGCTATGCGATTCAATTCACCAGGCACCTGCCCTGGTTCAGTGGCATCTGCTTAACCTCGGTGCAGGGTGAGAATGCCGCCACCCTGCAAGCGGAGATTGCAACCCTTATTAAACCCTATAGAGCCTGTCCCTCCAGCCGAGATGAGGAAAGGGTTCTACAGTCCTAGAAAGAAAGAAAGGCGGTGGACTGCGTCCAATCTTGGACCTGAGAGTTCTGACCCGGACTTCAGACCTTACACAGACTCCTGTTCAAGATGCTGACACAGAAACACATTTTGGCGTGCATCCGACATCATAATTGGTTCACGTCTTGGTTTAACCTTGACACAGACCCTTTCTAAGGTTTGCTTTCGATGGCCAGGCATACAAGGTCCTCCCCTTCAGCCTCACGTCTTCATGAAGGTCGCAGAGGCAACTTAAGGGAAGATCTTGGCTGATCCTAGCACACTCTCGAGAGTTGTTGTGTGCACACTGGGACCTGGTGCTCATGCAACTCAGCTGTCTAGGCCTTCGGGTCAACTGGGAAAAGCGCAAGCTATCCCCAGTTCAGAACATCTCTTTTCTCTGCATGAAGTTAGACTCAGTCTCAATGATAGCACGACTCACAAGCAAGAGCGTGCAGTCTGTGCTGAACTGTCTGAAATCATTCAGGTGCAGGACAGCGGTTCCACTGAAACATTTTCAGAGGCTCCTGGGGCATATGGCATTCTTGGCGGTGGTGACACCACCCGGGTTGATGCATATGAGACCGCTTCAGCCTCTTCCATGTGTGGCTGGTGAGTCCATGTGTCGTATTGCCACATGTTCCTCCCCTTCAGGCAGGATATGGCCTCCACAGGGTCTTTTCCCCCTGAAAGAATAGGAAAGGAAAAGAACACCTTCCCCAATGCATATAATAGCGTTAGATGGCCCCAGCCGATTCTAATACTCTGTGGAGAGAAAACATAGAGAGAAAAGGCAGTGGCTGCTGCGGCCTGCTCCCATGCTAATTATGTTGCTTCCCTCCCTCAGGGGTGTGAGGAACTACATGATGTCTTGTGAGGCGTTGAGGGAGGGTATATGCAGATTGATGCACCTGCTGTTATGCATGCAGCAGCTTGCTTGCACCTGCATCAGCAGTTCGCGTAACTGTTTAGCTGTTGTGACATTTTTCTATAGGTAACCCTAGTGTCACTACATCGATACAACGTCGTGTGAGTGACAGAAGGGGAACGTCTTGGTTACTGTCATAACTTCTGTTCCCTGATGGAGGGAACAAGATGTTGTTTCCATCTTGCCACAATGTCTGGATCCTTGTCTCGGCTCCTCAGCATAAAACCTGAAGGATAATGGGCATTCAAGTCAAGTCTAGTCAGTTTTATTTGTATAGTGCCTTTCACAACACACATCGTTTCAAAGCAGATTTACAGAAGATCAGGCATTAACAGACTATAAAACTATAATTCTATAAAGTCGATGAATCATCATTGTGTAATTACTACCTGTAAGATTAATGACCAATGTCTTTGAAGTCCATCCTGGATTAACTGCAGAAGTTCACATAGATGCAATTGTCCTTGTTATTTGGCCGATGAAGGCTTTTGTTGGCAATTGTTAGTCTATGCATTCCATTTCAAGATCGTAGTCCATCAATAGACTGAATTGATACAGGCAGAGATCAGGGATGTGAAACGCATGTTCAACCTGGCCGGTAATTTCGGTGAGGTTTGGTGTGGTCCATCCTAAATCCAAGGTTCAGACAATGGCATATGATGTATCCCATGTCTTATGGTTGGAGTTGGCATCAGTTCATCCTCTGAAGTCCATCATAATACACTGAAGTGATGTTTGGCTGGCACCGGCTGCATTTAGTCATCATCATTCAGCGACACGTAGCAGTGGAGTCCAACACAAATCAGGAATGGTGCTGATCCAGCCAGTTCTGGTGACCTCAGGATAGGATTCCCGAGGTTGAGACATGGAAATTGAAGTTTATTTACCGATCTTGCTGGACATCCTCCCAGTAATGCATTACAATAATCTAGTCTTGAGGTCATGAACACATTAATTAGTTTTTTGGCATCAGCAACAGAGAGCATGTGCCTTAATTTAGCAAACTTCTTAGGTGGAATTATGCAGGTCTACAAACATTGGTAATTCGATTTTCAAAGGACAGATTGGTATCAAATATAACACCTAAGTTCTTCGCTCTTGAAGATGATGTAACAGTACATCCATCGAGAGTCAAATTATGTTGTAGTGGCTTATTTTTAGAGTTTGGTACAATAATTAGTACCTCTGTTTTGTCAGAATTGAGTAGAAGGAAATTTCTGGCCATCCAGTCTTTTATTTCATTTATACACTGCTAATTTCGAGAATTGTGAAATCTCATCAGGTTTTGAAGACATATAAAGTTGTGTATCGTCGGCATAGAAGTGGAAACTTATTCCATGATTCCTGATAATCTCTCCCAGGGGAAGCATATACATGGAGAAAAGCAGAGGCCCTAAATGTGGCACTACATATTTTACTTTTGTAAATTTTACTGTGGTGGCGGTCTGCTAAATATGACCTAAACCATTGTAACTCTGATTAGTGCAGTTTCTATACTGTGATGAGACCTATATCCTGCCTGAAATTCTTCGTATATACTATTTCTCTGTAGAAATGAACATATTTGGGAGGATACCTCCTTTTCTAGTATTTTTGACATAAACGGGAGATTTGAAATCAGCAAAGAGAGCAAAGAGAGGAGTTAATAATATTAAGAAGGGGTTCTAAAATTACAGGAGATACATCTTTTAAGAGCTTAGTTGGTATAGGATCTAACAAACATGTTGTGAATTTTGATGTTTCAATATTTTATTAGCTCTTCATGACCTATGACAGAGAAGGATTGAAGTTGCACGTGAGGAGAATTATTAGACACTGTTTTCTGAGGTGCTTTGACCGATGATTGCATAATTACAATTTTATTTCTGAGTATTTAAATTTTATCTGTAAAGAAATTCATGAAGTCATTACTCTTGTGCTGCTACGTAATATCTGGTTCTATTAAGCTTTATTCCTAACCAATTTAGCCACAGTACTGAATAAACATCTAGTATTGTTGTGGTTATTTTCTATGAGTTTACTGAAATATGCTGACCTGGCAGCTTTTAGTGCCTGTCTGTATCTACAGACATTATCCTTTCATGCACCACGAAATACTTATAATTTTGTATTTTTCCACATGCGCTCTATTTTCCGAGCTGCTCTCTTGAGAGCATGAGTGTGATCATTGTACCATGGTGCAGGGCTCATTTCTTTAATTTTCTTTAATCGAAGTGGGGTGACAATATCAACATTCTCGCTCCTTTAATACCCATATGTCCGGGGAAATGGCATGCAAATTCCGCATCCAAATTCTCATTGGCCTTTTCATGAAGATTGAGGTGTCTTGGAAGTGCGTAGAGGATGTTGTTCCAACCAAAACAATACGGATCTACCCCAACCAGAAACCCTGGGTTAACGGCGATGTTCGCGCGGCACTTACTGCGCGGACCACCGCTTTTAATTCCGGGAACGCGGAGGAGCGTAAACAAGCCAGTTATGCCCTCCGTAACTCCATCAGTGCAGCCAAACGCCAGTACAGGCACAAAATTGAAGAACAGTTCAACACCACTGACTCTAGAAGTATGTGGAAGGGAATTAACATCATCACGGACTATAAACAGAATAAGAACTCCACCATGAACACCGCTGCCTCTCTCCCGGACGAGCTTAATACATTTTATGCTCGTTTCGAGAACAACAACAACACCGCCCTCGCGGAGAGAGCACTCGCGGCCGATAGTACAGAGGTTGGTTCACTCTCCGTCTCTGTCGCGGATGTAACCCGATCCTTCCGACGGGTGAACATCCGTAAAGCCGCGGGTCCAGACTGCATTCCGGGCCGCGTCATCAGAACATGCGCGAACCAACTGGCTGGTGTTTTTACGGACATTTTCAACCTGTCCCTCTCCCTGTCTGTAGTCCCCACATGCTTCAAAACATCAACTATTGTGCCTGTACCGAAGCAAGCCAAAATCACCTGCTTAAATGACTGGCGTCCTGTTGCCCTCACCCCCATCATCAGCAAATGTTTCGAGAGGTTGATCAGAGATCACATCTCCTCTGTTCTGCCCACCTCTCTGGACCCATTACAGTTTGCCTACCGCAACAACCGCTCCACTGATGATGCCATTGCATCTACAATACACACTGCTCTTTCCCACCTGGAAAAAAGGAACACATATGTGAGAATGCTGTTTGTAGACTACAGCTCAGCATTCAACACCATAGTGCCCTCCAAGCTTGATGAGAAACTCCGGGCTCTGGGCTTAAACAGCTCGCTGTGCAGCTGGATCCTGGATTTCCTGTCAGGCAGACGTCAGGTGGTTAGAATGGGCAGCAACATCTCCTCATCACTGACCCTCAACACTGGAGCCCCGCAGGGCTGTGTTCTCAGCCCACTCCTGTATTCCCTTTACACACATGACTGTGTGGCGACACATAGCTCCAATGCCATCATTAAGTTTGCTGACGATACGACGGTTGTAGGTCTGATCACTGACAATGATGAAACAGCCTACAGAGAGGAGGTGCACACTCTGACACGCTGGTGTCAGGAGCACAACCTCTCCCTCAACGTCAGTAAAACCAAGGAGCTTGTGGTGGACTTCAGGAAGAAAGACAGAGAACACAGCCCCATCACCATTAATGGAGCACCGGTAGAGAGAGTCAGCAGCTTCAAGTTCCTCGGTGTCCACATCACTGAGGAACTCACATGGTCCGTCCACACTGAGGCCGTTGTGAAGAAGGCTCACCAGCGCCTCTTCTTCCTGAGACGGCTGAGGAAGTTTGGAATGAACCACCACATCCTCACACGGTTCTACACCAGCACCGTAGAGAGCATTCTGACTGGCTGCATCACCGCCTGGTACGGCAATAGCACCGCCCACAACCGCAAAGACCTGCAAAGGGTGGTGCGAACGGCCGGAAACATCATCGGAGGTGAGCTTCCCTCCCTCCGGGATATATATAACAGACGGTGTGTGAAGAAAGCTCGGAGGATTATCAAAGACTCCAGCCACCCGAGTCATGGGCTGCTCTCACTGCTTCCATCAGGCAGGCGGTATCGCAGCATCAGGACCCGCACCACCCGACTACATGACAGCTTCTTCCCACAAGCAATAAGACTTTTGAACACATGATCTCTCACGATCATCAATCAGCACTGCACTTTATTAATCATTAATCATCACTCTGTCTATATATTCTCACTCCCATTCAGTTAATGTGTATATATATATATATATATATATATTTATACCATTACATAGTGTATGTGTATTCTACATTGTGTATTGTGTACATTTGATATGTTAATTGTTGTGTAAGTACGTGTACATTTGTTATGTAAATTGTTTTGTGTAAATATGTTGTTATTGTAAAGTGGTTTATGTCTCGTCACTGTCATTACTGCAATGTTGCTCGGAACTGCACACAAGAATTTCACCTGCTGTTGCACTCGTGTACACAGTAGTGTGACAATAAAGTGATTTGATTTGATTTGATTTGATTTGATTTGTCTTGGGGCTCTCAAGAGCAACCTTAATGTCACTACATTGATACAACATCTCGTTCCCTCCATCATGGAATGGAGGTTGCGAAAGTAACAGAGACATTGTCACAATCCCCTGTTGTCTGCCCTGTCATCTCTCCCGGACTTCAATTCCCATAATTCCCTACCCTCATCACTGCCAGCAGCCATTGATTGTTCTCACCTGTGTATCATTATCCTTGTGTATTTAAGCCCTGTTGTTTGTTCATTCGTGGTGAGTTGTTAAATGTAAATGTTATTGTTATGTCTGCCTTTGACCTTGTTCCTGCCTGTGCCCTTCGTGGATGTTTATATTGTGTTTACCTTGGTTTTCCCATCATGGATATTTCTTTTGTTCCTTGTGTTTTTGTTACTCTGTTCACCTTTTGTGTTATTTCAATAAAACCGCACGTAGATCCTCACTCTTCGTCTGCCCAGTCGTAACAGACATTATCTGTTCATACACTGTAAAAAGTACTGTGTGATAACTACTTTAAAAAGTATGGTAAGAATATTAGATATAATATTTTTAAGAACTTTTTAAGGCTTGTTTTTTTTTTCTTATTAAATGAATACGTAATTAAATCATGTAAAGTGACTCAAATTAGTTAGTATATGACACACATGATGAATTTTAACATAATTTGTTTATTCTACTACTAATAAGCAAATTTACTGATTTTGTAAGTCTTAACATTATAAAAGTGCAATTTTTTACCACCTTAAAATGTTTTAAATGATTAATACCTAATAATTTTTTTTTATGCATTCATCAATATTATAAATACTATTCCCACTTAAAGGAATTATGAATTTAGATTTATTTAGACATATCCATAATTTGTACAATAAGCTACCAACAAAATGTGTATATATACATGTATATATCACATGCTAGATCGCTAGCAAAGAAGACCTATTTGCTCAATTACTTCTTTCCTTCTCGTGGCTTGGATTATCTCTATGTGATGGAAACTTGGATTCACGCTGGCGATCTTGCCCCATTTTCTGAACTTCTTCCTCCAAATTTATTTTTTTTAGCTATCCTCGGAATACTGGCAAGGGTGGAGGGCTGGTATCTTTATTCAAATCCAGATTCCACTGTCAGCAGATTCCCTTTGACTCCTATTCCAGTTTTGAATTACAGTTATTGGAGATAAACTTTTCTCCTCCTGTGCTGTGCATGGTGGTGTATCGTCCATCTAAGTTCAACAAGACTTTATACAGATATGATCATCTCTTAATTGTTGGTGAATTTAATATATATGTATGCTGTGAAAGCAGACCATTGGTCTAGGAATTGTTTTATCTTTTTGACTCTTTTAATTTCATCCAGTCGGTGACTGACTCAACTCATTAAAAGGGACTTAGACTGTATCTTGTGCTTTCTTATGGACTATGTGTATATATCAGTGAAATCTGTGACATATGTATTTCGGATCATTTGCCTGTTTTATTTACAGTTACAGTCCCTTGTTCTAGTGTAAAAAGTGTGCTCCTGTGAACTGCCTTCATGTGACTAACCCTTTAACTACAGCAAAGTTTTTTTACTGCTTTTACTATATTTATCAAATCTGTTCTGATTTGAATGTTGAGGAGCTTACCACCCTTTTTGACTCTACCTGTACAAACATTCTGGACTCCGTTGCTCCATTTAGGTCTAAACGCACCAAACCACTATCGAATCCCTGGTTGAATCATTCCAACCATGCTCTAAGATGTGAATGTAGATGAGCTGAGAGAAAGTAGAAGGATAAGCTCCAAGTGTCCTTGGGAATCCTACGGGTCTGCTTATCAAATTACCAGAGAGCCATTAAATCTGTTAAAACAGAGTATAAATCTAACCTTGTTTTCAACTACAGCCATAAGCCTCAAGTTATTTTTAATGTTTTTAACTCTATTATAAATCCCTGTGATACTGCTGCTATTGTTGCTACACTTTCAGTTTGTGATAACTTTCTTAAATTGTTTGTTGACAAGATCGCTGCTCTTAGATCTTTGTCCACTCACTCTGCCCTCCAGTGTGCTCAGCTCTCTTTGATCCTTTATAACAGAGGTTGTTCATCATATGCGGCCTACAAAGTGTCCCTTAGACAGTGTCCCCTCTCGCCTGTTCAAGGAAGTATTTAGTATTTGTGGAGCTGGAAGCCTGCTCATAAACAAAGAGCAGGCTTTTCAGCTTCATAAACAAAGATCAGGCTTTTCGATACAGATGTGGCTTTTCAGCTTCACGCAACTCTCTCCCCCTCACTGCCATTCATAGCATCCTTTTCAAGCCCATCTCCATTGTAAATGTAACGCGAAACAGGTGTTACGCATCATTAATCACCAGGTGATGGCCCTTACCGCTTTCTCTCTCCCCAGTGACAGACACACGAACATGTCCCGATCCACAGTATTATTGGGCCAATTGTTCTTGTATTGATAGATTAATCTCTTACCTCAGGGTGCATTCCAGCTACTTTAAAACATGCTGTGGTGCAGCCTCTTATCAAAAAGAATAATTTAGACCCTTCAGGCCAATTTCTAAGCTACCTTTTCTGAGTAAAGTTTTGGAGAAAGTAGTTCTTACTCAATTGGAAAAAAAATTTAGATAACCATGGCATTTTCATTAAGATTCAGTCTGGTTTTAAATCACATTATAGTACTGAAACAGCTCTCTTAAGAGTCTTCTTTTAACTGTTCTTTTAACTGTTTTCTTCTTTTAACTGTTGATTCAGGGAACTCTGCTATTCTGGTTATCTTAGATTGGACTACTGCGTTTGACACTGTGGATCCTAGGATCCTTATTTCGCATCTTGAACAGTGCATTGAACAGGTATTAAAGGTACTGTTCTAGAGTAGTTTAAATTATATCTGACAGATAGGAGTTTCTTAGATCATTTGGGTGATTATTCTTCGACTACAGCCCTGCTTACTTGTGGGGTTCTCCAAGGCTCCATTTTGTGCCCTGTTCACTTTTCATTGAATATGTTGCCATTGGGGTCTATCTTTAGATGATATAAAATTCCTTTTCATTGTTTTGCTGATTATATACAAGTCAAGTTATCATTGTGTAATTAGATAAAATACGATTGTGAATTGTGTTTAAAAATAAGTAACTAAAAAATTATTTTATTTATAACCACGAGAGTGGCCATCGCCTGCCCGAGTGACCGCACAGTGACCTTCGTTGCCCTGAGGGCGAGGTTGGTTGCTGAGCGCAGTTCCTGCCGCATGTAGGGATCAGGACTACCCAAGTGCAGATCTTTAAGTGCCTTGGCCTGGTGGACTTGCAGGAGGGCCATGGCATGCAGGGCCTGTCCGGTGGCGCTGTAGGCTTTGGAGGTCAGTGAAGACATCATCCTAAAGGCCTTGGAGGGGAGCACAGGGCGACCCCGCCAGGTGGAGGCGTTCTCAGGGCACAGGTGGATCACAACTGTTCTGCTCAGTTCTCCAGGATAAAGTTGTGGCTTCTTAATAAGCGGTTTGATAATTGCCATTTTAAAGTTTCTTGGGACATGTACTAAGGATAGCGAGGAGTTAATAATATTAGAAGAAGTTCTGAAATTACGGGAAATACCTCTTTTAAGAGCTGAGTTGGTATTGGATCTAACAAACATGTTGTTGCTTTTGATGTTTCGATAAGTTTTGTTAGCTCTTCATGACCTATGACAGCGAAGGATTGTAGGTATGTAGTTGTAATTATGAGACACTGTTTTCTGAGATGCTTTGGCAGATGATTGCATAATTCCATAATTCGGATTATTTCAATTTTATCTGTAAAGAAATTCATGAAGTCATTACTCTTGTGCTGCGACGTAATATCTGGTTGAGTAGATGCTTTATTCCTAACCAAATTAGCCACAGTACTGAATAAACACCTAGGATTGTTGTGGTTATTTTCTATGAGTTTACTAAAATATGATGACCTGATAGTTTTTAGTGGCTCTCTATAGCTGCAGACACTATCCTTCCATGCACCACAAAATACTTCTAATTTTGTATTCTTCCACATGCGCTCCATTTTCCGAGCTGCTCTCTTGAGAGGGGGGAGGGGGGCGACACTATCAAGAGTGCTAGAGAATATTATTTGTTATTTCATCAAGTTCTTCTGGGATTTATGGTTTACAGAGTGTGAAATGGATCTGGAAGATTATTAGTTAAGCTATCTTTAGTGGTGAACGAATAGTTCTACCTGAACGATAGTGTGGTGTATATTGAGTAACATTAGCTGATTGCAGCATACAAGAGACGAGGAAATGATCTGAGATGTCATCACTCTGCTGTAGAATTTCAATATTATCAACAGCAACTCCATATTACAGAATTAAATCTAGTGTATGTTTATGGCAATGAGTTATTCCTGTTACATTTTGTCTGACTCCAAGAGAGTTTTGAATATTGATAAATGCTAATCCCAATGTGTCATTTTCATTATCTATGTGAATGTTGAAGTCACCAACAATTAAAGCTCTATCTACAGTAACTACAAGATCTGATAAAAAAAATTGCAAATTCACCAAGGAAATCAGAATAAGGCCCGGGAGATCTATACACTGTAGCAAGGGTAAAAGATGACATTGTTTATTTATTTATATCTGACGGTGTCATATTAAGCATTATTAGTTCAAAAGGCTTAAACTTATATCCTGTCCTCTGAGTAACACAGAAAACTTCACTATAAATTGTAGCAACACCTCCTCCTAGACCCTTCAGATGAGGCTCATGTTTATAACAATAATCTGGGGGAGTAGATTCATTTAAACAAATATATTAATCCGGGTTAAAACAGGATTCGGTCAACAAGAGTGCATTCAAACTATGATCTGTAATAATTTCATTAACAATTAGTGCTTTGGTAGAAAGAGATCTAATGATTTGTAGCCCCATTTTTATATGATGTTTATCTTTATTTTGTTTGTTTTGTTCAAGTTTGACCTTAATCAAATTTTTTCTAAATGATTTATTGAGGATTTTGTTGTTGGTAGTTCGGAGAACAGACAGAGTCTCTATGAGATATCTAGGTGATTCTGTCTCTATTTGTTGTTGTTTATCTGACCTGTGTGACATCTCAAGGCAGCTAGCAGACGTTCGGATTAACTATCTGCTTCCTGACCTGGGTCCCAGTTAGCCAAATACTATCATTATTAAGACTATGAGCAAAATTACTAGAGAGGAGAGTGGCAACTTCCCTGGAGGGATGGAGTCCATCTCCATTTAGCAGGTCAGGTCTACCCAAAAAACTCTTCCAACTGTCTATAAATCCTATTCAATTCTCCAGACACCACTCAGACATCCAGCCATTCAGTGACACTAATCTACTATTAACCTCTAAAATAGATACAAATCTATTTGTCTATAAAAATAAAAAGCATAGAGTCAATGCAACCTTTGCTGGATTGCTTAAACGATATTAAAACCTGGATGGATTTGAACTTTCTGAATCTGAATAAAATGAGTAAGACTGAAATTGTTATTTTTTGACGTCCGGGCCTTTTGGATGATCTGGATGGAACACTTGGCCCTATGGCTTCATATAGTTGATCTGTTGTGAAATATCTTGGAGTAATTTTTGACAGCTGTTTTAAATTAGATTAAACAGATCAGCTCAGTTGTCAAAACTATCTTCTTTCTGTTCAAGACTTTTAGCCAAGGTAAAGGCCTATCTCTTTCCCAAGGACTTTGAAAAGGTTATTCATGCTTTTATTACCTCTCGTTTAGACTACTGCAATTCTTTGTATGTGGGTATAGACCAGTCGTCTCTCCATCATCAGCTGCTGGTACAAAATGCAGCTGCTCATCTTCTAACAGGAACAAAAAAAGTACACATATCACCAGTTCTAGCTTCTCTACACTGGCATCCACTCTGTATTAGGATTGATTTTAAGATTTTTTTGCTTGCTTTTAAGATTTAAATGGCTTGGCACCATCTTATTTAGAATATCTCTTGCACCATCATACCTCGGTTAGAGCACTGAGGTCAAACAACCAGATGCTCTTGGATGTTCCAAGATCCAAGCTCAAAAACAGAGGTGATCAAGCCTTTGCGGTGGCTGCTCCTAATCTATGGAACAGCTTACCTTTCCATATAAGGACTGCTCAGATTATATACACTTTTAAGTCTCTGCTGAAGACCCACCTCTTCACATTGGCATTGAACACACGTAGAGCTTAACATCCTGAGTTCTTACTCTGGGTGTTGTAGCTCTATAGCCCTGTCATAATTGTATTGTTTTCTTTGATTTATTTAGCATTTTTATTGAGTTATGTCTTTTCTAATTGTACAGCACTTTGTGTCAGGTCAGGACACGGACTCAAACTGCAGGCTACAAAAGGATTTATTGACTCTTCAAAGGAACACAGAAACACTGTCAAAAGTCCAGGCTGAAGCTTAAATCAAACTTAAATATAGAGGAACTCCAAGGGTAGCATCCTCAGTTGACAGTCTCAATATCATCAGAACCCCAACGAGGCTGAGAAGGGCTGGTAGCAGGGCTGAAGAGATGCACCACGAATGGAGACCAAGAGAGAGACCAAGGCAGAGAGTAGCAGAACTGCTTGTGAAAACCGGGAGGAGGTAAGGAAAACAAAACTAAAAAATAGAAACAAAATCTGTCAAACAATCAATACGACAAGGTATCACACAAGACAGGGCAACTGGAGCTCTAGCTCACACTTAACTCAAACAACAATCTGGCACAAGACAACACACATGAGGAGATTAAATAGGAGATGGAACGAGCACAGATACAGATCAGGTGAGGTGAGTGAAACAATAACAAGGTAATGAATGGGATAACAAGGGGGGCGGGGTGAAACACTGCAATGACAGTGAGCACATGGTGAACTGTCAAAATGAACCCACATGCTCCAAACAGACACAAACACACCACAGAGACTGAGGAGAGCGGACAGATCAGCCCAGGGACATGACACTTTGGTTCAACTCTTGTTGATTTTTAAGTATTTATTTGATTAAAAAGGGAGCAGCGTACATTACACAAAAACATGTTGGTGTCACACCTGAGACTATTGCTCTAGCGGCAACCAGATGTCGGCAGCCTTATCCATCCCAGAGACACCGTTCACACCCGCTTCAGCCCAAGTGGAAATTTCCACCTTCCGAGTCTCTCACAGCTGTGCTCACGGCCATCTGGAAGAGAATAAGGGTCATACTGTCTTGACTATGGTGACTCTGCCCTCAGAGTCTTCCACGACTCCGCCCTCAGAGTATTCCATGACCAGCGGTTCCGTCTGCTCTCCATAGATAAACCATTTATAATAACTTTTATTAACATTAAAAGACATTATTATATTCTATAAAGCTTAAAAGATTATTAAAACTGCAGCGCTGCCTATTTCCACCATTGAAATCTGCTGCTTGAATATGATCTATATGAAGAATAGATCTACATATATGAATATTGAAAGCATGGTTTCTTTTGGTGTGATATCAGAGTACTTTAATCTATACCATGATAAAAGCTTCAGCAATGATCGTGATATGAAAATTTGATACGTCACATGCCTGCCATAGATATGTAGTCTTCATCTTGTGTGAGTGTACAGTACTGTGCAAAAGTTTTAGGCAGTTGTGAAACATGTTGTATAGTGAGAATATAAAAAAAACAATTCATGCCATGAAGCATTTTTACTTATCAATAAACTTCATTTAAGTGCAGTAAACATAAAAACTACATCGATATTTGGTGTGGCCAACATTTGCCTTTAAAATAGTGCTAATTCTACACTTAAGTATAGTTTTTCTACAATTGCTATTTCCTGACACACCAAAGAAGATGATAAAAAAATAAATTAAGACAAATGGGACACAATAGAGATGATGGCAAGAATAAGACACGCTGAAGCTTACAACAGACTATGCAGTTGTATAGAATGTACAGCTGCGATTGGCAAAGTATTCTGTTAACCATATAAACACCAGCTGAAGTGTATGATCTAGGAAGCTAAGCATCTCTCATCTCTCTGTGAAAGGCCATACAGAATGTCTGAGGCAGTAGTATGTGTCCTCTTACATACTTTGACCCTGTTACTTTTCTCATTTGAATTTCATTCAGTGTCTCTGTACATAACCCATTATTAGTACACAGAGAGGTCACTGAATTGAGATCTTGGAAATTTCTAAAAATGCAATGCTTATATATTCTGGTCTAACTTTCGATTAAGCTCTGATTCAATATGTAGTTTTCTCTGTCATAGGTTCCCCTTCTGTCACTCACTGACGTTGTCGACGATGTAGTGACACTAGGGGTCGCCCTTGGCAGGCTCTGATCTTTGAGAAAAGGCCAATGGGAATTGGCGAGTGAAATTTGCTTGCCACTCCCCCGGACATACAGGTATAAAAGGAGATAGAATGCAACCACTCATTCAGATTTTTCTTTGGAGCCGAGCGGTTGTGTTCAGCGAGCTGAATTACTCTGCCGATACATTCACATCTGTTTCTAGTGAAGCTGTTAGATTTACAGCGCATTACAGCTGTTTCTCCCCCTCTTGCACCAGTGTTGTATAGAGATCGTCCCTGGGTGCTTCAACAGCTAAAAGAGTTATAAGAGTTGTCGATAGCAGCATCGGAGAGCGTGCTCGTACTGTCTGATGAAGCTTGGGGGCATGGCTCATGCTCCCCAACCCGTAGTGGTAGTTGATCAGGACCGTCCCACTTGGCTAATCGATTCCATTCGCCAGGCGCCTGCCCAGGTTCAATGGCGTCTGCTTCATTTTGGTGCCTTGCACGCGGAGACCACGTCCCTTCTATGGAAGGATACGATAGAGCCTGTTCCTCCAGCCGAAATGAAGAAGGGGTCACATCAACTGCCTCGAGTTGTTGGCAGTACTGCTCGCCCTGCGGAGGATTTTGCTGTTGATCCAGGGAAAGCACGTGTTGGCCCTTGGACGGCACACGGAAGACTTAAGTGGCCTACGATCTGCAGTGTTAGACACAGTCACTCAGGCCAGGGCTCCCTAGTCGAGGCACCTGCATGACCTGAAGTGGCGTCTGTTCACTAAGTGGTGTTCTTCAAGACGCAAAGACCCCCAGAGATGCACAGTCGAATCAGTGCTATCCTTTCTGCAGGAGAGGCTTGAGGGGTGGCTGTCCCCCTCAACCTTGAAGGTGTATGTTGCCGTTATATTGGCACATCACGATGCAGTAGAATGTAAGTATTTAGGGAAGCATGACTTGATCGTCAGGTTCCTGAGAGGTGTGAGGAGGTTAAACCCCCCCAGACCGCACCTCGTTCCATCGTGGGACCTCTCTGTGGTCCTTCAGTGCTTACGGGGAGCTCTATTTGAGCTCCTAGAGTCAGCTGAGTTATAGGCGCTCTCCTTGAAGACTGCCCTCCTGATGGCATTCACTATGTGCCCAAGGTTCCCACGACTGTTCAGGTATCAGGTGGTGAACCTGCAAGTGATGCCCCAGGAGGAGGCAGACCCAGCCTTGGTGTTGTTGTGTCCGGTGCGTGCTTTGCTCAACTATTTGATCACAAACAAAGCTTTAGAAGCTCCAAGCAGCTCTTTGTCTGCTTTGGTGGACAGCTGAAAGGATGCACCAAATTTACGGAGAAACTCGCTGCTGACCCAGTTTGTGTGCTAACTAGGCCCTGTACTGGTGTAGGTGCTCCACATGCGATGGTTACCCCATTGGTAACCCCGTGTGTTGTATTTTCTGCAAAGTGGATTCCCCGTTGGTAAATCGCATCTTCCTTGGACAGCGGTCACTCTGTAGATACTTCCCCCTCGGGTAGGATCTACCACAGGACCTCTTCACATGAGATGCTTCTGACAGGGTTCGGTAAAACCATGTGATGTATTTCCACACAAATCACCCCCTCTCTGGGTGGGGTGTGGTCTCCATGGCATCCTCCTCTTTGGAGGGACATCCCTCGACGCAGACCCCCAGCTGAATGATTTTGTTCCTTTTGGGGAAAAAAAGAGAAGAGGCCACAGCTGGGTCAGCCAGTCCTTATTTTTGAACAGTCGATTTGTACCCAAGGTGCAGGGGACCATTTGACACCTACAATAGCATTGGGGGAGGTTACATTATGGCCGGGTGCACTGGCTATGAGGCACACAGAGGTCAGCCCGTCTTGCACCGCCAGTTCACGTAATGTTGAGTGAGTGACAGAAGGGGAATGTCTCGGTTACTGTTGTAACCTCCTAGTGTCACTACATTGACACATTGTCTCGTTCCCTCCATCAGGGAATGGAGGTTACAACAGTAACCGAGACTTTACACATACCTGTAGTTATTTATATCTGCAAAACTATTTGTAGATACTTTAAAAAGTCAGGAACAGAGTATATGATTCTAATGAATTATTATTACAGTTATGTATTCATGCTGTTCACGTTAATATCTTGGCTAGGTCTTATGTACACCTTTTTAGCTAAGCGAGTATCAAGATCTCTCAGATGCCTGTTCTGGTTTTTGCCATTAATGAGATTTGTGTTCTGTATTCTAAGTGTTTGATAAGAATATGCTCTATCTGCCATGAATATAAATGTAACATAGATGCACATGTTTGTGTGAGATACAAAGCTTACGTACAGCTGTGGCCAAAAATATTATCAGTGACATAATTTTGTGTTTCTGCTTCAGTTGTTGTGGTGTTGATTCACATTGTTTCTAGATTATTGTGCAGAGTGTTCAGATACATTTTAAATACTTGCAAAAAGCTTAATTGGCCAAAAAAATAAACTTTATCACAAAAACCCAAATTTCACTGTTGCCCTGGCACAAAATGACCAGCTAACATAATTTCACTAATCATATCAGCAGCACCTGTGAAAGTGTGAATGAGTACTAGTCAGGTGAAATCACTCTATCTGACTGGATTATAAGAGCAGACTGATTGCTATAAAAGGAGGGAAGAAGTGCTTCCAATCATTGTGTTCTTGTTAGCAATGTTTACCTCTAAAGAGAGACATGCAGCCATCATCGCTTTGCATTAAAATGGCCTCACATGCAAGGAAATTGCTGCAAAGAATATTGCACCTGAAAGAACCATTTACCGGATCATCAAGAACTTCAAGGAAAGAGGTTCAACTGCAGTGAAGAAGGCTTCAGGACATCCCAGAGTGTCCAGCAGGTGCCAGGACTGTCTCATCCTGAGGAGATGAGGACAGTTCCTGGTGTCAAGAAGGGAAGCAAAGAAGCCACTTCTCTCCAAGAAAAACATCAAGGACAGACTGAAATTCTGCAGGAAGTACAAGGATTGGACAGCAGAAGGATTGGACACAGACTGGTGCAAAGTTATTTTCTCTGATGAAGCCCCCTTCCAACTGTTTGGGACATCTGGAAAATGTATAATCCGGCCAGGGACATCACTAGGATTGGAAGATAGGGGGGGCTTAGCCCCCAGGGTATTTATAACTTGCGTTTGCTAAATCTTTGCACTCACATCTAGAGCTACACTTATGTGAACAACCAGTCAAGAAACCAAGATGTTAACAAGTAAAATGTAACAGACATATCCTCTTCTTCCATTTCTACTCTGTTAAAGAAAAGTTACTGTAATGTTGCTTTTAGACACAAAGCTGCATGGGGGAATTTACTTAGGCCAGACTTTGCTCCTGATGAGTTATTCTACAAGCAATGACTTAAATGTCTGCTCATGTAAATGTATGATAAAGTAATAGCATACTATATCTAATTCCTCTCTATATATGATAAGTTGTCCACAGAATGCTATTTAATTACTGTAACTGCGCTGTGGATTGGTTCAATCAGTGTGTAATTTCGCTGTGTAGTTTGGCTTGCATACAGTTTAACCCAAGAACCAGAATTTTAAGGTCATAGTGAAATTTGACAAAACAGGTTTGAGCGTTTCTCAATTAAAGATGATTTATTCTGCCAAATGATGTATACAATATATGATATAAATCAACAACAAAAAGGCAGTATTCAAATAAAGGAAAATTAAGAATGAAATCATTTTCAAAACCACAGTCAACAGTTACTTTTTGTTTATTGTCTACTTCATTGGTGGAAGCATCAAAAAGGGTTGTTTTCATTTTAGTTTCACATGTGTATCTGTGGGTATTTGCTCATCTTTAGCCTGTTTAGGTAACATCTACGTATTTATTTAATTTATCACAGCCAATGAATGCAGAAAGTTAAATTGGTATAGCTAGCATATATAAAAAATATAATGAAATAATTTAGTTTAGGCTATGCATAGTGCAAACAAAACAATCCTTAGACCTATAGACCATTACTGACCTCAATCACACCGGCTCCCTCAGAATCAACTGGCCTGCCAATCTCCTGCGGCTGCTTCTTTCTCTCTGCTAAAATATCTTCGAATATCCATCTTATCTGCTCAATTAATTGAAGGATACAACGGTAATAGCATTAACAGGGACCCTATGACATTTAGTTTTCAGTGACAACAACAATCTATGGGGATTGATATTGTTTTATATGCCTATTATAGAGAGAGGTTATATTATTGGCAAAGAATAAAGAGTTGTGATTAGCTTGCTAAGTTAACCATTTCTTGTATTTTGCTTGTTCACTCTAGCTAGACTACAGTTTTCCATAGCAAACCAAAATATCCCCTTTCCTTTACCTCAAGAAAACGTAGCTAAAGGTAAGCAGGTACTTAAAAACAACTTTTCACTCTGTATCACGACACTTACCAATCTTCCTTTCACCATTAGCGTGTGTATCGGTGTGTGGGCGGGAGGGTGCATAGCGAGTTCAACTTCAGACCAAACTAGAGTAACGACGAGACGAGATGAATCCTCCAGTTACTTGCAGCGCTCCGGTCTGCAACGCTCTGAAAGCTGCCACAGTTCACACCAATGCAACGAGACGCTGCGGTGCATCATCTTGATAGCACAACGACTCTTTGTACTTCTGTCCAACTTCCGACTTTTCGGCTATTTTTTGTAGCTGGATATATATATATAAATATATATATATATATATATATATATCATTTGTTGCGTCTAATTCTAAATATGAATGAGGATACGGTTATTGATAAATCGAATTGTTATTGTTGTTCTTATTATCATTTAGGGGGGCTTCAGCCCCCCTAAAATAGGCCTAACGACGTCCCTGAATCCGGCGAAGAAAAGGTGAACGCTACAATGAGTCCTGTGTCATGCCAACAGCGAAGCATCCTGAAACCATCCATGTGTGGGTATGCTTTTCATCCAAGGGAGTGGGCTCTCTCACAATTCTGCCCCAAAACACTGACATGAATAAAGAATGGTATCAAAACGTCCTGTAAGATCAACTTCTCCCAACGATCCTGGAGCAATTTGGTGATGATCTGTGCATTTTCCAGCATGATGGAGCACCATGTCACAAGGAAAGAGTAATAATGATGTGGCTCGGAGATCATTACATTGAAATTTTGTAAGGCAACTCCCCGGATCTTAATCCCATAGAGAACCTGTGGTCAATCCTCAAAAGCAGAAGCAGAACAAGCAGAAGCCCTCAAATTATGATCAACTCCGAGCACTAATAAGTCAAGAATGGATTACCATCAGTCAGGAGAGAAGCTGATATCCAGCATGCCAGAGTGAATTGCAGACACAAGGAACCAACAATGTAAATATTGTCTCTTTTCATATATTGAGTGATTTTGCCAATTAAAGTTAAAAATTAAACTTATGAAATGCTTATCATTGTTTTCCAGTATACCATAGAAACATGTGAAAAAATAATCTACAAATACTGAAGCAGCAAACTTTGCAAAACACAAAATTTATGTCACTGCCAATACTTTTGGCCACGGCTGTACATGGTCTTTAATAATGTCTTTGACAAAAACATGTGAATCTGGACTGAGGCAATGCTAATGTGTAACCTACATTTTCTCTGCTGCTCTGATTGTTTGCCAGATGCATTTGGAAAAAGATTGCCATTTATTCTAATTAACTAAATATTCATGCAATTTAGAAGTAAGGTTTCACAGAATCTGTGTTTCACAAACTCAGTGACTGAAATGATGCGGTTGGTGATTTCAGTAAGCAGAACTCAGCAGGGGTTCTCATCCTATTCTGTTTGTTTTGGAATCAAAGTATCTGTCTTTTCCTCATTTCTAAACTCCTGAACACATCTTGCCTGCAAACCAAATCATTTTGTATAGAATACAGCACTGTACTGATAAAAGGAAACACAAATATGCATTTCATTTCTAATGTAACCACCTTGCAAACTGCCAGAAGGGTGTTTACAGTTGTGTAATTAAACAATGCATTGGCTGAAATGTTTCCTGGTGAGTTTTAATTTAATTCTAATAATCTATGTCTTCAGTATATTAACATATCTCATTTGTTATTACACACATCATGATTTTATTATTTAAAGTATGAATAAATGTAGTTATAAAAGGGATAGCTCACCCAAAAATAAAAAAAATTCTGTAATTGTTTACACATTATCTTAATGCTTTCAATGCATATTTTTCCAGACAACGAAGGTAAATGGTGACTGAGGCTGTCAGTACCTAACATTCTGCCTTACATCTCCTTTTGTGTTTCATGGAAGAAAGTCATACGAGTTTAAAATGGGGATTCAGAGCGAGTGCCATTATGGCAGTAATTTGTGCAATACCTACAGGCTTCTATTCAAGGCCAAAGATCCAAGCTATTCAGACTCTGGCTAGTAGACAAATAATAAGCAGATGTTGTAAAGCATTGATTGAACTCTGACCATGGTTATAGATTTGAGTGAACTGTTGCACATAACCTTGAAACACTGTGTTACACAAGGACTTTGTGATATTCTTTGTGTATAGCCCTCAAGCTGTTTTTCTTTTCTTTTTTTGTCTTTTTTTTTTGTCTCGCATTTTCAGATGGTTTAGTTTTATCCAGAAAACTGAGAAAGCTTGAAAGGCACATTATGTAAAAATAAAAATATTAAAAGTCAATAATGCCTTTGAGCCTGCACTAAATAAAACTGGAAAAAAAGGAAAATGCTTTACATGCAATAAGTCCAGACAATAGAGCTTTCTGCTTTGGAAATTGAAAAGCATTTATTTGTTCACTGGAAGTTGTGGACAGCACCTGTTAAAAAGGAGACGAACCAGTTGAAAAGCAGAGAGAAATTAACTGATAAAATTTGAGCCTTGTATGAATTTAATTCAATAACACTGGAAGGAAGGAAGGCAGGCAGGATGGATTGAATATAGACTATGTTAAAGGTGAGGTTAGGGTTACAAATAAAAAGGAAGGAAGGAAGGAAGGAAGGAAGGAAGAAAGGAAGAAAGGAAGGAAGGAAGGAAGGAAAGAAAGAAAGTTGGGTAAAAGTTGATCCAGTCTATGTTAAAGGTGAGGTTAGGGATACAAATAGAAAGAAAGAAAGAAAGAAAGAAAGAAAGAAAGAAAGAAAGAAAGAAAGAAAGAAAAGTTGGGTATTAGTGGATATAATCTATGTTAAGGGTGAGTTTAGGGTTATGAATATAATAATTTCTTCCCACATATTTGTATGCTAAATAGAGAACAAAATGCTGAGAGATTATTTGGCCATTTTCCGTAAACATAAAACCCTGCATCAGCTATTATACTTCGCACTATTGTTGATTCAGCCACCTGGATTCCTACGGGTCTATGGGGTCTTGATGATTCAGTTTAACAGAAAAATGTAGTTTGTGTTATGACATTGCTCACCTGGGGTTTCACTGTCCAAACTGAACAAATATCTGAGAAAGAGAAGGGCTGACCTACAGTACAAGTTGTATTCAGGCAGTCAGTTCTGGAACACAACAATCTCCCTTAAATTCAAGTTGAATTGAGTTCAAATTGAAGACAAACAGTGGAGGCACAAAAAGGTCTTCCATCTGAGGAAATTACTGTAAATTTGATGCAATTTCAGTGTGAAAATTGTCTTGATGATAAATCAGCTCCAATCAGTGCCAAACTGTGAAAGCATTGCTGATTAATGCCTTTGATCTCATGTAAAATGGATTTAGTTCAGATATTTAAGCACTCTCACTGGATTCAAGATGTATGGATTATTCCATGTCAAATCAACCAAATTTCAGAAACTATCCCAGCTGAATTTGTTTTATTTTGTTAATAATTTTTCTAAAGAAAGATGAAAAAGAAAATGCTGATTAAAACCAAAATGTAAAATGCCATGGGTTGTGATTCGACAGTTGTGCTAAATTATGCAATAAAACCTGAAAATGTAGACATTTGTTTTAATAATGTGTTCCCCGTCTGTCGCTTACTTCGACGTTGTGTTGAAGAAGGGACACTAGGGGTCTCTCTTGAGCGCCGAATATGCCTCTGATCTATGAAAAAAAGCCAATGAGAAGTTGGCAGACAGTATTTGCATACCCCGCCTCCGGACATACGGGTATAAAAGCGGGCAAATACGTTAAGTTCATTCAGAAATTTTCTTCGGAGCCGATGGTTGTGCATGTGTCACACACCCGTTCCTGTTCCTCTGACGCTTCTCTGCTGTTGGATCTATGGCGCACTACAGTGGCCTTCTCCTTCTCTGCACGGCAGTGCAGTTTGCCCCTGGGCGCTTCGACAGCGCAGAACTTAAGAGTTTATTAAAGAGTGATTTTTTCTTGTAAAAAGAGTAATTTCCTCTAAAGAGCAATACACAGCGACATTGAACGTCGAACAGAAGGCAAGTCTTTGGGTAAGCACGACTTCAGGTTGAATCCCACCCAGCCAAGCCTGTTCCCCTCCTGGGATCTCTCAGTGGTCCTCGCGGGCCTCCAGAGACCTCCCTTCGAGCCGCTAGAATCAGTTGGACTCAGGGCCCTCTCTCTCTTAAGACTGCCCTGCTGATCGTGCTCGCCTCCATCAAGAGGGTCGGGGACCTGCAAGCATTCTCTGTTAGCGACACATGCCTGGAGTTCGGTCCGGCAGACAAATATGTGATCCTAAGACCGCGACCAGGCTACATGCCCAAGGTTCCTACCACGGCCTTTAGAGATCAGGTAGTGAACCTGCAAGCGCTGCCCCGGGAGGAGGCAGACCCAGCCCCTTCATTGCTGTGTCTGGTACGTGCTTTGCATACCTATTTGGACCGCATGTAGAGCTTTAGTTTTGAGCAGCTCTTTGTCTGCTTTGGTGGACAGTGGAAAGGGAATGCTGTCTCCAAACAGAGGCTTTCCCACTGGGTCATGGACGCCATTTCATTGGCCTATCACACCCAGCCCCCCCCCCAAGGAGTGTTGCATCCTCGTGGGCACTGGCCAGGGGCACCTCCCTGGCAGACATATGTAGAGCAGCGGGTTGGGCAACACCTAATACCTTTGCGAGATTCTACCCTACAATCTCAGGTTGAGTCAGTACCATTGTGGCCGGACCATTTCCGCCTCCTCAGAAAAATCCTGAATGAACTCGACGTGTTTCCCCACTTTTATACCCGTATGTCTGGGGGCCAACTTCTCATTGGCCTTTTTTCATAGATCAGAGGCATATTCGGAGCTCAAGAGAGACAACTATTGTCCCTTCTTCGACACAACGTCTCGTTCCCTCCATCGGGGAACGGAGGTTACATACGTAACCTAGAAGTTAGTTTACCAGTTTCAACACTCTAACCTGTCTTGGACAAACAGTGCTGTTCCAAATTTCTAATTGGTCTCCACTGACATGATTTGGCTGTGCGGTTCATGACACAGCAAGAATAATATTGTGCTACTGACAGCCGTGTGGTAAATATAGCAGAGAGGAGCTCTGGCTACAAGATGTTCCCTCCATTACTACGAAACTCCACAGAAAAGAAAACTTTCTACAGATTGTTTGTCAGCATGAGCCAATTTAGAAAGTGAATACTATTAATTTCAGACATTCATAAAGGTTTTATGGTGACAGCCTGAAGCATTCAAACGTATAAACAAATGGAGCAGTTTTTTAAATAGCGAATGCTGAAATAAAGGATTATTGTAATGCCACAAATGCAGTCAAGAAACTCAATCTGCTGCTTTTATTACAGTGTGGAGAAACACTGGTGGTGATGTTTGGAGAGACAAAGGCAAAGTTTTTTAATGGATGATATCAACTAACGCCAAGTCTATAGCATCTTCTTGGATAAAAGCATTTCTCAGCTGTGGAAAGCTATATTATATGTTATATATAAATATATTTGACAAATGTATAGGGTGAAAATGGTCATATAAAAGTACATTTTGACTAATTTTAGCATTATAAGTGGACCTCGGGGTTATAATATAGCCAAAATAATCAAAATAAAAAAACATGATATAATCCCTTCAAAGACAGCATATTCAAGTTTTATAAACACTTTTGCTTGAATGATTATTCTCTACAGCTCTGATTATTAATATTTAGCACAAGCAAAAAACACCTCTAAAATGAATGTCTGAATACAATGAGTAATTCAGTAAGTTGAATTAAGGGAGCTTTCTCTACACAAATTTATCTGCTGGACTGGTGCAGATAGAGCCACCGGAGATAGAAACTGGACCATTGTTGGTTTTGAAAATGTGTACCCTAGGAAGAATAGGTAGTGATAAGCAAATGAGTAATTCTTTCTTTGCCTGTTGTTTAGTTGGCTCTCAAATGAACTGGGACTTGGAGCTGGTCTCAGTTCTCCAAATGATACAAAGCCCTACCAAAATGTGCACTGTCCTCCAATGGCAGTCCTGTGAAAGCACTTAAAGCAATGTTTTATAAAGTCTGGGCAGGAAGCCAGTGTGCCTGTGTTCAACAGCCATAAGCATGTATTTGCTTTGTATCTATGGCCATGCTGCAGGTCTGGAGAAATAATTCACAGCAGTCTCTAATGGCCCAGAAGACAATCTTGCCAAGTTAAGAATCTGGCAGCAATATGACTGACAAATTTCACCACATGGAAAATATTGCCCTTCATTTCAATAAGAACACAATGGCCTGAAAGAGAGAGAGAAGGCTGCACCAAACCTTTGTACAATTAAATCAAGTACTGGTCTATATACTGTAACTAAACTGGAATAGTGTTATTTTTGTGCCAGCAGCATCACCAAATGGTACTCAAAAATAATGACCATTTTCAAACAGATTTCCAAAAAAAAAATCCCATGTCTGCCATTGGTCACCAAATTGGTAGCCCCCTCCTAAACCTATGCATTTGATTGAGTCAATCTAGTTGGGATGCTCAACACAATCCAATCTTCCTCACTTAAATAAACTATAGATATTTGTTGATGTTTTTGACATCTTAATTATGTGGGAAATATTTACTGACTGTGTAGCAATCATAAAGTTTGATAAGATTGGCTAGGATTTCCCAGCATAATTTTAACATACAGACTGTTTCTAATCCACAATCGTTGTTTAAGTATCATCTACAATGAGCCATTGGAAGTGTTGGCTCTATTTCACTGTTCTATCTCCCCACACCTCCACACAGTAACAATAACATAAGGCCATTTCACACAAATCCTACACACTTTTTTCCCAAATGACACACAACCATTGGTTTGGCTTGGATTCACCTAGCACAGATGAGGAAAAATATTTATAGCCTCCTCATTGCTGAGGAATTACACGTGTGACATGTGCCAATAGAGAATCTGTGTACTGCATGCATTTTCAATGTTCCTGATGCTCCCAGGTTTCCGTCTCAGCAGCCAAGGGAAACAAATCAAAAAAGTGACAAAAGAAGAGAGCTTAAGTACAATTCTTTTCAAACAGCACATACATTGCACATATACAGTACAAATATCCACAGGAAAACTCAATAAAAAATACACATTTGTCACACTCTCACCACAAGCGCTTTTATCACATTAACTTTCTGATATTGCAATTACACACATAGCAGATGTTTTGGAGTGTTAAAATACACATAATATATGTGTGCACACTTTGATGCAATGAGGACAAATACAGCATGTATGCAATCGTATTACCCCCTCAGATTTCAGCTAGAAATAAGTGAAGTCATGCAATGTGGCTGCAACACAACTACATTTTTTCATTTTCTGATGAAAATATAAGTGTTGTCTTTATTGCCAGTTCAAAATGTTTTAGGATGTTAGGGTGTCGTTGGTTGCCATGACATTGCTATTTCATTACTAAGGTGTTCTGGGTGGTTTCTAGGTGGCTTAATTACATTTTGGCCAAAACTAAAAGAACCTGCCCCTAAGTCTTTATGATATTCTGGTCCCTATACACAGCAAGCACCATTTTTTATCTTAACAATACAGCAAAATCATCAAGGCTCACAGAGGTGCCTGTGGTCCCCATCTTCTTTTTTGTTATTCAATTTGAGCATAGGCATTGTACAAACCTTAAAGTTAGGCCTGCCAAATAACATGTGAGCATGTCTGGCTTTACTGTAGGTAAGGCAAGGAGAAGCCAGAGGAAAAAAAAGGATTGAAGATGACTTCTAGAATATAAATGGCCTTTAAATTGGATTTGTTCCCCATGCCTGCTTTGCTTTGACTCTATGCTTTTAATCAGCAACTAGAAAGGGGTTTGTAAAGAAAAAAACAAGTGAATTTAGTGATGAATATATACTGGTATCCATTGTCCATTTTGAGTATTGTTAATTCTAGGTAATCCACTTTTTTTGTTTGGTATTTCATACAGTGTGTGATCATTGTTGTTGTGTATAAATTTACAGCATGGAAGGAATCCTTTTTGCTTTTCTTAGCATACACATTATATGTTCCTGGGAATTCTAAAACTGAAAGCAAAGGTACAATTACAAAACCTGGAGGAGGAATGGTCTAAATTTAACAGTGCACTCAGTAATTTTTCCTCATTAAATCAGTTTAACTACTAAAGATGTGAATCGTAATTTTGCAATATATGTAGGAAATCATGACATCCCACATTAAAATGAAGACTCCAGTCATATCAGTAACCTTATAACAGCAGTTTTATTCTACATGGAGAGGGTCCGCACATGGGGGTTGCCATGCTAAAATCCCATGACCAGCCGAAAACTATTCGCTCAATCTCATTAACTGTCCTGTAAATTGACACTTTCACTCATTGATTAAAGTAATCATGGCTGACTCTGCATACTAAATTTCTACAACTGCATCTGAAACTGTAAACTATTGATTTTAAATGATGCTGCATCCAAGCCCAAGTCCAAGATGACACAAAGACAAAAGTTACAGAGTGTACCTTTAAAGTTTCTATCCATAAATGTGAGAAAATTCTATATCTTATGCAACAAATGTCTTAAATTGCCATTTTCTTGCTTGTTGTTTGTACAATTTTTATGTTGACCAAAAGAGAATATAAAAGTAGTCCATACTACTTGTGCACTATATTAAAAGTCTTCTAATGATATACAAAAGATGCTAGCTCGATTTTTCAACTAATAAAATAATTGTGTTAGAAAAAACATAATATTAATGTTTTAAACATTATTTAACATTTTAATGCAAATTTTCATACCACATTCTTTACAGCAACACCACCAAATGACAAAAAATAACAGCTGTTCCAAAAAAAAATATCAGCCTGGAAAGCCCTAGATTCAAGCTCATCAACTAATTCTTCCTTTAATGGTATAAGTGAATATGTGCTATTTATATTTGACAGGCTAAATCCAACAATACCGCATTTGGGCTCAACTGAAGAATGGTACATAGACCTGCTGAACCAAACAAGTAAATAAATTAACAAATCTACACCACCATGCAATCTTAAGCCTATCCAGTGACTTGCCTGTATAAAACTGAACAAAGGCAGTATCATGTACTTCATTGTGCTGCATGGAGACACCTAACACTTTGGACATGGCACTGAGCACAAAGCTGATCTCTGTCTGGTCCAATCAACTGTTGGGTTTCAAATTCCTACATCACCTTGGGCCATTAAGTGGTCTGCTGAAGCGAAATAGCTTTGCTGGGCATGGATTAGTGCAATTGGAGCAAGCATTAACTGTCATAATTGGCTCAATATTGTGAGGCTAAGCTCATCATTTCTCCAACCAGCACAAACACTCAAGTAAATTAAACCAGTTAAATTTGTTCCTGTCCTGCTGTTGCATTGGCCAAAAATAGGTGTAACCCCATTCCAAATTCTGAGTGGATAATTGAGTTTATCTGGTATATAACAAGGGAGTCCTGAAAAAAAAAAAGAAATAAAAAAATAATACTTTGGCACCAACATCAGGTGCCATTTGTCTTTTATGAATTACTTTCTTATGTATGAACAACTCTATTGATTGACGGCACCTCCACTAGTAGTAGTAAGATTATATGTTCTATATGAAGCATATACTGCATATAATGAACACACTGTAATGAATATCAATTAAAGCAAATTATATCAATTGTCATTAAAAATGTTCAAGCAAGGTTTAGCAAAATCCGAGCCCAATGAAGAAACTCAGGCTGAAAGAAAAAAAAACGTATCTCTTTGTCATTTTCTCAATGGTGTGCCACTAGTGTATTCAAGTGGAATTTTAAAAATAATCAATGGTTATACTTATTACATCATCCAATGTGTCAACAACAATTGCAATTAATAACGAAAGATTATATGCTATATTTCATAATCATAATAAGGGTATAGATATGATAATATGCTAATCGTGTCGATTTTACACTGTAATCATTCAACAAGGAAACATAAAGAAAATAGCCTACCATTTTAGGGAACATTTTTTTCGTGGAAAATTATGCAAAAAAAATAAAGTAAATAGAAATGTCCTACTACTTAAAAAATATTACTGAAATAAGTGTTCTGAGATATCTCTCTGGCCTCTGTGACAGCTGTAGACTTTGTAAACAGCAAACAAAAATGTGTCTGCCACCTTTGAATTTGACAGCCACAAGAACAAACAATGCTGATCTTTTGAAAATTATCTTTGGAGGGCAGGGTTTTAGAATAAGGGGTGTGGCTAATTCAACAGCTCAGACAGCTTCGAACACTAAAATCTCTTACATCCCATTTAAACATCCCTGGCCTGAAGCAGTACAATGGTACTGGTCCTGGAGGAGAGCTGTCACTCAAGAGAGTTGTCAGTGCACCTTACTCAAGGCCTGCTTACTCACACAAACTCAGGGAGATTGATGGAGAAGTAACTAATTAAAATACTTTAAAACTAAAAGTACCAAAATGTTTGGGTGTCAGTGTACACTACAACCAGACCATTTAACCAAGTTAGATGTCTGTAACTTTGTATGTTTTGTATTTTATGAATAAATATGGTTCTGGCTGGCGAATTTATTGCTTAAATGGAACAAAAAACTATGTTGGTTGATTGTATATTTGACTTATTACTGTAATTTTAGGGCTGTACATCCCAATAGAGGTTTCAGAAAGATTCTACATTCACACAATCAGTTTTAGAATAGACAACTGTATTTACCAACAGGTGCAACTCTCAAATACAATAGCTTACATGAGCTGAATTTTTAAATAAATAACAAACGTGCAGTCATTTTCTTTTGTTACAATAACGTCTGAAACCATAGTGACAGTGATTAAAAGTAAATATCAAAGATGCCTACTACTGTAACCATGGAAATTCTTATAACAATTGACCTGACGTTATTTATGCTGTGTTCAATTCAACTCGGAACTCTGAATTTTCCCACATTCTTCTTGAAAATTATGACTAGAACGCTGCTCAAATTTGAACATCCAGCTTGTGAAGCCAAGGTAGATAGACCCAACTCCTACCACAACAAGAAGTGTGATTTGATGTTATTTCTAAGATGGTGGAAAACAACAAGCATAACTTAGAGCTTGGTTTTGTGAAATGGAAAAACATACCATTAAGTATTTTCATTGCACGAAATGTATGAACATGCAATATGCATGAAATATTCAAGAAGATATTATGAATTGTTTGCATATCAATCAATGCCTACGTTTTCACCTATTCTGCTCTTTAAATAACTACTAGATAGCCAACTAGCTAGCATCTGGATGACAGGGCATGTCATTATATATGACGTGTACATGTGACTCTGACCTGTGATTGACTGGAATGCACTGATGTCAGAAGAGGTAAATTTCAACTTGGACATTTCCACCTCTGACTTGGCCTACAACACAGCATTAATAAGCGAACCAAATCCTAGTGATTTCAATTGTCAAATTTGTATTAATTGTCAGCGGCTGTGAATGCTTTTCATTTTTATCATAAAATTGCAGACTGTATAATGCAACATTTATTTAGGGAGCAGCTGCCACTGAAGACAGTGACTGGATCTAAAACCTTCAGATGATACACTGCTTATATCTCTGTCTTGGTAAGTTACCGAAGCCCCACATAAAAAATGCACAACATAAACGTGTGTGTGTGAATGTAAATGAAATTAGTACTCTAAAACTGGACTCACAACTGCTGTGTGAATGTAGCCAGATTTGTGAAGAGACAGATTGCTGAAGAAGAAGGATTGTGGCATCTTGGGTTGGCCAGACTTCTGGGTTATGTTGCTTCCCTGCTGTGATGTTTTCTTCTGTTGCAGACACGAGTCCTCACAGCACTTCCAAACAAAAAAATATGAGCATTGAGCCATTTAATTTCCTGTCAAGATGCAAACAAAACATTTTCACCATATATCAGGAATCCATCTATTTGGCTGAAACCAATTGAATGATTGGACAGTTCCATAGTCAAGTCAAGTCAAGTCAATTTTATTTGTATAGCGCCTTTCACAACACACATCGTTTCAAAGCAGCTTTACAGAAGTTCAGCATTAACAGACGATAAAAATGTAATGTCTATAAAGTCGATAAATCATCATCCTTGTGCAGGGCTACCATAGCAACCAAAGAGAGGATATGAAATTCAAGCACCCCTCTTACTTTAGGAAACCATCACATTATTCTTGGACACATTCCAACAGATTCCAATAAAACTCTTACGTTTATACATGAGGTGAATGCCCCAGATAGAGTATATCCTTAAGCTCTGGGTCTTAAGGGGGTTGTCTTGGTTGGGTTAACACTGAACTGATACTCCATCCAAAATGCATGAGCAGCTGCCATTTTCATATATCTGAACATGACATGCTGCAGTAAGAGTGATTAAGGTCTCTGTTCCTATGTATATGTTCACAAAAAACTTCATCATAACCGTCTCTATGGAATTACAATATTTGGCTGGCAATGACCTGTCATTTCCTCTGTATATAACATCCCATATTTTATAAATAATCTAACCAACAATATTTACACTGGTGGCCAAAAGTTTCAAATAATGTACAGGTTTTGCTCTTATGGAAAGAAATTGGTACTTTTATTCACCAAAGTAGCATTCAACAGATCACAATGTATAGTCAGGACATTAATAACATGAAAAATTACTATTACAATTTGGAAAAGTATGTTAAGAACTTCTTAAACATCTTCAAAGATTTCTTGTCAAAAAATCCTCCACGTGCAACAATGACAGCATTGCAGATCCTTGGCATTCTAGCTGTCAGTTTGTCCAGATACTCAGGTGTCATTTCACCCCACTCTTCCTGTAGCACTTGCCATAGATCTGACTGTCTTGTCGGGCACTTCTCACGCATCTTACAGTCTAGCTGATCCCAAAAAAGCTCAATGGAGTTAAGATCCATAACACTCTTTTCAAATTATCTGTTGTCCAATATCTGTGTTTCTTTGCCCAATCTAACCTTTTATTTTTGATCTTCTGTTCCAAAGTGTCTTTTTCTTTGCAATTCTTCCCATAAGGCCTGCACCCCTGAGTCTTCTCTTTACTGTTGTACATGAAACTGGTGTTGAGCGGGTAGAATTCAATGAAGCTGTCAGCTGAGGACATGTGAGGTGTCAATTTTTCAAACTAGACTACTAGTTTGTACTTTTACTTATCCTATTGTTTAGTTGTATATCTGGCCTTCCACATCTCTTTCTGTCCAGAGCCAGTTGCCCTTTGTCTTTGAAGAATGTAGTGTACACCTTTGTATGAAATCTTCAGCTTTTTGACAATTTCAAGCATTGTAAAGCCTAGATTCCTCAAAACAATGATTGACTGACGAGTTTCTAGAGAAAGCTGTTTCTTTTTTTTTTTTATGCCTTTTTTGACCTAATATTGACCTTAAGACATGCCAGTCTATTGCTTACTGTGGCAACACAAAAACAAACACAAACACAAACACAACGTTAAGCTTCATTTAACGAAACAAATAGCTTTCAGCAGTTTTTGATATATTGGCAAGTGATTTTCTAGTACCAAATTAGCAATTTAGCATGATTACTCAAGGATATGGTGTTGGAGTGATGGCTGCTGGAAATGGGGCCTGTCTAGATTTGATCAATAATAACTTTTTTCAAATAGTGATGGTGTTGCTTTTTACATCAGTAATGTCCTGGCTATACTTTGTGATCAGTTGAATACCACTTTGGTGAATTAAAGTACCAATTTCCTTCCGAAACAGCAAAATCTCTACATTATTCCAAACATTTGGCCGCCACTGTAAGCGGGTCATTCCTGCTGTATTACAGTACATTTAGAGCTCTATAAATAATAATAAAAAAATAATATTCCTGTGTTGTAATTTAAGAAATTATTTATTTAAATGGTATATATAGGATGGAAAAAAAGACCAAAAGTTAGCCATTGCTCATTGAGGTATTGAGAGTTATCTTACATGAGGGTTTCAACTTTTTTAATCAATGTTTGAAAATTGGAAAACCTATAAAATGATTACCGATTAATTCCTGGATAAAGGTTCAACAATTCTAACACCAACCAAGATAGCCAGGAACCTGGGAGTGGTGTTTGATGACCAGCTAAACTTCACTGGCCACATCTCGTCAAGTGACCGGTTTTGCAGGTATAGTTACAACATCAGGAAAATCTGATGATTCCTGTCTGAATATGCAGCACAGCTTCTGGACCAAAAACTTCAAATTTGCAAAACTATCAAGACTTGACTACTGCAATGCTCAGTTGGCCTGCCTCCCAACTAGCAAAATTAAGCCAATAGAAAAATATATATATATATATATATATATATATCTTTAAAAAAAAAAATCTGCACTAACTTCTGTACCATTCCAGATACGAATGGAACTTAGCAGTGTAATATTGTTGTTTATGTTCTTCATTTTGTAAGTCGCTTTGTATAAAACAGTCTTCTAAATGACTAAATGTAAATTGCAACAGTATTGCCAAGAAAACCCAAGAATATTTATTCGAAATATTCTGATTAGAGAAAGCAAAAAAGAATAAACACCTCCAGTCAGCTGCAACAAAACCCTTAAATAAATACAAAAACCTTAGTGAAAATAGCCTTAGAATTATAACTAAAGGTTGTCTTAAGGTTTTTTTTTTTTTTTTTTTTTGCAACTTGGTCCTTGAATATTTCCTTTGGCACCTGGTGACATAGCAAAAATTGCAACATCCTCTCAAATCAAGGTAGTAAATTTATTCACCCCTATGTTAAATAATATGATTTACATCTTTAAAATGGAAAGTTTAATATTATATTCAATATATTATTATATATATATGGACATGAAAACTACTAAAAATGACCCAGTCATACCCAAATCAAACACAATGGATGAACAGAGGTTTAAAAAAACAAAATTCTCAAATGTAGGACTGCTTCATCAGACGTTGACTGGATTCAATTATTCAACAATAACAATTATTAGTAAACAATAGCAATTACTTTATCATTTTTGTGATTAGTATAACTGTAACAGGGGGCAGCTGGTAGATAGCTGTGCAGTGTGTAAACCTCACTCTCCTGACCTCAAGAGGTGCACTAGCGACTGACGCTAGGGGCTGTAGCCTTTAGCCTCCTCGTTAGCGCACCCGCCTCCCACACCGGAGACGTCGGTTCGAGTCCCGTGCAGAGCGGAACGGGTAGAACCGGCTACATAACCATCATAATATAGCTCACAAAAAATGTGTTTCTAACCTGACAACAAATCTGTTTACTAGAACCATGTAAAGGGAACAAGGTAAAGGAGGAGGCGAGAACCGCCTTGACAATATAAATAATATTTTAATGAAGACTTAAACGAAAAGACACAAAAACACAAAGGTGTCGGACAGCTGTCAGTAAACGCTCTCTCTCTCTGTCGCACAACCGTCCACAGTCGGCCTTTATCCCCCTCGGAGGCTTAATTAGCCTGATAAGGGGCCGGGTGTGAAGAATTACGACCCAGCCCTGCACTCCGCCCTGTCACATTCCTCCTTCTTCCTCACAGGCAGGGGAGCCCCCAGCATGACGTACACCCCCCCCCCCCTTCTTTCCCTGGGGGATTGCGTGCCTCACGCCCTGAATCTGGGAGCTGACAGGGGGAGGGAAATAATAATGATTAAAATAGGGGGTACTTCCTATAACAGTTTAGTACAAAAAACAACCTTGGAAAAGGCCAACACAGAGCAGCAGTTGAAAAGAGAGAGAGGAGAGAGAGAGAAAAAAAACACTTACTCGCCAGTTCACCGATACGCCGTAGCTTGGTCCTCGGCCACTCCTTCTCTCTCTAACGGATGACAGCCGCACCTCCCCGGGCAGATCGGAGGCAGTCCTCCGGCCCCTGGTGGATGGAACGCCCCGCCACATTCTCAGGAACAGAAGGGGTCTCCCCCGCCCCTGGCAGCGGTTCTCCCGTTCCAGGCGGTCGGCCGGGAGCCCCTCCCTGCTCGAGGTCCACTCTTGACCCCGCCACATTTAGCAGCTGGTAGGGGTCTCGCCCAGCCGGTCGGCTAGGAGCCCCTTCTTCCCTCACGGTCAGTGGCCGTTCCTCCGCTTCCAAGCAGCCAGGCTCCTCCATCCCCCGGCAGATGGCCGCAGTGGCGTATCCCTCCTCCTTCCCAGGTTTTCGGCACCAGTGAAAAGGGATTAATGGAAAGGAGGCGAGAACCGTCTTGACAATATAAACAACATTTAATTCAATAAAAAGACTCAAACACACACGAGGCAGCTGCCCGTATACGCTGTCTCTGTCACACCACTGTCTGCAGTCAGCTTTTATCCCTCTCGGAGGCTTGATTAGCCTGTTATGGGGACGGGTGTGTAGAATCACGACCCGGCCCTGCCCTCCGCCCTGTCACGAACAGTGCCAAAGGAGTAAAATAATATAAAATGAATCTTTAAAAATTGTGAGCATAATATTTTAGCCAATATTAGGCATATACTTGTATGTTGGGGATATGAAAATAAAAGGCTGACCCAAGTACAGAAATGCATAGTATTCCGTTTTGTTAACCCAGATAATCAGTTCAAAACTACGTCCTTTTTTCACCATTTCTGCCTCTAAGGCCAAGCAGAACCATCTTCTGTTGCCTTCATTGGCAGAATGATGGAGAGAGAACATGCCCCTCATGATAAACATCTCATCTATGTTCAGCGATGCTCTCCAGGCCACTGCTCCCATAGAAGCAAGTATACTGTTCGGCCAAGAGCACCCTAATCAGAATCAAAGATGGATGAATGTGAGGTGTTTGCAATATCAGTTCACTTTCAGGATTTCACATCACAACTGCTTCACAATGTGTCCAACAGGGTTTGAAATTTTTTCAGAAAGCATGTTTAAAGGAAGAACTGTACGCCCCCATCACACAAATTCAAAAAGTTTCTCTGGATTAACATTTTACAGGTATTTTAGCTGTCAATCCAACAATCCACTTTGCCCAAAATGGACATTATTCCCTCTGATTTAACATTTTTATTTCAGAAAAGCTGAATTCCCATATTTCTACGCAATGGGAGGAAATGCAATATATCAGTCTATCTACTTTAATTGTTTCTTAGTGTCTGCCCCTGTGACTATGCCATACTATACAGAAAAATATAGCTGCAAGCAGCAATTATGGTGATAAGCACATCAGGTACATCAGGTACAACGAATTAAGCTTGATCCAAAGACAGCAGAACTATATATTATGCCAGTTGTTTCAAAGGTTATGAGCACATTTAACCTTCATTTACAACTTTAAAGTAGCAGGTTATGATTTCACCAACCTTTTATCCAGGCCTTGTTTTACGGGACGCTTGATGGTGCTAGGTCTAACTGCTTTATTTCATTGACATTATCGTATTCTCTTAATGCAGACAAATCCTTTGCGTGATGTCTGGTTGGAATTCTCTCTAAGGAATCAGTGGGGGAGAATTGTTCAGCAAAAATGTAAGAAATCCATGGTCAAGGTTATGCTCACAAATTCTGGGCAAATGGTGATACAACTGAACTGCAATTAGTCCTATTTCTATTGAAGCCCTGAACCACACTGTGAAAAACAAATCATTAGATTAATTTTTTTTTTTTTTGAGGTGTCTTTGTGCTTTCCTGAACCTATGTCCTACCAAATGTTTTTTCTCCCAAAAAATAAAATAAAAAATTCTCTCAAAATTTTGTTTTTCTCTCGAACTCAAATTAAAAAAAAAAAAAAAAAAACCTTTTTCCAAAATATTTCTCTCATTTGTTCTCTTCCTCAAGAGGCAACACATGAGAATTGTAATTTTTGTTTTGCTTGCTAACTAACAATTAGCATACGGTACCAGCCTCGGCCACAAGGTGCCACTATCAGTAAGCATGAAATCTTATGCTTAAAGGTGAAATATGTAACAATTTTCATGTACTATTCGCCTTTTTTGCCAATGTGTGAATGGGAAAATCCAAAGGATGTGACGGTTATGCACGCTCCAGGGAGCCTTGACTCAGTGCTTCTCTTCTGCTATTCAACAGCGACAACACACTGCAACACTGCAACACTGCAACGAGATGGAATCCAGCAAATGACCGGCTCCAGCACAACACTGACTCAAAAACAAAGTCTGAGTAAAAAAAAACAAAACAACAACAACAAAAACATTTATCTACTGAATCCCGTCTGGCTAAGCAGGAATGTGATCATGTTCAAGTGAAAACTAGAGTGAACATCGGCAAGGCACTAGATAACTGGAGGGATCTTGGTTCAGTTTTGGGGATCAAAACTGACCCTGAATTGGCGTTCTTCTTATTGGACAGGTAAGCTTACATAACTGCAATCATGTGAACTATAGTGCCATAAAGATTGTGTAAATTTATCTAACTTGATCTTGCCTGCTAACACTGACAAATTGCAAGCTACCTTGCTTTGTAACTTTTAAATAATTTCTTCTCTTTATACTATAAGTCAGGTATACAGATAAATTTAAGCAAATATAGATGCAGTTCACTTAAAGGCCACAGGTGTCATTAATAATAAGGGTTTCTGAATCTTGCGTACTGCACCTTTAAGTTGACAGATGACAGCTGTGGTACTTGATCTGTTTTTTTTTTTTTATTGTTGTAAAATACAAAAGTAATTTTTAATGTTTAAATTAATGCTTAATCAAGGAAAGAAACATTCTGTATATAATGTTTGAGAGTCTACTAATATGTGAGATCCCAGAAAATTAAATGAATATACCTCAGGTTACTATATTTCAAATGGCATTCGTTGTGAAGTGTGACAACGGGAGTTCTTTCTGTTTTTTTATGACATTAACCACCAGTAATATCGATGCTGCTATTGATATTGTGCTTTTTTAATTTGTTGGCCCATGTAAACATTCACTAGATAGATGTCTTAGACCATTGCGACACCTCTCGCTCTGTTTTCAGTGCTGTGTTTAAAGGGATGACTCATGTTAGCTACATACTCTCATGGCAAAATCATGAGGATTTATAAGAATTTTCTAAATTTGGCTAATTCGTATGATATCGTACGACTGCAATCGTCCGAATTTGTACGACTTCGTACAACGCCGCTGGACATAATTTCAATCTAATACGTGACAATTACTTGCTTCTGTCACACACAACAGTTTCCTATCATGTTTACACACTTTACTGATCGATTAGGTTTAGATAAGTGGTTTGGGTAAGGACATAATAGTAATAAGCATGTCCTTACCTCTCCTGCGCAAAACTCACGCTTACTTCCACATTAGACATCCGGGCATTTGCACGTGATGAAATCGCACAAATTTATACAAACAAACTAGTACGAAATCATATGAAATAGCCAACTCGTAAAATATGTATGAATTTTCATGAGACTGTGTTGGCCCCTCAGTTCTAAATCCATCCTTGTTTATTTGCCTGGGTTTCCTGAAGCAATAAGTAGAATGTTAGAATGTCTAAGGCACCTTTCCCAAAAGCATCGTTATCTAAGTAGTTCGTAAAAACTTTCGTAAAATATCGAGGCCAGCTTTGAACCTATCTTAAGTTGATTAAGTTCAACTTTTTTTCTCTCATCTTTCAACGTTTAACAAAGACAATCAGAGTTTTAATAAATTGTATTAATATAATTTGATTATTGGAAAGGCATTGTAAACTATTTCTGAGAATGAAAAATAAGTGTTGAAAAAAATCACTAAATCAATAGGTAGTCTCCACAGTCTCTGCATGTGATATGATAGGTCTAAATGTACATGACACATAATACAGAATAACGTTATATTAATCTTCTTTGATAAGCATAATTCCAGAAACATAATTACAGTTCGCTGAGCCTGGGTAGCTCAGCGAATAAAGATGCTGACTACCACCCCTGGAGTCATGAGTTCAAATCCAGGGTGTGCTGAGTGACTCCAGCCAGGTCTCCTAAGCAACTAAATTGGCCTGGTTGCAATAATTTGTGGTTCTCGCTCTCTGTAGGGTGCATGGTGAGTTATGCGTGTATGCCATGGAGAATAGTGTGAAGCCTCCACACACACACTATAGCTATGCGATAATGCAATGAACATGCCATGTGATAAGATGCGTGGATTGACGGTCTCAGACGAGGAGACAATTGAGAATCATCCTCCGCCACCCGGATTGAGGAGAGTCATAACGCCACCCACGAGGAGGGAAAAAAATACATATATATGAGTTAGTCCCCTGCAGTTTAATTTTAGGCCTAAATTAATAATTAAAATATTCATCAGAGTGAGAGTGTGCAAAAAGAGATCTCTCTTATCTTCTTCGTCGTCCTCCTCATCTTCCTTCCTCAAATGGCTGGTTCAAATCGTCTGTAACAAATTGCATGTTGCGTAATTGCAGTTTAAAGGCTACATGGTACCTTGAACTCTAACCAGATGATTTATTAATATTTAGACAGGTCTACGAATAATTGAATACTGATGTCTGTCATATTAATCCTGTTCTGTGTACATTTGTCCAGTTTCCAGCCAAAGTAACAAAGCCTTAGGCTACGCGGGAGCCCCTTGTGATTCAAACCGCATGCATTCACTTTATATGCATTTATTGCATCTTTTTCATTAATCTCTATAATTGAGCATCATTACATCTGAAACTCATTATGTCTTAATATCATTATTTAATTAATTTCTGTAATAAGTTTCGGCACCTATACAAGGTTACAAACAACTCCATGTTTGTTAGTATTTCCATATTATTTTCTAGTTGAAAAGACATTCTCCTGGACATGCTGGCCAAAGTAGTCAGCACCTTTGGACTGTACAGCTCCCATAACTAAGCAATTAACTTCAGCTTTATAACAAGCAATCTGCGTGCTGGTTTGGGAAACAGGCACTACTCCAACATAAAATAATGAACGACATCAGTTAAGATGATTTTTAAAGCTTAATGTGCATCATTATCGGAAAACCCACCCAATGTTTGTTGACAGTACAAAAAGGGCAAAAGTGAGAAAGAGAGAAAGAAAGATTTCACAGATTTTGACAGATTTTTTTTTTTTCAAGGTCAGTGTCTGCAGGTGATAGAGAACTGGCTGACAAGCATATATTGAGCTAGACATAACACATAAGATACACATAATCCACACATAAGTATTTTCTCAGACACTTTTTGAGTCTAAATAGATGCACAACTCAAGTTGTACACCCAAATGACAATAGACATATCATACTGTTCATGTGTTGTACTTGCTATAGTTTACTTCCATGTTGCTTCTTCCTCAAATAGCAATGTCAAATGTAAATCAAGTCAAACACTAAAACATCAGCACTGTTTTGAGTAAGAAATAACATGCATAATATGTAAAGTATGTGTACATGCATATGGAATACTGATAAATCACTATTAGTGTTAATATATTGTTACACATAATATCAATGTGATATAGTATTTATTTGTATGAATATAGTAATCATTCCTCTTGTAATATATAAAAAAAGATATCCTGTGTAATTTACTGATATTCAATAATCATAAAAATATAATTTCACGAGTTCGCAGGTACATATACAGGTATGCATATAAGGGTTAAAAATAAATAAATAAAATTGATTAATAACATTAATACATTAAAATGTACTTCAGTATACTTTAAAAGCACTTGGAACCAAATACCTATTATGCTTTGTAGCCCTGTTTTTTGGATTTATATTCAGTGTCATGTTTTCCCATTTTTAACAGGAACTCTTAAGTCATTCTGTCTATGCATGAGTGGACCACAGTAGCTAAAATGGCACTCAACTGAACACATCGCACAGGCTATTCATTGCACACAATGTGCCTCAAAGGGAAAAAATCCAAGAGAAAAGAAAAGAGAATCGGCTTTAGGAGGAATTGTCAGACAGGTCTTCAAAGAAACCATGCTAATCACTACTTTCTAAGAGTAGTACTTTCTAAGCAGAGTTCTATTTCTCATGCTGTTTTTTTTTTTTTTTTTTTTTTTTGCATGTTTGCTGTCATTTACATTAAATTATTACTTTGTTTAAAACATTTTAAATATTATTTAATATTATCCATGTATTAAATGTATTATGTGAATATAACAGAATGGTTTGCTCCATAACTTGAAGCAAAATTATCAACAATTATCAACAGAATGTTCATTTGGGATTGCATTAGGGTGGTGAGAGAATTTTCATTTTTGGGTGAACTATCCCATTTAAAGTATAGTATAACCACCTATTTGATAAGTTATAGATGCATTTTAGATTTAGGATTACTTTTAGCCTTATGAGTCAGAATTTACAAACAACAGTGGATGGTTGTAGGGACGGGAAAATAAAATGCCACATTCACTTTGTGGACCAGACCTCAGTCAGTTCCATTGGTCAGTGCAGCCCATTTGGCAATTGCGAGCTACAGGGACGCACTGTGCTTAAAGGCTAAAAATGGAATCCTTGAGAGCCTCTTCTTGGATGAACTGCCAATGCACTTCAAACAACTATTGATTCTCATTACTGCTAATAGTTTGATTGTTGTCGCAGTTAGCCGTGAATCTTGTCAGGTGAATGCATGAAGAGGCTAATAAGAGGTGGATAACCCTGCTACCCTCATATACACCCCTTTTCTAGGCTGGGTGTCTTTGCAGCCAACTGCAGAACAACATGCTGGCCTTCTTTAACAAGATTGACTTTGGAAAAACAATACTGACTGCATGCTTTTATATAATAATGAAGGCTTCATTTGAACTTTTAAGGCCATCTGGAGTGGTGCTATTGCTGTATGTGTTGTGTTATCTAACAAAAAAACAGATGACTTTGAGCGGTTTCTGAAATTCGTGTTCATTGCCAAGACAATTTGAATAAACTGTTTATTTATTTTCAGCTGCACTAAAGCAAATTGCTCTTCTCTCATCAACAATAATGTATAATATATCACTGTGCTGCTATTTCTTTGTATATAGCTGCATACTGTATCTTTAAATGTGGCATCGGCTTCCAAAAGTCTTTTCTCTTCATTTGACAAGAATTTCAGAAAAGGATTAACAAGTATGAAATTTATGATTTATTCTCAGTCTGAAAGTTCCTTGACCTTAGGATTCACCAAGGCTACAGTTGTGGACTTTTAGAAAGGCTTGGTCAATTCTGAATTAGTTAGCAGAGGAACTATTGATTTTGTGTCAATTCTACTAAGCGCTAAAAGTTCATTCCAGAAATATGGAAAAAATAATGGGGAACCACAGCCTGCTGTTTGTCCTGATATTGAGGTTTTCAATGCCTGGTAGAATTAGCGCTAACACTTAAAAAAAAAAGTTACAAAAAGTTCCACGTTACTACAGTACCAGTTTTTTCCTCTCTCTTTTTGATACTGTGCTATTGTAACGAGGCCTGCTCGACGAGTGGGATTCAAACCGGGGTCTCCGTCATGTGAGCAAACGAGAAGGCTAAAGGCTATAGCCTATTGAGTCAATCGCTAGTGCACCTCTTGAGGCCAGGGGTGTAAGGTTTACACACAAAGCACAGCACATACCAGCTGGCTACCGTTACGCTCACACCCCTAAACCTCACTCCCATCTGGGTCACAGCACCACAGTAACTGGTCAAGTCAAGTCAATTTTATTTGTATAGCACCTTTCACAACACACATAATTTCAAAGCAGCTTTACAGAAGATCAGGCATTAACAGACGATAAAACTGTAATGTCTATAATGTCGATGAATCATCATTGTGTAATTAGATAAAATACAATTGTTAATCGTGTTTAAATATAAGAAATTAAATAATAATTGTATTAGTAACCCCAGTGAGCAAGCTGAAGGCGACTGTGGCAAGGAACACAAAACTCCATAAGATGTTGATTAATGGAGAAAAATAACCTTGGGAGAAACCAGACTCATTGTGGGGGCCAGTTCCCCTCTGGCTAACATCATAAATATAATGTAAATATTACTTATGAATAGTTAAAGTCATGGTTTAAAATGATTAAACTAAGTAAGTGTTAATGGTCAGTGTTTAAACATTGATTTAGTTTGAACTGTAAGATTAATGACCAATGTCTTTGAAGTCCGTCCTGGATTAACTGCAGAAGTTCATATAGATGCAATTGTCACATCAACTGCCTAGAGTTGCTGACTGTTTTCTTTGCCCTGCGGAAGTTTCTCAAGTCGCTGCGCACCACTCACATCCCCGGCAACCTCAATGTGTTAGCGGACGCGCTGTCACGACAACGCTTGCCCGGTGGAGAGTGGAGGCTTCACCCCCAGTCGGTCCAGGACGAAGAATAAGTCACCCTAGTGGCTCCCTACTGGCCCACCCGGGCCTGGTTCACGGACCTCGTACTCCTCGTGACAGCCCCTCCCTGGCGAATTCCCCTGAGGAAAGACCTTCTTTCTCAGGGACAGGGCACACTCTGACATCCGCACCCAGACCTCTGGAACCTCCACGTCTGGCCCCTGGACGGGACGCGGAAGATCTAGCTGGTCTACCACCTGCCGTCGTAGACACGATCAACCAAGCCAGAGCCCCCTCTACCAGGCAACTTTACGACCTGAAGTGGCGCTTGTTCGCAAATTGGTGCTCTTCCAGGGCTGAAGACCCACAGAGGTGCGCAGGAGAGGCTGGAGGGGAGGCTGTCCCCTTCCACCTTGAAGGTGTATGTTGTTGCTATCGTGGCCCACCATGACGCAGTAGACGGCAAGTCTTTGGGTAAGCACGACTTGATCATCAGGTTCCTAAGAGCCATCCGGAGGTTAAATTGAAGTATACTGAACCGGCCAGGCCTGTTCCCCTCCTGGGATCTCTCAGTCGTCTTCACGGGCCTTCAGAGACACCCCTTCGAGCTGCTAGAATCAGTTGGACTCAGGACCCTCTCTCTAAAGACGGCACTGGTCAGAGGCACCTCCCTAGCAGACATATTTAGAGCAGCCGGTTGGGCAACATCTAATACCTTTGCGAGATTCTACAATCTCAGGGTTGAGTCAGTATCATCCCGTGTTTTTACAGGTCCGAGCCAGTAAAACTCGGTACACGCTGACGGACTGACCGGGTGGATCGCTTGCACCTAGCACCCTTTCCCTCGGCCGGGGTAAAACTGTGCACATTCTCTCCCAGGAGATCCCACTCATTCGGATCCCTGGAGGACTCCTCCCTAGCCCTTTGCGTCCGCAGTTCAGCGGAGGAACTCGCCGATCCGATCCAATCCACTGTGGGTACTTAATCTACCCTGTACTGGAATAGGTGCTCCACAGGTCAGGACTCCTGCTTGTACTCCCCTGTGTGTATTTTCCGTGGTACGGTCCCCTTGCGAGTGGACCCGTGTCTCCCTTAGGCAGTCCCATCTGCCCTCCGGTCACCGTGTTGTAGCTACTCCCCGCTCCTTGAGGTTGGATTTATCACCGTGCCACCTTCCACATGTCGCCTAAAATCCATGTGATGTATTCACCACCCTTGCCTCCCCCTTTCAGGCAGGTGTGGCCTCAGCAGGGTCTTTTCCCCCTGAAAGAATAGGAAACTGGGTAAGACCCCCTTCCATGGGCCCCAGCCATTTCTTGCTCTATGTGGAGAAACATAGAGAGAAAAGAGGCCCGGCTAGCCTCGGCCCGTTCCAGGGTTGGCAAACGTCGCCTTGTTCCCCTGTCTAGGGTAACCATAAGGATTCTGACGACTTTTATGGGGCATTGGGGAAGGGTACATGCAGTCTGACACAGCTTTGCACGTGAAATACCTGTCCGCTCCTATGTCTCCTATAAGTACACTTACACGGCTCAGCGCATGGCGTGATTTAAATTGGACCCCTAGTGTCGCTTCTTCGATACAACATCGAAGTGAGCGACAGACGGGGAATGTCTAGGTTACGTATGTAACCTCCGTTCCCTGATGGATGGAACGAGACTTTGTGTCGAAGAAGCGACACTAGAGGTGTCGAATATTCCTCTGATCTATGAAAAAAGGCCAATGAGAAGTTGGCAGACAGTATTTGGATTTGAGAATATCGATAAATGCTAACCCCAATGTACAATTTTCATTATCTATGTGAATGTTGAAGTCACCAACAATTAAAGCTCTATCTACAGTAACTGGTCCTACGTGACCCACTCCGAGCAGGATTCAAACCGGGGTTTCTGGCATGGGAGGCGGGCACCCTAATGGGAAAGTTAAAGGCTACAGCCTCGCTAGTGTGCCTCTTGAGGCCCGGGAAGTGAGGTTTATGCACTGCACATCTCATAATATTTACACTACTATTTTTTTTTTGAAGACATACCATAGCAGTATATGAATTTCAGTACCATGGAACAGATCAAAATACCATGGTATTAATCAGTGGCGGGCCGTGCATTAAAAGTCTAGGCCTTAAGTGTAATTCACTCCATTAGGAAAACACAGTTTCACAATGAATAAGACACCCTATGAATTTGGGCATCATACATTATCTCGCAGCTATCTAATAATACCAATTGACATTTTAAAAACACGTCCACGCACGAAAGCCAGAACTTGAGAGGACAATTAATGCTTAAGCAAGCCTAATTTTAACTGCAGCATGGCTGTTTTGTGAAATGAGCGTCTTCCGAACATTCATTCATTCATTCATTCATCTTCAACCGCTTATCCTGTACAGGGTCACGGGGGGCTGGAGCCTATCCCAGCTAACATTGGGCGAAAGGCGGGGTACACCCTGGACAGGTCGCCAGTCCATCGCAGGGCCACACATATACAGACACACACTCATACTCACATCCACACCTAGGGCAATTTTTGGAGACACCAATTAACCTAGCCTGCATGTCTTTGGATGGTGGGAGGAAGCCGGAGCACCCGGAGAGAACCCACGCAGACACGGGGAGAACATGCAAACTCCACACAGAAAGGCCGGGGCAACCGGGGTTTGAACCCATGACCTTCTTGCTGTGAGGCGACAGTGCTAACCACTGCACCACCGTGCCGCCCGTCTTCCGAACAGACATTCAAAAAACATTATAATTCATATGAATCTACCAAGGAGGAAGAAAAAAAATCTATCTAATAATGTTTGTGATTTAAATGTTGCTTGCAATCAAAAAAAATTTGTCAAGGTACAGTTATCCTGCGTTCCATTCAAGTTGAATGTGGGATATTCCTACTTGATATCTCCAAACAATAAATGCATTCCATTCCCCAATATTCGGAACTCCAACGTTCCTGTTAGCTTAGCAGGGACTTGACTCTCATTAGAGATGTCTTCTAGCAACCTAACTGATAAACAATGCTGCAGCACTAGCATTTGTGCTTCAGGTGTAATATTATCAAAAGAGATTATAATGTTTTATACACCTGTTTCTGCAGGCATTTGTTAAACAAGTATTATTATCATGTAATGTGGAAACAAACACATTTATCGATATTACTTAATAAAGTGAATTTCATCACTTTGTATATCTCCCTGAGTGTCGACATGCTTGTGTGACATCATGCCCCTGCATCTCGGCGAAATTGGAGTTGAGAGAATTTCTGCACGAGCCTACAAGTTGTAATTCTGACTTCAAGATGCATTCCATTGTACTTTTTCTAGAAGGAAGTTGTAAAATCTGACTTTCCGAGATGAATGGAATGCAGCGCTACTTTTCAAAACTTGATTCGACACTGAATGCTCAAGCAGCCTAATTTACTCTTAGAAAACTCCTGATGTTGCTATACTAACAATGCAAAAAGCACTTACCAATTTACTTGAAGTGAACATCAGTCCTCCTTTCCTGATTAAAAAAATGAAGCAATCACGCGGTCATGCAGAACTGTACAGTACATATCCTAAAGATCATACCCACCAAGAACAAATAAATCAATCTGATTGGCTGATGAATCTGACAATCTGACATTAGTTGCTCATTCATTTGCACTGTTGAGGGATTCTGAAGAAATTCTGAAGGCCTGAGGGGGTGGAGCTCAAACTCAAGCACTGCTTTGGGCATGTGATTTGTGAAACAGTTGTCATGATTCGCTTTTAAGCATCAAGGAATAAATTCTCAATGGATAAACTTTTCGTTTTTCTATATTTGTTTGTAGATTATTTAAGAGTGGAAAGTGATTAAAAGTACATAGGCTATAAGGTGATTGAGAATCAAAGGATGAAAAATATTTATTTGTTTAGCATGTTAGGCCAGCAGAGAAGGCTTTGCTGGCCCTGAGAAATTGCCACTGGTATTAATATATGATATCATCTCTTTACCATGGTACTGTACTGCCAAAGTACTTTTTAGATGGGAAATCCTACATTGGTTGGACATAAGGTACTGTTTTTCGGAGTTTCAAACCATCTTCCACATAAAAAATTGAAGGTGTACAAGGAAGAAGGAGAAGGTTAAGCAAATGAGAAGGGTTTTTGTTTATCATATCTTGCCTAAATGCTAATGGACATGTCGTGTCGTCGGGTGAATAATTATATCCCAAATCAGATCCATTAATAACTCCATTCACTGATGCATAATTAAAGCTGTTTAAGTTTGATGGCAGAAATTATTTGGACTGAAGTTTATGATGTGCCTGGGGGAAATTAAATGTCAGTTGTCTTGTAGCAGTGCAAACCTACTGGAAGCAGTAATTGGAAACATTCTTCATATACCTTCCTACTGTGGAAAGGCTTAATTGTCAAAGGTCACATCTTTCAAATTTCTGAGGAAAGATATTTTTCAAAGTTCACAAATGGGTGAACAAAATAAAATCCAACAATGTAATTACTTACAGTATACATTTGAGTTTACAGATTAAACCTGATGTTTAAAAAAAAGAGTAATTTTTTTGCATAATTCACAAAAATGACATATTTTGCAAGTGAATGTGCCAATGCAAAGTGAGTAAGTTATCTTAGAGCTTTTTTAAGTGGCACTGTTAAACATAACTTGCATGAGTAAGTGTTAATAATAATATCTGATTTTTATTTTGAAGCCATGCCAGAAACTTTAGTTTAAATGTCCTTGCTCAAAATGCTTTTTAATAAGGTGATGTTGGTCTATACATTTTTGCACCTGCTAAATACAAACTCATAATATTAGCTGTCCTGTAACAGATCGTGAACCAAATGTTATGCATTTAGTTAAAATGAGCCTCTGACCTCTATGCAAATTCTTCTGCATGCCTCAAATATATGCCCATTATCTGTAATGGTGGTTGCTAAGAGATGCATAACAAATACAGAAGACTGACTAACTGCACAAGCTGTTCTCTTATGTGTCATATCACTGAGAAATGTCTCTCTAACCATGCTTTAATGGACAGCAGAGGCAATAATGTCATGCAGGTCTAAACAGGAAGAATTTTGTCCGTGCAAGGGCTTTTTCCATGTGCTCATGTTTGTGGGGTTTGTTGAACTCATATTACATTGTGTGCATTGCATTACACCATTGCGTTAAATAAATTTACAGTATGCATATGCATAATCTCCATATCTATGATCATTTATTCTGTATTTGTTTGTAAATTATGCTTACTGTGCTGCTTGGTGACTGTGTACAGTACATATGATATTTAATTTAAATTGATTTTATATCAATTCAGAGAATTGAGACTCTCCGAAAGTCTGCAGTTGCTTGAAGTGGTTATATTGCCCAAACCGAGGATGTAGACCAGAGTGTCCAAGGTCAAGATATTGTTCTTTCAATCAGCTCTAAATGTTGGTTTTCTGGGGAAGCCAGGGGCAACTATATATTTTTTAATTTTACATTTTTATTTCCCTTCATAACTCATTGCAACATCAACATCAGCTATTTAACGGTATGAGAAACACCAACCATAAAAGTGGCATTATAATATTTATATTTAGAAAAAAATATCTCAGAATGTAATATCATTCTCACTAGCGCTCTATGTTGTGAATCAGAATATTGTGAACACAATTTTGGTTCATCTACTGAATCAGAATCAGAATGAGCTTTATTGCCAAGTGTTCTCAGGTACACAAGGAAGTTATTTTGGTGATAGGAGAACCAAGTGCACACAGAACATTACAGTGAGACAGAATATAAAACAAGGTAGGTGTATAAATAGACATACAAATAATAGGACATATAACAGAATGGCATTTGTACATGTGCAAGTGGTAATGTATGAGCAAGGTAGGAGTATTTACATTTATTGTATTAAATATGTGAATTTACATATGTACATGAGATATGTATTTACATTATTGCACTATGGGGAGTCCTGAGGGACTTTAATTGTTCATGAGCAAAATGGACTGAGGGTAAAAACTGTTGTGCCTGGATGTCCTGGTGCTCAGTACTCTGTAGTGCCGGTCAGAGGGCAACCATTCAAAGAGGGATTAAGCAGGGTGTGTGGGGTCCAGAGTGATTCATAGTGACCTGCATGTTTTCTCACTCTGGAGACATATAGGTCTTGGAGGGTGGGTAGGGGGGGTCACCAATAGTCCTCTCAACAGTCCTGACTGTCCGTTGTAGTTTGATTCTGTCTGATTTGGTGGCTGAACCAATCAAGACAGTTATAGATGTATAGATGTTTTGCCTGAAGTCCACGCTCATCTCCAATGTTTTGAGCATGTTCACCTCAAGGTTGTTGTGACCACACCAGAAAGTCTGCTGATCAACCTCCCATCTGTATGCAGACCACACCATCGTGGATGAAGCAGATGACTGTGGTGTCATCTGCAAACTTCAGGAGCTTGACAGTGGGGTCTTTTGGAGTGCAGTCATTCATGTACATTGAGAAGAGAAGTGGAGGGAGAATGCATCCCTGAGGATCACCAATGCTAATAGTGAGGGTCCCAGATGTGTTTCCCAAGTCTCACTAGCTGCTGCCATTCTGTCAGAAAGCAGATTGGGGTGGGCATGGTGAGCTGGTTCAGTTTGGTTGAGAGAAGATCAGGCATGATGTATTGAAGACTGAACTGAAGTACACAAATAGGATCCTTGCATGGGACTCCAGGTCTGTCAAGGTGTTGCCGGATATAATGCAGTCCCATACTGACAGCATCATCCACAGACCTGTTTGCTCGGTAAGAAAACAGAAAGGGGTCCAGCAGGGGTCCAGTGATGTCCTTCAAGTAGGCCAAAACTAGTCTCTCAAAAGACTTCAGTCCTTTAGGTCCAGACTTTAAGTCATGTGATTTAGTTTTTTTGGGGGGGGACTGGAATTATGGTGGAGCATTTGAAGCAGTAGGGAACTTCACACTGCTCCAGTGATCTATTGAATACATTTGTGAAGATGGGAGCCAGTTGGACAGTGCAGACTTTCAAACAGGCAGGTGAAACTCCATTATGGTTTCACTCAGCCAGGTTTCAATGAAACACAGAGCAGCGGAGTTAGAAATGTCCTTATTTGTTTGAGTGAGCATAAGCAGCTCGTCCGTTTTATTGGCAAGGGAGCGGACATTCGGCAGATGAATGCTCGACAGCAGAGTCCTAAAGCCGCATTGACGAAGCTTCACAAGCGTGCTGGCTCGCTTCACTCACGTGCTTCTTTTGGATCATTTGTAGAGCACCGCTGTGCCTACAAATATGATGTTGAATAAAACGTCAGAATAATCAAACACCGGAAAAAAAATATCAGGTATTCTCTGCTGAATATTCAGCTGTTCATCCCTGGTGAAACTGATCTGGAAAGAGTGACAAAAAACATAACAAAAAAACTAAAGTAAAAATAATGCTAGAGACCCCCACACCGAAACAGCTATCTGCAGTGCCATCTTGAGATTTATTGAACAATGGGATACTAACAGTATGACTCCGTTACCTGTGTCACAATTACAAGGTTGCACATTTAAACACAGCTGGTATTAAAAAATAACATTGCTGTGTAAATGACACTTTTGCATTTTTCTGTGTACATATTAAAACATACAGTGTTATTATGAAAGATAAATGAAGAAATAAAAATTCAAAGGAGTGTTTTTTTTTTCTTCTTCTAAAAACTCTAATATTGTTTCCCTTTCCTGCGCATTATGAGTGAAAGACACCACCACAAACACAATCTCTTTTAAAGAGAAAAAAAGCCTTTGACTTTATAATTTTACACTTGTGCTTTTCTTCGAATGACTTGAGAGACTTCACAAAGACATGACTACATTTCCAGGTAAATAAAGCAATGATGCTCTGTTTTTTATGGTGCATTCTGAGAATTAGTTTCGAGAGCAAACGTTTTTGAATGGGATGGGATAGCTTATGAAATGTCTGACTCCCCGGTTAGTGTCCTTATTACTGAACTAGTGAGCTGATTGAGAGGCACTCACCCTGAATACATGTTAGCTACAGTGTTAGCATCTACTGTCTCATTCATTTTAACTTTTAAGTAAAGACCTAGCAATAAAATTAATAAAGTTTAAATTCAAAACCATCAAAATGTTAGACAGCAGTGGGGGGAAAAACATAAAAAACCATCCACTTTTATATCTCAATCAGTTTCTTGTTGACCATTTGTTGACAACCAGTATTTCTAACAACCATATTACAAGATGTCATTGAACGCTAGTCATTCTTTCATGTTGAAACGTAAAAAATGGACTGATTGTCTTGTGTGTTAACACACTTAATCAAAATTTCTTTTGTTTTTAGGTCTTTTTTTCTTTTTTTTTTTCTTCTCTACTGCTCAGAACAGTAAATTGGCATTTGCTTGTTAATAGCCATGGTTAATTGCCTAATATTATATAAGCTAACTGCTCCCTGGATGATGATATTAATTCTGTCCTAGCATATTAAATTAGCCCAACTTTGATTAAGTAAAAAAGTAGGCCATTCAGACTCGGCCTTGAGACTGGGCCATGGCTCCACGCAGAGTGACAGAACACACATATGCCAGTTACTAGATCCATGAGGTTTGTCTGGCTGACACAGAGCAAACAGCAGCCAATTTATGCTCGGTGGCCAATTAACATCGATTTTTTTTCTTTGATTCTTTGAGTCTTTTTGTAGAATATAAGTATGTTTTGATTGGAAAGATAGGTGAAATTTTTTTAGGTGCCTTTTTCCTTCTTCAGCCTATGTTCTACAATAGTTTTTTCTCCAAAAAAAAACAAACAATTTCTTTATTTACAAAAATGTATCTCAAAATGTTTTCTCCTCAAGTGGCAACACGAGAATTTTAAATTTTTTGCTTGCTAGCTAACAATTAGCATGAGGTACCAGCCTCGGCACTAGGTGCCACTATCAGTAAGCATGAAATATTATGCTTAAAGTGACAGATGGCAGCTATGGTACTTGATCTGTTTATTTTTATTGTTGTAAAATACACACGATTCTTAATCAAGGAACAAAACATTCTGTATATTGTTTGAGAGTCTATTAATACACGAGATCCCACAATTAAATTAATATACCTCAGGTTACTATATTTCAAATGGCATTCGTTGTGAAGTGTGACAACGGGAGTTCTTTCTGGTTTTTTGATGACATTAACCACCAGTAATATCGATGCTGCTATTGATATTGTGCTTTTTAATTTGTTGGCTCATGTAAACATGCCCTAGAATGACGTCATTGACTGTTGTAACACCTCTCACTCTGTTTTCAGTGCTGTGTTTAAAGGGATGTCTCATGTTAGATACACACTCTCATGGCAAAATCATGAGGATTTATAAGAATTTTCTAAGTTTGGCATGTGATTCGTACTTTTCATTTTCACAATGACGTCGCTGACATCGTTTCCATTTTATATGCGACAATTACTTGCTTCTGTCACACACAACAGCTTCCTATCATGTTTACACACTCTACTGATTGGTTAGGTTTAGATAAGAGGTTTGAGTAAGGGCATAATAGTAAAAAGCATGTCCTTACCACTCCTGCGCAAAACTCACGCTTACTTCCGCATTAGACATCCGGGCATTTGCACGTGATGAAATCGTACAAATATATACAAACAAACTCGTACCAAATCATTCAAAATAGTCCACTTGTAAAATATGTACAAATTTCATGACACTGGGTTGGTGTTAGAGTTGCTTACATCAATGAGCTCTTCGGAGCGATGCAGCTTTAACCATGGCGCCGTGTCGAGGTATTATAAACTTCTGTATAGTTTATTATAAACTTCTGTATAATACAGGGATTTCTTTTTTTGGTTCCAGTCTACACAATATGTGTTTGTGTGTGTGTGTGTGTGTGTGTGTGTGTGTGTGTGTCTGTGTGTGTGGTTCTAAAATAAACAGAGAGAAGGAATAATTACTAACTGCAATAATATCATCATCACAAATTACTACAGTAGTATGCTCATTAGCTAGGACATTAAAACAATATTATGAAAATAAATTAGAATAATAATCTATTGTAGAAATAGAACAACAATTCTCATAATAAAGTAATCAATGGTAGTCATTAAATGATTACAGTGTGAATAGTCAGCGTGAATAGTCATTTAACGCTAGACAAATGCTAGACAAAAAAAAAAAAAACACAGGAATTATCAGAACAGGGTAAACTCTCAAGAACACAACCTAGGTTACGGCTTGCAATGCACTTGAGTAGGGCAGGCTGCCACCTACTGTACATAATAAGTAATGTTCCCAAATTAACTATATACTTGTTTGACTCATTGGGGGCCTATTGTACACTGTGTAGGATTATCCATGAACAAAGCCATCAAATGAACACAACATCACATTCCACAGATCAGAGAGATCTTCCACAGATCCATTAGGGAGAGTCATAAAAATGAATCTATGGCGCCTAAATTGCTGAAGGAGACCGTCTCTCCCATGCCTGCTTAATCTCCAGCTAGGGTTTGTAATGATTGAGCTGACCAATAAAGAAGATCCTTCTTTGTTCCACAAACTTAAACCCTCAGCATGACCCCCTGAACTGCCACACACAGCTAAAGCAGGTTTTCTTTTAAAGGTTTCCTAGTGAGATTCTCATGAGATCCTCATCCCAGTCCCAGTACATGTGACTTAACCCTATAAAATATACACCATATATACATCAATTCTGAAAATGACTCTATGACCTGTGATCACAAATTAGTGATTATAGCCAATGTACCTTTAAAATATGTGAAGTGATTGGTAATCACTTATAACTGATGAATCGATGATTATAATCTTTAATCAGGTATGATTCATCTAATTTTACTAAGAATGGTAACTATTCAACTGGATATTATACCTCGACAATTAGGTTTCTCAAAACGTGTAATGTATTATCCATTTTGTAAAACCAATGAATTAACCAGTATGATTTGTAACCAGGGATTTGTATGTTTTGTTACTTACATGTATAATATCCATGAAAGAATGTCATATTTAGTATGTAAATGCTTGCTTGTTTATGTAGAGAATGTTGATGACAATGTATGTCATATCTCTTGTACTGTTGTCAAGATATAAAAGTTACTAAAGTTATTAAACATGCACTATTTAAAATAACTTTGTTAAAAATAACAATACTTTTTTTAGCAAATGCTATTTCTTGTGTTTAACACATTAACTATACAGCCTTTTTCAAACAAAGAAAACAATATGTTGGTATAAGTGTTAGCTTGGATTATTATTATTGCATTATTGTACTTAATGAGGTATTTCTGGGCAAATTAATTTCACTCTTAATTGGGATGTAAGGCCATTGTCAACTGCTTAATTCCTCATTCAGTTCAAGCCCCATTCTCTGTGCTGTGCACTCGAAAGTTTTAAATAAAGGTGTTCTATAAATATAGTTTCCCTATTTTCTAATTTGAGTGTTTTGTGTGGTAACGTAAATTAAGTCTCGTAAAGTAATAAATCCTGTTTTACATATATCCTAATTTTTTGCATTTTCTCGTTGATACATGAAATATAAAAAATGAACTTATATCAAAATATATTTTATTCTATTATTTTCTACTTGTCTTGAAAACAGTTTGATAATTTAGGCATTTTGTAGATCCATTTCTGAGAAATATAATTGGCGGGTCTCTAAAGACCCAGATATTTAAGAATGTTTGGTGAAATTCCCATGCAATTAAGGGTTACGTGTTATTTTGGTTTACATTATCAAACATTCCTTCTCAATTAATTCCCTCTAGATATCTAAAATGAATGTGATGGTTAATATGTGATTCTCAATATTTTTCAACCTGTTAGTGATATGCGATATGTATCACAATATGCTCCCCACTACTCTTCTCCATGTACACAAACAAATGCACTACCAAGGACCCCTCTGTTAAGCTTCTGAAATATGCAGACGACACTACTGTCATCAGTCTCATCTAAGATGATGATGAGTCTGCATTCTGAAGGGCGGTTGAACAGCTGGCCATCTGATGCAGTCAAAACAACCTGGAGCTGAACACGCTCAAAACAGTGGAGATGACAGTGGACTCCCCAACATTAACCCCACTCACCTTTCTAAACAGAACTGTGGCAGCAGTGGAGTCATTCAGGTTCCTGGGCATTACCATCTCTCAGGACCTGAAGTGGGAGACCCATATAGACAAAATTTTTAAAAAGGCTCAGCAGAGGTTGCACTTCCTTTGCCAGCTGAGGAAGTTCAACCTGCCACAATATTTTGGCTCAGCTACCAAGTCAGACATCAAAAGCATTCAAAGGATAGTTCGGACTGCTGAGAGGATTATTGGCACTCCCCTACCCACCCTGCTAAAACTGTACATATCCAGAGTAACGAAAAGGGCTGGTAAAATCAATCTTGACCCCATTCACCCAGCACACTTCCTTGTCGAACTGTTGCCCGTTGGCCAATGCTACAGAGAACTGAGCACCTGAACAGCCAGGCACAGGAACAGTTTATTCACTCAGGCCATCCACATCATGAACAGTTAAAACTGCCCCTAAATACTTTCCTTTATGTCAACACAACCATGTGCAATATTTAATCCATCCATTGCTACTTATAATTTTAAATCATATCCTACCTCTTGCATCACCTGCACATAACAATATATCTGTATATAAAATATTCAAACAACATTATTGCTCTGTTGTATATTTCTCTTTTTATTTATCTGTTATATCTTATTTCACTAAATGTGTATATGTTTAAATGTATGTGTTTATATGTACATTTATATACGTTTTATATTTTTTATTAAAAAAATGCTACATGGAGAGTCCCTTGAAAATGTTTTGACCAATACAGAACTGGTTGGTTTATATATACACTCACTGAGCACTTTATTGGGAACACCTGTTCACCTACTTATTCATGTTATTATCTAATCAGACAATTGTGTGGCAGTAATGCAATGCATAGAGTAATGCATATACAGGTCAGGAGCTTCAGTTAATGTTCACATCAACAATCAGAATAGGGAAAAATGTGATCTCAGTGATTTCTGTGGAATGACTGTTGGTGCCAGGCGGGGTGATTTGAGTATTTCTGTAACTGATGATCTCCTGGGATTTTCACACACAACAGTCTCTAGAGTTTACTCAGAATGATGCCAAAAACAAAACAAAAAATCCAGTGAGCGGCAGAAACGCCATGTTGATGAGAGAGGTCAACGTAGAATGGCCAGACTGGTTCAAGTGATTCTAACTCAGATAACCCCTCTGTACAATTGTAGTGAGAAGAATAGCATCTCAGAATGCACAACACGTCAAACCTTGAGGAGGATGGGCTACGACAGCAGAAGAACATGTTGGGAACTTTACTAGTACCATGGAGCTGTTAATAAATTGTACAGAGAGTATACATATATATGTGTGTGTGTGTGTGTGTGTGTGTGTGTGTGTGTGTGTGTGTGTGTGTGTGTGTGTGTGTGCTTAAACTGAGCGTTTCTCTCAAAGCTCAAACATTAGTGTTATAATAGACATAATAGAGCTGCTTGCTTAAATTAGTGAAGCCTTTCATAGTAAATGGTGAATTCTGTCATTCATGGTCAATAATAATGTCATGCTGACTGAAACTGTGCATTCACTATTTAAATGTGATCACAATTTCTTAAACTACTTCAAAGAGTTCTCATCAAAAATAAGCAGTAATGACAGCTTTGCAGATCCTTGGCATTCTAGCTGTCAGTTTGTCCAGATACTCAAGTGACATTTCACCCCACTCTTCCTGTAGCACTTGCCATAGATGTGACTGTCTTGTTGGTCACCTCTCATGCTCCTTACAGTCTAGTTGATACCACAAAAGCTCAATGGAGTTAAGATCCACAACACTCTTTTCCAGTTACCTTTTGTCCAATGTCTGTGTTTCTTTGCCCACTCTAACAGTTTCTTTTTGTTTTTCTGTTTCAAAAGTGGCTTTTTCTTTGCAATTCTTCCCATAAGGCATGTACCCCTGAGTCTTCTCTTTACTGTTGTACATGAAACTAGTTTTAAGAGGGTAGAATACAATGATCTGACAATTTATCAAACTTGAGACTCAGCTGTACATCTGACCTTACGTCTCTTTCTGTCCTTATTAGAGCCAGTTGTCCTTTGTCTTTGAAGACTATATTGTACACCTTTGTATGAAATCTTCAGTTTTTTGGGGGGGCAATTTCAGCATTGTATAGCATGCATTCCTCAAAACAATGTTGACTGATGAATTTCTGTGCCACTTTGGTGAATTAAAGTACAAATTTCCTTCCAAAACAGCAAAATATGTGCATTATTCCAAACTTTTGGCCGCCAGTGTGTATATATATATATATATTAGGGCTGTCGATTTAATGCGTTGATAACGTGAGATTAATTTTATGAAAAATAACATTAAAAAAATGAACGATGCTTGAGAAATGCAAGCTTGTAGTACCACCTGTTTACTCCAGAGGGCAGTAAGTGAAATTTCAGCTGTGAGAGCAACAAACAGTTTATTACAGTGAACAAAACATTAAAAACCCTTCAGTGGACACACTTGAAGGAGCGCAAATGCGAACTAAGGGATCTCAAGATGTGTTTAAAGATTGAGTATTAAACTATATTTAACTTGACACAGTGACCTAAACATTTTATTTTTATGACGCAACACATCCGAGACAAGACACAATCATGTCTGACACAGGTCGTATGGTCTTTACCTCACAAATATTTAATTACCAACAAGGTTGAGGTGTCCTTTAAACTGTTACACCGATTTTACCCAGTCAATCTTTATTTAAGAAACATGCTCCCTGAAATAGATCCACTTTGCTCCTTCTGTAATGCTGTAGATGAATCTGCCCCGCACCTTTTTTAGGAATTTGTTTTAGGAATGAGAAAAGTTTGTTTGTACGTACCTCTATTTTAACTACTTTTTCTTTGCTTTATAAAGACATTTTATTTGGTTTTCACAGTTTTGATAACTTAAGTTAATATTTTCTGATTAATCTGTTTATTTTTCTTGCCAAGTTTTTTTATACATGAGTGTAAATGTATGTCTATAAAGCCCCTATTTGCACTTTTTTGTAAAGACTTGAAATATTATTTAAATACTCTTTGTACCTCCAACAACTCCAAAGCAATGAAAACCATTGCACTATGTAATGAATATAATGTCTTGGAATTATTGTAAAATATATCTGCAGTATTGTGTACTATGTATACCCCTGGCTTGTTTCTAAAAAAATAAAATAAATGTCTGACGCAGGTGTACATTGACGGGTCCTTAAACAAGTCCTCATAATAAATCTCCAACTGATTGACAAATTCACTTGTGTAATGGATTGCAGTGAACTGTATGCCAATAATTGTCTTATGTTCAATAATATGGTAGTAAACAATACATTGTATTCTAAAGCTGCTGTGATTAACTCTTCTGCCACGAGAATGTAATGCATTTTAATTATCTGAATATTTTTTTATTTTATATATATATATATATATATATATATATATATATATAATATGGGGTGCCGTTTGTAAAGCGGCTCACGCTGAAAATAACAGCAACATTTTGTCATATTTAGCTTCAAACAATGTTTAAAAAACTGGTATGAATTTTTGACGGTCACTTTTTAGCACATTTACAACAATATTTGTCAATTTAGAGATTTTTTAAATAGTTAAATCTAAATATTAAATGTTACACCTAAATGTTAAATCTAAATGGTAAATCTAAATCTAAATCTAAATGTTAAATCTAAATGTTAAATCTAAATCTAAATGTTAAATCTAAATCTAAATGTTAAATCTAAATGTTAAATCTAAATCTAAATGTTAAATATAAATGTTAAATCTAAATATTAAATATAAATCTAAATGTTAAATCTAAATATAAATGTTAAATATAAATGTTAAATATAAATGTTAAATCTAAATATTAAATATAAATCTAAATGTTAAATCTAAATCTAAATCTTTAAATGTTGAATCTAAATGTTTCGGGTGAAACTAAATAATTAACTATTATGCAAATTCAAAATGCCGGTAACCGGAAGTGCCAAAATAAAAGCTCGAGGAGGTCAGTGTGGATCTCAGGTATGTAAAGTTGATTATTTCCTTTTATTTAATTAGCATTAAATGTGTATTAACAGCGTTTGCTTCAGATAAAGATGTTAGAGATCAGTTAAAGCGGTAGATTTATTAGCCATACTCGCTAATGTCAGCTAGCAGCTTTGGATAATGTGCATATTTGTAAGGAGTTATTAGTGTTAACAGATAATTGACAATCGCGAGAGGATCCTCTGGTGTCAAACAACAAATACGCTGTCAACAAGTCATTTTTATTGTAGCTATAAATTAAGTAATATAACAAACTAAGCTGTCATTTCCATAATATCTTGTCAAAATATCATACAAACCTTATTTTGTTGTTTTGTATATGTCAACTTGCTTTCTGACTCCTGTTGAGTGCAGAAGAGAGCGAGTCTTACTACATTGACGAAAACGGGTTTATTTAGTGTTTGTGACGTGCTGGTGTTTATTATTATGTAAATAATTTATAACCAAAGTTTACTATATTAAGTAACATTGCATTTACATATTGCATATAATTCATTTTACTTTATATGTACCTTGTAATAAACTTTCAATTGTAAATCCTGTAGCACTTGGATAATTTCCTCACATTCAAACACTCATGAAAAGCTTTCCTTTATATGTTTGCTCACATTTTCAAAGGATTATTGATTAGAGTGACCATTACTGTTACTGTATACTTGTTCCAGTCATTTTACTGTACAGTTTGTTAATTAAAAAATTAAAGGCATCAACTTTACATACCTGAGATCCACACTGACCTCCTCGAGCTTTTATTTTGGCACTTCCGGTTACCGGCATTTTGAATTTGCATAATAGTTAAATATTTAGTTTCACCAGAAACATTTAGATTCAACATTTAAGATTTAGATTTAGATTTAACATTTAGATTTAATATTTAGATTTAACATTTATATTTAACATTTAGATTTAGATTTAACATTTAGATTTAGATTTAGCATTTAGATTTAACATTTAGGTGTAACATTTAATATTTAGATTTAACTATTTAAAAAAAAAAATCTCTAAATTGACAAATATTGTTGTAAATGTACTAAAAAGTGACCGTCAAAAATTCATACCAGTTTTTTAAACATTGTTTGAAGCTAAATGTGACAAAATGTTGCTGTTATTTTCAGCGTGAGCCGCTTTACAAACGGCACCCCATAATATTAATATTTAAAGATAACGATGTATAATTATTTCATCATTATATATTGAATTATTGTTATATGAGGGGCTTTCTCAGCCAATATTTGTATATGTGATTAATAGCGATTACCATAGGGACACCATGTAATTAATTAAACCAGTCAGAAATAATATGTGTATTGATACTAAAGAGCTGATCAAATTTTTTTATTAGAACAGCCAGGCAACTGTATGGCACCTCCCTGAAAGATTCAGAGGATACATGTGCGTTATTTAGTGCTAGAAACCAGATGAAACGAATGTATGAGGGTGTGTACACATTTCCCATCTCACAGGAATGTGTGTAACATGACTGTAATAAGGAAAATCATTTAATATACTAATCAAATTAATGCAGAAAGAAATGATTGTTAGTTAATATTGAAGTGATTACAGTGTGTTTTATGCATATAAAATGAAATAGTCATGCTTTTGCCATAATTGAAGCAAGTTGGGTCAGGATGACCAGCTAGAAGGGAGACGGTGATGACGAAACTAAGGGGGCATAAGATGATTTTATTGGATGAAGAGGCCATCACTCAAAGGGATGTTCGAGAACTTTACGTGAGAATCTGCCAAGACATGTTCTGATCTTATTATTGATGGCCGAGTTCTAATCTCCTACCTCGGTTAGTCCTATTTTTTAATCTTGCTTGCTTCTGCCGTTTGATCCAAAAATAGCACTTATTTTAATCTGTACAATGATGTCAGCATCATATATTAAGTTTACATTTAATGGAGAGCAAAATATTGAGTCAGAAGCATGATTTTCGTAATAGACAAATCTGCGGCCGGTCATTCACATCTGGTTTAAAATGAAAGAAGGTCACCAGTTAACATGAAACCCAGATGACCGTAACACTGGAATCTAGTCCATATTCGTCAGTCTCAGTCAGCGTAATTCAAATTGTATTGGGGCTCCTTTACAACCAACTTTATATAAAAAGAATGTAAATGCCCCACTTTTAAAACTAGAAATTTAGGATTAAACTCTGTCAACATCATACAGCTGAAGAGTTGTGTACAGACAGCAGCTCAGGCATACTGGAGATGTTCTATAATTAAACTGAGAATATATATAATTCAAAATGACATTTAAAAATAGAAAATGCATCTACTCGTTACACCCATTAGAGATGCTATATTAGAGTTGGGCCTGTATGAACATTTTCAGCACAACTGTGCAAGACAACTCTCTCTGAAGACAAATTTATAAGAGTTTTACTACTGAGATGATGTTGAGGGTGTAACTTCTTTTAATGAGAAATGTCATGAAGGAAGAACTATGGCTGTAAAGATAACAAGTCAGATACATCTAGTTAATATGCAAGTTTTGCATCTTGTGTTTTCATATTGTACATTCAAGTTTTGTCATTTTCTAAATTTCAATAACACATTCTAATAAGTTTCATATCAACAGGGTACCATGGCATTACTAACTGCATCGATTTTTTTAATAGATGGGATGAAAATTATTACATTTCTGACCAAATCTGTTCTGTTGTTCAACGGTGACACCCCTGTAATAAACAGTAGGAGGTGAACTCATTGGAAAACATGTTGAAAATGCACTTTATTTATTACATAATCTTTTACAATAAATGCTTTAATGACTCTGCATATAATACTGTACTGAACTACTCACCCATTGACTAAAAAAGACATCTTGATGCAACTTACCCACGCAGTAACAGCCATGCAAGACGCAACACTTTCTTCATGTAAATTAGATTTCATGATAGTTAAGTTTATAATAGATTTCAATGAACCACTCTCAATAAACATTTTCGTTATCCCAAGAAAAATTAAATGTAGTGATCCAGAAATCACATTATGTGATGTGCTGAAGACTCAAACCTTGTCTCACGATAAAGTCATGCAGCAGTGTACCTCGTCCCTCGCACACACAAAATGGCAGGCGATACTCTTTGGATACTTTGTTGGCATAATGTTATTTCTGGTCAGTGAATTGGAAAATTAGCAACATCCTCTGAGTAGCAGGCTAGCAGCTACAAGTTAGTTTACTTATGGTCTTTCTGTGTGGAGTTTCCATGTTTGCTTGAATTTCCTCTGGGTGCTCCATTTTCCCCCTCAGTCCAAAAACATGCAGGTTAAGTGAATTGGAAATTCTAACTTGCCCATAGGTCAGAGTATGAGTGTGAGTGTGAATATCTGTGTGTGTTTGGCCATCTGTCCAGGGTGTTTTCCTGCCTTTGGCCCGAGACAGCTGGGATAGGCTTCAGCACTACCCGCAGCCCTACATAGTGGCTTTAGATGATGATTGATCTCTGGGGATCTGGATGCAATGATAGCAAAGTTGTTTGATGGACATGCCCATAAAAAAAACATGATTGCTGAGGGTAGTATCTATTGCAATATACGTATTTTCTAATTTTTGGGCCAACAGTACTTTGTGATGGCAATGCTCGCATTGCAGAAGGTCCACAAAAACTCACGCCTAAACCGTCCCTACATGGGAGGTGTTTTTTTGTTTTGTTTTGATGTCTTTGAATGGAGCCTCTGGCTATTGAAACCAAATTATACTAGAGTCAGCTCTGACCAAGCCTTGCAGTACAATCGAATCAATAGACACTTCAAAAACACAGATGAGAGTTTTTACAAGTGAATGGCAGGGCACTGATACAGGAATAAGCCTGTCTAAAATCCTTGGTAAAAAAATCAGCCCTGAGGGAAAAACAAAAGCAAAGGCCTCAGTAGCACTTATCTTTTGCAAAGCCTCGATGTCAAATGAATCCATCTCTCTCAAGCTGATTTTGGATGCAGGTTGATTCAAGTGTTCTGCTTTCAGGAGACAATTTTCTCAGTTTGTTCTGCCTGCAACTGTCTGGTTAAAAGTTAAAATATGTTGTTATGCCCTACTAATGTATACTGTTGGACATTACTCATCAATTCAATATAAACAGAATATAAATGTATTCAATGGAATTCTGTTACCAGAGAAAGTCGTCCTAATTTTGAAGGAAACATCTAGTGTATCCAGAAAGTAAACAAAATATGTATTTCTCTGGTAAAATGATAGTAATAAGGATTTATTCAGGGCAGATATTTATGTTTAATAAACAATATTGCCACAAGTAATGCTATTTAAATTGTTTCATTACAATTCATGCTTAAAATTGAGATGCGTTGACTTACTGCCGGGGGCGGCACGGTGGTGCAGTGGTTAGCACTGTCGCCTCACAGCAAGAAGGTCATGGGTTCAAACCCCGGTTGCCCCGGCCTTTCTGTGTGGAGTTTGCATGTTCTCCCCGTGTCTGCGTGGGTTCTCTCCGGGTGCTCCGGCTTCCTCCCACCATCCAAAGACATGCAGGCTAGGTTAATTGGTGTCTCCAAAAAATTGCCCTAGGTGTGGATGTGAGTATGAGTGTGTGTCTGTATATGTGTGGCCCTGCGATGGACTGGCGACCTGTCCAGGGTGTACCCCGCCTTTCGCCCAATGTTAGCTGGGATAGGCTCCAGCCCCCCGTGACCCTGTACAGGATAAGCGGTTGAAGATGAATGAATGAATGAATGACTTACTGCCTGATCCTCTTTAAAAAAACAAAAACAAGTTTTGCCTTATCATTTGCCAAAATACAAATGTTAAACAAAGAGCATAGAAGAGAAGGTGACACCTCTCACCTCTCAGAAATGGCAGCCTACATTACATGTACAACACTGATGAGTTGCATCATATTTGAAAGTGCCAGTCAAAACACCCACTATGCTCTTTATTATTATGTTCCAGCCATTGGTGTATGGTGAAATGATCAGTCACCAGTAGAAGATGCAATCACACTTTGCAGTTAATGTAATTCATTGAGATTAATAAAGTTTTTATTTGTATTTTTAAACAAAAGGTTCATTTTTAAAGTCTTTTAAAATATTTAAGTTCTAAAACAGCGAGTTTAGGCCTATATCATAATAGAATTTGCGTTTGTATGGTACAGCATCCAAATCTACAATGTAATTTAGATTTATGAGCCCCAGATGGTAACCAAATTATCAGAATGAGAACAATCATGCTGGTGCGACAAAACTGAATCATATGTGACCGGATTCATCAAAACATTTAGCATATGTTCCCATTTTGAAAGTGTGATTTCATTGATGTGAGCAGCATCTGGGGGCGTCTCCAAATGCTGCATCCATTCATTTTCAAATCCATTTCTATATAGAGACCTTCATAGAGATTATGAAGGCTTGATTTCTCAGAATAATGTATGATATTTAGAGGATAATCATCATTGACTGTGTGATTTAGACTAGGCCCTTCATCTGTGATGGGGTAACCATCCCTACACATTTAAGTAAATCAGGCCAACAGTTTTGATATGAGGCCAGTTTCACATTTAAGGAGCTTAAATTATGGGATATACTCTCTGCACCATGGTGGTCTAATATACCTGTAGCATTCCTATTGATCTCAAAGGCAGTTACTCAGCTGGCACATGCCCCACAAAAGTATGCAATCTGTACGCTGCCCTCTTTGCTCATGGGCACTCAGTTCTGGCCACATTTTTTGAGTCAATCATCTGAGCTGTAAATGGCATGTGACTAATTATAGTGTGCAACAGTGCCCACCCACTTTTTCAGCCATCTTGGTTCCAGAAGTGTTTTTCCATAGGGTGTTCAAAGCAATGAACCAAAACAACCAGTTACGAGGTGAATCACAACATTAAAACGTTTGATTAGTAGCAACAAAGTATTTGAAAATCGCATAAAACAACAAAGGTACAAGATAGTGGACTTAACATTTTTCATGAAGGAATTCATTACAGTCCCATGAACCATTGCGAATTATGTAATCATACAAAAAGAATGATTTAAAGTAGTCTATTATAAGATTTGAACCAATACATTTTAAGTTTATTGGAAAATATTCAGATATATGTAATTTGAGAGTGTAGGAAGATTGACTCGATTATGTTATTCACAGTGCGCCATGGGAGTGGGCGGTCATTCTGGCACTTTTTGTTTGCCGCTATAATCTGATTGGTAGATCTTTCTCTGCAGGATTATGGGTAATCTAGTTATTCACCACAAATTCCACTATTAAACATTATTTATTTTTTTTTAAAGAAAGTTGAAATTTGTGTTGTCAAAAGTACCAGTACTTTCTTACAGGCTTATTTGAGCGAATGCTCTGTAACTCGTTTTACACTGAAATGGACAATTAAATTATCCTAGTGTCATTTATTAAAATGCTAAAGGCTGCAATCTTACTTTTGAAGAGCTGCGTACTTTAAATAATTCTGACCGCTCATCCACTAGAAAATCCACAGACACTGGGAATCCTTCACGTTGTATGAGATGACAGAGCAGAGCACTCATCCACTGTGAACCACACAGCACAAGTAAAATCTATATTTATATAATTAAAATCCCAGCATCTACACTTTAATCTCAGCTCAGCTTTATTTATATCGCATTTATCTGTTCATCTGGAAAAGTGAAGCATCCTGCAAAAAAAAAAAAAAAACGTCATAATAAAAGCGCGATTCATAATAAAATCTAGATTCCTGAAAGGAAGAAATTGAATTAAAATATATTACACCTGTATAGTAAAATGTAATATTCACTGTAATAATAATAATAATAATAATAATAATAATAATAATAATAATAATTAATCAAAAATATCACAAGCAAGACAGCTGTTGAATAAAAGTTTGGCAAAAAAAAAAAAAAATACAAAATGCAATGATGTTGAAAAGTTCTATTTTCACTTGTTAAAAGTTTTAAGAATTTATTGAGGAGACACCATTGTGATGATTAAATTAGATATTAGAAAAATTTAAACTTTAAAAAATGTTCTGGAAAGTTTTGGAAAATAATAATAATTATTAAACCATAATTATTGAAATAATTATTAAATAATTTTAAATAACTAGGTGAACTGGTGTTCAATAGCACAATATCAAATTAGCATATTTTTGCTGTGGTGTCGAAATTGGTATAAAGAATCATGAAATTTCACTATCGGCACCGAGTACTGAAATTTTGGTACCGTAACAACACAAGTTGAAATAATGCAGACTGATGGCTTTAACAGGAGCAAATACCATTAATTACAGTAACAATCTCAGAGATCATATTAGGCCTGTCTTTAAATGTTTATTGTTAAAAATCCCTCTATGGAAAATGCTATATTCTGGAGCATCAGGCACTTCAAGCATGCGCACAGTCCCAAGGACTTCACCAGTGACTACCCTGCCGGTGCATGAGCTTTGACTTCATAGGCAGCAAGCTGGCATAAATATAATTAAAATATACTGTAAGAATAATATAAATACAGTCTAGCGACAAATGTACAAATATGGGAGAAGAGAAATGATCCCTCTTTTTAAACACTCTAATATAGCCATTAATGCTGAATTTCTTCCAAACCAAATTTACAATGCTGGCAGTTCATTTTTACTGAAAATGCAATTACTGAGGTCTCAGACTGTTTCATGGCCCCTTTTCTCTAGTAACATAAAAGAGTACAGTCTTATTTAAACACACATCTGGGACAAATCCATATATTAAAACTGATAGGAAGATGGCCAATGATTTAATTTGGAAGCCTTGGCTGCAAAACAGTATCAAATAAAAATTACAGAGGCAATTGCTCCTAATTTAATATGCATGTTGCAAAATAAAGGTTAAACAAGAGTGAGATTACAACATTGCTTATTTTCTATGGAGAATATCAGCAAGGTAATTGTTCCCCAGTTGCTCAGGGGAACACAAAGACAGGAGGGTCGATTGCAACTAGGAACGACCCAGGAATGGCAAACATTCTAATATCCCACTCTTCCCAATCAAATCTCTGACTTGTAACAAAACTTGAGGATGTCCATATGTATACAGTGTATTGGCTTTGCTTGTGACAACCTCAATAAATGCTTTAATTGCAAAAAAAAAAAAAAAACTACCTCTAGCAGACTGACTAATGCTGAATATGCAGTATGCTACTGTTGACTTGTAAAATGTAAGATTCATACTAACAATACACCTTTTGTATTTTTACCTGGAAGAGTTAAGGCATTTGCATCACAGTCATTTGCATTAGTCACCAAATGTGAAACATGCATGATTCATATCAAAGAGCAACAAGGAGCAAATATGTCATAACATCTGGGTAAACATATTCAAGCAGTACATTCTGTACCCTTCTGTGCACATATTTAGTTGGGATAATTAGTGCATATCTAGAAATAAATACAAAGCTGTGTAAATAATATGATATTTCTCTTTCATTAATATGCGGAGAAATCAGAGTTAAGTTTTTTCTTCTTATGACAACATTATAATCAAAGTTTTCCCAAAAAAGATAGTTCTCCCAAAAATAAAAATGATTTCATCATAAACACACACACTCATTTTGTTCCAAAAACAAGAGATGTTAGGCAGAATGTTAGCCTCGGTCACCATTCATGTTCATGCATCTTTTTTCTTACTATGAAAGTGAATGGTGACTGAGGCTAAAACATCTCCTTTTGTGTGTCCCTTTAAATAATCTATCCTTATTACTAATACTCTGTGACGTGATTCATGGCTATTCTCACACGCTACAAGGGAACTGCTGCTTTTATTACTTGCTCAAGCTTAATATTTGTCTCACGCTGTCTATGCTGAGAAGGTCCCGATCACCCATACCGTGTTTTATTAGGTCAATCAGCCTGCTGATGAATGTCAAAGATGCTGCAGACTTAAGTTCATTTCTTCTACCAGAACACAAAGTATAACCACTGCATAAGACATGAATAATTAGAGTCTGAACATGAAGAAGAGACGAGTAAAGGTGAAGGAAAGGTCCAAATTTCCATTTGTTGTAGATTAGCAAGCAGCGAGACCAGGCAGGTGCCACAAAATTATCAGGGTATATAGATGGGTGCTGTTGGCACAGCATTGATAAAAGTAGCATTGTGATTTGTTGATAGTATCATGAACTGTTTTAGATGGGCTGGGGGTGGGGGGGGTTGGGGGGTGACACTCCGGTTTTGTGACACTCCAGTTCTCCCCAGAGGTACTGGGGAAACATTTAATACTAATGTGAAGCTATCTGTTGTACAAGTAGGACAATACTGTACACTAAATCTGAATATCTACCATTTAATTCTGGAATCAAAAGCAGCATTATTAAATGACTTTTAACAATCACAGCATTTGTTAAAGTAATATTCTGGGTTCAATACAAGTTATGCTCAATCGACAGTATTGAGTGCAAAAGTGCCCCCCGACTTTTTCAGCCCTCTGGGTTCCGGAAGTATTTTTCCCATAATTTGTTTCCATAGGCTTTTCATAAAATATTTCCTAAAAGAGTTGTAAACCATGAACCAACATCACAACATCACAAACTTTGTTCTGGGTCAAAGAAGTATTTGAAAAAAATACAAAGGTATAAAGATGTGTACTTACCGTCTTTTATGAGGTAATTGAATAAAAAACTATGGTAATATGATGCAGTGAAATCCAGCAGATGGAAAATGACTTCAATAAATCAGATGATTTGTAGAAGGAATAACAAATTTATTGGTACAGAAATTTGTAAAATGAATAAAATATTAATTAATGCAAATAAATGTAATAATAAAGGATTTTTTTTAATATTAAGTAGATTTATCTTAAGGATATATCCAAGGACTAAGTCCTGGAATTAATCTAACAATACTGTGTCTTGTTTTTTTTTCCTAATGAACTTAGTAATTAAATGATACAAGTTAAAGTATGGATAGTAAGACGAGGCCTCAAAGTTGAAATTCAGATGCAGAGAGCCAGAGAGCTGAACTGTGAATATCTCTGAGGACCAAAAGTTAAGTTTAAGGTCTTTATACCCTCTTGCACTGTTTGAAGTTAACTCAAAGGCGTCAAGACATATTGTTATGACCCACTGAATTTCGAAGGCTGCGGTGACCTTGTATGTTTATGCACCGGCCTGTTTTATCATTGTATGTGCGTATGTGTAAGACTCCTGTCTGCACATTGCTTGAAACAATAACATCTATAAAGTTAGCACCAAGATCTCTGAATTCAGCCCTGAAACCTCATCAGGTCAAAAGGGCAACATGTTCATATACTAAGAGTCTAAAATGTCTATACTGTGTCCCAAACAGCGCTCCAGTTTCTCACGGGAATGCTGTGCACAAAAAGCACAAACCATTTAACAAACCATTTACAATGATAGAGAATAAGCATGAAGTAATCTTCTAACACACACACACACATTGAACATATAAGTCTTGTGCCTGGTAACATGTATACAACACAGGAATACAAGGAATACATACATGGAATACGTGGAGTCTTAATACAGTGATAATGCCATATAAGCTGGTTTCATGAATGTGAAGTATATGGTTATATTCTGATTATAGTTGAGTACATAAATGTGGATACATGAATATGCTTGTATAATAAAGCAGAAGTATAAAATATAGGTGAAGGTTTAAGGGTGAAGATACACAGACTCGATTATGTCCTTTATTGTGCATCATGGGAGAACTCCCATGGGTAATGTAGTTGTTTAACATGAATTCCACATGATTTTTAAACAATTAAGTTTAAATAATACAGACGGATGGGTTCAGTGGAAACATACTAACAATGAATAACCTCGTAGCTCGCGGTAGGTCTGCCTTTAAAGCTTTATAAGTTATCTCTGCAAATCTATTCGTCTATGGAATAAATAAATGGGATTTTTACTTCCAGAACCAGATTGTTGCACTCTATTTGTGGCCAGGGACGTGCACAGACATTTTGGGGGGCAAGGGCTTAAGTGGAAAAAAGGGCACTTCTCATAATTATTTATATAAAATTTTCATTCCCTCACTCTCACGCAATTGTTTCATACTCAACAGATTTCTATAAAATATTGAGATTTTTGCTTCCATGTCTTCTTTTACTCTAATGGAAAGAAACTTCCAAAACACATTTAGATGGTGTTTGTTTTAAGCCTACTACCCTCCATCTGTTTGCATCTGTCGATTTCTTCTAAATTAACCAAAACAAGCTAATCTGCATATTTAAACATAACATTTCAGGAGAAAAGACTCTTGATGTAAGTCATTAACTGGGGGAAGTTCTGTGGTGATATGCTTTAGTTATTTTGTTTATCCTATTCACCCACAGTGCCTTGTCAAATGTATGCAAATTAGTGCAGTTTAATTAGTTAACGCCTAATTTGCATATCAATGTAGCGATTGTGATGATGTTATTAGACACACATTTTACTGTATTCACCTGTAGTGTCTCCATTAAGTACAGTACATTAGCCTGTATGGCCATGATATATTGCCTTAGCTAAACATTAGCTAACTCATTACATTAGCTAGTAGCTCATGAGTCACGCATGTTAGCAAGAAACAAGTTAACTATATTTGACTTTTGGCTTATTAACTGTAAAGTCAAGGCCCTGGTAGCTTAGGCTACATCTACATTAATCCGGATACATTTGAAAACAGCGTTTTCATTTCAAAACGCTCTCCGTCACAAAAGTTGCTCGTCCACACTGAAACGCATGAAAACGCTTAAATCGTGTAACTGCATATGCGGAAAATCCCTGTTGCATGTATGGTCTGAAACACAATTGTCCTTGTGTTCCATTGCTGGACACCAATTCTGAGTAAACTTCCCTTTGCCTTAGAAGGAATGCAATATGACGGTTGTACAATGTAACATTTATTTTTTAACAACGCAAAGTATCGAGTACAACAGCGAGCCACCATCTTGATTGTTTTGGTTCTATATATCACGACTGTGTCACACAACAACAAATACATCATCATTTTTAGGAATATATCTGTTTTCACAGTCCACATTACAACACGAAAACGGCATTTTCAAATGTATCCACTTTGGAGTACATTTTCAAAAAGCTCAGTTTTCACGGACTAAAACGCCATCTCAGTGTGGACGAAAGGCCAAAACGGAGAGAAAAAGATGCGTTTTCAAATGAAAACGTATTAGTATGGACAAGGCATTAGTCTTTTGTTCATCACTACTCACTGTGGCAGCAGGGGCGTGGTCACTTGTCAACCCTGTTCCCGTGTCCTCCTTCCTGTGAATTCGTTATACTGGTGCCGAAACCCGGGAACAGGGTTCAACACAAAGGTAAGGCTTTTTAATTACGGGTAGTAGACAGACAGGGGGTAGTGCAAAACGTGCTATACATACACTTCTGGGACTAATCTAACAGCTTAAGTTTGCTCTCTATTGCCAACACTGGACTGGCAGCTCTCTCTCTCGACTGGAGGTACTGGTGCTCTTTTATGCCGCTCTCCCCATACTCACTGAAATTAGAGACAGGTGTTAGACATAATTTAGCTCAGGTGCAAGCGCCCTTACCGCTTTCTCCCTTCGGACGGGCGCTTGACCACGCCCCCGCTGCCACACTCACCTCCACACAAGCCAAGAAAAACACAACTGGGATAGGAGCTGGGAGGGGCTGTTGTCTGCCTGTCTGTGTTTCTGATGTGCCGATATGTGCTGCACGGAGACGCGGACGGAGGGAATTGGAACTCGACAATGTCTCATTTCCCGACCTGATATTATTCAATAAATACATTTGTTTGACAGGGAAGCTGTGCGCAAACAGGAATATATATATATTTTTTTACGTTTACGGTGTTACGTCGTCATGGCAACAAAGTTGTAAAAATGGATATACTGTAACTTTACACAGAAAAGTTTAGTAAGCAATTTTTTTCACACTTAAATCATGTTAACACGCATATTGCTTACGTCTTGTGGCTATACTTTTGAAACGGTGAGTATTTTAACAGTTATGGATTGGCCCCATTCATGTGCATTTTTTTTTTAAGAAAAGGAGGGGCGAGTTGAATACATTTTTGTTGTAATCAACATTATGCCACAAATGCTGTCGATTAAGCTTAACTTGCATTGAACCCGGAACATTCCTTTAAATATTATACTTTGTGCAAAAGAGTTGCCTGTTTTCTAAACATCTGCATGTATTTGTCTTTACAAGCATGTACATTCTTGCCAAAGCCACTTATGAGAATGTGCATGTATTGTGTAAGTGTGGCTTTTTATATCAAGCAGCTAAGGATTCGTGTCAAGTACATGTCAAGTATAGACCTCTTCTGCCAAGAAGACTAAAGCTTAGATAAAAGAAACATCAAAATCAAGCTGTGATTATACTGTTGTAATGCTAGTTAGTTAGTGTGGTTTAAACTATAAGGGACAGATACAAACAGGAGCTTTTCTCTTTTTAAAGGGATAATTCACCCAAAATGTAAAATTTTGTCATAATTTACTCACCCTCGTTTTATTCCATGACTTTTTCCTCCGTGGCACACAAGAGGAGAAATTTTGAAGAATGTTGACAGTGCTCTTTTTTACTATACAACGAAAGTGAATGGGTACTGAGGCTGTCAGCCCCTATTATTCCAACTAATATCACCTATTGTGTTCCAATAGAGAAAGAAAGGCATACGTAACACACGCTAGTAAATAAAATGACAAAAAATGTTTGTACAAAAAAAGAACTGTAATTTATGGGCGAACTATCACTGTAATCTGGCAAGGAAGCGCATAATTTTGTTTCCTCATTTAAAAAAGACCAATTTGTATGAGCGGAACATCTATGAATTGAGAATGTGGATGACATTTACATTTACTCACTTGATAACACAGCAATAATGCATGACCTAATGTGCTGTCACTGCATTGATAAAAATGGGCAACATAAAAACTCCTATGTAAAACAATGTCCTCTTACAATATCACAAAATATTTAGCACATCCATATCTAATGTCAATTCAAAGGAACTGTCATGTCCTTTTAAAGAATATTTTGAAATGGGGGACACGCTATACACCGATCAGCCACAACATTAAAACCACCTGCCTAACATTGTGTAATTACCCCTCGTGCCACAAAAACAGCGCCAACCCGCATTTCATAATTGCATTCTGAGATGCTATTCTTCTCACCACAATTGTACAGAGTGATCATCTGAGTTACCGTAGACTTTGTCAGTTCAAACCAGTCTGTCCATTAAATGTTGACCTCTCTCATCAACAAGACATTTCCGTCTACAGAACTGACACTCACTGGATGTTTTTTGTTTTTGGCACAGTTCTGAGTAAACTCTAGAGACTGTTGTGCGTGAAAATCCCAGGAGATCAGCAGTTACAGAAATACTCAAACCAGCCCATCTGGCACCAGCAATCATCCATGTGATTATCTAATCAGCCAATCATGTGGCAGCAGTGCAAAAAAATCATTGAGATATGGGTCAGGAGCTTCAGTTAATGTTCACATTAACCATCAGAATGTGGAAAAAATGTGGACCGTGGCATGATTGTTGTTGCCAGATGGGCTGGTTGAGTATTTCTGTAACTGCTGATCTCCTGTGATTTTCACACACTGACAATATCTATGGTAACTCAGATAACCACTCTGTACAATCGTGGTGAGAAGAATATCATCTCTGAATGCTATTCTGAGATGCGGGCTGGCACTCTTTTGGCAGCATGAGGGGGACCTACACAATATTAGGCAGGTGGTTTTAATGTTGTGGCTGATCGGTGTATATACACATGAAATTAGGCTGTCCGATGATCTATTGCGTGCTGTAGCTCATTCAAATGAAAGAAAATCACAAGATGAATGAATTCATCAAGGACTTTTGGTGCTTTTAGTATTTAGTGCGCTCACACATTCACCTTGCGCTGAAAGAGAAAACAGACTACATGCTTCATTGATTACCTTATCTGTTGAATGTCAAAGGGGAAGATTAAGCCATTCATTTCCATACAGAGTAGAGAAGGTGAGAAGGGTGGGGGTGCATTGATGACATGTTTTCCTCTCTCTGCAAAGCATTTATGTAAATTATCTTGAAAACAGTCACTGACGATACGCGGTGATTTGAATCTGGTCGACGGCACAAAAGCCACAAAGAAAATTACCAAAGATAGGCTTGTTACAGAATACTGCCTTGCTATTTTCTCCAAATAAATAGGAAAATGTAAAAAAATGTTTCTGTTTTTTTGAAGAACACTGTAATACGGCTTGTTTAATATCCTGGCCAGGCTCATTTCTTTCTATCTTTTGCCACATTTATATGTATAGATATATATATCTCATGATAGAGGCCAAAATCACTTAGTTGTTAACTGTGCTCTGGAAATAAAATGTTAGAGTATGGTTTGGTTGGAAAAGTGTATTATGATACATGATGCAAAACTAGCTAGAATTTACAAAGCTGCGGCTATTTAACATTTTAGACAACATTTTGAGCACTGTACCATAAAATACTGAGAATGAGACCAATGTGAACATTTCTAAAACTATTGCCCCAAGCAACAATGATGAAGATCATAGAAAGCTGTTTCACGCTTCTTAATTAATTTGAGGGGAATGAAGAAGAGTCCATTTTTTTGTGCTCATTTATCTCAAGATTCTTTGGTACAAAAAATACAAAATAAATCAAATGAAAAGCAGTACTGACTTCAGGACAGTTAAATTGAATGAAAAGAAAATATGAAATAAATAAATGCCATATTAGGGGGCAGTTAAGAGGAAATAGATGGACTTCAAAATTAATTGGTTCATTTCACAGCGTTCACATCATGGTGGTAATAAATAATAATGCAAATGAGATTAAAAAGCTACAATGGACGAAAAGATTTACAGTGAAGAACTACTTGAATTTCAGTCTGTTCCTCACACAAAACTATCGTATGGCTTCAGAAGGCTTTAAATATTGCACTAAGGATGGATTATAGTCCGGGCCAAAGCTGAGAGGTCCGCAGTAGCCCAACATCCTGAAGAAAGGCACTACCAATGAACTGATAAATTGATCAATTAAATTGATATAGACTGATGAAAAGTGCTTAAATGTGTGCCAATTAGGGATTGCACAGTGTGAATTTTTTACTCTATGATGTCATCTGAGAACAAATGATCATACTGTGGCAAAAGCTACATTACAAATGAATGTGCAGAACGCATTTCATAGGATATATGGACACAAAGCACAGAACTTCAATAGGATAACTGACAATATTCAACAAATAATTAGGCTTATAACCAAAACTATTAATATCCTCATGTGAGAACGAGTCCAAAATGTAGCATCGCAACACTGTTTATGCGCATATAACCTCAGAATGATGCGCTCCAGTGCAACCGGAGCACAGTTATAATCACTCTGCATTCAAAATCTCAAAACTGTTAGATTAGAAATATTGATTTGTATTGATTAGAATATCAAATATGTTATATATTTCTTCTGCAATTACATTAAAGCAATCCACGGTCTGACAGACCATGTCCTCTCACCGCAACACCTCAAAAATAATAAACCATGGGCTATGTATAATAAAGGTAGCATTGCTCACAGCAAGCTATTTAAAGACCTTTATGGAAGCCCATTTCAGCCATATAAAAAATGTGTGCTTTGGTAAATCAAAATTATGAGAAACAAAGTTATAATTTTATGATAAAAGATCATAATTATGAGATAAAGTCATTATGTTAAAATAAAAGTCAAAATGATGATACAAAGTCATTATTTTGAGATAAAAAGTGATAATTATGAGGTACATAATTCATCCAAAATTATTATATAAAACTGTATAACTATGAGATAAAGTCAAAATTAAGAAAAAAAAAATTCACGTTGAAATAAAGTCAAAATAATGAGATTCTAAGTCATTATAATGAAATGTTAACTCATAATTATGAGATTCAAAAGTCTTAATTATGAGATAAAAGCAATAACTATGAAATAAATCATCTCATTATTATGATTTAGTATCTCACAATTCTGAACTTTTTATCTCATAATTATGACTTAACAATGAATGATTTAATTTTTCTATGTGGCGGAAATGAGCTTCCATAGTTTTTGAATGAATAGTCAATCATCCTGGCCAATCTCTAGCACACTGGATGTGTTGGGTTCAACCGCTTGTCTTCTGCATGTTTTACATATTCCGTCCTCTTCAAATAGATAATTTCACGTTTTGTTTTTTTCCTTCCCTTTTTCTCCCCAATTTGGAATGCCCAATTCCCAATGTGTTCTAAGTCCTCATGGTGGCGTAATGACTCGCCTCAAACCACTTCACGCAATTCTCCGTGGCATCCATGCACAACTCACCACGCGCCCCACCGAGAACCACATTATAGCGACCATGAGGAGGTTACCCAATGTGACTCTTACCTCCCTAGCAACCGGGCCAATTTGGTTGATTAGGAGACCTGGCTAGAGTCACTCAGCACACCCTGGATTCTAACTTGTGACTCCAGGGGTGGTAGTCAGCGTCTTTTCTTGCTGAGCTACCAGGCCCCCCTACATTTTATGTTCTTTAACCAAAGCATCTAAATTCTTAGGGGCCATTCACTCCGAATGCTTTCTTGCCTCTGTCCAAGCCATTTGAACTATCCCTTTAACACTCTAAATATTGTTGTACTGTTCAAAGTGCAAAAGCAGTAAGACTAGTAGTTTCTAATACAAGACATATGTTACTTATTTTTGTCTTGTCTACTGCAAAGATTTTTTTAAAAAGCCCTGTTGATTCTTTTCAGCTCAAACTCACCAGTGGTGGGCCTTTATTCAAGTGTTGCTAGGATACACAAATCTCAGATGAATCACAATCATTATGCAGCATCTTTTGAGCCATCCTTAAAATCAACACTCATGTTGTGATGCAGGACAGTGGATTTTGAAGACGAATACACTATGAATTTGCAACCTAGATTTGGAAGCCAATAAAGAGATGTTGGATGTGAATCAATAAAAAAAAAAAAGATTATTTGATATTTGTCACATTCTACCAGTATCATCATGTAGCACATACATAAAGGCCTACACACTATGACAGTGTTAACCTTTAAAAAGTTATTGTAGTGAATCATAAGTTTGGTCCACTAGTATTAAATTATCAATTATACTCATGCATTTGCTGTTTATACAGTATATGACATATGACACATGGCAACATCTGTTGGACAAGAAAAAACAAACATCCAATCTCTAAATGAATGTTTCAGATTGTATCCTCTTCATAAGATCATTGCAAGAAATGTAAACATAAATTAAACATCTGAATCATGAAGGGAAATCACAAAGGATTTTTTTTATGTTCTTTCAACTTCAAAACAAGAATACTAATCATTCCCAATCTTGTTGGTGTATTTTGAGAGCTACACATCTGTCCATTTTAGAAGAAAACTGTGGTAAACATTCAAAAGGTACTTGATGCGTCACTCTCATCAGCCATTGAAATTTATAAAAAAAAAAATAAAAAAACACAATGACTACCAACTATTTCAATTGTACCTGTAGGGGAATACAGTTACTAATATTTTGCATTTAAATATGTATTCTGTTACTTCCCAACCCTGGACATTCATAGTAAAAGCATAGTGATACTACAGGAAAACTAAATCTATGGTAATAAAAATAATAATTGTGGTTATTGTAGTTTTACAATACAACTACCATAGTTTAGCTACGGTTTTAATATAGTAATATTGTAGACTGTAGTAACCATAGTTCTTGATGGTAATATATAGTTTTATATTTATAGTAATATTATATTGTATAGTAATATTGTAGTAACCATGACCATGTTTTACTATAGTAATAATATTGTTATAACTATGAAAGTAAGGAAAACTTGGATGGAAACCATGGTTTTAATACAGTATACTGTATTTGTATATGTACTGTATTGTACTATAGTTTAACCATGTTCATTTTTGTGTTACTATGGTTTTACTGCAAATACCATGCTAGTATTTGTGGTATTTACACGTATTGCGAGGGCATGCAAGCTACTGCCAGGGAACGCAAATCTTCTTGCGAGGGCAGGCAAGACCATTTCAGAAAAACAATTCCCGCCCTGTCCTCTAAGGGTCTCAGTTCAGTCTCCTATCACTAACATTAAATATTTTTTTCCTAAAATGAAAGTAAATGGTGACTTGAGGCTAATATTGAATTCTCTCCTGTTGTGTTCCACAGAAAAACAAAAGTCACACAGTTTTAGAATGACATGAGGGTGAGTAAATTATGACATAATTATCATTTTATGGTGAACAATCGCTTTATCACTGATTTTAGCCTCAATATACAATCGTCGGACTTGAAGTTCTTCAGCTCCAGTCTGCAGTGTGCATGTTACTATATGTACTGTGCTTTACAGTCTTCCCTGGATACACATATCTCTCAAAGCTTTCCTTATTCAACCATATTAGGCTATCTAACAAAGATACAATACTTTACAGAAATGAAAATTTTTCTTGCATTTTAGAAATAATTGTGAATGTTTACATGTGTTGAGAATCAATTATGTCCAAGTACTTTGCTTCAGTAATTTTCGGCAGCAAGTAGTTCCTGCAAAGAAGAAAACATATCATAACAATTAATCTCACTGAATGTTATTGTTATTAAGTATGTTGTTTTGCCTAAATTCTTCATTCTGCCTTGTGCCTCAAAATATGTATTAAGACATGAATGCATCCTATTTCCCACAGTTGCCAAAACATTGTAAATAAAATAAGGACACTTCAACCCTTGAATATAATTGATTATGCATACCTTACTGGAATGAGCATGATCATGAGCAAAGGGAAGATCATCTTCATATACGGCAGAGGATACATCCCAAACGTGCAGAGTATGATCAATTGAACGCAGGCCTGTGAAGTAGTGCACCTTCCTCTGCGGCACTCTGCGGATGTAGTGAGTGGGTGGATACGATGTCTCGGGAATAGAGAGTTGAGATTAGTATATGAATTATTATTGACAGATTCGCTGTGTATTGTTTAAAAGAGTGCTTCATATTAAACCTGTAATACTACATCATGGATTCATCTACTTCTGTCTTCCTAATCTAAAGCCTTGTGCAGATATTTTTTTTATCTGAATACATTTGGATTTTAGTCTGAACAGTATATATATATATATATATATATATATATATATGTATTCATACTGGCAGTTACTCTCACTTGTTTCTCAGGGATTGTTCTCCCAAAGATGAAAATTCTCTCATCATTTACTCACCCTAATGCCATCTCTGATTTGTTTGACTTTCTTTCTTTTGCTGAACACAAACAAAGCTTTTTAGAAGAATATTTCAGCTATGTAGGTCCATACAATGCAAGTGAATGGGTACCAAAAATGTAAAATCAAAAGAATATAAAGGCGGAATAAGAGCCATTTCTTATGACTACAGTGTTTAAATCAATGTCTTCAGAAGCGATATGATTGGTGTGGGTGAGAAACAGATACATTTTTTTTACAAAAATATTTTTTACTTTCAATCTCCACTTTCACTTTCACATTCTTATTTTGGTTTTGGCAATTCACATGTTTTGTGCATATTGCCACGTACTGGGCAGGGAGGATAATTTTTAGCAAAAAAAGACATAAATTTGATCTGATCTTATTGCTTCTGAAGATATAGATTTAACCACTGGAGTCACATGGATTACTTTTATGCTACATTTGTGTGCTTTTTGGACCTTCAAAGTTTTTATACCCATTCACTTGCACTGAGGACCTACAGAGCTGAAATATGACAGTGCGAACAGTCAGTCCTAAAAATCTAAATCAAATGAAATCCCTTTTATTGTCACTCAACCATATACACAATTGCAAAAGTGGATGAAAGTCTTGGGTGCAGTTCCGAGCAACATAGCAGTCATGTCAGTGATGAGACATATAACATGTCCATATTCATTAAGATCCTTAAGATCGGATTTGAAAAACATATCTGATTTTTGTGAATAAGGCCTCTCACTTTTTCTTTGAGTTAAAGGGCCATTCTATCACACATCTGGTTTCTATCGAAAGAAGTAAGAGCAATGTACAAGAAGAGGCCATAGAGAACAGGTTTTGGTATCCACTGCAGAGGCACTGGCAGCAAGAACACTGACAAACCAATCAAGATGTTCGCAGTCAGCGACGTGAGTCGTGTTTCCTTCACACTAACTATCCTGCAGGTACACATAAGGATGTGCTTAACAAGTTTCATAAATCACACTTAAAGGAATAGTTCACCCTCAAAGGAAATTCTGTATGACATTCTTTGTTCCTTGAAGCCCAAAAAGAATTACTTAAAGTAGAATATCCCAGCTGTTTTTTTTTCTTCATTGAATTAATAGTGAATGATGACCCCTCTATTGGCATTCCACAAAAGAAACAAAGTCATACAGGTTTGAAATTACATGAGGGTGACTATGTGCTATTAATATTCAAAGGAATATTCCAGGTTCAATAAAAGTTAAGCTCAATCGACAGCATTTGTGGCATAATGTTGATTACCACTTTACCATTTTTTTTTTATTTTCACTTTAAGCTCAAATCTGGGTGACAGTGAGGCACTTACAATGGAAGTGAATGGGGCCAATCCATAAACATTAAAATAATCAGTGTTTCAAAAGTATAGGCACAAGATGTAAACAATATTCATGTTAACATGATATGTGTGATCTAAAATTGCTTACTAACATTCTTTCTATGATGAAATAACATTTTAAGTCCTAAAACGACCACATAAATGATGATTTAATCTTTGCTGCTCAAATAATACACTTTTTAATAACACAATTAATTAATAACGAGTCAAAATTAATTTGTGTGGTAATCATCATTATTCCACAAATACTTTTGATTGTTCTATACTTGTATTGAACCCAGAATATTCCTGTAAACATCTTCTATGTGTATCATGTCGTCTAAAAGTGCATGTACTGTAGGTGGTTGCTCTAAGTTTCATAGAGGTGGCCCCCCTCCACTCGCTGTTCCACCCGCGCCAACTGACGCACATGCAGCGTGGAGTGTGGGAAAGCAGCGTGCAGCCATGGTAACCCCAGTACTGACTTAAGGATGTTTATGAATCCAGAGAGCATCAGGTCCCAGTGGTACGCTGTTCCCTTCAGTAGTCTGAAACACACGTACGCACACAAACACAAAGATCACACGCCGACTCTCACAGCCTCCCATGACTGTCTACACTGAACTGACAGCATGAGCGATGGCTCACTGATCTTAGAAAAAAGCAAACCGATAAAATTTTAGCAAGTCGAGAAGGTGACACAGCAGGCAGAAAACAAACTTCCAATCATCAAATGGATTCGAGAGATCATATGATGCTACAGCTAAATTTTGTGATTTTGATGTTGTGATTTTCTGTGTGTATACCTGTTCTCTGGAGCGTTTGTGAGGGACACAGCAATGTTCTGGTCAATGAAGATAAGCAAGGCGAGGAGAAAGCCAAGACCACATGCACTTAATGTGTTCATTCCTGTGAGCTGGTTAAAAGGTGCCACCTTGAAAATGGTTACATTCTGGTATTTGAATACTGGAACTGTTGATCAACATATTGGAAGAATTAAAAGAATAGTGATCTGTCATTTACTTACTCTCTGCCATAGCTCTTAAAATCATATTTGTGCTTATATACATTCAAACCTGGTGCTTTAAGATGCAACACGCCAGGTTTAATATTAATGGCGTTTGGTCATGTGACACATGAGAACCAATGGCATCAAACCTGGCGTGATGGGTCTTAAAGCACCAGGTTGAATTGGGGAGCTAAAGAATGTAAAGTAAGTAATTTAGCGCCACCAAACAAAATTGCAAAAATAAACTTTGTTTTCAAAAAGCTTTCTGAAATCTCCAATGAGTAGTGCTGTAGCATCACAAAGCTCTACATATTTCATATTGTATTGTGGACAGAAATGTAGCAGAGGGTGCCATCAAACATGTTCACTTACTCCGTCTTCTCTCGCTCAGGGAAATTGAAATCATTTAAGTGAATTGGTTCTTTCAGACAGTTCATGCCAATTAACTGTTTAAAATAAACAATTCCCTCATATTTAGCATTTGGAACTCCTTTTCATTTTAATGAGTTGATTCTTTTCAACGGTTCATGTAAATGAACTGATTCACTAATTCACTTGAGGCCCACGCAGCCTTAAAGGGACTTTGCCTTCTTTGTTTAAGTGAAATATTTAGTTAATTGCAGCTGTTTATCTCTATATTTCTATAAAGTTATGTAAAATTTGTATTAGTTTACACTCATATTAGTGTTGTCAACCTATTTGTTTAACTTTTTTTAACAATAGTAATAGTATGGATACTATGGTTAATATGGTTACTGTAAAAGATGTTGTCGACCACTATGTAAATGAGAACTGATCCTTTATTAATCATGCAGAGAGCACTACATGTGATACACACACACACACTGTGTCCATGTGCAACCGCCATGCACCACGTCTTACGTGAGCGTAAACACGTATATTACATAAGCTCGTAACCAGTACGGTCTCTTAAAGTGTCCAGACGCAGTGATTGAAATGTGTATTCGAGATCATCTACTCTAATGATCTACATCCCTTTCTTTAGCTGGTGTTTCTTACTGGAAGATACAAGAAGCATGTTAAATTATGTTAGCACTGGAACAATTAATAATAATAATAATTAGTTACATTTATATAGCGCTTTATCAGTAACCTCAAAGCGCTTTACAAGGAAGGGGGGAATCTCCTCAACCACCACCAATGTGCAGCATCCACTTGGATGATGCGACGGCAGCCATATTGCGCCAGTACGCCCACCACACACCAGCTTACTGGTGGAGAGGAGACAGAGTGATGAAGCCAATCAGTATACAATTAAACAATTAACTTGTTTAAACACAGAACCGTCTCACAACAATACACATCAAAGTGCATGACTGAATAAATGGCAGATTGTAAATAATCTTAGCAAACAGCAATAAAGAACATAATATGGTATGGAAAGTATCAGCCTATTACACATACCTCGTACTATTTGAACAGTTTACTACATTTCACCTCACATCCACATAAAATGTACTGATTATACTTTGGATTTGGCTTACAGATGCGGCCTGAATGTGTTTTATAGAGAATTTTGTTGACTTTAGTGGGGGAGTGTACAGTGTATCTTGGTGTGTGAGTAGGTACAGTTTCTGTGTGTGTGTGTTGGTTTGCTGTTGAATGAATGCTGTAGGGGGAGCAATGCCAGATTCAGGTGGGGTTATGTCCTGAAAGTTCAAATCCTCAAGGATGTGTTCTGATGGTGGGGGCTCTGCGACAGGAAGTATGTGGTGGCGGTATCTCCTGTATGTTTTTCCCTTGTATTGAATGGAGTAGGAACGTGGCTCCTTGTTTACGCGGTCACTGTGCCTAGTTTGTCATATCCTTTTGGTATCTGCATTCTGACAACTTGACCCTCCACCAATGGTTGTAATGGATGACTTGTAGCATCAAAGTAGCGCATTTGAATGAGTCTCTTGTTGAGGAGTTGAGCACTAACTTGTTGGGCATGTTTAGGAACTGGCTCCAGTAACTTGGAGTTGACAGGAAGGGCAAAACGAGTCTGTCGTGACATTTAATGTTCAGCAGGGGTGCCCAACTTTGGGTCACAAGGAATATTTCTGAGAAAAGAAACATCAGTCCCAGCTCTGTGAGATTTCTTCATTAGCTGCTTGGCACTGCAGACTGCTCTTTCTGCCAAACCATTTGATTGTGGAAACTCTGGACTGCTGGTGACATAGATGAAGTCCCACTGCTTAGCAAAATCTTTGAAATGCTGACTTGTATATTGTCTAGCATTGTCAGAGATGAGGGTGTGTGGTGCGCCATGGACAGAGAAATGTCTCTTTAATTTTGTGATCACAGCTGATGCTATTGTTTCACGAAGTTTGTCGATTTCATACCACCCTGAATATGAATCCACCTGCACATGGTACTGCTGCCCTCGCCACTCAAACATGTCTATGGCCACAATAGACCATGGATGGTTGGGAATAGGGTGGAGTTGTAGAGGTTCTTTCTGCTGGTGGGACATTGTGCTGTTGCAAAATGAACAGGACTGCAATTCTGCAGTGATGTCACTCGACATTTTTGGCCAGAAAATTATACCTCTTGCTCTGCGCTTGGTGGCTTCCATACCTGGAATCTCTATAGGGGAAAAATTAACGTAGTGAAGGTTGAATGTGATGTTCTTTACTGGACCACCCGCATTGAAGGATTGTGTTGAGACTCTGTAAGACCTCATCCTCCGCTGTGCATTTTCTTAGTTCTTCCAGTCGGATTGTGGAGATGTAACTGACAGACATGACTTCAAATGTGTTGCTTTCATTGGTGCTTGGAGAGATATGGGTGTTTGGAGCCCTTGATAACGTATCTGCTAGGTACACGTGTTTGCCTTTCTTGTACACCAGGGTTATGTCGTAGCACTGCAGCTGCAGCATCATCCTCTGCAATCGTGCTGGGGCTATATGTATAGGCTTTTTTAAGATGGTCACCAATGGTTGGTGGTCTGTCTCAACAACTACAGGTTTGCCTTGTAATGTTGGAATGTCTTTTGGGACAGGCATGTCAGTGATTGCCTTGATTTTAGAAGGATCTGCTTTTAGGCCTTTGTTTGTGAAGATATGGCCTACATAGCTGACCTTGTCGAGGCGAAACTTACATTTGGTATGGTTTAAATTGAGGTTTAAACTCGGTTGAGAACTTTTTGTAGGTTTTCATCGTGTTCTTCCGCTCCGCAGCCTCAAATGATAATGCCATCGACAATGATTGCACTTGGGTAATCCATGAAGAGCTGTTCCATCGACCGCTGAAGAAACCTATAGCGCCCAAACGGAGAACTGAATGTGGTTAGCATTGAAAATTTTTTGTCAAGGCTTATCTGCCAGAATTAATTCTTTGCATCTAACACAGAGAACACTGTAGCTCCTTGCATTTTCACAGCTACTTCCACCATGCTACGCTTGGGGTGATGAGGTCTCTTTAAAGTGGTGTTGAGGTCTTTTGGATTAATGCAGATTCTTATGTCATGTTTGTCCTATTTGTGTGTTATAACACCTGAGCTTTGCATGCGGTCGAGCTCAGCTTTGACTTTTTCTTGCATTGCCACAGGAATGCGATGAGCAGGACGGACGACAGACTGAACACTTGGATCTACCATTATGGAGTATGTGATGGGAATATTTCCAAGGTTGTCAGTAAACAGGTCTTTGTATTGTGTGAGGATTTTCTGAGTGAAGTCAGTTTTGTTTTCTACACTGACCTGGTGGACATCTGGACTCATGGTGACAATCCCCATGTTTAGACATGCACTGAATCCCAGCAGTGGTTGAACATTCTTGTCTACTATGAAGAACGGAAGCAAGTGGTTCTGTCCATTTAGACAATACAACAGCATGACAAGACCTTGTGTTTAAATTTTGGTTCCACCATATGCAACAAGGTTAGTGGCTTTTTCTTGCTTTCTTGGTTTTTCATCATTTGCAGCTTGTTTAAAAGTTCTCTGTGACATTACATTACATTTTGCCCCTTATTGACTTTTACCTCTACTGGAATTGTGTTTATATGCAAATACAAATCCTTCTTCCTGTTCAGTAATGACAGGATTGAGAGCATTAATACTTTTGTCAATGTCGACACTATTGACGTACAAAGTCTCATTGCTGAATGTGGGCTGGTCTATTTCAAGCTCATGTACAGACTTTCTGTAATGAATGTTCTTCTGATGGACTTGACTGTGTGACCTCTGCAGGTCTTCTTCTTATAGTGATTCCATTTTTTGCAGTTGTGACACTGTTGTCCAAAAGCTGGGCATTTGTCTTTCTTTGCTGCATGATTTTTTCCACAATTTCTGCACTTAGTTATTGACTGTGGATCATTTTGTTCCGGTCTTAATTTTAGTTTTGTGAAAGGATGCCTCCTATTGGAAATTAAATGAACAGCATCTATATTTGTGGCCATGTGAAGCTCTGCCAGCATTTTGTTGCCCTCTTCTGTCATTTCGTGAATGCAACAAATTGAGATTGCTTTTGTAAGCGTAAGTTCACTGTCACGTAGCAATAACTTCCTTAAACTGTCACTAGTGATACCACAAACAATCCTATCACAGATTAGTTCATCTGTCAGCTCTCTAAAATGGCATCCTTTGGCTTTGAAACTGAGATCACTAATAAATGACTTGATGCTCTCACCTTGTTTTTGATTTCTGGAGTTAATCTTGTGACGTTCCATTGTTTTGTTTTGTTGGGGATTGCATATTCCACAAAATGTTCTTTTCAGGCACTCAGGATCTTCTCTGGATTTGGCAGGAATTACGATTTTGGCATTTTCACCCTGTGCACGCACCTCTGCTGCATAGACAAATGAACGCTCCCGTTCGATGGCCTCTGGTCCTGCGAGATTGAGGAGGATGTTAGTCTTTGTCTTGGCAGGTTTGTCATAATGTGCCGCTGCAATAAATGTCATACTCCTGCTCGAAAATTCGCCAATTCTAAGCGATATTCCCATCGAGAATGAGTGGGTCTGGTCTCCGAAATCCGTCGGCCATAATGCATTAATGTCCATTAGTGGTATATGCATCGACTGCTCACAAAAATAAATTACACATAGGCAAAAGTTTGTGCCCATGTAAAATATGTTTTTGACCACCATGTAAATGAGAACTGATCCTTTATTAATAATGCAGAGAGCACTACATGAGATACAAACACACTGTGTCCATGTGCAACCACCATGCACCACGTCTTACGTGAAAGTAAACACGTATATTACATAAGCTCGTAACCAGTACGGTCTTTTAAAGTGTCCAGATGCAGTGGTTGAAATGTGTATTCAAGATCATCAACTCTAATGATATACAGTTACTAAGAATATTATAGTATGGGTTTACAATAGAATATTGCATAAAATATGGCTTAAAATGATTTTTGATGGAAGCCAGGTGTGACGAGGAGGAGGAGGGCTTGGCCTGGCCGTGTGCATCTCTCTCTTTCGCTCGCTCTCTCTCTCTCTCTCTCTCTCTCTCTCTCTCTCTCTCTCTCGAACTGGTGTCTCCGTCTCCTCTTTATCTTGCTCTCCGCCGATCGGCTGATTCACGCCCTCTTCCTCGTCACACAATGGTTTTACTATAATAATAATACTGTAGTAACCATGACTGTAGTAAATATGAGTTAATTTTGAAGTAAATATGGTTTTACTAAAAATATCATAGATAAAAAATTATTATTGAAATAAAACCCTAATTTTCACAAGGGTATGTCACACTAATGTAAATTAGTTAGGTGATATTTTGGGATTCTGAAATCAATGCAAATGTAAATATTATTATCTAATTGTTATATGTCTAAAAATATTTTCTTCTTTGAATAGCTTTAATGTAGTTAGCAACTTTTTGTTAGTAGCTTCTACAGTAGCTAATTACTTTTTCAAAAGAGTAGCTTGACTTTCAGTTTTGAGTAGCTTGTAGCTTGAGAAGCTAAAGTTTCAAAGTAGCTTCCCCAACACCGGTAAATGTGAATGGGATTTGCTGAGTGACAACAGGAGAAAGTTTTCAGTGAATAATTTAAATTTCTGTCTGTTCTGCACATAAAGCATTGTTTGGATTCAGGAGACTTGAAGTATAACACACAATTAACATGATGTCCTTTTATGGTGCTCGTTTGTCCTCTTTTTGAGCTCAACGGACCCAGACCTCATTCACTTTTATTGTATGGAAAAGAGCAGCCAGGACATTCTGCTACAACTCTCCATTTGTGCTATGTAGTTTAGAATAAAATAAAGTTATGTGGGTTTGGAACGACATTAGGGTGAGTAAATGAACTAATTTTCATTTTTGTGTGAACGATCCAACACAAAATACAAACACAATCAGATTGAAAGGTGTTTAAACCAATAGTCTTGTGCTCACGCTGAATATCAATGAAAAGTTGGGAGCCCACAAAGGAGAAGATGACCACTGAAATGGGCAATGCACAGTCGGACACCACCTCCCTCACTCTGGCATGCAGGAATGGGCTAAAAAAAATGGAACAAGCAAAATAGAAAATGTCAAAAAATCACATTTACATACAGTAGACAATATTATGTATGCGCAATATCAAAAAATGTTGAGATTGCTTCTGAGTCCAAGTATTCCTCTTTCTCCCTTACTTTGGATGTTATGACAATAATACATGTTTTTTTTTTTTTTTTTTTGTGAAGACAAGGCATTCTGTATTATTTTACACCAATTTAGAACAGTCCTGAACTTCAGAAGGTAAGAACAAATGACAAAGCACAGAAAACTAAGAATGATCCTTAAATGTACCTTCTCTTGATGAGGAAGAGGGCATAGCTCAGCCATAGTGTTCCCATCATTAGCAGTAAGCACAGAATAGGGCGCTCCCTGGTGTACAGAATGATTATTGCAGACATGCCTGCATTCTCCATCCCATTCACTGTCAGAAGCATTACACCCAGATGATGCAGCTCCTCTGTGCTTCCATTGACTAATTGAAGGCCACTATAATACTTGTGAAATACTGAGAGGAAATAGAGATATAGAGGTGCAGAATGTAGAAATAGAATTGAGTAAATGATAAGTTCATACAAATACATTCTTTTCAGTAATTCAGATATCAAAGGGATGGCTTGCCAAAAAATGTAAATTCTGCATTCATTTGTTGTTCAAAACCTGTATGTTTATTTGTTTTCCATGGAACTCTAAAGGAGTTCACTTTGGATAAAATTATCTGCTAAATGAATAAAAGATGTTAGGCAGAATGTTCTAGCTATTCTTTTCCATATAATGTTGAATGAATGGGTACTAGGACTGTAAAGCTCCAAATATGCTAAAAAATTAATAGTCTATAGACATGAGCACTGCATTTCAAGTCTTTTGATGCCAAAAGACAACGTGTAAGTCATATGGGCCACTATTATGATGCTTTTTTGTCATTTACCTCATTCACTTTCAATATATGGAAAAGAGAAGTTTGAACAATCTGCAAAACATCTCCTTTCTAGTATGAGCTTGGAACACGATGAGGGTGAGTAAATGATTTCATCAATTTTAATTTCTGAGTAAAATACTTAAAAAATACGTGCAACACATGGGAAATGTTAATGAAAATAGTACAAATTCATTATTGATTTATTACCTAGATAAAACTGTAATACTACTCAAATTTGATTATCTGTTCCAGCAAAGCCTGTGGTCCTTTAACATATCAGAGCTCTGAACTTACTGTTTATGGTGCCTTTCACTGCGTCACCCACAAAGGCGATGGAGATGAACAAAGCGATCAATTCCTCTGTGGAGCTGAGGACATATAGGACACAGTGAGCAACTGATCTTCAGTTTTATCAAAGCAAAAGTCAAAGTAAACAAAAAAAAAATAAAAAATCAAGGTACGCCACAAGCAGAGATTATCACCCAAAAGACCACAGTGAACAGATTTATTATGGATGCCTATGGTAGAGAGAGTCCACAGAACAAATGTCTGAGTTATATCATGATGTGGTGTCTGCCTGAAGGAGTTGCATACTGCAGAAAAAGATATGCATGCCTTATATAGACATTTATTGCTAAGGCTCTATAGAATACTTTATTCATTAATTGGTCAATCTGCCGTCCAATATTTTTTTGTATAGGACTGCCAATCTGTGCTAGTTTCATAGTCTCTTGTGTCCATTCGTGCTCTCTTTATTTATATAGACAAATACCTGCACATATATGCAGGGTTGGGGAGTAAACGGAATACATGTAACTGGATTACGTATTTAAAATAATATTCCATTACAGTTACTAATTAAATCATTGGTAATTAGAATATAGTTACATTCAAAAAGTATTTTGATTACTGAAGAGATTACTTTGCATTTTATTGTCATTTGTTTCATTTAATATTTAAATAAATAATGCAATCCAAAGTGCATTTGAACAGCGGTGAAACACTTTCTTATAATGTGTTACATTCATACGAGCAGACAGAGAAGTAAGTTGGAATTAAGTTTGGAGCAGAAGAAATATGAATAAATCTTGTGAAAATTGTTAGCTTTACGCTAAGATATTTCTGGATGCTATTTCTTGCCATTTTACATGCACATGTTATCAGGCACGATCATATTTTTTTATCAAGAAAATTCACTTTAGATCATAATTTATTTTACCTATTAAGACCTTTGATATTATGGCAAGAATCAAATAATTATAGATAATATTAATTTCCTGTAAAAAAAATCTAAAAATCATTAAAACAAGATCAATTTGGTTGATCTTGTTTTAGAAACAACACTGAATAAGATATTTAGGTTTTTCAGAGAATGTATTTTTAACATGTGTATTTTGTCTCACTGTACTGGCAGAGTTTTTATAGTAAAATATATAGTCAGTGCTGAAAAAGTAATCCAAAGTAATTAGAATACGTTACTGGCCTTGAGTAATCTAAGGGAATAAGTTACAAATGACATTTTACAGCATGTATTCTGTAATCTGTAGTGAAATACATTTCAAAAGTATTTGTAACCATTTCACTGACCATTTATAAAGCTTCATGAACAGGCTAACATTGAAGATTCCCCCTAGAATGAGGAACAAGCTGTTCCAGAGGCCAACGCAGGCATAAAATGCAGGAAAATCAAGGTCATAGTCATCACAGATGCCTCTGATCACTGCAGTATACAAACAAAAGACAGAAAAGTTTACAAGAGCTATATCAAGCTGTGAAAGAGACAGTGAACTTAACTTTTTTGTGATAGAGGTACAGTACCACTGATGAAGATGGCAAGAGGAGCCGTGGTGAGAGGGATAACCAGAGGAGACCCAGCAAACAAGGAGTAGATTACTCCTCCAATGCTCTGGCCAATGATGGTCTTCTGTACATCTGCATAAGTCCAAATAAACTGTCTTAGATATATCAGATGGTCCTCAGAATGCCTATCTATCATATTATAACATGAATGCCTTGCTAGAATTTTTTTTAAACCAGCTTAAAGAGGTCAAACTGTTTTTTGAACACTGTAGCTGGTTTGTTGTTGGTCCAAGGTGGTCTACCAGCTCTAAACAGCTTGACCAAGATGGTCTACCAGGTTGAACCTGACCACCCACAGTGAATTCAGCAACAGAAGGATGAAAGTTCTGCACTTGAAATCGGTCTCATTCAAAAAATGCCCCCAGTGGCCAAAGCCGGAAGTTTTGTTGAAGTGAATGTATTTTTTATTAACACTACTCTAAAACCAGTCAGTGGAGCAAGAATTTTATATTAGAGTGAAATGCAACTTCCGAAACATTTTATAGGAACCAGAATGAGTCACAAAGCTTGCTCGCACATTACGCAATCAGTAGCACAACGGGGAAAGGAGAACACATTTGAAATGATGGAACAATGTCTGAGGGAAATGTCACTTGTAAGTAATTCGGCATAATGGGTCGATTTCAGGGTACATGAACATTCAGAAGCAGCATGACGATTTTCCCATCGGATCATGTTGGAAATGTAACTATCTAGTCCAGCTTGGATCAGCAAGAAACCATGTTAAAACAGCTACCAACAGAAACTGGTTTTAGCTGGATTTCCCAGCAGGGTAATGTCAGCCTAAATCATTAATTTTTACACAGATCCGAGAGGCTGTGCATCACAGTGAATTTGCCACGGGAAAGGTGTTGTTAGACACACTCGAAGTGCACACAAAAAAACCATAATAAACAATTCCTATGTTATATAATATGCTGTTCATTAGCTGCATGTGTATGCATATACATAGTTTGAAGAGCAGGCTGTTTACAGTTGCCAAGCAATGTAACAACTTGATGCATTAAAGGGATAGTTCCCCCAAAAATGAAAATTCACCCTCATGCCATCCCAGATGTGTATGACTTTCTTTCTTCTGCAGAACACAAACAAAAATTTTATAAGAATATCTCAGCTCTGTAGGTCCACACAATGCATGAGAATGGTGAGCGAAACTTTGAATCTCCAAAAAGCACATAAAGGCATCATAAAATGAATCCATAAAACTCCAGTTGTTTAATCCATGTGTTCTGAAGCCATTTAATCAGTTTTGGGTGAGAACAGACCAAAATGTAACTAATTTTTTACTCTACATCTTACTATTGCAGTCCCTAGGCCTGATTGTGATTTCAAGCTCGATTACACTATGCATGCGCAGAGTGCCAGATGGCACTAGGAAGTGTAATCAAACTTGAAATTATTATTGCCAAGGACACTGCAGATGTCCAGATATATAGTGAAACAGTATTTTGGTCTGTTCTCACTCAAAACTGATTCAAGTACTTCAGAAGATATAAATGAAACCCCTGAAGTCTTACGAATTACTTTTCTGCTGCCTTTTTGGAACTTAAAACCCTTTAAATTCTGGATAATTTTTGGTCTGCAGCCCAAAATTTTTCACTCACAAATTTAAAAGATCACCAATCAAACATACCGCAGACTAATTGCAAAAAATGTGTTTGATTCTTCAGAGAACCACCCAAATAAAATAAAAGACACCAATCATTCATAAATAATATTGTGTTTATAATCTTATTATAACGGACATTTTGGTAGCTCAATCTAGGTGCCATTAGGAAGCTGAGAGCCACCCTTTGCGGTGATCAATAGTCGAAAACATATTTTCTGTCGACTTGTTTAGCATGCTTTTCCTTCTGGATGGCATATTTTGTTCTGGACATCTAAGATATAACATTGCATTATTCAGCCGAGCAAACTCACAGACAAGTGAACAATGGCAAATTTTAGAACTTCCTAAGGTAAAAGCAAATTTAAAGGTTTTAGCTATTTGGGGCTGACAGCAGAAGTTATCAGAGCATAAAATAGATATTTGTATTTGATGACTTACAGAAATCATATTTCACTTAGTGATTATTTTGAAAATCTTACGAATTGTGGTATTAAGGCAAAAAAACTACACGTAACATAAGCACACAAATTTAATTTGATATATGACTTGTCCATTTATATTTATTTCTACCCCATTACCCCATTTCTGCAGAAGAAAGAAAGTCTCACACACATCTGGGATGGCATGAGAGTGAGTAAATGATGAGAGAATATACATTTTTGGGTGAATAATTCCTTTAACATACAGTTCGACTAAAGTGTATCACATAGAGTGTACCATTTAAAGGGCTTCAGGCTCACCCAATCAGATTTTAGAGTTTGAATTATTAAAAAAAAAAAAAAAAAAAAGGACCTTATTCTGACAAAAAAATGTCAAAGATACCACAGACCTATTTCTCCTCGTGAGCTCTCATCATTCAAAGAGCCAAATGCAATCGCTGGCAGCAGGATAGCAATGTAGAGGAAGATGGCTGTGGTTGTGTACTTCAACAGAGATCTGTTAGTGCCCAGAATGCCTATGGAGAGACATCACACAGCAACAAACACTTCAGCCTGAGCAATGGAGAGAATTCTGTTATTTTTAGTAAAAGCCAACTCAAGCGGGGCCTTAGGGTAAACAGACACTCACCATCTGTGAAGTCGGACAGGTACAATGGAAGCCTCCGGCGCAGGTCTTCATAAATGCCACCGCCAGCTCTGAGGAAATCCTTCATCTGCGTACAAAGGATATATGGGGTTTAAAAAAACACATGTTGATTATTAGTGTATACTGTTCTTTAAAATGCATACAAACCACAGTCTTCTTAAAATTGAAACAATTCATTACTGTTATGTGTAAACTTAAACTAACAATGAACAACAATTTTCAAGCTCTTATAAATCTTGTTTTAGTGGTCATTTCAACATACGTGTAGACTGATACATTTGTTAACACTAAAAGTTGTATATGTTAACATTAGTTCATGCATAATGAATTATCAATCCAATGAATTCTGTTGTTTTTTGAACGATAGACACTCACTGAGCACATTATTAGGTACACCTGTATACCTACTTATGTGATTATCTAGCCGGCCAATCATGTGGCAGCAGTGCAATGCATATCAGATACATGTCAGGAACTTCAGTTAATGTTCACCAACCATCAGAATGGGGAAAAAATGCGATCTAAGTGATTTCGCTTGTGACATGATTGTTGGTGCCAGACGGGCTGGTTTGAGTATTTCTGTAACTGCTGATCTCTTGGAATGTTCACGCACAACAGTCTCTAGAGTTAACTCAGAATGGTGCCAAAAACAAAAAACATCCAGTGAGCGTCAGTTCTGTGGACAGAAATACCTTGTTGCTGAGACAGGTCAACAAAGAATGGCCAGACTGGTTCAAGCTGACAGAAAGGCTATGGTAACTCAGATAACCGCTTTGTACAATTGTTGTAAGCAGAATAGCATCTCATCACAGTTAACACCCCAGTTCTGTGGCCGGTCCAGACGTACAATACAAACACAGGGTCGCTCTTCACTTTACAGCTGAATACAGAGGGACACACAATCAAATAATTTTCCTGTATTCACACACACTGTATCTGTTCATAAGCCATGCAGCAAATACTGATTAATGTTTTGCCATAAGACTTCAGTATATCTCAGCTGATAAGTGTTGGCAAGTATTTTGGCAAGGCTGATAAAGATTTCACTATTTAGAGGTTATTTGCAAATAAACATGCCTGCTTGACCAATTAAAGAGATAGTTAACCTAAAATGAAAATTCTGTCGTCATATTCTCTCATATTGTTCCAAACCTTGAGGCAGAAGACCACGTCGGGCACTTTATTAGGACCATAGTGTTCCTAATAATGTGCTCAGTGAGTGTATATTGGATGATGGTTATGGGACCATAATAAGTTGAGTTATGATATATAATGGGTTTTTTATATACAAAAAGGTTTATTTTCTGCCTACAGCACACAGAGCCAGGACTGCTGGTAATGCACTCCAGTGGCTGTCGCTGTCACACCTTGAATGGTCTCAGTCAGCAAGTGAACTTGAACAGAGACAGAGAAAAAGTGAGAAAGAAAAACTATTAAATGCTTTCCCTGATTTTAAAGACAGTGGGGTGTTCCAATAAGCATATACTTGGATGGTCTGATCTGGATTTCTGACTTGAAAGACTACATGACCTGTGGCAGGCGGGCAGAAGTTCACCATTGGCATCCTGTTCTCTAGCATCTGTGAACAGAGCGCTCATGACCTCCTCCGCATTGCAGCCGCTCTGCCCGCTCCTGGCCACATGGTCCAGCATTTTGCGCAGCACTTCATCCAGGGAGGCTACCTTCTCATCCAGCAGGATGCTGGCCTGGGCCAAGAAACTATCCAGATCCCGGTGAGCATGCACCTCCTCCTGGAAATTCATCAGCTGCACATACTGATACAAGAAGGATTCAAAATGGGTTGTTCAGGAGTGATGGCTGATTATTTTAAAATGATTCCTTTAAATGATTCAGTTGAACAAATATACAAAGTATTTGTATTACATTTACATTTTTGACAGGACCAGTTGTAAGTATCCCTTTATCCACAGTGCATTCAAGCTAGACATTTTACCAGTGTCTGTCCTTTGGGAATTGAACCCCTGGCATTGGTGTTGCTAGCACAAGAAAAACTCCTGCATATTTGTAATATTCGTAACAAATGTGACATCACATTTACCATATAAAAACACAATGTAGCATTTTAAATTACTATTGTGTATGAAATATGCATTGAACTGCATTTTGGAATGTGTTATGCAGTACTGCATGTTACAGTATGCCTTGTATATGGTATTGTATTGCACTGTATAGTATTCTTTCATGTTGTATTGCATTAGTAATTCATATTACACATTTGCACACTCATACACTGTCTTATGTTTGTTGCATTGCTGTACCTACAAAAAATGTCCACCGGCCTGTTCGTATGGCAATAAAGAATCTATTCTATTCCAATCTAAATTCATTTGCCTTGCCTTACCAAATGGCCTTTGATGGGTGTAAAATGTAAGGTGGATTCATTAACAACTGGAAAATTGAAATAATCTATTTTACACAATCACAGTGATAAACAGCATTAAACAGCATTATTTACAAAATATTTATTTCATATTGTTGATAAGTGATTCTGAATCAGTGAATCTGACTAATCAGAACTCATTAGAAAGAACCGATTCAGTAACATGAATTAGTGAATTTAGAGGTCTTCTAAATGTTATTGTTTGGAATATGTCTAATTTAAGAATATGTGCATCTGTTTGTTAAAGAACAGCATTGCAACATCTATTTTACAATAACAGATATTAGTAATTCTTAAGGAATATATTTCACAATTATGCTTCAAATTAAAGTCAACACTACAAAAAATGGTAACCTGCAATTGTTACCATAAGGAGATATTTATACTTTACCCCTTACCTCTAACACTTGTTTTTTTTTTTTTGGTGAAACCAAATGTATTCCAGCTGATTTGATGTTAAAGGTGAAGAATGTAACTTTTTATCTCAAAATACATTCTACCAGCCCAGTTTATTGGTCATTGACAATTACAAGTAAGCCACACATGGGTCTACCTTCCCCAAAGGTATAAAAAATGAGTTTCCCAGCCACTCTCAAAACATTGATGTTTATAATTTGAGTGGCCTGCTCAGCTCCACCCATCCGTTTCTAGCTCAGCCTGTAGCATGAGTTTGGGGCATGGCACAAGTCGCTTATACACCCAAAAAATGGTCAGAAACAGAGCTACTGGTCGTTACACCTACTAGTTAACAGAGGAGCCATCCTACCTCATGTGCTGAATCCCCCTCACTGCACACCTAGGTGTCGTTCAATACGCCGATGTATCAAACGACTTAATTCCTCTGCCGGGCTTTCTGTCTGGTGTGTATATGTTATAGTAGTTTCGTTCATTGTGATGCTAAACATCTATCGTCTTTTATTTAATATGGTCTATTTGTTCATAGGGAATCAGAGAGTGCTGAAGGGCATTATGAGTCTAAGTGGTGTTGGCAAAGGTTGTTTGAAAACTAACTTTAACATTGTAATACCATTTTGTGCCACTAGTAGCACAGAAATTACACACTTCACCTTTAAATGATATTTTTTACTTGAATAAATTATGTAATTTAAATTTTGGAGATGAAGCACATAAAGGTTAAAAAAAAAATTCAGTGTAGACTCTGTTAAATAAATTACAAATTAAATTATAAAACTGCTGTAGTTAGAAATTCTTACTCTTCTTGATGTATTTAGGAGGCCAAATCCCAAAACATCTGTGTCTATTAAAAGGTAGAGAAGAGAGGTAGCGTGAACAACAATGATAAATTGTTAAAACCCTAACGTTGTTACATAGATATGTGAGTATGAAGGACAAACCGCTGAGCTTGGACTCCCAGATTATTTGTGTGTTTTCCTTCATTATCTTAGAGCCATGACTGTACTATGTCTTCCCGGTTATATTAGTCAAAAATTCTCTGACTTTGCAGCACATATACATCAAAGGTTTGCTGTGGTCCCTGAACCCTGACACCACTGTCACGTCTAGGTACGACCTGGCACAGTCTGTTTCCCCAGTGCAGTAAACATATCCAAAATATGAAAACAATACTGATTGTTTCTAAGGCCGAATGGGAACACAGAATTTTTGATAGGCATTCATAGTGTGGAGGAGAAAGAGAAACTGCCGTTGGTTATGTTGTGTAGTTGATGTACTACTGGGATTCTCAATGTACCTCAGGCTACAATCACAATGATTTTTTGCGATTTTTGAAGTCGCCTCAAAGAGAATCTCATCTAATGCACCCCCCACACACACACACACACACATACACACACACACATACAGAACATCAGATCAGAATGGCACAACCACACAATGGATATTTCAGGGTTTTTTCTTGCCGTGCCAACATTAAAACTGGCCCAATATAGAAACAAAATTATACATTTTATTTTCAGTAGCACATTTTTATGTGTCAGAAAAAAAATATTATAATTTATACTGTGTATATATATATATATATATATATATATATATATATATATATATATATATATATATATATAAACAGTCATTATTTATTCACCCTCATGTTGCTCCAAATACATATGATGATAGCTTCAGTCACAATTTACTTTCATAACATCTTTTTGACATTCTTCCTAACATTTCATTTTGTGTTCCATGGAAAAGAGAAAGTCATACAGGTTTGGAAATACATCAGGTTGAGTAAACGATCATATAGTAAAGTATTTTCTCACTTTTTAGTAAACTATCACAAAGGTTTCCAAGATTTTAAAACAATTAATTTGATTTGGTTTTAATTTGGGAAAAAAGCTTGAACCAAACTTATACAGCTATAATGTAACTCCATGACAGCTGTAAATTCATAAACACACTGTTGCTGGAATAAGATGGCACACATTGCAAATGCTGTTTTTTTTTTATAATTTCCAACCTATTTTTTTGGGACTATCAAAAATCATTCTCACAATCTGATCTGCGTTAGCCAGCTAAATAATACTAGCTTGGTGACAAATTAATACCAAACGACATCACCGAAACCAAATGTTTAAGTTTGCAAGGCATTAAAGTGATAGTTCACTCAAAAATGAAAATTCTCTCATCGTTTACTCACTTTCATGCATACACAGATGTGTATGACTTTCTTTCTTCTTCAGAACACAAACAAAGATTTTTAGAAGAATATTTCAGCTCTGTAGGTCATTTTGAGGCAAGTTAATGAAGTAATGCGAACACTTTGGGTGAGAAACAGATCAATATTTAAATCCTTTTTGACTATAAATATTTTTCAAGTGAAAGTGGAGATTTATAGTAAAACAGGACTTCAACATTGTTCTGTTTCTCACCAACACCTATCATATCCCTTCTGAAGACATGGATCAAACCACTTGAGTCCTATTAATTACTTTTATGCAGCCTTTATGTGATTTTTGGAGCTTTAAATGTCTGGTCACCATTCAGTTGCATTGTATGGAACTACAGTTGATAGATCTTTCTAAAAAATCTTTGAGTTCAGCAGAAGAAAGTCATACACATCTAAGATGGCATGTGGGTAAATTATGAATTTGTATTTTTGGGTGAACTATCCCTTGAAAACATGTACGTGAACAATGAACAGAAGATGTAGTGACAACACAGCACTTGACAAAACTCTGTCATACTGGCACCAGGCCATCCTTATTGATGAACCTTGCTATCTAAACATAAACTTTTATTCTCAAATGTATTCATACTCTCTGACCTGAGATGGTAGGCTGAATTGGTGTCTCATGATCGTTGTCTGTTGGAATTGTCACTGTGTCTTGTTTGCTCTCTTTCTTTTCTCCGCAGTCCTCAGCTTCACCACCTCGCAGCTCTGAGACATCAAAATGTCACAATAGAGCTGCTTATGTAGATCTGTTTCAGCTTTAAAATGATTATTATAATCTCATTTCACTGCCTAACTCAGTCTGACATGACCTTTTACAGCACAATGCATTTGTTTAGAGGCTGAGAGGTTTGCAGAGCTTTCATCAATCAAGCATGCAGTCAGTCATCTTTGGTGAATTGTGCTCTTTTTCATTTAAAGTATAAAAATGTTTACTTAACAGTATTTATGTTATGTGACAGCAGATCCACCCCACTCAAAAATATATGCACCATCTGTTAAAGCTACAGAATGCACCCTTGCCCTAATAAAATCCTTCCCAAACCCAGGCACACAGAGCAATAAAATCATAGCTGCTCCAATAAATTCTTTCTTTGCATGGAAGAGTATAATCATGACATGAGGTAAACTACATGATATTCTAAGGAATAAACCGAGAGTTTGTCTGGGGCTGCAGCTGTTTGCTTTATAGTTGGGGTGATATGCTGTGAAGCTTGTTTACTCGCAGTCTTCATTTATGATGTTATTTACTCAGTGTGACAAGGTGAATTTGAGCCCATAATATATTTTAAAAAAATTATGATTATGCAGTCAAGATATTTCTTCTTATAGTATTTATCAGATCCACCAGCCTAATGTGTTCTTTTGTAACTTGCTAATGGAATTACTGTGATGAGAAGGGCGTGGCGGGCCGTGATGGAGCAAGGCCAGCGCTGAATCAGCTGATCAGCGGGAGAGAGAGAGATAAGGGGCAGCCAGAGACGCCAGTTCAAGAGAGAGACGCATGTGGCCATGTTGGATGTGTGTCTGTGTTCATTTATGTTTTATGTTGTCTTAAGTTCATTTATATAAGTTTATGTTTACTGTTCAGCCAGTTCCCACATCCTCCTTGCCTGTCCTTTAACTGTTACAGTGGTGCCGAAACCCGGGAAGGAGGAGGGATGCACTGTCGTAGAGTCCTCGCTGCTTCCGTCTGCCAAAGGAGCAGCTGTGGCCGTCTGCCAAGAGCCAGAGGAGTCGTGGCCATCCACCGAAGAAGGGGTGTCTCACAGTGCCTCATAGAGGAGTGGTTCTCACCAGGGTCTGGAGGACTCACTGCCGTCCACCGGCGGAGGAGCGAGCTGGCGTCCGCCAGAGGGCGGAGAAGAGGTTGATGACCGGGCGACTGAATTGAGTGGGGGAGGAGTGTGACGAGGAGGAGGGTGTGGCCGGGCCGTGATGGAGCACTGCTGGTGCTGAATCGGCTGATCAGCGGGAGAGAGAGAGAAAAGGAGCAGCCAGAGGTTGAGAGAGAGAGAGATGCATGCAGCCACGTTGCATCTGTGTATGTGTTTGTTTTTTGTTTGTTTTAAGTTAATTTACATCATTAAAGTTTATGTTGACTGTTCAGCCGGTTCCCACCTTCTCCTTAACTGTCCTTATACTGGAACAATTACATTTTAAAATGTATCTAGAATAGCTTTAATAGATGCATGTAGGAACAGATTTTCCGTGAATAACGACTAATTTCAGTCTGTTCCTCACACAAAGCTACTGTCTGGTTATCGAAGATTTGGAATGTAGTTGTATACACTATATTTGTGGGGTAGTTTTTTGTTTTCTTTGGAGCGTGATGCTTTGGAAGTGTTCACCTCCATCTCCTTTCGAGTTCCATGGAAGAAAATGTTTGAGTATAGTATGACGTCAAAGTTTTAATTTTAGGAATATGCCTTTTGTATTGTCCGCACAAATGATGAAGATTCTGTGGGCAAAAAAATAGGCCTCAATCGATCAGTTAAACCCACATCCTTCTACAAATGGCAAATGATTGAAATTAATGGCTGTGGTCAGACAAAGTAGGACAACAACATCATGTTTGGAGAAAGACTATTTTTAATGTTTAGAGAACATTGCGCCATTGCATGGTTTTAAAAAGATGAAGGTACAAGACTGTGTACTTAACATCTTTATTGATGGAATGATCTGCAATGAAGCATGAAGCATTGTGAATGATGTATTTGAATGATGCATTTGAATGAAAAAATGATGGAAAAATATAAAGTTATTGATTTAAAGTTATTGATTTAAAGGACCATGGGTAGTTTAGTTCTTTCACCAGAAATTGATGCAATTAGATGGTGTGGCAGGGCGGAGGGCGAGGGCCGGGTTGTGATGATACACACCCGGTCCCTTATCAGGCTAATTAAGCATCCGAGAGGGATAAAGGCCGATGGCAGACGGTGGTGCGATGAGAGAGAGATCATTTATGGACATGTCCATCATATGATCTCTCTCTCGTCGCACCACCGTCTTCCATCGGTCTGTATCCCTCTCGGAGGCTTAATTAGCCTGATATGGGACTGGGTGTGTATATCACAACCCGGCCCCGCCCTCCGCCCTGCCATAGATGGTAATCCAACAATACTTTGTCATATACCATATTTCTCAATGTTTATCAGGTTGCACCATGGTATTTACATGGCACTTCAATGTACTTTAAAAAATACCATGGTATTACTATGGTAGATTTCAAAAAAACATCGTAATTATTTTTGTTAGTGTATTTTCTGCAACTACTTAGTGAATATCTGATAAATAAAAAGATCAAAGAAGAAGTTGTAAATGAGCCTTTTAATGGCACTCCAGAGGGGCAATAAAGTGAAGAGCAGATATGATCCTGTGAATCTTGAATCACCATTATAAATTCAGGATCCTGACTTTTCCCATAACCTTAGCTGCACATACTTTATTCCATGCCATCAAAGCGTCTGGGATTTAATGGAAATTTCTCATCTTTGAAATTCATCCAATTTACACCAGCCCTGATAGCGTCATTCATGGAAGGCTTAAGGCCACATATTTCCTTCAGGGTGGATGGGATAAAAAGGTAATTTTCTGCGAGAAAAAAAAATGTTATCGTAGCTGTAGGATATTCTTTGCACATTGTTTTGCTATCTCCAATGTCCCCCAGCTCCACCATCATCCTCCTCCCATCTATAGTTTAGCAGACTACTCGATTTGCTATAACTGTTCTCACACCAGAGGCACCTCCTAACACTGTAGCACCAGCCTCAGGGCAGATTGCTGTCTTTGCAACCTTCTGGCATGGACAAACTGATTCGGATATATCTTTGCGACAAAATACATTTGGTGCTACTGGAATGCTGGCTAAATAATAAATAAATAATCAGGTCAACTGTAGACTTGTGGGAACCTGGGGCTTTTCTTTTGAGATGGATACTTTGAGTGTGACAATGAATTGTTTGAGAAAATTCCTCCCTGTTGGATGTTGGATCTGTGCAACAAACTGGTCATGTGACACCTGAGATAAGAGGACAGATTTTACAGTCCCATCTCACCTCTGAGCCTCATCAGCCCATGACAAGAGAGTCATGGAATGGTTGGGTATACACACAGAATGTGACAAGACCATCTATGAGAGACAGTATAGAATCCTTAAAGACATGTTCTGGAATCAAGTCCATGGGGGCAAGGTATTCCAAAGGATTTAAAACAGAAATACTAAGTTCATATTTTTGTTAAAGCACTTATAGTAGTTCTTACATTCAATAATCAGTCATTTTAGCTACGTATAGAGTTTAAGCAGTGGGAGAACATAAGTCCGGGCAAATTAACTTATGGTATGCCACTGTTATTCTTAATGGTGGAATTTGCACTTTTAACCGCACTTTTGATATTTTGATTTTGATATTGTTACATCCCTTTCTGGTATCCTAGCATGTATTGTGTGAAAGTTACCAGGTTTAGCGGCTTTATTGCTGTCCCATTGGACAGTTTGTTGTGACCTTTTCTCCTCTGGTTGCCTCAGACTGCCTGATAGTATACTCACCGAATTCCTGTGACTGACTTGATGTTACTGTCCTGTGGTGTTGACAGGAATAATAGTTCCATGAAAAGGTCTGTACCTTTTGCAAGTCACAGTATATTAGCACTCATCCCTGATTAGTTGGTTTAGCTATCTAAAACCTATTGACACATATGGTTTTCTAAAGAAATTCATATGTAGGCACAATTTCTATTTGTCAACCAAACAAATATCAAGCATTTGAGCATTATCCTGTAAAACTTTTTGAAGAGACACATGAATGCAGTCCAGTGTGTCCAATCCTTTGACTGGTAGAATGTATATTTTCAACTGTAAGTTTTACTATGCACATATTTGCAAAGCCATTTTAAAGTGCCCCATGATTTAACAGGTACAGTTCTGCTTGCACCAAAGGAACCAGCATGATTTGATTTACAGTATGTCCCAGGCTCTTAGAGAATCTCTCTTGCATTATGTGTGATTGCAAAACAAGAGAAAAGACATTAATGAATGATTGAGATGACTGTTAGCTAAATGTTTTCCATAAACACAGCTGAACTTACCAAATGGCACAAAACGATGGACTACTTTGCTGTCCATTGTCATCTTGTTTCCTATGATGTATTTCCTGCTTTGATCAACCCATTATGGATTCAAATGAAAGTCTACTGTTTGTCTCACAACTCTACCTTCTTAACCTCCACACCACAGCATGCACTTGAGCCTGAATACAAACTTCACTCTACATAAAAGAGGGGCGAGTAGCTCTGCTTCTGGGTCCCTGTGCCTATTACTAACATCAAACCAGACAAAACTGATAGCACACCTGACCCAAAAAGATATTATTTCTCATTTATTCCATTACCCCAAACAGAAAATACTTCACTACATTGATAAATGCAAGATTGATGTTCATAATATAAAACCACAGAAAAAGGCAAGAGTTTAAAGAGTGTAATGAATTAGTCTTATGAAATGTATCTTTTTCCACAAGGAGACATCACATCTGCTGTGTTTATCATACAACACAATAAACCAGACAGGTCCAGACAAATTAGGACATTTACAAATCGACTGGAGGATATTTCAAACATTTGACTTCTAACCTACTGCATTATACCTATTTCTTTCCACTGAGAAGAGATACATTTCTGAGCTGATATGAATGTGAATTAATGCAGAATAAATGGCGGCAAAGTGGAATTAGAATTAAAATTTGCAGTTGAGTTCATGCAACCTGTCCATTGAGAAATTAACCCAGCATCAAATCAGTAATAACTCTAATCTGCTCAATTTGGCAAATTTAAACAAAGCACCTCTTGAATAACAAGAACATTAACTTAAAAAGATTCACAGTTTTCAAGAATGGTGATATGCGCAGAGTGGTCACATATATACTATCAGCGAGCTGAATGCTACTGCTGTTCCACTCACCTCTTAAGAAGCATATGCTGTTGGATACACAGTGCATTTCCAGTGGCATTTCGCCCCTGGGTGCTTCGACAGCACTAAAAGAGTGTATATTCCCGCTAAAGAGTATATTTTCTCTATTAGAGCGTCTTTAAAAATTTCCTTTCCGTCTTTGTGAGATTCCTGGATGCGGTTGTTATCTCTCCACTTCAGACAGCCAGGGGCGCTGCTTCATGTGTCTGGTCAGTGATCACAATGAGGCAGCGTTTGTGGATGGTTCATGCTCTCATTGCGAACTGCGCCTTCTACCCATGGGTATGAGGCCTTCCCGGCTGGCGATCCCCAGTGCACTCGTTTGCTCCCGTCCAGTTCCAAAATGAGACCAGCTCGCCTCACGGCCAGCATGATGTCTCTTTTAGGGCCTGCGAGCAGGATGAGTCTTCGATCGCTGCATCGGAGAGTGCACTGGCGAGGACTTGACTGGGCTGCAACCTTCGGGTCTGCCCGCCCAGTCTGAGGCTGATGCAGAGCTGACCACCATGCTTGCCCGGGCCACCACGAGCATAAGGTTGGACTGGAAGCCAACACCCTCCCCTGAGCGCTCGCGGCTTGATGATTGGTTCCTTGTGGCTGAAACTGGTCGAGATGAGGGACGGCGACAAAGCCCGCTTTCTCAACACACCCATCTCCCAGATCTGACTTTTCGGCGACACCATTGAGGTCTTCGCACAGCAGTTCTCAGCAGTGAAGAAGCAGATGGAGGCCACCTGCTCCATGGGTGCTGATTACTCCGGTAACCCCTGTGATGTATATTCCGCGGTACGGTCTCCCTGTCTGTGGACCCACGTCTACCTTGGGAAGAGCTCTCTCTTCCCCCAGTTGCTGTGTTTGTAGAGTCCCCCCCCACCCCCCCCCCCCCCTTTTCGTGGCAGGACCTACCACCACATCTCTTCCATGTGCAGCTGCTGAGACCATGTGTCATATTGCCACATGTTGACCTCCCATTTTGGGCAGGATGTGGTCTCCAAGGGGTCAAAGAACACCTTCCTCACGCATTTGATAGCATTAGATGGCCCCAGCCGAATGTAATACTCTGTGGAGAGAAAAACATAGAGATAAATGGCTGCGGCTGGCTGGCTCCCATGCTAGTTATGTCGCTTCCCAAATGTTGCTTCCCAAATCAAATGTTCTCCCCTAATGGGTCAAATGGGTGTCACAGAAGTCCTTTGGAATAATGTAATCGTTCAAGGCATACAAGATTATTATTTAGATGGATGCCTTGTAAAACTTTTTCACATCTAAACTTACATCAAAGAGGTGTTCTCAGAAAACACCTCTGGCACTTACTTAAATGTTTTCCTAAGCAGACAGAATGCCACTAAAACTATGGCAGAAAAAAAACATGCCTTGTTGTAGTAAAAGATCTTGGTGGGCATATTAATTATGGGACAAGCCTTTGGTATGCAGCAAGCACTCCTCTTGAACCATCACATTGTGTTATGCATCTGGCTGCTGCAAGAGGGCAACAAAAAGCACAGGCAGAAAAATTATTGTGGACAGAATTCATTATCATGTAGCTGAGCCTCACACAATTCCTCACAACATTTCAAACTAGATGTAAATTTCTATTAAATACCATGATTACAATAACAGTTTTGTAAGAATGTAGGCTCAGCACTGAGTATGTTCAAATGCACATTTTCAGCCTATAGCCTACATCAATCAAATATACTGTAGCACTTACAATATTTTGATTATAGGGAATACCAGGGCTTGTTGTCACACTTTTTACTTTGGCATGTTGTCACTAAGTTGTCATGGAACTTGCCATTAAACCCCCTATTATAAACTTTACAGAAAACTGTAAACATTATGAAACAAAGCAATTAATAAAATGTTACAATTTTAAAAGTTAACACAAATTATTAAACCTTTGATTTGGCCAACAAATATTGTAATTGAAAGTTACGTAAATGTATACAATTAAAGGACATGACAAGGTGCCGCAATAAAAACATGATAACTTGCACTGACCTGACATTTATTCAAAAATACTAAGAACATAGTTAAACTTTTCAGTTAAAATGTTCCTTCATTATTTAGTTGACCTTTGTCTGAATGTATACCCAGTGTTGTTTTATTGCGTTCACTTGTTTACCCAACAGGTGAAACTGTTTGAAGGATATAATTGTCAAAAAATATTCTAAAAAGGGCATTAAACTAGGTGTTTGTAATCAACATAATAAACTACTTCTCAAGAAACTCATACTCATGACTTATAGTTACTGTGATATGCAGCAGACCTTGTAACAACTTCCCTGTGTGACAACCAGGCCCGGTCAATTCTATGTATTTACAAAAAAACACAACTCATACAGTGTGTAATGACAGACTTGTATTTCTGCTTCTGTGGACAAAGTCACCCAACTGTTTTGTGTATTCAGTGAATGCCAACAGTGCCCTCTACTGTTGGTAGAACATTCCATCATGTCTCTTACACAAACCACATTTTAAGCCATTTAGTTATAATCTACAAGCATGCCTGTCACTCCAGTTTTGTGTGGGTTAAAATACTAATCTCAGATGCAATGGGGGAAGACAGCTTGAGGACTGATAACTATAGATAGCATTTGCATAAAAAAGTGAATGTCATTTTAGGTAAGTTCTTGTGTTTTGCTTCTGGAGAGAAACAAATATGGAATATATAAATGGGCTACAGTAGAACACTCCTCCTCATCAGACATGAAGGAGAATAGTTATGTATTGGATGTCATCCATGCTTAGGTCACACTTACATAAAAGCCATTGTTAAATATTAAGAAAATGCTTAACAATTAAAAATGACTGTTTAGAATAGCCTAATGTCTAAAATAAATAAATCAATCAAATAGAGAGCACAAGCACAAACAAAAATAAAAAAAATAATAATTACTATTATTTATTTATTTATATATTTTTATTGAGCTTGAAATTAAGTTATGGTCCCATCCGTAAATATCATCAGAGCCAAATGACAATTAGGATTAATCACCATCCAGAAATAGGCGAATAAGTGGATAGTGGAAAGTGAGTATTTCAGTCTTGGAAAGAAAAATATGTACACAGACAAAGTTCAGTTCACAAGCTTTGTAGTCAACCATTAAAAATGAGTAGTAGAGACTTGTACAGCAACCAACCAGAACTCAACCAGTTATTCTCAGAAACAATGAGGAAATTTGCCAAAACATACCAAGACTGAGGACAAAATCATAATACACAGACCATAAATATACATAAATTATATTTCAAAATATCCTGTTTTTACAGGAAATGCTAAATAATACACTAAATCTTAACATAAAGAAATGTTTTTCATTTTTTTCTTTGTTGTGCCTTGGACTAGGCATTTTCACTTAGGAAACTATAGATCTAGGACAATGTTACACATATAAAAAAAAGTAGAGAAAACTTTATTTATTCCCATGGGAGAGGAAATTGCAAAAACCACGATAACAACTCCAATCTCCAACTTCTGCAGTGCAAAGCCTTAACAAAACAAAAATGAATCCCTACTCCACAAGACACAAATTTGCACTGCAGCAGTTATCTGCCTCAAGCTTTAAAAAGTTTTGAGGTTTCTCCTACCTTCTGCAAAATGGTTCACAATAACTTCTGCCATCTCATCTCAAATCTCCATCTTCTTTTTTAAATGTATCAGTCAGTTAGTCATGCCACGACTGAGGCGTGAGGGGCAGTGAACTGTCTGATACTGTAGCTGGGCAGAGTAAACCAGATAAAAATGGTTGGCTGCCAGATTCTAGTCAAATTAACAGAGGTGAAGAAATAGTATAGGATGAGAATAGTGCTGCATTTCCATAATGTAATCTAATCAATGTTAATGATATAGACATGTAAAAACATACAGTACACACATAAAGACATTTAAATTACCTTTAAATATGCAGTCATCAGAACGGGTGTAGTTCATCACAATAACTAAGGGCATGTTCCTACCTTTGACAAGCAGAAAGTGTCCAAACAATGAGACAAAAGTAGTTGGGGGTGGGGGGGTGTTCGCTCTCCTTTTCTGCATATCACAGTGGCACATTCGGCCCATTACCCACCGGCCCGCTTGGTTCTTCCGATGGCCAGTCCGCCCCTGATCAGCCCCAAAGTGTGTCGGCACACCGGGAAAATGCCTGGTATGCCAGATTAACAGTCCAGCCCTCTGTGTGGATACCTCGGTGAATAGCATGAGCCTTCAAATGCGCTACGTCTCCACGGTCAACAAGCCACATGATAAGATACGCATGGATTGATGGCCTCAGATGGGGAGGCAACTGAGATTCATCCTCCAACACCCAGATTGAGGCAAGTCACTACGCCACCACAAGGATTTAGCATGCATTGGGAACTGGGTATGCAAAATTGGGGTGAAAAGGGGAGAACACCCCCCCCAATCAAAAAAAATAATGAAATACTGTTTCAAATACATAGCCATAAGAAGTAAACATCATACATGCTAACATGATTTTAGTGTGATAAAATCGCAAATAAACCTTATGAGCTAAGTTTTATCCAATATTTCAACTTTGTTGCCATGACCACGAAACCCTGTGGTTCTAAAAGTCTTATGGCTATACTTTTGAAACAATGTGTATTTTAGCCTTCTGCACTGGCACCATTCACTTTTATTATAAATTAGGCTTTAGTGGCCTAGTTCTGAATTGCAATAACACAATGATTCATGATTCTATGAATCATGAATCTTATGGACAAGCCTACATGCATACTGGAATATAATACATATTACTCAATCTATCACAATATCATTGGGCTTTCTGGAACATGGAGTGGAAAGAGATGTATATTATTTTATGTCTGATATGGGGAGCCTTAAAGCAATATTCTGGGTTCAATGCAAGTTACTGGGATAGTTCACCCAAAAATGAAAATTCTCTAATTATTTACCCTCATGCCATCTAAGATATGACTTTCTTTAATCTGCTGAACACAAATTAAGATTTTAGAAGAATATCAAATCTCTGTAGATCCATACAATGCAAGTGAATGGTGATTAAAATGGTGATAATGTCAGCATTAAAGTAGTCCATACGACTCTAGTGGTTGAAGCGATCCAGTTGGTTTTGAGTGAGAACAGACCCAAATATAACTCCATTTCACTGTACATCTTGCCATTGAAGTATCTAGGCATGATCATGATTTCAAGCTCGATTACACTTCCTAGTGCTTGACGCATGTGCAAAGTGCTACATGGCACTATAGGAAATGTAACTGAGCTTGAAATCACAATAGCCAAGGAGACTGCTGCCAAGATGAACAGTGAAAAAGGAGTTATATTTTGTTCTGTTCTCACCCAAACCGGATCACTTCAGAAGACATTGCTTAAACCACTGGAGTCTTATGGATTACTTTTATTCTGACTTTATCTCCTTTTTGGAGCTTCAAAGGCCTGATCACCATTCACTTTCCTTGTATGGACCAACAGAGCTGAGATATTCTTCTAATAATTTTCATTTGTGTTAAGCAGAAGAAAGTCATACACATCTGGGATAGCATGGGGGTGAGAAAATAATTAGAGAATTTTAATTTTTTGGTGAACTATCACTTTAAGCTCAATGAACAGCATTTGTGGCATAATGTTGATAACCACAAAACTTATTTGACCATCCCCTCATTTATTAAAAACAAAAAATGTTAAGGGGATGGGCTTACAATAAGTGCATTTACATGCATTTACATGTTATTTACATGCAGTCAGATTTCAGTCAGTATAAAGTAATAATTTGTTTTTTTAAAATGTCATGTAAATGCGTTAGTTTGATTTGTTAGATACAAAGTGTTTTTAACCTGGAAAATTTTAAATTGTAGAGGCAAATAAAAAATTCTCCTGAACAAATTTTTTGGAGTAAAACAAATGAATAAAGAACGTCACATCAAATCCACAGCCACAACTTGTTTTAACCATTCATTGAATAGCTGAGTTCTCTTAAATCATGAATTACAGGATGTGCGCAAACAGGGGGATGTATCACTAAGCTAACACCTTTACAGAACAAAACAACTGTGCATTTTTACAAATTTTTTAGGCAAAATAAATATAGCCTGTTCACCCATAAAGTTTAAATTAGCCTTATGTGTTTATTGGAGCTGCCATTTCCTGATGCATTAAAAAAAATAGATTTTGGGTGTTTGAATTGTTAGTTGGAGAGCTTGAAAAGTTAATGAAAGGCCCTTAATCAAATGTGTTTTAAGATCAAGATCAAGCTTTAAGATCAAGTAATTGTTTAGATTTGAAGCTTTACAGACTGTTCAAACTAGGCACAAATCTGTTTTTAAGTGTGGTTACTGTTAATAGATAATGTTTTTGTCTTTAATTTGCAGAGTACGATGTGACAGGATATCTGGGCCACTCTGAGAAGATCTGCACTCCTGAGCTGGTCATTATGACTGGATGATGTGTGTGTTGTGGCTACTCCAGCATTTGCTTTCAAATGCGCAGCTAATTCCAACAATATACATATATACCGATGAGCCAAAACAATATGTCCACTCATAGGTAAAGCGAATAACATTGATCATCTCCTAACAAGGCCACAAGTCAAGGTCTGGGTAGATTTGATGGTAAGTGAACAATCAGTTCTCGTAGTCAACATGTTGAATACAAGAGAAAAGACCTGAGAGACTTTGACAAGGGCCGAATTGTTATGGCCAGATGATTGGGTCAGATCATCTCTGAAACGGTAATGCCTGTTGGGTTCCCCTCGGTTGTGGTGAGTACCTACCGACAGTGATCCAAGGAGGGACAAACCACAAACCAGCTACAGGGTGTAGGGTGCCCAAGGCTCATCGATACGCAAGGGCAACAAAGGCTATCCCATCTAATCCAAACCGAAAGAAGGTCTACATGAAATGTTATTGATGGTTATGGGAGGAATGTGTCACAACACACAGTGCATCACACCTTGTATCGTATGGGGCTGCGTAGCCACAGACCAGTCAGAGTGCCCATGACGACCCCCTGTCTAGCATCAGAACTGGACCTTGGAGCAGTGGAAGAAGGTTGCCTGGTCTGATGAATCCCGTTTTCTTATACATCACATGGAGGGCCATGTATGTGTGCACCATTTACCTGTTGAAGTGATGGCAGGTTTTTAAGATCATGAGAAACTTTTCAGGCAAGTGACCCCAAACCTTTGATCGGTAGTGTATATGCACACGCACACACGCACGCGCACGCACCTCAACTCAACTCAACTCAACTCAATTTTATTTATAGAGCACTTTCAAAAACCACACTGGGTACAAAGTGCTGTACATGGAGTTACAAAAAATAAATAAGTCACATAAATACAGCTTAAGAATGCAAAAAACATTTAAAACCAATAAAACAAGAATAAGATAAAATTGACCTAGTTCAATTTATAATGCAATTAATTAAAAGGAGGGAAAATAGGGAAAATAAATACGTTTTTAAGGCCCCCTGGAAAGAGAGTAGAGACGGAGATGATTTTATGACCAATGGAAGCTCATTCCAAAGTCTAGGGGCTGCCACCGCAAAAGCTCTATCACCTTGAGTTTTTAGGCGAGATCGAGGAACTGACAGACACAGCTGATCACCAGAGCGGAGAGACCTCGAAGGTTGTTTCAAACTTATTAAAGCAGAGATGTACTCAGGTGCAAGACCATGAAGAGCCTTAAATACATACTTCAACACTTTGTACTTGATTCTGTATTTGATCGGTTACCAATGTAGCCAAATTAATACTGGGGTAATATGTTCTCTTTTCCGTGTTCCAGTTAAAAGCCTAGCAGCTGAATTCTGGACCAGCTGCAGGCGAGAGAGAGAGGCCTGACTCACACCCAGAAACAAAGCATTACAATAGTCCAATCGAGAAGACACAAAAGTATGCACAACCTTCTCCAAATCATCAAAAGAAAGGATGAACTTCAACTTTGCTATAGATCTAAGATGGAAAAAACTATTTTTAACAACAGCATTTATTTGTCGAATATACTTGAGCTCAGAGTCAAATATAACACCCAGGTTTTTTACATAGGGAAGTTTTTTCCCTGGAAGCAGTGACAAATTTCTCTCTAAATTTACCTCACATCCCCTTTGACCAAAAACAATAAACTCTGACTTATCCTCATTTAATTAAAGAAAGTTGTTTGCCAACCAACACTTCACATCTGCCATGCGTTTATGCAGAGACTCAAAAGAAGGGTGCTTCTCATGTTTAATAGGAAATTAAAATTGAGAGTCATCAGCATTCAGATGGTAGTGTATGCCATGCTCATCAAAGATCTTTCCTAACGGAAGCATAACGGGTCCCAAAATGGAGCCCTGAGGGACCCCACATGTTAAAGGAACAACTGATGAAGAACTGTTCTCTAAACAGACTGTAATTGTTCTATCTTTCAGATATGAAGAGACCCAATCCAAGTCTAACCCCTGAATACCAACCTGGTCTCTTAGGTGATCAATAAGAATGTCATGATCGACCGTATCGAAAGCGGCACTAAGATCCAGCAGCAGAAGACCAACAGGACTACCAGAATCCACACCTAATAAAATATCATTTAAAACTCTCAACAGAGCTGACTCTGTGCTATGACCAGCTCTGAAGCCTGACTGAATTTTATCAAGCAAATTATTGATAGCTAAAAAAATCATTTAATTGTGCAAGCACCGTCTTCTCTAATATATTTGACATAAAGGATAATTTTGACATAGGTCGAAAGCTGTTCATATCAGATGGATCAAGGTTTGCTTTCTTAAGAAGAGGCTGAATAACAGCATGCTTGAAGCAGCTGGGAACAATACCAGTGGTCAGGCTACTGTTGACAATCGATAACACGCTTGGACCAATTGATTCCACCACCTCCTTAAACAAAGCGGATGGAATAACATCACACGTAGAACCCGTAGGCTTCATATGTGCAATTATATGTTTGAGTTGAGACAGGGACACAGGTACAAAACAGGTCAACAGATTATGTGGAACGGTATAGGTAACAGGATCATTACTAACAGGTAAGATCCGTGAGCGTATACCAGCCATTTTAACAGTAAAAAAATTTAAAAACTGCACACATGTGTCCACCGAAGTAGAGATGGGGGTAAGGGCAACTGGATGAAGAAATTATGTAATGGTAGAAAAAAGAACTTTAGCATTATGACAGTTTTTTGAAATGATATTAGAAAAATAGCTTGATCTGGCTAATTTAACTTCTCTTTGAAATCTAATCAAACAGTCTCTCAAGATTTCATAGGACACTTTTAGTTTATCTTTAAGCAAATTTCACTCAGCCTTCCTGCACTCCTCACACACACACACACACACACAGTATATAACACAGTTATATGTCTATACAAGAGCTAAGGGCTTTTTGCCTACACAAGCATGCAGAAAACATACATAATTAAACATGTGGTAGGACTGTACTTCAACAACATGGCACATACAAATTTAACGACATGGTTATCTTATAATGTTATCTGTTCAGGGAAGATGGTATTGTGGTGCCAGGCAATGGTAAAGGTTATCGGCAGGGACGAAGTTACCAGAACACAAAATCCAGTTACTTGTTGGATGCCTGCTGGGGAGCTGGGAGATACCTATACAACAGAGCATTCATAAAGAGGGATTTACAGAAAAAAAAATAACAGAATAAAACAGAAAAATAAACAGCACTAACTTTTTATATATATATATATATATATATATATATATATATATATATATATATATATATATATATATATATATATATACATTTATCAAACTCAATTAAGAAAGTACAGACTATTATTGGCTCCTCCATCCATAAAGTTATACAACCTTAAAATAATGTATTTATTATGAAGTACATGCAATACCAATACAAGCAGAACATATGCATAAGAATATTAAATTAAAGTGTACAGAAATTAAAAAACTCTAACAATTATATAAACCATTTACATAATGTATATAAGCAATATTTAGTAACATGCATAAAGTAAAACAGTGATGCAAGTGTCATACAATGCATCTCTGGTCTCTTTTATACTGTATAACAAAAAATGCTTTGGCCATGAATTTCCCACATTACAAATCTTTAGTTCATTGACTTTACCTTATGTTCCTTTTTTGGTTTCACAGATATGAAGAATTCTACTTCCTAACCAATCCTGAGATCTTCAACTCTCACTTCCATGATGAGGAGTGGCAGCTTTTGGAGAGCCCTATTTAGTTGGAAGAGTTTGAGAAGAGAGTGCTGAAAACATCTGACTTCTACAGATTAAATTTAACCATAATCTACCCAAAACACTTCCTGATAGTTACAGGAAAATTTCAGTACCAAAACTTTAAAGCTCCAAAAGGACATAAAGTAATCCATTAATCAGACTACAGTGGTTAAAGCTATGTCTTCACAATCGATTTGATTTGATAGGTGTGGGTGAGAAACATATCAATATTTAAGTCCTTTTTACTATCAGTCTACACTTTCACGTTCTTCTTGTGTTTTTGGCGATTCATGCATATTGCCACCTACTGGCAGGGAGGATAATTTATAGCAAAAAATGTATAGCTTAAATATTGATCTGTTTCTCACCCACACCTATCATATAAATTCTGAAGATATGGATTAACACTGAAGTCGTATGGATTACTTTAATGCTGTCTTTATGTGTTTTTTGGAGCTTCAAAATATTGGTACCAATTGACATGCATTGTGGCCTATAGAGCTGAAATATTATTCTAAAAATCTTCATTTGTGTTCAGCAGATGAAAAAAAGCTTTACATATCTGGAATGGCATTTGGGTCCATAAATGATGAGTGAATTGTTCTTTTGGGGTGAATTATACCTTTAATTGAGCACATGAACTTGAATGCACCTCGTGAACTTCTCTGCCTGTGGTGTGATAAAAAGATCATGGCGTGAGCCTGTGCATAGAATCCACTGTGAAGCTCTATGTTAAGCTTTTGCATAATTAGCCTGATTTAGACAGTCTCGCACACTCTCTGGACAAGCTGATTTGCCAAATTCCTATCTAGGACGTCTAGGTTACTGTTGTAACCTCCGTTCCCTGATGGAGGGAACGAGACGTTGTGTCGAGTGAAGCGACACTAGGTGACTTTCTTGAAGGCCTCGGTTACCTCTGAACTTGAGAAAAGGCCAATGAGAATTTGGTAGACAGAATTTGCATGTCCCTCCCCCAGACATACGGGTATAAAGGGAGGGAATCATGCCTCTTTTCATTCAGGTTTTTGAAATGAGGAGCCGAGGATAAGGTTCAGCCATTGCAGTGGCTCGGTTCAGAGTCATAACCAGGGGGACACAACGTCTCGTTCCCTCCATCAGGGAACGGAGGTTACAACATTAACCAACAGGTTCCCTGTCTGTCGCACACTTCAACGTTGTGTCGAGTGAAGCAACACTAGGGGTCCCTATTCAGTCACGCCATGTGCTGAACCATGTACATGCGCTGCTGATGCAGGTGCGGTAGGCAGATTGGAACTTTAATATTTAAACATTCAAAGTTTCTGCTGAATTCAATTAATGGTAGAGCAAGCAATGAAATCTGGTAGGACAGTGTCAGAACTTTAATTTGTAAGTACTGCAGAAAGAAATACTTTTCCTGAGTTAAAATATGAGATTACAGATTAAGTCCTACATTTAATCTACTAGATTTAGGTAGATTACTATTAGGTGACAGTTGATTGTGTTCTGTCCTTGTTTAGAACCTCTCAGGGAGTGGACATTCAACTCCAGAGGTGGGTAGAGTAGCCAAAAACTGTACTCAAGTAAAAGTACAATTACTTTAAAAAAAAAAAAAAAATCTCAAGTAGAAGTAAAAGTACTGATATAAATAATTACTTGAGTAAAAGTAAGAAATTATCCAATTAAAAGAGTCCTAAAGTAGTGAGTTACTCATTAATTTCACAAATTACTGAATGGACGTTAACTCCCTGTGGTGATGGGGGCATGGTCGTGTGTCTGTCTGCGGGAGAGAGGGAGTGGTGTGGCTCCTCAAGCTGGTGGACATGATCTCTAACAGCTGTTTCTCATTACAGTGATAGCGGAGAGATGCCTTAAAACAGCTGAACACACCAGAAGGGAGGGAGAGAAAGAATGTGCAGCATCTATGTACATTACGCATTGAAGCTATTGAGTGTTTGTGCCGAAGTTTATGTTTATTTTTGAGAGTGAATTAATTAACTGAATTAAAAACCTGAAAAGGTGTGCATCTGCTGCACACGAAGACATGTGAATAAAAGCCTTACCTGAAGCTCGTCACTGCTCCCTGTCTCCTCCTTTTCCATATCCGAACCTGAATGTCTGTTACACTCCCCTATATTCCATTACATAATACATATTTTTTTAGTTTATATTAGATTAGATTAAACTTTATTGTCATTGTGCAGAGTACAAGTACAAAGACAACAAAATGCAGTTTGCATCCAACCAGAAGTGCCAAAAAAAAGCAGAAAAGTGCAATGTGATATTCAAGTGTAGACAGGTGGTGCAAAGGCAGGACAAGAAATATATTGCAGTGTTATTAGAGCAGAATAAATATGGCTATGTATTTAACTTGTATAACAGAATTATTATTGTTAGTAATGGAAATTCGGTCATCATTCACTATCATGTTGTTCCAAACCTATATTACTTTTTTCTTCCATTCAACACAACAAGGAGATATTAGACAGAATGTTTAAACAGTCACTATTTACTTTCATTAAAAAAAAAAATTTTCTCCATATTTTGAAAGTGAATGGTGACCGAAACTGTCAGTCTCTAACATTGTGTCTAACATTTTTTGTGTTCCACAGATTACAGATTTTTTGAAGAATACTTCAGCTCTGTAGGTCAGTACAATGCAAGTGAATGGGTGCCAAAATTTTGATGCTCCAAAAAGCACAATGGCAGCATAAAAGGAATCCATAAAACTTCAGTAGTTTAATCCATGTCTTCAGAAGATATATGATAGGTGTGGGTGAATAAACAGATTAATATTTATAATTTTTTGCTAGACATTCTTCTCCCTGCCCAGCAAAATTGTGAAGAAGGATGTGGAATTGGTCTGTTTCTCTGTTTCTCACCCACACTTATCACATTGCTTCTGATGTTATTGATTTAACCACTGGAGTCTTATGAATTACATTTATGCTGCCTTATTTGAATATTTTTATTTATTTATTTTTTTAGCTTTAAAATGTTGGCACACATTAACTTCTAAAAGAATGTCATACACATCTGTGATGGCATGCAGGTTTCATTTTTGGGTGAACCATCTCTTTAAGGGCTCTTGTCAGATCTGGATGAATTTGTCCATAAGAAGAGAGGTTTGGAAACCTTTCTAGTAATTATTATGGTAAAAACATGAAAATGTCCCACAGGGACATTACATATAATGCTGAAAAATAAATCAACGCAAGAGCATGCTTTATTAATGCCTACTTTCACTATTTCATAGCTTTTAAAGTCCTGTGTGGATTCTTTTTTCAGAGTCGAAAGAATTTAGATCATTAGTTCTGAACAACAGTACCGTCACTTTCTAAACGCAGAGTCTGCAGCCTGCGTAGGGTACCAACCCCGGTTGCGGAACACTCGCTGTGTCTGAAACCACCTCTATTCAATATATAGTGCACTATTTTGGGTGTCTGCCACATTATAAGAGTGTCTGAATTCAGAGTGAGCCACTCGTTCCCTACTTTTGTTCACTCATTCTTACCCACAGTGCACTCTAATTTCGAGTGTGTATTTGATGTACACTCGACGATGGTTAATTGCCCATAATCCACCACGGGGAAGACAGCCGTGCTGGGAGTTTACTGCTTCCTTCACTCCTGCAATGTTTTATTTCATGCTGAATGTATTAAATTACTTTTTGACAAATCATTACTTGATTAAAATAAAATGATAACATATAGAGAGGCAAAACATATAGATACATTTTAAAATGTACTCTATTTATATTTATACAGAATTTTGCCATTGAGATGAAGAATTCTTTACTAAATAATTCACTGAGCTGATATTCTTTTAACTCAGGAGACTGCACACAGTGGAAAAGATATTTCTGTGGATGATTTAAATATTCGGTTATAACATGTACAGGGTTGGGAGGGTTACTTTTGAAATGTATTCTACTACAGATTACATGCTGAAAAATGTAATTTGTAACATATTATAAATACGTTGGATTACTTCTTCAGCACTTCAGATTTTTTTCAATTGTTTTGACTATAAAAACTCTGCCAGTACAGTAAGACAAAATACACATGTTAAAAATACATTCTCTGAAAAACCTAAATATCTTATTCAGTGTTGTTTCTAAAACAAGATAAATCAAATGTATCTTGTTTTCAGGACTTTTTTTATATTTTTACAGGAAAAAATTATTATCAAGAATATGATTTTTGCCCTAATATAAAAAGTCTTATTAGTAAAAAGAAATTATGATCCAATGTGAATTTTCTTGATAAAAAAATGTGCACGTGCCTGAAACATGTGCATGTAAAATGGCTAGAAATAGCATTTTAGCTTAGTGTAAAGCTCACAATTTACACAAGGTTTATTTCTATTTCTTCTGCTCCAAACTTAATTCAAACGTACTTCTCTGTCTGCTCGTATGAATGTAACACATTATAAGAGTGTTTCACCGCTGTTCAAATGCACTTTGGATCACATCATTTATATGTATAAATGTTTTACATCTGAAAGGACTAAATATTAAATGAAACAAATGACAATAAAATGCAAAGTAATCTCACCAGTAATCAAAATACTTTTTGAATGTAACTGTATTCTAATTACCAATGATTTATGTTGTGGAACACAGTTACTTATATTTTGTATTTTAAATACGTAATCCTGTTACATGTAATTCGTTACTCCCCAACCCTGAACATTTGGTCTATGCGCCCAGATACTCTACCCAGCTTGAATTGGAGTTTAAATATACTAAAATATAAAAAATAAATACAATAATGTACATTTGATAAAATGTGTTTACTCTATATATCAACATATATATTAAAAATGACAAACAGAATGAAGATTTGTTGTATTAATATATTATTTAATAAGAATAACAAGAAAGACCCAAGTATTTTAAAAGTTCATATGTAACGTTGTTTCTGAGACAGCATCATAATTCACTTGATGCTGCAGCAGTGATGACTGCGCTTGAGTGACAGTCTGTGACCGTGCGCGCAGCTGTGTGACCTTCAGCTGTTGTAAAAGTCCCATTCAATAATATCTCAATAAATTACACATTAACTTAAATTAAACCCAGTAATGTAAAGCCGCCCATTGTAAAGAAGTCAAAGTAATTTTTCTTAATTACAAATTTACTTGAGTAAAAAGTACCTAATTTTAAACCTAAAATAAAAGTACCCACCTCCGTTCAACTCTTCCAAATGTTTGCTGCTTCCGGGTGTTATCCATCTTTACAGACATAATAATTGCTGGGGTGATGAAGACAGTCTGCCTCCTTAAGTGTTTTTTTCAAAATAAGTAACTTCGTTACTTATTGTATTTCTGGTGCAGAGAAAAAAAACATGTGAGACCACACCTGCTGAGCAGTGTTTCTCTGCTGATGTGTGAACTCTATGACTCATGCCAGTTTAGTCAGTCTCTTGTGAGACAGAATTTGTCTTGACCTGTGACATATTAGTACAAACATGCTTTAGACAAAGATTGATTTTTTTTTTCTTTTTCATTCTTTGTATTTTATCTAAATTCCACTTAAGTTAAAAATTTGATTCATCGAGAAAATTAGTAATTCTTGGGAAACAGTGCCATTTGTCTCCATTATTTACATTTTATGACTTAATTGACCAGAGAGTGAACTTAGTCACATATTATTTAATTAACTCATTCAGTTCAGTGTGCAATGCAAAGTTATTTAAATGTTTGTTTTGCAATAACTGTTTTTTATAATATCAGCCAATCTGTCATGTGTATTTTGTTGATTCATGTTTTTCATGACTTTTATTTTGAAAAGTTAAGTTCCTGTTTCATGTCATGTGATTTCATGTTTTCCTCCAGGTTCATGTGTCTTGTTTTCATTGGTTTATTGTTTGATTTTCTTGTTATCAGTTCTGTCTGTTCATTGGTTCTCTTGTCATTGTTTTACTCCTTGTCCATGTATTTAAGCCCTCATGTTAATCATTGTTGGGTATTGTGTTTGTATGTAATTTGAGAGTGCAGGTTTATGTTAAGTTTGCTTTATTTACGTTAAGTTTGCTTTATTTACATATGTAGTTGGGGTTTATGGATATCATGATTTTAATACATTTGCACTTGGGTTCTTTACGCCAGTGCCAGCAACATTGTTATACAATCGGTTGGTCATCTCTTTCTACAGTGTATGTACACTTAGTCATTGGTATATATTTATTTACAGGACTAGTTTAGGAATGCTACCTACTGTAGTAATTTATCTGTTTTTATTGTGGGGAAATGTGATATGGACTATGGTCTTGAGTATATTGTGTTAATGGCTGTACCTGAAGCTTTCTCTGAAATGAGTGAAAAGACATTCTTTGATCCATTTTTGTGAACAATTTGCAATTTGTCCTTAAGCTTAAATATTTTGTTGTTCTTAGTGAATTTAAATGAATGTTAAAATTAAAGAATGAGAAACTTTTGATTGTAATTTCTGAACTATTTTATAGATGTATTTGTTAATTGATGTATTTATTTACTACATTGTGTACTGTTTAAATCTTGTGGTTACCTTTCTTGGCAGGTCTTTCTTGCAAGAGTCACATATCTATGGGAACAACCTTGTTAACCCCCTTGTTCATTTTGTTCAAACACATTTTGTGTTCCAGGTCAAAAATGACCGTCCCGCTAAGATAGTTTATAAATCTCTAATATTGCATATATTATCAAAATATATTGCATTAGATCTTTTTATCAACTTTATTTGAGTAATTATGACAGTTTTTTTTTTTTAACAAATTTAAAAAAATAAATATTTTTTAATAATAATTACATAACCCATGTGCTCTGAACAAAATAGGTGTCATTTTAAAGCTTAGAATCTGGACTTTATTTCTTAAAGAGTGCTTTTTTTTTCTTTTTCTTTTTTTATTTGCTGACAAATAAGAACGGTTTTGTTCTCATTTGCAAATTTGTTATCACGATTAAATTCAGAGTTAGTAAAACCTAAAAAAAATATTATGTAATTATGTTATGTCAGGTTGTTGCCATGCTATTAAGTTGTTTTAACTCTGTTTTTAGCACATTGCTCTGCAGTTGCCAGGGTGTTCTGGGTGGTTGCTTATTGGCCCAAATGAAAAGAGCACACCAGTATCTGTTCTGGTAACTAATATGGCTCAACTGTGGTTGATGGACTGTGGTGTTCATTTACACTCCCATAAATATGATCAATCTGATGTAACTTGAATGTGCCATTAAAAGGATAGTTATTTTAAAAATAAAAATTCACTTATAATTTTCTCAACCTCATTTGATCCTAAATGTGTATGACTTTTTTTTCTGCAGAACACAAACAAAAAATGATTTGCAGAAGAATATTGCTGTCTCCTTGGCGAACAGGATTTCAAGAGCTATTACACTTCTTGTAGTGCCACCTAGGGCTCTGCTCATGCGTCAAGCACTAGAAAGTGACATCGAGCTTTAAATCGTGATCGTGCCTAGAGATTGCAATGGCAAGATAAACAGTGAAAATTAGTTACAATTTGGTTTGTTCCTACCAAAAACTGACTGAATTACCTCAGAAAACATGGATTTAACCACTGTAGCAGTATGGATAACTTTATTCTCTCAATGTTTTGTAGCTTGAAATGTCTGGCCAACATTCACTTGTGCAGAGTACAGGTACAGAGCCAATGAAATGCAGTTTTTTCGCATATCCCAACTAAGCTGTGGTCGGAGTGCAGGGTCAGCCATGAAACAGCACCCCTGGAGCAGATGGGGTCAAGGGCCCAACAGTGGTATCTTGACAGTGCTGGGGCTTGAACCTTTTGGTCAGTAACCCAGAGCCTTAACCGCTGAGCTACCACTGGCCCTTATATAGTAGAGTCTCATAAACAAAATGAGCGTGTCTCCAAAGTCTATTTTAAAAAAACGCAGCGTAGTTTAATTCAGAATAGCCGAGCAGTGTAGTTACATTATGTGTCGTCTTGACAGGCAGAGCCTTAATTTTACTCTGTACACCGGCAATTTTACACAGAAAAAAGCTTGCAGGAACCTCAATTTGTGTTAGATCATCTTTAAATTTGAAATGTAACTTATTTCGACTTGTGGCTTTGAGAACACTGTATTTTTGGGTTGTCTTGGCAATTTTATTATTGTTTTTTTAGATTATAAATACATGTACAGCACAAAATATTTCAAATACTATAAACTTCAGCTTCTCTAACTTTAAACTTAGGAAATAAAGCCCAAAGTGTCTTCTTTCAAAATATACTACAACTGTGTCCATACTCCAAAGGGTCCTGTAAATACAACCATTTAAGTTCAGGTATGTCATTTTCATGGTCTGTGCTCAAAAAGGGGGTGAGTATCAACAGGTTAAATACATTGGATTTAGTGTATGAAATTCCCAGACACACATACATATAATAAACTGGAGTGTCTTTTGTCACATTTTTTCCTTCGTGAAACATACATATAACATAGACAATGACATATTGTAACATACAGCAGACTATCCAGATTCAAACAAGCCCATACAAAACATAATATGATGAGTAGATCTTGAAATATTCCTCAGAGTGTACATGGAAAAACTATGCACAAAAGGACGCTCAACACACACGTGTGTGTGTGTGCGCGTGTGTGCGCACATGACCGAGGACTTTGCGTGTGCAATCATACATCCACATATGTGCTCAGGATTGAGATGGTCCTGAACACTTATTATTAGTATTTTGTTGTCTTATCCTTTCCATATCCAATGACCGGTAATTTTTGACTGTGATCACAAGTATAATAAAGTGAAATAAAACCAATAAAGAAAATTGTCCAATTTTGTGTGTGTGTGTGTGTGTGTGTGTGTGTGTGTGTGTGTATTTATCACTTTGTGGGGACCAAATGTCCACATAAGGATAGTAAAACCTGAAATATTTGACCTTGTGGGGACATTTTGTCGGTCCTCATGAAGAAAACAGTTTATAAATCATACTAAATGATGTTTTTTGAAAATGTACAAATGCAAAAAGTTTTCTGTGAGGGTTAGGTTTAGGGGATAGAATATATAGTTTGTACAGTATAAAAACCATACAAAAACAAAAAAAAAAAATACAAAAACCAGTTACAATGTATTTCTGTCCCTAATATGAGATGTTAGGCAAAGTGTTAGTCTCAGTCACCATTCACTTTCATTGTATGGAAAAAAAAAAATTTATGAAAGTTAAAAGGGACTGAGGCTAATATTCTAATATCTTCCTCTATGTTCCATGGAAGAAAGTTATACTGGTTTTTAACAACAAGGCTGAGAAAATGATGCCAGAATTTTCATTTTTGTCAAAATCACTTTATTTCACTATTGATGTACTGAGCTGAAGAGCCTGGAGTGGTCTCGAATCTGAATATATGCAATTGTAGGAGCTAAAAATTTGATTTACAAACTCTCAGTTCCACCAGGCAGCAGTTGATACCAAAAAAGGGAAAAAATGTGAAAGATAAGTGCAATGTGTCTAATGGGCAGTAGGGGACAGTATCTGAATAGGACAGTAGAGGCTAGTTTTCCTGCACATAAACATCTTTCTTACATGCTTATAATATTCTCACAGACAAAACACACATATAGAGAATAGTGGCATTGAACACATGTAACCGCATCCCTCACTGTTAAATATTAAACAATGCTCGCCAGAAGCACTTTACTTTTATTGTTATTTACATAAGTCATCACAGGAGAACGCCATCTTCAACCCCCATCACCTTGTACATTTGGTCTAAAAAAAAATTTACATTTGCACTAGCTAGAAATAATATGCCACTTTATAGTGCTTCTGAAAATAATTGCATGGACAGTTTCTTAGATTGCACTATAATGGCTTGAGAATAATCTACAGTGTTACCTACGGTGTTCTTAAAAGACATAAGAATACTTATTAGCACCTTAATGACTAACATCTCTGCCTGATTGTGTCTGAAGCACTTGTCTGATTGCTTTTGCTCAGGGTCTGATTGCAGCCAACTGCAAAAGGTGTGCAATAAGTTCACTATTACTTTCGTCTTTGATATCAAGCACCTGCGGAAATATTTAATAAAGCACGTCGGAGTCCGCATCAGAGGGGTTGTGTTGCATTTTACTATGTAAATTTTGTGCCAGTTGAATAAACTAACAAAACCGTGATGTTTCAGAAAAATGTCAGCTGAGAAGGATCTGCAGTTTGCATTGCTCATTATTTGCTACTGACAGATGTGGCTCTTGCTGTAGGCAGAGCAAAAGATTGGAGGGAGATGTGCACTTGAAATCCATAACGCAAAGCCAGGCCTCTCTTAAATGTGTGCCAGGGGCCTGGCTGGCTATCCTGGATCACCCATGATGGACAGTTGTTGACAGACATACGGCCAAACCACATGCACTGGATGATGATGATGGCTATGAATGGTGTAGTGAAGGAGAGAATGGGGAATTGAGTTCCTGAGATGACAGATTGAAATAAAGGGAGTGGCAGAGAATCAGAGTAAAATAAATCAACCAGGGGAACCAGGAAGTTTCGATTGTATGGTAGCCTAGAACGGATATCAACATGTTCTTGAGCCCCTGTGCACTTTATTTAACACAGGTTCCAGACATATGACATGGCAAGTCCAACACCATGCTGAAAACATTGCTTGGCTGGTCACCGTCATACAAGTGCATAGACTGGGCTGGAACACTGGGGGGTTGCAGCATGAAGCATTTAACTTTCCATTGAACGTGGTATAAATAAAGATGGTTGTTGGTTGTTTTACTTGCTTGTTTTGATTATCAAAGGTGTAACCCTATTCAAATAGATAGGAGCTGTACTTGTAAGCCGCTTGTTTACGTAGAAAAATAGTTGCCCGGTTGAGTGCTAAACTGGCCGTAGAGTGAAATGACTTGCCAAAAAGATTTTGGTATTAACAAGCTCGTAAATTCATGTAGGTCAAAACAGGCATATTCAGCGGTTGCTATCACAATGTTTTTTTCCACAATTTAATCTGATATCCAGACACATTAAAATCAAGTAGCCACATTACACAAAATAAGATATTAATTAGCGTGCACAGAAGACGAAATGTTTTTAGACAGCAGTATCGTCTGTATGCAGAGAAACTAAATAAACCTGTGCATTAATTATCTGATACAACTTAAAACAAGTGTCTCAATTTTCTGTGAGCGATCTGAATAGTTTTGCTCATCTTGAGTCTCAATCCAATTTTTCCTTCATTTACTGGCTACATGGCGCTTTTTTCAGTTATCACGAGTGCAGTTGACATCTCTCAGACCTGTTTGTCTGTTCAAGTCAGTACCAGAGTGCATTGCAATTAGCAGTTATATATAAAAAGAGAGAGAGGCACTTCATCAAACACAATCATGAAATAAAGCACTTCTCTCAAAGGTGAGCAAAAACTATCTGCACATTCTATGCATTTGGGTGCTGAAATATTCTTTGTCCACCTTCTGTTCCTATTTGTTCCATTTTGACCTGTGTTACCTCATATCTGCAGTTATTGAGCACAACGGCACATCTGACCTTGGGCTTACTAAACCCAACAGATATTGCGGTGGAGTAAGTTATGGTACAATCACTCCGTCTGCGATGTTTGTGAATGCCTTCGATGCTTTCATTCACACTCGGGTATGGTTTTATTGAGCAGTACAGGCAGGGGCATGGATTCCAGGGGGGATGGGGGGTTAATTACAAACCCCCTATTACAAAGAGATAATTTATTCAAATGAAAATACTGAATTTTCAGCAAACCACTGTGGGAATAAATAGCCAGCATATATGGCACTATAGTATTCTGATAGATATCATTCCCAAGGGCAGTAAAGATTGTTAAAGTATTTATTTTCAAAGACTATCTTGTGCAAACAAAATTGCTGCTGTACATATATATATATATATATATATATATATATATATATATATATATATATACATATACATACATACATATATATATATATATATATATATATATATATATATATATATATATATATAATACAAAAATATTCAGATAATTAAAATGCATTACATTCTTGTGGCAGAAGAGATAATCATTGATAAGACAATACAAAAAGCGGCTTTAGAATACAATGTATTGTTTACTACCATATTATTGATCATAAGTCAATCATTGGCATACAGTTCACAGCAATCCATTTCACAAGTGAATTTGTCAATCAGTTCAAGATTTATTATGAGGGCTTGTTTAAGGGCCCGTCAATTTACACCTGCGTCAGACATGCTTGTGTAGCGTCTTGGATGCGTTGCGTCATAAACACAACATTTTTAGGTCACTGTGTCAAGTTAAATATAGTTTAACATCCCTTGGTTCGGATTTGCGCTCCATCAAGTGTTTTGAATGCAAGAATGTAACGCATGTCTGTGTTGATCTGCTGCTCGAGGGTGTTTTTCTTCACTGTATAAACTGCGAATTGCCCAGCAGCTGAAGTTTCACTTACTGCCCTCTGGAGTAAACAGGTGGTACTACAAGCTTGCATTTCTCAGGAATCTTCCATATTTATGGTCCGGGGGCATTGCAATTAATTGAGTTAATTTTTTTTAACGCATTATTTTTAGTCAAATTAATTGCACTGAATTAACGCACACAGTTTGCTGCATAGTTAAATGTATAGTTCACCTAATCTATCGTTTTCTGGTCTCCGCTGCTTTCACTTGCATCAGCGGATATTTTTAGTGACTAATGTAATGTTTAGCATATAACATTTTTTAAAATTGCCCCCCCAAAAAAGATGTGGCTTCATAGTGAAAAGTAAATAAAAAAAAAAATAAAAAGACACATTTAAACGTGTTTATTTAATTAATGTTTAAAAATGTAATATATATAATATTACAATTGTGAGTTATTAAATCAGATTTATATAATGTTTAAATTGTCATTAAATGTAGCAATAAAAATTGCATTTATAAAAGGTATTTGGCAATTTCTTTTCCCTCACCTATTTGCTAATGCCTTTTCTTTTTCCTTTTTCTTTTCCTTCAACCAATTGAGAATCAAGTAAAAAAAATGCCATTGGACTGTTGACTTGAGAGAGCAACCAATGAACTTTCGACTCAGTTATAAGACACACCCCCTCTCCCACGTACCACTCGAAGAGGATGTAAGATGGCCTCCAAGAAATGGATCCGAAACATATCAGAAGTTAATGGTGGCTCGTTCATTGTTGCTGTGAAATACTGAGTGCGGCCCTACCTGTGCGTGCACAGTGATATGTGTCCGGGATGGGAGCTGGTTATCGTGATGCTGTGAACAGAACCACTCCCGTCCCGCGTCCCGAACTGAAACACATGATGGAGGTGAGAAAGGGCAACGCTTGAGTCGCAGGCGAAAGCCGATAGACTTTCCAGAACTTATATTGAAGAAAATGCTCATACCCTTTCAGTTATATCATATTCATTACAAAAACACTGTATGATCATCTTTAAATATGTAATTTTTATTAAAATAATTGCCTGTGTATGATCGAGAAAAGGCGAATGACGGTCAGCTGATACAGAGAAGGTAAGCAAGCACAAATTTGTGGAACAGATGGCAGTGTTTAAACTAATTACCTATGTGTATTATGAAAATAATAAAAATAATAATAATAAAAATAAAAATAAAATAAAAATAAATATATAAATAAAAATATATATATATACACCACACCAACCTGCTGTGTACGTTGCAAATAAAGTTTGTGCTTTAAGCTTCTGTTGCGCTCATCTTCATAAAGATGATATTGACTGACAGTAGCTATACAAACAGTAAATACAAAATGTACACATTCTTTTATCACATTCCTCTTTTACAATTATAGTCTGCATCTTATGGATTTTGAATGAATATACATTTTAATTGTACCTGAATCGATTATGTTATAGAACAAAATTTAATTGACACAGATAATGGCAATTTAACATGTCAAAGAGGTTTGAGGTAAAATGTCCAAGATTTAGGCCAGACGTTTTCTGGGAGCAAAAAAAAGCAATAACCAACAAGTGTTTTACCCCTTCACTGCTAGAATTATGTAAAATGAAACTTAATATAACTTTTACTGGAAGTAGAAAAAAGACCTTTGATTGTTTAAACGAAATATAACACTTTTTATTAAGCTTTATAAACCGAAACAGTTTAGCAAAGTTTCATTGTGTCCCAGTGTTTATGATCGATGATCGACTTGCAAATGGATGAAGAAAAGTAATTGCTTTTTAAAACGCAATTTAAAAGGTGCATTTAAATATGATCTATTAATGTGCAATTTTATTGTTAAATCTAATTAAATTCTAAAACATTAAATAAATTGGTTAATTTATTCACATTTAAACGTGTCTATTTATTTGTGCGTTTATAAATTGGTTTATTCGCATTTATATTTTCAAATTAATAGATTGATAATTTACTCCTTCATTCGTTTGTAAATTGAATTTCTGGGCTTTCATAGTTATGAACGCCTAAACAAATTTGTACTCCAACTAACACTTAAGGTGTGTTAACACTTCTAGTTCAGTTCTCTTTGTCCTCTTGGTCTGGACCAAAAAATTCGCTTGGCGTTCACACTGGCATTTTTAACACTGAACCTAAAGATACGAAACAAAAGGCATCAGTAAAAAGTCCCAACCTGATTGGACAGCTTTTATGATTGAACTTGCCGAACATCCAAACAATGCTGGCTGTCTGGCTAAATTTGCTCGTTGGATTTATATATGTATACATGGTGGTATTTTTACCAGCTGAGAAAAACGAAGAGCTAATAAAATGTGTAAAGGAGTCAAAACAACGTCAGGAATTCCTTTGTTGTGCACACAAACAAAGATATGCTTCAAGGACGGCTGACGGCAGTTATGACGCCTGTATCGAACTATAATGGGCAAAATCTCCTATGATGAGAAGAACAGGTATGCTTGAGGTCAGTATTAGGCTAATTACTTACTGATTTTGGTCCGTTTAGACATCTTTGATCCATATTGCGTTCATAAATCAAACAAACTACACCAGAGTTCATGTGGAAGCAGACCGAGACCCAATATTCAGATGGTCCGCTTGTTTGGTGCACACCAAGGTTTGGATGGCAGCGTTCACACTTGTTCAAATGAACCGCACTAACAAAGCAATCGCACCGGAGTTCATATAAATCAAACAAAACTTGCCAAGTGTGATCACTTGCCAAGTGTAAAATGTTTGTTGTTCTCCAACTGGATTGCTCATTTTGGTAGTCCAACAACAATGCAATTAACCATGCTGCCACCTAGTGGTTGGTCAGGAAAACTGTATATAACACGGCATTTTATTCCTTGAAAGTTCATTCTTTTTCGAGCTCCGAAGTGATTTTGGTCTGAAAAAAGAAATTGATGCATTGGGCAATTTCGTATTTTGCTTTCTTTTTCACTTACTGACAGAAATAGCAATCTTTTTAAGTGTTACTGCAATGAAATTTAAGAGAGGCCCCAAACTCTAGTTTTGGTTTTATGATGTCTTTAAAAATGAAAAGCTTATTTATAGTTCAAGACATCGCATGAGCTATTTTTGTCTTCTTTTCAGTAAGTATAAGGGCCATAGAGTAAACACCCTGATGCTCAGAGGTTGTTTTCCTTGTTTTCTTCAGATTTGAAATGGGGTTAAATGGGGTCACCGTGTTTTTCTTTTCAAGTGGATTGGCAGAAGGACGTTAGCCTAGATGAGTCTGAGGTCTCAGGTGGAAGGGCTGATGACTAGCAGGACAGGGCTCCCAGGAGGACTGCAAGACAAAGGGGGACAAGCCCAATCCAGCAATCCAGCTAATCTTCTTTACTATTTAGAGTTAAGCAGAGTGGAAATTCATACAAACATTCTCAATCACTGGCATGAGATTGCACACACACACACACACACACACACACACACACACACACACACCAATTGTTTTGCTCTTGCATGAAAGACATGAAATGTCTAAGAAATTAAGCATATATGTAGATTATTTGGTTCTCATGGTTTGTTTCAGTCTGGTACACCTATTGGTTTTAATATTCGTAAGCCTTGCTGTGTCCAATAACACTGATTATTTACACTGCTGGGCGGTGAAATATAAAAGTCTGCAAACTCAGATGTGGTCACATTACATAAAAAGTCATCATCAGTATGTGCCAAGAGCCCTTTTAAAGATCCATCAATATTAATGTAGTGTGTAATTGCACATGTCTTTCTGTTTTTTTCTTGTTTTTGAAATTTGGTTTTAATCAGCAACTCTAAAACGTACACGAACACCAGATGATATCATAAATACTTCAAAGATATTAGGGTGGACAGTTAGGGGAAAGTGGGGTGAGATGAACCTTTGGGTAAGTTTACCCCCTGTATCTAGGCAACTGTACATATTTTTTGTTATGTGACCTTGTTAGCAAGAAGTATCCATAATTTCTATATGGCTGTGAAGAGGAGAAGCAAATGGGAAAGAGGTACGAATGTTTTTACCCCCCAATTTGTATAAAAATTTATTTTTATTAAAAAAAAAAATTGTTCATCTTACCCACTGAACTTGAGCTAGGTTACCCCTTACCTGGGGCAAGTTGAGCCAAGATCACTTTTTAAAGGCCATATGTTTGTGGCTATTGAAATATAGCTTTATTAATTTTTCTCCAGTTTAATTTTTTCTTGAATAAATAGTTCGATTTTATTTGTCCCCGTAGCAAAATTTGATTGCAGCATACTCGCATGGCATTTCATCACAACAAACAGAGTAATCAATAGACATTCACATAGACATACCCTTACCTTGCAACAGCTTAAGATAGGATTGCCAGACCAGCAAAATAGGATGGACATCCTATCTGTTTTTGCATTACCCATTTAAAAACTTAATGGCTTGGGGAACAAATGATACATGATACAAATGAAGATGATCTGTTTTTACTAAATCAGGGTGGGCAGTACTGTCGACCAGATGGCAACTGTTCAAATGAATAGGCAAGGGGATGCCATTTGTTACCCACAATGTCATTTGCCTTGTTTATCTCTTCTGTAGATACATTCCATACTTGGAAACGTGATCCATAACAGTTTACTGACCATTGTTTACTATTTTTCTGTAAATTATACAAAAGGCCAAAACACTTTTGAAAAAAGCACAATAAAACATTGGAAGCATTTTGTTGTGGACATTAAAAGATATCAGTTTCTTTAATTAGTAACTATTTTGTTGTGTCTTTGTGCTTATATAATCATTCCATAAAGTCCCATTTAAGCTTATGATCAAGCACAATACCAAGGTATTTATAATTTGTATCACATTGTATTGGCTCCCGTTGATAAATGTAGTGTTAAAGGATTGCAGCTGTCTAAAATAAATGGACATTTCCTTTGTTTTACTAGTATTTAAAAGAAGATTTGACTTCTCATACCAATTTAGGGAGAGGTCAAGAACTGGCCTATGCTCATCCTCCCCATCATGTAAAAGGCTCACCAAGGCAGTATCATCTGCATGCTTAATAAAATGCCTATTTGGGAAGTATAAAATTAACAATAATGGTGATTAAAAACATCCCTGGGGGAGCCTATACAAGTGATCATTTTGTCAGAAAGTGACATGCCAATTTTTACCTGCTGGATTCTACAGCTAAGAAAATCAACCATATATATTGAATACAAGACATCATGTATATAAAATTGGCTTATCTTACCCCACTCTTCCCTATTTGGCATATCCAGTTGAGCTTTAGAGCATGAACTGTTGTTTACCCTTAAAAAACATGAACATTACATGCAGCATGACTTAGCTCTTTGTTTTGTCACAATGTTTACATCAGTGAGAAGAAAATCGATCATAATTCCTTCTTTGCCGAAGCTGGCTTTGGAAATAATGGAAGTTGTGTATTTGAGTAACTCCCACTGAATACAAACACGCCACTGGGAAAAAGATAGACAACATTCTTGGTAGACAGACAGATATTCAGGATGCTGTGCTTAAAGGTTTCAGAACCCTAGCAGCACACTGCTCAGTTGATTTTATTGATTGCGTGGGGATTTATAATCATAGTTTGGGATGGACTTTGAACAGAATGAGGGTGCTGCAGAGAGCATGCCATTTTGATCTTCAGGGGGGTTTGTTAGAGAAAAATGCAGCAGTATAAGTATTGAATTTCTAAATTTTAGAAAGAATAGGACATTGGTGTGTTGAGAGTAGAGCTGACATTTTTGAAAAAGTTATGAATATTGTTTTATGTTTTTCATCTATCAGAACAATCTCTCCAAATGCTTATGGCAGCATCTGGTTTTTCAATCACAATCAAAATGAAATGTCAAATGTCCATGTGACTTACAAACACGCAATAATACTGCTGCCTTCAAGTCTCTTGAGATGCCTTCCGATTTATGAGCCTGGAAGTCATCCAAGTGATTTCGATAGAAGAACATGGACTCATTGGATAATTTTAAGCGATATCCACACCAAAATGTTTTAGTTTGAAAAGGAATTTATTTTGCTATGTTTACACCGCTCATCAGCACTAGAAGGGTGTTTTCCGCCACCAAAAACAGAGACTTTCAAAAACGCTCTTTATTACCACATACTTTGGAAAATTATGATGTTAGGAAACTACAAATATTTTCAACAAGTTTTCAAATGAAAAAGGATTAGTGCTCACTCACTGTCTAAAGCCACGGCCACAGTAATCCGTTAAAGTTTGAAAATTTTGGAGTTTCCATTGTCTGGATGAAAAGGCATAAACAGCAAAATATGCATTTTTTTTAAACTGACACATATCAATGTGGATGTGGATTTACTGTATGCAAAGCTTTTTTTTAGTGCTAATTCAACAACAAGAAGAGCAAAGGATGCGTTTAGGTGTGTAAAGCTGCGTTCACACTGCCAGCTACTTTGTCGCTGCATGTCGCCAGTGGCTGGTGGTTAGGTCGCTAGTGGTGTGTATGGAGGGACTAAACAGCAATGCTTCTTTACAATTAATATTATTATTAAAATATTAGGATCACATGAGCTCTACCATCTTCTCTCTTATTGGCTGTTGCTCCTGAAAGTTGCTCTTCATTTGCATAAAGTTAAACATTTCTCAACTTTCTCAATCAGAAAGGTCGATGGACACGGCCACATCCGGTCGTCAATGGTCGCCGTCGCTCATGTTGCCGGAAGTCGCCAGCTCTCATTGAAAATGAATGAGATGAGGTTGATTTGTCACCGAGTGTCGCTGGCAGTGTGAACGCAGCTTAAGTGATGCTTTAGCTGTTTCTTTACCCTTCTTGTGCACCAAAAGAGAATGATGGAAAAAGTAGTTTTGTCATGTGAGCAAAACTATTTTAACATATAAAAAATTCCACAATTCAATTTAAAGTCTATGTATCCACCTCTGTTTTAGTTAAGTGATTACTAAATGTTCATAATCTACACACTGTAGTAACAATTTTGAAAGTTAAAGGTATAGTTCACCCAAGAATGTAAATGACCTCATCTTTTACTCACCCTCATGCCATCGCAGATGTGTATGACTTTCTTTCTTTTGCAGAACACAAGCAAAGATATTTAGAAGAATATGTCAGCTCTGTAGGTCCATACAATGTGAATTGTGACCAAAACTTTCAAGTCTAATAATCACATGAAGGTGGTTAAATCTATGTCTTTAGAAGTTTGGGAGAGACGGGAGATGTGAGAGGATTGGACATCTTTAAGCTTTCGAAAACATTCATTTTGAAACTCTGCATATTTTGGTATTATTTCTTTGAGATGAACATAACAGGTGCAGCCAATCTGCACAAGTACCCATATCACACACTTTTAAGTAATATATGGAATTTAACAATAAAGGGTACAGGGATTTGCACAATATTTAAAAGAATAAATGTCAGCCATATTACTGTAAATTAAACGATGCATACTTCCTATTGCTTTAAAAAATAGTAAGTAGGCATAAGCAGCAAGCATTACTTCACACTGTTGTGAGTGGCATCCAATTAACATTTTAAAAATAAAATTATTTTGTATTTTAATTCAATCTTATTCAGATATTGTGCGTTAAAATATTAGTCTGAAAAGAGAGGTTTTCTTTTCATCAGTAAACATGCCTTGTATGCATACAGAAAATTTGCATACTGTCCACAGCATGCATAATATATATAGAAGAAATCATTAAAATATTATGTTATTGTGCTGTTCTAAACATTGCCTGGTTCACTTACACCCAGTGCTCATCTGTAACCTTATTAAATACTTCAATTTGTATTCAGATAAATGTACTCAGCAGTTACTTTTGTTGGAGATGTCGGTGGCATATTGAGATGGATCTTTGCATGATGCTGTGGGTCTACACATGGTCAGATCAATGAATGGCCTGGGGTGGAAAATGGAAGGATGAGTGCTGGAGAGGCTCTCGGCTGTATTATAGCACTGTGCCCTTTTGGGATAGGCACTCTGGCTCTTTTTTTTTAATGAACCCCTTTTAACACGGCCCAGAATATAGATTTAATTGATTTTTCCCCTGCATCGTGATTATATGAGCTTTGTGTAAATATTTTGCAACCAGCCTAATTTGCGATGCAGCGAGCGGCATTGCAGCCGTTTTTCAAATGTCAAAGAACCAAAATAGTTCCTTGAGTATACATTCAGCAGCACAGGCATGTGTGCCTTTAGTGTGAAAATTAAATTGAATTTAAAATATAAATATTTTTCAATGAGCATTTTTTTATTTTATTTAAAATGTAACACTAATTTCTAATTAACAGAGGCAATGAAGAGCAAATAAATAAAACATCAAACAAAAACAAAAAAAGAAATGTCTTAGGATATATGCCTTTTTCCATCTATGAAATCCATATTTGCGTCTGGGACCTAATCAATAAATATTGTTAAAAAGGACTGGAATGGCAAAACTGCAATATAACTGAACAAGTTGCAGAATTTTTCCATGTGTGCCCTGAAGACATCTTTTCTCAAGATGGCGCCGAGTATGGCTGCTGCGTCGCGAGCTCCGTCAAAACACTGCAGTTTATTGTTTGTTTTGTTTACAGTTCTGTGTTTTTTTGTCTTGGATGTTGTCTGCCTTATTGTGTATGACAGACAAACGCTTTTGGACATTGGTTCGGCAATCACACACCGAAAACCGGACTTCACATTCCTCAATGCCGACCCGCGGTTTACAAACATGCCAGCGGAGCCCTTTGTTTGGGCTGCCCGGCCGCGGAAACGCAGAAGGAAAAGGGGAAAAAGAGCCGGCGTTCTCATCAAATTAAGACGTCGCGCAAATCGCCCCCCGCTACCCAGTATACTACTGGCAAATGTTCAGTCTCTGGACAACAAGCTCTGCGAGCTGAGAGCGCGGATCTCCTTCCAACGAGAGATGAGAGATTGCTGTGTTATCTGTCTTACGGAAACCTGGATCTCCGCGGAGATTCCAGACTCGGCCATCGAACCCGCGGGTTTCTCCGTGCACCGAGCGGACAGAGCGAAAGACCTCTCAGGTAAAAGCAGAGGGGGAGGTGTATGTTTTATGATCAACAAATCATGGTGTGATCAGAGGAATGTACATTTTATCAGGTCTTTCTGCTCTCCTGATCTGGAATATCTCATGCTTCTGTGTCGACCATTCTGGCTACCGAGGGAATTCACAGCGGTCATTATCACTGCTGTGTACATCCCCCCCACAAGCCGACACAGACCGGGCACTTAGGGAACTGTATGGCAGTATAAGTGAGCAGGAAACCGCGCACCCTGAGGCTGCGTTCATTGTTGCCGGGGACTTCAACAAAGCCAACTTTAAAACAATAGCACCAAAATACCACCAACATATCAGCTTCAACACACGAGGGGACCGGGTTTTGGATCATTGCTATTCTCCTTTCCGGGATGGCTACAAATCCCTCCCCCGCCCACCATTTGGCAAATCCGACCACTCCTCCGTTCTGCTTCTGCCCACTTACAGGCAGAAACTGAAACGAGAAGCACCCGCCCTCAGAATGATCCAGTGCTGGTCGGACCAATCAGACTCTGCGCAACAGGACTGTTTTGATCACGCGGACTGGGAGATGTTCCGGTCTGCCTCCGATGACGACATCGAGGTTTACGCTGATAGCGTAACGTGTTTCATCAGGAAGTGTGTAGAGGACGTTGTTCCGACAAAAACTATACGGATCTACCCCAACCAGAAACCATGGGTTAATGGCGATGTTCGCGCGGCACTTACTGCGCGGACCACCGCTTTTAATTCCGGGAACGCGGAGGAGCGTAAACAAGCCAGTTATGCCCTCCGTAACTCCATCAGTACAGCCAAACGCCAGTACAGGCACAAAATTGAAGGACAGTTCAACACCACTGACTCCAGAAGTATGTGGCAGGGAATTAACACCATCACGGACTATAAACGGAATAAAAACTCCGCCATGAAGACTGTTGCCTCTCTCCCGGACGAACTTAATACTTTTTATGCTCGTTTTGAGGACAACAACACCGCCCTCGCGGAGAGAGCACTCGTGGCCGATACTACAGATGATGGTTCACTCTCCGTCTCTGTTGCGGATGTAACTCGATCCTTTCGACGGGTGAACATTCGTAAAGCCGCGGGTCCAGACGGCATTCCTGGCCGTGTCATCAGAGCATGCGCGAACCAACTGGCTGGTGTTTTTACAGACATTTTCAACCTGTCCCTCTCCCTGTCTGTAGTCCCCACATGCTTCAAAACATCAACCATTGTGCCTGTACCGAAGCAATCAAAAATCACTTGCTTAAATGACTGGCGTCCTGTTGCCCTCACCCCCATCATCAGCAAATGCTTTGAGAGGTTAATCAGAGATCACATCTGCTCTGTTCTGCCCACCTCGTTGGACCCATTGCAGTTTGCCTACCGTAACAACCGCTCCACTGATGATGCTATTGCATCTACAATACACACTGCTCTCTCCCATCTGGAAAAAAGGAACACATATGTGAGAATGCTGTTTGTAGACTACAGCTCAGCATTTAACACCATAATGCCCTCCAAGCTTGATGAGAAACTCCGGGCTCTGGGCTTAAACAGCTCGCTGTGCAGCTGGATCCTGGATTTCCTGTCAGGCAGACGTCAGGTGGTTAGAATGGGCAGCAACATCTCCTCATCACTGACCCTCAACACTGGAGCCCCGCAGGGCTGTGTTCTCAGCCCACTCCTGTATTCCCTTTACACACATGACTGTGTGACGACACATAGCTCCATTAAGTTCCATCATTAAGTTTGCTGACGATACGACGGTTGTAGGTCTGATCACTGACAATGATGAAACAGCCTACAGAGAGGAGGTGCACACTCTGACACGCTGGTGTCAGGAGCACAACCTCTCCCTCAACGTCAGTAAAACCAAGGAGCTTGTGGTGGACTTCAGGAAGAAAGACAGAGAACACAGCCCCATCACCATTAATGGAGCACCGGTGGAGAGAGTCAGCAGCTTCAAGTTCCTCGGTGTCCACATTACTGAGGAACTCACATGGTCCGTCCACACTGAGGCCGTTGTGAAGAAGGCTCACCAGCGCCTCTTCTTCCTGAGACGGCTGAGGAAGTTTGGAATGAACCAACACATCCTCACACGGTTCTACTCCAGTACTGTAGAGAGCATCCTGACTGGCTGCATCACCGCCTGGTACGGCAATAGCACCACCCACAACCGCAAAGACCTGCAAAGGGTGGTGCGAACGGCCAGAAACATCATCGGAGGTGAGCTTCCCTCCCTCCAGGATATATATAACAGACGATGTGTGAATAAAGCTCGGAGGATTATCAAAGACTCCAGCCACCCGAGTCATGGGCTGCTCTCACTGCTTCCATCAGGCAGGCGGTATCGCAGCATCAGGACCTGCACCACCCGACTACATGACAGCTTCTTCCCCCAAGCAATAAGACTTTTGAACACATGATCTCTCACGATCAACAATCAGCACTGCACTTTATTAATCCTCATTCTGTCAATATATTCTCGCTCCCAATTCAGTTAGTGTATATATATATTTATACCCTTATCTAGTGTATGTGTATTCTACATTGTGAGTATTGTGTACATTTGATATGTAAATTGTTGTGTAGGTATGTGTACATTTGTTATGTAAATTGTGTTGTGTAAATATGTTGTTATTGTAAAGTGGTTTATGTCTCGTCACTGTCATTACTGCAATGTTGCTCGGAACTGCACACAAGAATTTCACCTGCTGTTGCACTCGTGTACACAGTAGTGTTACAATAAAGTGATTTGATTTGATTTGATTTGAAGATCTCGCCCTCATGTAATTCCAAATGTATATGACTTTCTTTCTTCTGCAGAACACAAACAAACATTTTTAGAAGAATATCTTGGCCTCTAGTTTCATCCAATGCAATGTGAATAGTGACCAGACCTTTGAAGCACCAAAAATCACATAAAGGCCACATAAATTTAGTCCATAAGACTCTAGTTGTTTAATCCATATTTCAGAAGCAATTTGATGGGTGTGGGTAACAAAACAGATCAATATTTAACCTCCTGAGACTTGAGTGTGACTGCTGTGTGTATTTCCATTTCTCTTTTTGATTTGTAACTAGTAGCACCTAATAAACAAGCAAAAAATAAAAAATCTAGAGCAAATAGTTTTCCTAAAATTTATGTCCACATATGTGGACAGTGGAAATAAATTGTGACTTTTTAAATAATACCATGACAAAAAGTCAGATTTTCATTATTTTATCAAATATTCATATCATGTTTCCAGGAGTGTTGGTTATTGATGTTTTTGAGAAGTTATAGACATCACATTAGAAATTATAATAATTAATTCTTATTCAAAGTAATGGCCAACATTAAACAATCACTGCCACCATGCATGCAAATTCTGAATCTATGGACTGAGTACCATTGTCCCATGTCTGCAAACATGATGAGTGGTCCAAACATCATCTGCAGCTGGAAACCGAACTTTGCTTTGCGTATAACGAAGACAAAATACAACATCCATGTATGTGGACGCGGGGTTCCACAAGGTTAAGTCCTTTTTTTACTATAAATCTTATCATGTTTTGAAAGTGAATTTGAAAATGTATATTTGTGGTAAAAAAGGACTTAAATATTGGTGAGGGTGAGTAAATGATGAGAGGATATTTTTGGGGGAGGGGCACATATCTAGCAGTGGCAATTTCTCAGGGCCATTTCTCAATCACCTTTTTGCCTATGTATTTTTAATCGTTTTCCACTCCTAATTCATCTATAAACATATAGAGAAAAACTAAAAGTTTATCCAGTCAGAATGTATTCCTTGATGCTTACAAGCAAAGTGTGATAACTGTTTCACAAATCGCATGACCAAATCCAAAGTAGCACATGAGTCTGAGCTCCACCCCCTCAGGCCTTCAGAATTTCCACAGAATCCATCAACAGTGCAAATGAATGAGCAACTAAAGTCATATTGTCAGATTAATCAGCCAATCAGATAGATTTATTTGTTCTTGGTGGGTGTGATCTTTAGGATATGTCCCAGTCGAGGCCTTCTATCTGGTCTTGAGTGACTCATGCTTTAAGTGATGTATGTAATTCAAGAGCGAAAAGCGTAAAATCAAGCTGTTTGACGAGTCGACTATCATCACTGCTGGTATTGCCGTTAAGTAAGAGATCCTTATGGATTTAAAAACCTGAGATGTTCTGCCTGACCGTGTGATTGCTTAATTTATTAATAAAGAAAAGGAGAACTAATTTTGACTTCAAGTAAATTGGTAAGGGCTTTTTGCATTGTTATAGCAACATTAGGAGTTTTCAGGACACAGGACGACCACAAAGTGTAAATTATGCTGCTGGAGCATTCAGTGTCGGATCAAGTTTTGAAAAGTAGTGCTGCGTTCCATTCAACTCGGAAATTCGGATTTTACAACTTCCTACTAGAAAAAGTCTGATTTCACCGAGATGCAGGGGCATGATGTCACACAAACATGTCAACACTCAGGGAGATATACAAAGTAAGTGATAAACTTTATTTATCACTTTATTAATAATATCGATCAATGAGTTTGCTTCAACATTACATGATATTAATGCTTGTTTAACAAATACCTGCAAAAACAGGTGTCTAAAACAATATAATCTCTTTTGATAATCGTACACCTGAAGCACAAATGCTAGTGCTGCAGCATTGTTTATCAATTAGGTTGCTAGGAGACATATCTAATGAGAGTCAAACCCCTGCTAAGCTAACAGAAGCGTTTCAATCTTGTTTCTTTACACGTCATCTTTCAAATATCAGGAAATGGAATGCATTTATGTTTGGAGATATTAAGTAGGAATATCCCTCATATAACTTGAATGAAATGCAGCATAACAGTGTAACCCTGACGAAACAAAATTTATATCAAGCAACATTTAAATCATAAATATTATTAGATAGATTTTTCCAGGTATTATAGACCTCCTTGGTAGATTCATATGAAAAAATTATGATTTTTGAATGTGTTTGGGAGACATTCATTTCACAAAACAGTCATGCTGAGGTTAAAATTTGTCTTGCTTGAGCATTGTCGTTTCAAGTTCTGATTTTCGTGCATTGACGTGTTTTTAAAATGTCAATTGGTTTTACTAGTTAGCTGCGACATAATGCATGATTCCCAAAGACATAGGGTGTCTTATTCATTGTGAAACTGTGTATTCTTAATGACACGAATCACACTGAAGGCCTAGACATTAAATGCATGGCCCACCACTGATATCTAGATTATCTTTGTAGAGTAAATTGATTTAGCACATTCAAGCTTTGACAAAATGTTCTTCCTTTCTTGAGATACAAATAATCCCCTTCCCAAAGTTCACTTGATTTACCTGACCATAAATTGCATAGGTTCTGTACTTTCTATGAATAGCCATGTAACAAATCAATTAGTTCCAGGAAATGAGGAAGCGGAAGACAGTGTACTTCGTTCCAATATAACAATAGTATTTTATTTAACACAAAACCTCTCTTTTCAGCGGAATACTCTTAAATCACACTCGCACAACTTGATGCTCGTATCTTGTCTGCCACCATCTCCTCCCCTTTTATCTCTGTGTCACAGCTCACTGGGAATACAAACAGGTGTTAGCACAGGTGTAAATCCTTAACCACTCAGCTTTCCTGGACCTCACTCTCCACAGATCGGCGCTCGATCACACCCCCACTTCCACATACACGCACCTCCTGACTCAAATTTAAAGGGCTGAAGTGCCAGATACCAACACATTGGTATCATTCATGAGGTGGAGCCATTGGAGCGGGGCATGAGAGATCAGTCAGCAGGCTGGTGACATCTGAATATTTAGGTACAAACCTATGATAATAGCCAGCTAGCCCCAGGAACTGTCACACATTCTTTTTGGTCTTAGGTCTCGGACAAGCTGCAATAGTCACTGTTTTATCAATTTGGGGATGCACTTGCCCATGACCCAAGTGGAAACCCAGATACCGTACTTCCACCTGTCCAATTGCACACTTCCTCGGATTCGCTGTGAGTCCTGCCCGTCTCAGCAATCCTGGGCCTGGAGCTAATTCTCCTGTTTTAAGTGCCCCAATGTGTGGAGTTTTGGTCTCAGGTCCAGAACGTATTTAATTTTGTTCTTAATCTCTGAAGGTCCTTCCTCACAATTTTCCCACAGAACATCTAGATTGCCCCAGAGGCTTGCGGCCGTAAAGTAATTAAAAGGTGGGAAACCCCCGTGGAGGCTTGTGGGTCCTCTCGTACTGCAAATAACAGGTTCTAGCAACTTATCCCAATTTCTCGTGTCTTTGTGTACAAACTTCCAAACCATATTTTTAAGAGTCTGATTAAATCGCTCGACCAGGCCATCCATCTGAGGATGATACACACTGGTGTGGATTGAATTAATCCAGGTGCCCTGATCAGTTAGGATCTTTTTCAGGATACCAACTCGGGAGGTAATTTTAAAGAGTGCCTCTGCAACACTGCATGCTGAAATGTTGTACAGGGGCACTGTTTCTGGGTATCATTTTGCATAATTCACCAAGACAAATTTATGCCCCCTGTGCTGTCCATTCTAATGGCCAGATGAGGTCCATGCCAGTTCTTTCAAAGGGACCTCGATCAACAGAAGATGGCACAATGACGTTTATGAAGTGGCTGGTGGATTCACCAACTGACATTCGTGACATGCAGCACATCACCTGCTTATATCCCTGTGAATGCCCGGCCAATAAAAATGTGCCATGAGACGGTTTAGTGGCTTATCTTGCCCTAAATGTCCCACCATCAGATTTTAATGAGAATTAACAACTGGGTTGAATCTGCTTTTGATTAAGCGTCCTGCATCACTTGATACAACCTATCTTTAATAATTGAAAAGTAGGAATAGGAGAGCACAAAATCAGGCTGAATATTTGGATCATCAATTATTCTCACTTTCTCAAAGGCATGCCTGAGAGACTCGTCTCTTATCTGATCCACTGGGAAATCCCTCATGGGGATATCCCAGTGGGCGTGAGGTGGAGCTGACATGGACAGCTCGGGCAACACCTTCCCAGCTAGTGCTGCACAAATCCCTGACTGGATTACAATATTGCAGGACCCCTCCGCACATATTCCCCTTAATAATGGCTGAAATACTGGCCAATTCGTACCCAAAATCAGCGGATGGGTGAGGCGGGCCTAACTGTCACCTCTATTCTATGATTTTGTCCCTGAAATTAAACAAGAACAGGCACTAAATGGTATTTGTGTATATCCCATGCACACACCTCACCTTCACCTGGCATGCTATACCTAAAGGCTCACCTTGAACTAAGATTTGGTGAATCGAATCTGAATCCACCAAGGCTTGTTTTGTACCCCCTTGGTTACTCACTAGTATACGGTATGTCCCTACTCGATCGGGGATGGTTTGTGATGTGTCGGGAACCCGGACCCATGGCCCCATATCCATCATCAGGCATTGATCCTTGATGTGTCCCGGTTCCCCGCAGTGCCAGCACACCGGCCCAGACCTTACCTCCACATCTGGGGCCCAGGATTTACCAACATGATGGGGTGGGGTAACAGAAACAAAGGGGTTTGGAGCAATAGAAACACCCTGGGTCTGGAAAGCTGGCTTTGGGAAATTGAATCCACATTGCCGGGGGTAGGGACAGGAACAGTATGGGATGGGGATGGGAAAGAGAAAGAGGGAGAGGGAGAGAGAAAAGGATTCACTGTCTCCTGGATGCACTGCCAAGTGGTCCTCTTCCAGCAATGCCGGATGCTGGCACTGGACACACACTGCCATTCCCTTCGGCAGATGGTTGACAAACTGCTCCAGCACCATCAGGTTGAAGATTTCATCTGTGCTGCGAAGCTGTTGGGTGAAGGCACATGGGCGGCCGAACTCACCGAATGTCAGCACCCGGAAGCGCTGATGGGGCTGCTCTGGATTATGGCCAACCCGCTATAGGATGGCTCATTTCAGGTCCGAGTACTCCAGCAGACTCTCGATAGGTAGCTGATTTGCTGCAAGCTGAGCCTCTCCTGATAACAGACCCACTGCGCGTGGGTCCCTCTGCGGCATGCTCGAAAATGAAAGCTCCGTGGTCGTCCTGTGGTCCCATTTTCACCAGCGTGATCTGAGGCACAGCAAGCATGGTCGGGGTTGCTGATGGAGTACCCCCTGTGGCAGCAAGCTTCAGATCACCTGTCGGCTCTCCACCTGGGCTTGCATCAGGCCTGGAACCGTTGTTCCTGTTCGACTGCAGCTCCAGGAGGGCCTGATGTTGCATTTGGTCGGCACTCGAACACCCCTGCCTCCACAAACTGTTTCACCACATATTTGGCCCCAAGCATGTTTATGAAAAAGATGATCCCTGTGGAATTTCACCTGACAAACTTTTCCAAATTTGTATGCCAGTAAGTTCAAATGTTCTTTTCTGAGTCACAATGGAACCACAACAGGCTTTAAATGAACCAGCATTTTTATTAGTGGCATATGATGAACTAAAGTATGTTCCATAATGAGATTCACAGCATTCCTTTAGAAATATCAAGGGTTTGTTTTCCAGGGGGTTGGTGCAGGACCTCTGCATATACAAATGTCCATCTTAACCCATTCCTATGGAACTCTATTCATATTCATACCTATATTTGCATTTATTCCCTCATAGAGATACCATATTATACATAAAAACACTGGGTTGCATTCACTTCTAATTGCGTGTTCTTACTTATGTGTGCAGGAAACGCACAACATTTCCGACAAACCGGTCACAACAGGTGTGTTGTATGCACATAAATTTGTTCTTACTCTCATTGTAATGTTGGTGAAAATATTCACACATACTGTAGGTTTTACACACAAATACGCCTGATGGTTAGTGAATGAGACCAACTGTTCTGGTACACAAGTGCTGTGATGTAGTCAGAATAGTTGTCAGAGTCTTGAATCAGTATCTGAAATTTGTTCAACTGAAACAGGGATAGCTTATGTCCCATAAACACATTCTGCATTTGGAGTGTTGCTATGAGCTTTGGAAATATATTGTTTACTTCACCAAAAGATATATTCCATTATTGATCAGAAATAGCCTGTGTCTTCTCCTCAGTCAAGCTGAACAGAGTGATATTAAATCCCTGTTTTGCGCAAGGGGGTGACTAAATGGTTGAACGAATGCATGAGAAAATATAAAAGAAAGAAAGAAAGAAAAAAGTCTTCTCTCCACATTTCATCAGAAATTCATTGCGGAGTGCTAGCAGGTAATTTGTACTTTAGAAACTAAGAGGATTCAGTCTTTTGAATTCCTCCCCCTCCCAACCCAGCCCGAAAAAATATGATTTTACACTGAAATTCTTCATGAACTAAACAGTTTTGTATTGACTCTTTGTGATGATATGTACATATGTACAGGTACGCTTTCCACTGGCCTTTGTGTTTTTATAGACACATTCAATTCTACAAAAGTGCCTTGCAAATGTTCCTCTGTAGGTTTCACAGGCAGATCCACAGAAACAGTAACACGATGAATTCAATGTCAGAGAAATGAGGCCGTTATGGTCGGTTTCTCGAGCTCTGCAGTTGAAGAAATGTTCCAGTTGGTCCAAAATCATGGGCCAGTAAAAATTTATGTCACAAACTTCATTCAGTCCACTTACTAACCGTAGCTGAGGAAGAAGTTAAGAAACACACAAATGCAGACAGGCAGCAACACTGCAGCAAACACATGAGCGGAGTTCTGGTGTGTGTCAAAGGACGCAGTGGTGTCAGACCAAATTCTCACCTTTAACTCCTGAAAAACAGAAAAAACTTTGAGGTTTGGAACACATTCTGAATTAATGTTAATTTAATAATAATTAATTTGCAACATTGCTTGGTTAACAGTAGACAGCCCACAGTTAAGACTAATGAACTTGGTTGAAGAATTGCTTAATCTGATTGTCATTATAGTAATAATACAGTATATTGAACTGCAATGGAACATGGGTATTTTTTACCATTTTGCTGTTGCGATGGCAAAAATACTATAATGCATGGCCTATTGTGGCTTATTTCTTTTATAAATTCACATACAAAAAGTACAATGGCATTACTATGGTTTTTACCATATCTTTAAATCTTACTGTAGCCAACTTCAACTTATTGTGTGAGTATTTTTGGAGCCACACTACAATCAGGGTAGTCACAAACCTTTAACCAATAATTTCCCCATCTCTGTCCCTCACCTGTGTGGGTTTGGCTGGGCTGAGAACATTCTGTTTAGTATCCATGGTAACAAATACAGGAGTCGTTCGCAATAACCCTCTGTCCGTCACAGAATTTAGCTGTGCCAGTTGGGTGGGAGTGGGTATGAAGTCCATTCCATTCCCAAATGTCTGGAACGCATTCCCTATTCATGTAACAGACAAGAGGTCCACAGTTCTGAGTGAAGACATTCTGACTCAGCTAAAGAAACATAATAAAGACATGATTTCCATTCGCCACTGGTTCTATTATCAGATGCTTATTTGAATTCCGGTCTGTAAGAGCAGCTCGCCGGTTTCGATTTGCTTGATGTGAATACAGACTCTGAGTGCTCAGTATTCCAAGATGAGACTGGATATTACTCAAGATATTCGTGTTTGCTTGAGGCTCCTGAAATAAAGTAGAACAACTATTTGCTTTACATTTTTGAAAGGTCTTTAAATGAAAGAAAAGGTAATCGAAGGAAAAAAGAAAGATTAAGCAAATGGAAGGAAGGAAGTGAATATTTCTACATTTTGTATACAGTACAATACTTGTATTCTACACATAGAAATTCATACATTGACCCTGTTACTGAGACTTCAATCAGATTTAAAATATCCCTACTTAAACCACAGACAGATCATTTAAAAATGTGACACTAAAAATTATTTTCAAAAACTCTGCCCTGGTTCTGCTCAAAAGGAAATTCAAGACATAAGCCGTAAGAGACGGATGAGGTAATGTTTTAAATTTTCTATCATTTGACAAAGGTGAACTGACTGAATTTTGGTGAATGCTGGGTTGATCTGACATACAGTATAACAGAGCAAGTATGATTAACACTGTAGCAAGAACAGACTTAATATGCACTGTACTGTGCTGCTGTCAAGGACATCCAACATTAAAGTTTCTAACCTTAAAGAATTACATGCTTTATAGGTAGCTGAGTGTAATTATATTAATTCCAGAGTCTACTGTTTAGAATACAGTATGTCTCCATATTTTCCCACCTTACCAACTGTAGTGGCCTTCATTTGCATGGCTTTCTCAATAAACATGTCATGCTAAACAGTCTATGCTCAAAGCGGGCAAGATATTCATCCAAAGTGATTATGTTCAGTCATAACTAACATAAACATTAAATCTCTTTCTCTCATCCTAGACTTCACACACAGTTTGTTCATTCACCAATCAGATACTTATGACAGAGACATGACAGCTTACAGAGATGATGTACAGGAGCAGCTTTGACTTACTGAGACAAACGTTGTCTGTGAAATAGTCCAGGAACTCTGTGCACTGATCTCTCGGTTTGCCACTGGCAGAACACGAGCACCAGGGAGCCACGCTGGATGTGGAGTTATCCACATAGTTTGGGGTGATTGGACTGCCTGCAATATCAAAAGGCCTGTGTGAGCATGCAGAAATGTGTGATTTCCCACAACAAAATCATAAATATGCGATATTGCTGAAATATTGCATACTGGATTCATTTCATTCAAACCTATAAAAGATGTTTTAAACCTCTTGAACCCTTGATGGTGACTGTTTAAAACGACGTTATGAAATGGAAGTGCATAGCTAATTAAAGGGATATAATATAATGTAGTAAATGTTATATAATATAATATACAGTAATATAACGCAGCATGTGAAGAACTATATCCGGACCATTAGACTCCTGTATAAATTGCAGAATTTCGGGCATATTCAGAAATCTACTGGCCCTGAGTCTCAAAATCCACAGGCCCGTTTATATCCGATTATATACCTTATATAATTATATTGATGTATAATGACTGACAATTTACTCAGTGTTATGGCCAGTTGTTGCCATTGTAAGTAATCCTCTTAAGTTGTCTGTCAGGCGACTTTTTCTTACCTGAGCCATATTTGCATTTCTCACATTTTGGATAAAACAGTCACCCCTATTGGTCATTTATTTCAAACTGCATTGGCTGTTCTTAAACTTAACCTACCCTTAACTCTTGACACCAGTGAACCATTGGGTCACCACTTGCTTTCATTTTATTAGTTAGAATTTATTTAGCGCATCCCTAAATATTGCCAGCTATTGGGCTACTGCATGATTTGGCTTTCATTTTATTGGTTAAACTTAAAATTTAGCCCACCCACTGCATTTATCGTATGCCTCTTATTACAGGCCTTTAATCAATGTTGACACAATATAAATGCTGAGACAATACTTGGCTTTAAAAATCTTTGAACATGAACAGTCAACAATGGGGGAGACCGGGGCTAGTTGAAACACTTTTTTACACCAGTAAATATTTAGTTTTAAATGTTTTTTTTTCTTCTTTTTTCTTTTTTTTTTCTGTATAGACACACACCATAAAGCCTTGGCTGCAACAAACTCTAGGAAAATGATACACTTTGCAGCACACATTGACCTAACAGCATGTGCAAAGGTAACATAGTTACCAGAGGTGGGTAGAGTAGCCAAAAAGTGTACTCAATTAAAAGTACAATTACTTAAAAAAATAATTACTCAAGTAGAAGTAAAAGTGCGAACATATATAATTACTTGAGTAAGAAAGTATCCAATTAAAAGAGTACTAAAGTTACATAATGACTGTTAACTCCCATTAACTTCCATTACATAATACACATTTAACATGTATTACAGAATTATTATTTTTTTTAATTATTATTATTATTATTATTATTATTATTATTATTATTATTATTAATGGAAACTATGTCATCATTCAACATCATGTTGTTCCAAACTCATATGACTTTCTTTCTTCCATGCAACAATAAGGAGATTTTAGACCGAATGTTAGCCTTGGTCACTATTTACTTGTTTTTGAAAGTGAATGGTGACTGAGACTTTCAGTCTGTATCATTCTATCTTAACGTATTTTGTGTTCCACAGAATGCAAAGGGTCACACAGTATTGGAACAAGATGAGGGTAGGTAAATGATGACAGAATATTATATTATGGCTGAGCTATCACTTTAAAGGTTTAGTTCATGCAAAAATGAAAATTCAATCATCATTTACTCAACCTCATGCCATACCAGATGTGTATGACTTCCTTTCTTCTGCAGAACACAAATTATGACTTTTAGAAGAATATTTCAGCTCTGTAGGTCAGCACAATGCACATGAATGGGTGCCAAGTAGGGACTACAGTAGTTAAATCTATATCTTTAGAAGTGATATGGTAGCTGTGGCTGAGAAATAGATCAATAAATATTTTTTTGTTAGAAGTTCTTCTCCCTGCCCTGCAGGGGGTGAAATGAAGAGAAGAATGTAAATCATCAAAAACACTAGAAGAAGAATGTGAAAGTGATCTGTTTCTCATCCATAACTATCGCATTGCTTCTGAAGATATTGATTTATCCACTGGTGTCTTATGGATTACTTTTATGCTGACTTTTGTGATTTTTGTTTTTTAGCTTTAAAATGTTGGCACACGTTCACTTGCATTGTATGGACCAAAAGAGCTGAAAAATTCTTCTAAAAACCTTAATTTGTGTTCAGTAGATGAAAGAAAGTCATACTCATCTGGCTTAGGGTACAGTGAGTAAATGATGAGAGTATTTTCTTTTTGGGGTGAACTATCCCTTTAAGGGCTCTTGTCAGAGCTGGATGAATTTGTCCATAAGAAGAGAGGTTTGGAAACCTTTATTAAGATGAAAATGTGAACAATGTCCCTCTGAGACATTATATATAATGCTGAAATATGAACCAATGCAAGATCATGTTTTATTAATGGCTACTTTCTCTATTTCATATCTTTGATGTTAGTTCAGTGTAGTTACAGTTTTCAGTGTCGAAAGAGTTTACATCATTAGTTCTGTGCAAAGTACCACTGCTCCCTAACCACAGAGTAAAACTGACATCACAAGAGACCATATTTTCAGAATCACCCTGAAAACGACCATCACCATGTCACAGAAAAGGCCGTATTATCATTAGAGCCACAACATATCTCAGCATGCTGCCTTAAATTGGAGCTGCAATTTTAATCATGAAATATCCACTTGACTTAGAGTAAAATGGTATTGCATGATGAAACTATATTTTTTTTTCAATGTGCAGAGCAAAGCTTGATGCTGCAGCAGTGATGGACTCGACTTGAGTGACAGTCTGACAGCGCACACAGCTGGGTGAACTTCAACTGTCATAAAAATCCCATTCAATAATCTCTCAACAAATTATGCATTAATTAAAATTAAACCCAGTAATGTAATGACAGGAATGCCGCCAATTGTAAGGAAGTAAAAGTAAAAAAAATTCAAAAGTAATGAACTTGAGTGAGAGTACAAAAGTACCCACTTTTAAATCTACTCTAAAAGTAAAACATTGTCCCTAAAAGTTACTGAAGTAAATGTAACAATGTAAATGTAGTGCGTTACTATCCATCTCTGATGGTTGCACCCTCACCCAGAGCCCTGTGGAATGTATTGCAGGCAGATGTGTACTTTGTACTTCCTCTGAGCAGTTAAGTCAGACAAAAGAGAAGGTATCAGTAGTAATACCACTGTGCACAATGGTTGAGATTTAGGCCTTTTCCTAAAGTTTTCATATTTTTGTTTTTTTATGCACACCTGATTATTTAACACCAGAAATGTTATAATTTTGGAACTTTTAGGTTAACTTTAATACCATGCTTTTATTGATTCAGTTTTTGTTATGTTTTTATTATTTTATTAACTTCTTAATTTTAGTTTACTTCCGTATTTTACAGTAACTGTTTTTAATTGTGCAAATTTAATTGTTTGCATTACATTTCTTTAGTACAAAGTAGTATAAAAAAAAGTAAATAAACAAATAATACAGTCTGGTTGACCTTTTCTGACCAAGTGATCATGGCTATTGACCAAATGCTTTAGGCAGTTGTAATGATTGATCCATTAGCCATTTAAATTAACTATTATGTCAGCGCATGTTAATAGGGCAGTTAAATCTCTGCATTTTAAAATCATATTTTTTTTTTCTGTAATATCTGTCAAAACTTTCACAACCTCTGCAGTCTCTTCTCCTAGCCAGTTCACACGATCCTCATCCCCTCCATACTAATCCCTCACTGGACTACAACTCCCATCATACATTGCCTCCCACCATTTTCTCTCACACCTGTTTATTGTTACTCGTTATCTGTTTATTTAAACCCTGTGGTTCATCCTGTCCTCTATCATCCTGTGCGAAGTCTTGCCAGTTCTTTCCTAGTCTGCAATTCTGAGCGTTCATTCCTTTTTGGTTTTTTGACCTGTGCCTGTTTATTGTGGATTTTGCCTCCGTGTGCCCCATTTTGATTTGTTTGCCTCTCTGGACTCTTTTCTGGTTTTAACCTTTAGCCTGTTTGATCACTCAATTAAATCTGCATATGGATCCTACGTCTGCTTCTCAGTCCGGTTCTTTACAAATCTTCAATATCAGTTATGTACTTTGGGGTGTTCTGTGTTATAGTTGATGTAGTTTAGTTGATGTTAATTGCATCATTTTAATTCACATGTGTTACCCTGATGGTGTTTAGTGTTTGTGTGAGTGACACTGTGCACTCTCTACATGTTTATTGGCCATTGCCTATGAAGGACCACTATTGATGAACTTAATGTCATCATGTGTCCTTCTGTAATTACCACATTGATTAACAATACATTATAAAGTGAAAAGAATATTTTTATTTATTTTTTATTTAATAATATAAAAGGTAATGCACTGTAAAATATATATATAGGCATCAAAATTACATCCTGTAACAACTGAAATGTGGTTACCGTATTTTTTAAAGTGAATTTCCGACAACCACAACTGCCAGATTTCAGTGCATAATATGGTAATATAATTTCTACATTAGTCTTGGGATTTTGTTTGTCAGTAAATGAATTCGTAGATCACTTTGATTAAGAACATGACTGATTGATCTAGTGGTAAGTTTTTGTTTTTAGAGGTTTTGGATTTCTAATTTGCCCAAATATAACTTTTTATTTTAATAAACCAAGCTTGCGTCTGTACATCAGTGGATGTGTTTTACACAAACTAAAAAAATTCAATAAAAGATGCAGGGAGATGAGAGTTTGATAGTTCTGTCAATGAAAATTACAAAAAAAATCTGAAGTTCAGACAACAACAACAAACTTTGCGCACCAGCAGTGAGAACACAGAAAAAAGTAAATATGCGCTGAGCATCAGTGAACGAGATGACACCGATCATGAACAACTGTCTCCCATCACAAAACCCAGCCATAAAACACTTTATATAGGGAGGAAACTCGTTGAGCACTAGTGTGCCCAATCAGCTCACCTGAGAGAGGAAGAGAAAGAGAAAAAGACCACACACACTATATACACACAAACAATACAGCTGAGAAGGCAATCACAATGGGGGACATGTAAAAGTGTGCATGCTGCGGAAATCTGCTGAAACTAAGTGACGCCAATAACAGCTGCTATAAACACTTATAACTTTCAAAATAACACATTCCAGCACCGAATCGCCTGTTAAAATGCACAAAGATGAAAAAGAAACTCCTACTCAAGAAATGGAGATGTTTCATCTGGATTATACACATACCTGGTGAAAGCTATCTCAAAAAGTGGTGAGGATATGTCTAACCCATCTCAACCCAAAACTGACAGTGATGTATCTAATAAATATTCAGTGAATACTTGGAATCAACTGAGAACTTAATCTTTTAAATCTTTTTCCACATATTTGTCCATGTTGTTGAGGAAATAAGCTCATCAACCCATGAGAGCCCAAACACTGTACACGCATGGCAATAGTAGGTATGCGATTTGTTGATGCTGTGATTGGCCACTGCTATAAACAATTAAGGGATTGGTCATTGCTGTAATCAATCACACTGTGGTTTATAGTCATTTGTGTGTCCGGTGAAAGTTTTGGCATTTTGACATGAATAAACCCCTACACGATATCAACATCAACTATAATATGCTCACATTTATATTTAATACATTTGGATACTTATGCTAGGGTGGCTGGTGGGGTGGCAAAGCTTATTTTAGGCTGGCAACTGCCACCCCATGCCACCCTTGTGGCCAAAATCCTGCCTCAGAAGTGGACCAAAAAGTGAACTGAGTGAAAATGGGACCAGTTGTCTTTGCATAAGGGCCTAAAAGGACTCAGATCTCATTTTGGCCCATTTTAGTTAATAGATCTCAGTCCACTTGCAATAACAATATTGCTTTTGGAAAGTTTCTTCAATCAAAACTATTATTATTATTATTATTATTATTAATACTAATGATGATGATGCGCCATCATTATTTGGAATTTCATGAATCTGAAAATAAAGTGGACATGGTGCACTTTGCGTTCAAAATGCAATATAAGTGAATTGCACCACAGCCCTAAAGTGAACCATATACAGATCACCCCTCAAGATTGTCGGTGTTTGGTTTGCTTTAAAGGGGTCAGAGTTTGTTCAGATCATTCACAAACAGTATAAGCCAAAATTGTTGCAAACCCCTTTCATGTCACGTTCACTCTAATACTGTACATTTTTATTAGAAAATATATACGCAAAAATAAATAAATAGGCACTATACCATGAGCAGAACCTTGTCTTGGCATGCATTTTTCACAGTTCTTTTTAACTTGAAACGACACCTAAAAATTAGCCACTCCTGGGAGAAACACTAAAACCAGCAAGATACGGTCGAATTTGTCCATCTATTGCATGTTTACATTCAAAACTGTAAACATTTTAGTTTAGTTTAAAAATTACATGTTCAAACTATTGAAAAACAGTGCAAATGGACGCAAAAACGTATTTGATGTGAACAAATCAATTATGCTTATCTAAACCAGAACAGTGTTTCCCTCCGCTGAAATCAGAGACTTACGAAACCGCTCTCTAGTACCACAGTTTGGAAAACGATGATGTTAGGGAACTGAAAACATTTTCAAAAGTAAACCTATTAGATGCTTTCATTTCTAGTCACTCCCCATAAGAGCACTTGTTTTCTGTTTCCTTATAAAAAATATTGCAGTCTAATTATCTAAAGTCTTAGCAGTCTAAAACTTAAATATTATTTAAATGTAAAATGAACTTGCCTATCAGTCCAGTGTAGGCAATAAGACATGCTGCATAGTTTCTCTGCTTGCACCCGGTGGCAGATTGCTCGTCTGGCTGGCAGTCGTACTGAAACTGGGCCAAACGGGACCTGGAGGACAAGCAGAACCGTATATGTAATACATATTATGTATGGACAGTAGCCAAGTAGACAGCAGTGAGCGTCTGCGCCTCTAAACGACTCTCCTGATGAGCTAATACTTCATAATGTTGATTACCGGCATTCATTAATGCCACCGGTCATGAAAATGCCTTTGGTAAATAGTGATCTTCACCGTATTGATTGGATAAACTTTACTTACCATTGTCTGTCACTTAATCACTCATTGAAAGTAAAAAAAGGTACTATACAACCAAATAATGTTTTGTTTTTGTTTTCAAAGCAGAACTGTATAGGTTCTCTTTCTATTTGTCTCTAACACCAATTAATCATCAACAGATGGTTTTCTCTACATTATTTCTAGTGAGAGACTGAACGCCAATATGTGTGACATACCGATTGTCATCTGAGGATCCAGAATGCTCTATCTAGTGTAAGCTGGGAGTAATTGTCTTGATGAAGGACCCCAATGAGGACTGAAGCCTGCTTTATTTAATGTGCACTGCTCAATATTTAATGCGGAACTGGGGTATTTTATCAGGGATGGTTTTACCAGTTGGGCATCTTAAACACATTTCAGGTTGTCATTGTTTAAAAGAATGGATCACCCAAAAAATGTTATTTTGTTATAATTTATTCACCTCATGTCATTCAAAAACCATAAGATTTTCTTTCTTCTGTGGAACACTGAGGAGAAATTTGGATAGTTGCATTGACCACATTTATTTTACTTTTTTGTTGCTTCTATATTATTACTATATTTTTAAGCTTGAAATTTCCAGTCACCATTCATTGTAACAGCACAGAAAAGAGCAACCGGTACATTCTTTAAAATTTCTCTTTTTTGTTCCACAGAAGAAAGAAAAAGTCATATACTGTATGTTTCGAAAGGCTGACTTGATGACAATTTTCAGATTTGTCTGTCCGTTGCAAAGTTATCCAACTTCAGTATTGCTAGGAAATGTGAAGAAATGCTCTTTTCATAACAATCGCAATACCAAAATACTCGCTTATGTCTATAGAGCTTTAGAAAAGCCAAGACATTCTTTAGAAAGTGCATTAAGGGTGAGTTGTTGTTTATCCAGCCACCCACATGTTATGTGGCTGTCCAAGCTCGGAGAGAGCAGAGACGTCAGAAACTGACCTGCAAACGTAGTCAGCCCTGCAGATTTTCATCTGGGAGAGGCAGCTGGGTTTTTCTTCTTCCTCATAAGAGCAGCTGGGCACGATGGTCTGCCGGCGTCTCTCCGAGCAGGCCATGTCGCTGCAAGGGCAGAAGAGCAGCTTGTGGGTGTATTCTGGGGGAACTCGGTCGAAGAACCGTCGCAAGGCCTTGTTGCACCTTGAGCGATTGCACAGACCCGACTTGGTGAACGGCTTGATGCATGTTGACACGTAATCTGTGCGCAGTTTCTGGCACACATCGTCTATGTTGCAAGCTTTGGCTGCATCCAGGCAATGGTTCGCTGTTGTCATACCAACCTCAGAATCTGCAGAGTTAAAAGTAAAGGCTCTTCAAAGCACATTATGTTCAGCAAATAACCCTCTTATTATTAAGATCCATTTTTGGCAGTATATGGTTCCCTCTCCAAAGACATGTCAGTAAACCCAATGTTAGCAGTCCTGAATCACAAGATGATTCATAGGTAGAGAGCCTTTCTGATTGCTGTTTTCTGATTAGCTAAAAAAGCAGACTCTCTTTTGCTTTACTAATCCTAGGGCTGTTGCAGAGACAGGTGTAGGGATGGGACTTGTATAGAATTTAACCATTCTACTTCAGATACCTTAATGGTTCCATTAATGATTCTTTTGTACTTTTGAGGAAGAAATATTTGGTGATAAATCAAATTCGTGTTGGATTTACATGAACCCTATGGTAGGTAGCGCAAAGGACCTTTCAGCTGATCAGCCCTTCGCCCATCATGGATGAGAAGAATAAAAATAAACAACCATGGAATCATAGTACGAAAGACAAGCAAGCGACATCTCTAGTGATAATTTAAAAAAAAAATGCATCTCGCTACAAGCTGCGATGAGTGTGTTGTTTTGTTGAACGAGGAAGAAAACATTCTAGACACATTCACAAACTACTGCAATATACCTGCAATTAAGTTTACTGACAGAATTATCATGTAGACACAGTCTGAGTGGTGATTTGAAAGAATCGAGTGTAAATATTACTTGAACAGTTATATGTAATGCACTCACATAATCGCATAATGTTCAAACAAATGTTGTCAATTAGAACAATACTGATTGTATCTTATTTACATGCATATCTACTTGTTATATATTTGCTCAATTCTCTACATGTTATGAATTATGTGAAGACATCTAAACACTCCAAGAGCCTGTATAATGCAAGCAATAAAACACAAATCCCAACCAACAAAACCCATCTTCAGTCTGACCAATTATAAATACTGTTGAAGACAGTACAGCAGTTAATGACTGTGAGCAATAGCACAGGAATAACGATTATAATATTTTGTGAAGAGACCACCACAGTGCACTGCAAATCACAGCAATATTATTAATATTATTAATATTAGGTGAAGAAAAACATTTAAGATCCATAAAGTTGTTTATTTAAAAAGTGATATTAAGGCAAATATTCTACAATATACATTATATGATATACAGAAGAATTCACGAACGATTAAATGTAAAAGCAAAAAATGCAGCAATATGGAATACATTATGAAGACATTTCACGTAAGTTTAGAGAGTTTAGAGAACAAAATAAAATAAATAAAATAATAATAATTCTCCTATGGGTTCTCTTTTCTCCCAATCTGGAATGCCCAGTTCCCAATGCGCTCTAAGTCCTCGTGGTGGCCTCAGTCCGTGTGGCAGAGGACGAATCTCAGTTGCCTCCGCGTCTGAGACCATCAATCCGTACATCTTATCACGTGGCTTGTTGAGCGCATTACCACGGAGACCTTGCGCGTTATTTATTTTATTTTGTTTTTCATTCTTTAAATCATTTGATGCAAATGAAATACACATCCTCACTGATCAGGATTTCTTCCTCGAGTTTCTTCAGCGTTCATTTTAAAACGGTATTCTGAAACGGTAACTGCAGCGGCTCTTGACACGTCGTCCAAAGCCAATAGTTTATTGGTATTTAATTGCTGGGTGAAGAAGAAAACTAATTGACACACTCACCATAAAATGTTTTTTTTTTTTTTTTAAATATGCTTTGTCAGCGCGCAAATTTTTCGCTCCAGGTGTGAATTGGCTTCATAGGAGTCCATTGTTTTGATTCTAAATGTAATGTGGCGAGAAATCACGGCAAAAATGAACGTTTGGTGTGTAAGCACCTAAGCAAGAATGACAAGAGTCATTCATATGGGAATCAGACTACAGTGGTTGCCATGTATGGTTTGCACTGTATTTTCAAATGAACCAAAAAATTTAAATTAAATTAAATTTATTGGTGAATCACACTATTAAATTTTTTGGTGAATCACACTACACTGGTCGCACTGTATGTTTCCCGCTTTAGATTGAATTTAACAGGCTTAAAAGGTCATTTGTTTGATAATCTGACTGCACTGAACGTTTCATGCTTTAGATTCAAAAGAATTGACTCAGAGTAATTTGTTTAGGTATTAGACCACACTGGTCATGCTATATGTTTTACACTGTAGATTTAAATGAATTGGCTCAAAAAAATTGTTTGCTTGGGAATCTGACTAGACTGGTCTTGCTGTACGTTTCACGCTGCTAATTTAGGTTTGCAGTGAGGCTGAGATGTAGCAAGAAAACACTGAGTATTTTAACATGGTGCCATTAACTACGAGGACAGTTGCATATCTCGAAGAACACGCCATCGACCAGTCAACTTTCAGTAGCTTTTAGATAAGGTCAGCAAAGGCCAATCGGATCGAAACGCGGTGGGCATATACAGTATAACTCTTGGTCATAGAGGTCAGCGCAAAATGTAAAAAAAAAAAAAAAAAGTCCACATAGAGGCACTATTGCATTTTACATGCATGTAAATCGCTGAATATTAAGAGGTGTGTCACACAGACACACATTAGACAAATCATTTGATAGATCTCCACTTTCTGAACAACTTTGCCTCAAGGACCATTGGTGTCAAACAAATTGTTCATTAAATATTTGAGATTATTTAAAAAACCTACTTTTCCGAAGTAATCCTAGGCTTTTTATGCAACAGCAACAAAACTTGTACAGGAAGAACCTATGGACAGCCTAGATCAATACTATTATCAATTCAATTATTTTACTTTTATTTGGCATGTCTATTACAGGGTAATTTAAACATGGGGTGTGACCTAGAGATTACGGAAAAGCCAATATCTCCTAAACGAAAAGTCCTAATGTCTTGAAATTACACATATGCAAGATATAATTTTAAAGAAGCATGCAAAATTTGTTGGAGATCGGACAATAGCTGGCACTATAAGAGTTATGAACATTTGTGCTATCACATTTTACATGTGTGAGAATGGTTGTACATTCTGAAATGTTTCACACAGAGACACATTATTCATATCATTATGATAGATCTCATGATTCTGAACAACTTTGCCTCAAGAACCATAGGTGTCAATCACTTGCCTGACACCTGAGCTTAATGTTAATGGTTACACTGAATGCCTTTTATTTTTCTTTATATACACCCATTCCACACATATGCCCTGATAAAATTGCAACCCTTTACCAATGACATTCCACACACAAATTCAAACTCAATCCTTTATGCCACACATACTGCTCATGCCCTGAACTACATAGACTGTAAACTGCACTGCAGATACTCTTGTCTACATAAGTAAATTATTTCCTCTTTTAGCCACTTAATTTCTATTCCTAAGAAATCTTCCACCCCATTTTCACATGATTTCTGAGAGTAAATATCTTTCGCAACACATACTCTTCCTGCATTCACATTTACATTTACACTATCAAACTTATCCTTAGAACTCCTAGCACCATCCATTTTTGGTAGTCAATATACACTTTGCTTTTCTCTGTAACCTCATGTTCTTGCAATAACCATTTCCTAAATCCATACTGCATTTTGGGGTGATACTTTTTAACCTATCTTGCACTGAAATTCTCTGACATGTCTTTAAGTCATGCAAGCAGAGCTTTATGCTTTCCACATATGTTTTTTAATCCTCCATTCAACAAATGAAACAACAAAATAATGATTTAATGTACAACTGTTGTAAATACCTTGTGCTATCAATAAGCATCTCTCCATATTTTGTTAGAACGTATGCATACCTCCACACAAAATGAAAAGCTATGACTTTTTACAAAGAACATCACCAAACAATTGTACACTGACAATATCTATTTATCTGAAAATGCAGGATAGTCAACAAACTCTCAATAAAAAACATAAGAGAGGTTTTTTTTATTAAATTGGCCACCAGAAGATGCTATCACATTTCACATGCATGTTAATGTTTGTATATTCTATTGACCTGTTTCGTGTGACGTCACTGTATGACCGCGCCGCCATGTTTGTGACCAAATTTCCATATACCTTCAATATAATTACCTAAAATAATAATTTTGTTGTCATTTATAAATCTTGAAAAGTTGATACTGCTGTTTAATTACCAGAGAAAAATAAAATATTTTTTCTTTCAATAAAGTTTGCTTTCTGTGTGTTCTTCTTCATGAGATAAAAGCAGCTCTTACATCCATACAGACGGGATCATCACAGACATTTTAAATTTGGCAATCTTTGTGCTGACCTCAGATTTGTATATACCTTTCCTGAGACTTTGCATGAGATATTTTTCTTGAGATAGATTTATGGGTGTTTTTCCATTCACCACCATTGTTTTCTCCCACTGATTGTCACAAATATGGCGGCAGCGGTGGAAAAATGAAGTCACTGAAACAGGTCAATAGTGTTTAACAAACACAACTTTCCATATCATATGCCAGACCTCTTAATTTAAACATATGGGTGTAGCCTCTTCAAAGAAACCTGTTTTCATTACATTTAATATGCATATGCGGAATATGCTTTTGAAAAAGCATGCAAAGTTTCATGAACATCAGGTAAATATTAAAAGCACTATATCTCTATGATAGATTTTCCAGATGTTGCTGAATATGTCATTGCTTTATTTACATTTTAGGTGCTTATTGGCTTCAATATTGAATAATGCTTCATATCTTGTAACACATGCATTCAAAGTTCCTATGTTGCTTGAACCCCATGAATTGCTGCTTGCAGCTATATTTAAGTTTAATAATTGCAGAACAGCCAAGAATGCAGCCAAAGCCTGTTTCAATAACCAATAAGCTCTCTTGATTCTGCATTTAATACTCCAGTGCAGAAGCAGAGATTCAACAACCAAACAAAGTCTACAACTAATTTCATGGGACAACTGAAGAAAAGCAAGTGTATAACTAAAGGAGATGACAGTTTAAACAAGTTTCAGAGGGAATCTAATGCACAATAGATGAAGCTATTACCCAGAGACCAACAGTGGAGCACTATTTACACTTTAATGCAATGCTAATAAGACATTGGGACACCATGACTTTACAGGAAATTAAGATTATTGTACTATTTGGCCCTGGGCTCCATTATAGTCAGACACATTTCAAGAATGCTCTAGATAAAGTAATAAACTGATATGAAATATCTTGCCACATTTTTTCCAAGTGTTTTTCTTCCCTGACATGTATGGCAAATTGTACAACATATGTATAACAAATTCATTTTCTTCTCACAAAAGTCTCTGTTTCATTCAAAAGCACATTTATATTTGATTGTCTCTGTTATAATATTATACCATTAATAAAGCATTGTTCGAAAGTATCAAGTCAAGGTTGAAGGCTGGCACAACACATTAAACAAATAGGCTTACCTGCAGTGATTGAGGCCAGACGGACATAGTCATAGCCTTTCTCCACTGTTTCATATGGATAGTTCTCAACCAGGTTAAGCCCTGCAAAAACAAACATTATAGTTTCAGCAATTAAATAGTATATTCAATGTTTTTTAAAGAACATTATAGACAACTTTAGCATAAGATTTTTTCCATGTTCATCAGAATTTTTATCCTAACCACCGGTGACCGCAACAACAAACGGACATTCTGTCCATTTTTCGGAAGCCCCGCCCATGGTGAAATCACCCCTAATAACTGTACATTACACATCAAACATGTTCTGATTGGCAGTGATTGTACCATGTCACTCAGCTGTTTTGCGTTCAGTGACAGAAAAAGTGCTTGTCAATGAAATCTGGTTAAGAAACTGATTTTTTTTTTTTTTTTTTTTGATTGGCTAACCTTGTTCATATGTAAAAATGGCCGGTCATAATTCACCGGTCTAATGTTTGTGACATCAGTAATGAGACTTTTTGAATTTCTTAATGGCTTGTTTTTGTAGCTTAATTTTCATAAATGCCCTTGGAGGATTGGGGAGGGAGCTTTGAGTCTGCATAGTACATCCAACTGATGTGTCACCTTTAAATATTCAGTGAGAAAAATCTAAGATTGTTAATTATTTGGCACTAAATATAAGAAATTTTAATTATTCAGCAAGGAAAAATGGGTTTATAATTGAAAGCGTATCATTTATTGTCTCAAGTGTGGCTTCAACACTGTAACATATAAAGTGAGATAGGGGTGTTATTCACCATGCATGCCAGACTGATGTAGACTCCAGTATATGCTGAGACAGTTCTTTTCTCTTTTCATGCCTCGTCTGCACTGGCAGCCGTGCAGAGGGCTAGACAGCAGGGCTGAGATTGCGTTTGCACACTGACTTCGGGCTCCGGGGCCAAGTTTCATGCTGCCGTTACCCGCCACACACTGACGCAGGGTCCTGAGGCGCGGGCTGCAGGTCTCATCACTGGAACATGTGTCACCAGCTATAAGACAGTCACTCCCTGCAGACAGCAATACCTGCAAAGCTAGAGAACACAGGCTCAATTTAATAGAGTCAATATAGCCATCAATTCAATCAATTAGAAATTGGCTACAAGGGTGAAATCACATATCATACTTGAACGCCACCCTCCTGAAGATTTTTGTCTTGTTTTCCAGTAAAAATAACTAAGCATCCTTAAAAAATTATGCATTTACTTGAGATGCAGAATTACGTAATAGATTTCTAAACTAAATTAATTTCAGAAAATAAATATGGGAATAATGCATCAAACTTTGAGATTAAAAAAAAAGGTTGAGTGAACAAAATGCTTCAAGATTCCCCAGTCTCCACTAAAAAATTTACTTAATTGTGATCTTTAAGAGAGAAAACATCCAGCAATACAATAATCCTGTTCTCTTGTTTAGGTGGCTGGTAAGTGGTACTGTAGCGTCACAAACAGAAACCAGCAGACACAAACATCTCCATTTCCAGGTAATATGCCAATATGCAATATCAAATATCCATCAGATTTCACAGACCACACTCAAACACCTGCACTTCATTAAATACAATCATATCCCATCTGCTGTTCAAATGTAATTATTCAATTTAACTAACTACAGCGTGCAGGTCTATAGTAGGTATTATCTGTTACCGGTGTATGCTGCTCTATATTTCTTTTACTACATCACTGTTCACAATTTCTAAAAAGATCCCATGAAATCAAAATGAAGGTTTTGTGAAATTTAGTCCATGTATGTTAACTTTGAAATCATTTATATGCTAGGCTATTGGCTATTTTTAGATAAAGGAATGAGTCCATTTTGTATGTCTTGTCCCATCTTTCAATAGGAAATACGTCAACAACATAGAGAGAAGAAATCTGCACTTGCCAAGCCATTTCTTGTATTTTTTTAAAGGGGCCATGTCTTGAGGAATCTAATTTTCCTTGATATTTTGACATTTGTCTTTCTACTATAAAGACATACTGTAAATTTCAAACTCAAAATTAATCCCCAATGCAAAAAAAAAAAAAGCATTTATTAAAACCAATCTGCAAAAACACCTCATTCTCTTCTTCTACAACTTTTACATCAATGCACCCTTGGCCCCACCCACTGGTGCTTCAATTTGTAAACGGAGAGGGAAGGACGAACAAGGCGTATTGTGGCCTAACTATTCCTGAACACCAAAGGGGAACCATCTGGAATATTTTAAATAATTTTTCTGTTGAAACATGCACAGACAGACATCTTTGGTCACTTGATAAATATTTTGGGCCTCTTTTAAAAGACAGTGACAAATTACAACTCTAAATAAGAGACGCAATTCTCTGTCATTCAACTGCTGCTTCTTGCTGTTTTGAGCACAAATGCATCATGGACGCCTTCTTTCACCCATCTGCGCTATTTCTAATTGTTGGTGTATATGAATTTCAGTGCAGAATGATACTGAAAACTGGATGTGTGTGCTTTGGACTATGTATGTGTGACATGTGGATTTGTCTTCAGCGTATTTCTGCGTGGATTGCATGTTTATGTGGCTTTCAGCGTGGATTGCTTGTGAACCAGTCAAAAAATCGATTCAAGCTTTGCAAAAGAACAGTTATAGAAGGACAAGCAGTTAAAAAAACACTTGGACTCGATGCAAAACTCATGAAAATTTCAAAAGTCATGACTGATACTTTATGGCACTGACACCCTGTTTACACCGGTGTGTCTGTTGTAAATAGGCTTAAGGCTGCAACATTGTGACGGCTCGAGGCTGTCTACACCGGGCACAGTGACACAAACTTTCTAAACTGTTTATTTGTGTTGTTGGCAGTAGTAGCACTGCAACAAACACTTCCAAGGTAGACAGCATCATTGCTTATAATGGGTTCTATTGCTTTTGACATGACGCAAATGTTGCATCTGGGGAAGACGCGGTGTGAGAGTTAACAGGTGAGCTATCCAGACGCAAAGTGTTGTATGTGCGTTAATTTGAAACCCTGAAATTTAGTTTTATAATGTTGTGGAGCTTTGTTCATTCACTTCAGATAGAGTTTCAAATATGGCTGAATTTGAGGGGCTGCACGAAGTTAGCCAATCAGAACAGTGGGCATTTACGTAGAAGTTTTAAGGAGATGCTTGCGCCAATACTGAGCGTTTCAGACAGAGGGCCAGAGACAGGGTAGAAAATTATCATATATTGCTAAATTAAGAAAAAACATTACTAACATTATCAGTGGACCTCAGGGAGTATAATAAAATTGTTGTAATATATATATAAACATTTCATGAACCCTTTAAATGCCAAACTATGTCAATAAAATGTACTTGAGAAGCCTACATCTTAAGATCTTGGGGTGGCTGTGGCTCAGTTGTTAGAGCGGGTCAACCACTAATCGCAGGTTTGGCGGTTCGATTCCGATGTGTGAATGGGTGATTGGGACACGGAGTAAAGTGCTTTGGTAACTGCTAAGGTTAAAAAAGGTGCTATATAAATGCAGACCATTTACCATTTAAAAACAATCATACTTTTGGTGACCAAATTAATGGTTTGAACTCTAAAACCCATAGATTTAGGAAAGCATGGGATTCAACCAGTCACAGATCACATATTTATCAAAAGCAAACATATGCATTTATTCTAAAAAATATCAACTAAATAGGACACTCAAAATTACTTTCAAATTTGTTGTCAGTGACATAACAAGTTTCTAAATATAAATATAATATGAATTAGATATAAATTTGCATTACCAAGAGAGTCAGATTTACTGCATTTGCATTAAACTAAGAGTTGTTTTCTGAAGTTTGACAGATACATTATATTAAAGTACTGGTTGCTACGCCATCTGTTCATCCACTGATTAAATTGCATGAGAAAAGGGCTCTGAATTGTATTCAAACAAAACAAGAAAATACATTATTTCAAGATCTAACTGACTTATGCATGTGTTTTTATCTAAAGAAAAAGTTAAATTAAAACCACATTAAGGTTTTTTTTTTTTTTTTTTTAGACCAAACCTATTTTAAAAGCTTACTGTTGAATAACATCATTGCATGACTTTTACATGTCTGTTCATCCATTGGTGTGCTTGGTTGTGATTTTCCGCTACAGTCGGAAATAGAAGAACCTGTGGGCTGAAATTTTGTACCCAGCAAAACTCAAAGGTTCCTCTGACAGATGCAACCATATTCAAACTGTTTTGTGGAGGCCGGGAAGGCAATGTATCATGACTACAGACATGAGAATAAATCAAGATGACAGTAGGCAAAATTAGACTTTCTATATATATATATATATATATATATATATATATATATATATATAATTGGAGCATTGTTTAACTTTAGTAGGATTAGGGCAGGAAAACTCTGATAAAAAAAAAAAAGCAGCCCAGCCACAATCTGATCAAACCAAATGTGATGACAATTAAATGTGATTCAATTATACATTTCTGTTTTCCCTCTCTCACCAGGCTAAGATGCATATTAATGAGGAACGCCACTTTTACAGTTTTCACTTCTGATCCTAATGTGTCATTTATTAATTTTTTCTTTGTTAATTCGAGATTTACACTAATGACTGAAAATTGTGGCCTTGACGAAGGCGTGTTTGAACTTATTCATATGGGAGAGACGTAAAGAACTTGTTTGTTAAACCCTGAACAACTGGCCCTTGAGACTGGCTTCTGTAATGTGTGATGATCATTCTGCTCTAATGACTAGAACTGCACACCGTGATGAATGTGATGTTTTTTCCTCATTACCCAAAGAGCTTACACTTGTAGACACCATGTTTGGTAACTATAGTTACAGAGCACAATTTTACATGGCTTTTAAAACAATAAAACAACACATTCCAAGTGAGATCATCTGTAAAATCATAATTATTGTTATTTATTTAAATAACTGTAGAACACTTATCTCATTATATAACATTTAAAGTTAACATGAATATAAAATGGAACCTTTTTTATAAAAAATAAAAAAAATTCTTGTCTCTCTTGTACAATTATTTTAAAAATCATGTTTGCAGTAATGCTCTTACTATTTAATGGAAGTCTATGGGATATAAGGCAAGGCATTGCAATGATACATTTAAGCTGTGAATGCTCTGCACACTCGAACCATTACAGAGAATGAGTGCAAGGATTTACTTATTAATATTAATATAAATTGCCTTGTCGTTTGTGGTGTAACATAAAGACTATTTACATTATACAATGTTGGAAATATTTATGTCACTATCATCAACTTATTCCAGTGTCAAGCGACAGCAGTTTTCTGCAATCTGTGTATTTTGTCTCACTGTACTGAGTTTTTATAGTCAAAACAGGTGAAAATATTTACCAGTGCTGAAGAGGTAATCCAAAGTATTCAGAATATTTTACTGAACTTGAGTAATCTAACGGAATACATTACAAATGACATTTTACAGCATGTATTCTATAATCTGTAGTGGAATACATTTCAAAAGTAACACTCCCAACACTGAACATGTTAGACACGTTACAAATCATAATGTAACAACGCTTTAAGCAGCAGCAGGTGGTTACTTCTAACAGTGTCATCTATTACACATCTGATTTTAAATTGCTGTACATAAAAAAAAAAATGAAACATCATATAATGTGTACATGTAGTGCTTTCAATATAGCAAAGGGTGAATCTAATACAAGATCAAATCAGTCCTTTTTGTTTTTAGTAGCATTTATCATACTGTCCCAACTTTTTCAAAATTGGGGTTGCACAAATAAGGTAGGAAAATGGGCATACCTTTAAGGAGTTTGTCCTAAGGTAATGCACTTTGCCTGTGTAGCATTAACCGGCTGCGTTTGGTTACATCATGGATGCAGATATGAGGTGTCATTTGAAAGCTTAGAATCTGAACTTTTCAGAGATAACACATAAAATATTATTTATGAATTTTTGAATTTGAGTCTTTTAAAAAAAAATATTTGGGTGGCTTTTAAATGTGAGTGTGAAAAATTACGCACAGGGATTTGTTAAATTCTTGTAATCATATTACAGTTACTGACTTTCAATTAAAGTAATTACTTTTAATTACATTACTTGGGTTACAAACATAAAAAGAAAATTACTCATATAATTAAATTTTATTAATATGTTCATATGTATGTCTTTTTGTGTTTCTGTAACAGCTGTAAGGTGTGCGACAATGAACAAGAGAAAATAGAAATTATTTTGAATTTGTTGAGTGGAAAAACAAAAATTTGTGTTTTACAATGTAACTTAAAATTAAAGTAGTTAGTAATGTGATTACTTTTTCAATGAAGTAATCAGTAAAGTTATTATAATTCTAGAGAAGTAGTTATTAATTTGTAGTATATTACTTTTTAGTAATTTACCCAACACTGATAATATCCAATTACGACCATGTAAATCCAATAAACCCATAACTTTCATATGATACATGCAATGATACAAAGGGACTATTTACATAGAAAAATCCCAAGAATACATTGGTATCGTATAATCAGAAGTTAATTTGACTAGAAAGATTGAATGAGTGTTTCAACCAAAATATGAGTTGCACATTTCTGCTTCTAAACACGTCAAAGATGCTGTTTAGAACTTGTTTTGAACCCAAAACATTCCTCTAAGGACCTACATGTTCAAATAAATCAGAAAAACAATTCCAACAAAAAGATGTTTTCAAAATATGTTCTTCAAACACCTGTAATCATGCAGGCCACAGTACTGTATGTCCAATGTATGTTCGGGTTCCAGTGAATGCCTAGTCATCCAATCTCTTTTCAGCCACTCGCTTAGAAAGGCAGTTTGCTTATGCAGGCAAGTGCAGAGAGATACGAGAAGGTGAAAATGTAATTTTAGCAGCCAATTCGTAAGATAATCTAATAATATTTGTTAGCTAAAGCGACAGTATTACCCAGATTTATTTCCCTAAAATGGATGTTGAAGCCTTGAATGTGTCATGTTCTCTGTTGTCTTTTGTATTTGTGCTTTTATGTTGAAGTTTCCTGTTTAGTTCCTGTTTCCTGTTTGGTTTTTGTAGTCCTTTGTAGTTCTGTTTTTTGATTGGTTTTCCTCTGATTGTCTCCCATGCCCTGATTGTTTCCCCAGGTGTTTCTAGTTTTCCCTTGTGTATTTAAGCCCTTGTTTCCCTCCTGTCCATTTGTCTGTTATTTCTTGTTTTTCATGTTTTGTTTTGTGCCTAGTTCTCCGTGGTTTTTGTTGTCCCAAGTTTGCTTGTTTGAATTTAATAAAAGGCTGCACATAGATCCTCTCTCGTTGCCTGCTGTTACAGAATAACCGACCGAACAAACATGGATCTAGCAGCAATTTTTCTTCAGCTGAGCCGAGCGAACCTCCCTTTGACGGAATACTCACGTCTGTTTTGCACCGTTGCCCGATGCACTAGTTTTCCTGATGGGCATCTCAAGTCCATTTTCCAGCTCGGCCTCCTGGCCCATGGATGGATTGAGTTGCCAGAGACTGGTGATTACACGTGGGAGAGGTATGTGAACTTGGTTTTGGAGACGTTTGCTCCTGTGGGTACCTCCAACGAGCCAACGCCCACGGCCAACGAGCCAACGCCCACGCCTGCCACGGCCAACGAGCCAACGCCCACACCTGCCACGGCCAACGAGCCAACGCCCACGCCTGCCACGGCCAATGCATTGCCAGCCTCGTCCGTCCCAGCGCCAGCGTTGCCAGCCTCGTCCGTCCCAGCGCCAGCGTTGCCAGCCTCGTCCGTCCCAGCGCAAGCGTTGCCAGCCTCGTCCGTCCCAGCACCAGCGTTGCCAGCCTCGTCTGCCAGGAAGAGGAGGAGAAGAGGAAGGGCTTCCGCTCACCAGTCTCCGCCCTCCACGGCCCCGTCCTCAGAGCCAAAGCCAGAGCCAGTGCCTGTAGCCTCGACCGTCCCTGAGCCAGAGCCAGTGCCTGTAGCCTCGACCGTCCCTGAGCCAGAGCCAGTGCCTGTAGCCTCGACCGTCCCTGAGCCAGAGCCAGCGCCTGTAGCCTCGACCGTCCCAGAGCCAGAGCCAGCGCCTGTAGCCTCGACCGAGCCAGAGCCAGAGCCAGTGCCTGTAGCCTCGACCGTCCCAGAGCCAGAGCCAGTGCCTGTGCCTGTAGCCTCGACCGTCCCAGAGCCAGTGCCTGTAGCCTCGACCGTCCCAGAGCCAGAGCCAGTGCCTGTAGCCTCGACCGTCCCAGAGCCAGAGCCAGTAGCCTCGATCGTCTGGAGGAGGAGGTGGAGAAGAAAGTATTCCAGAGCTCTGCCTCCCGAGCCTCCCAGTGCTCTGCTTCCCAGTGCTCCACCTCCCGAGCTTCCCAGTGCTCTGCTTCCCAGTGCTCTGCTTCCCAGTGCTCTGCTTCCCAGTGCTCCGCCTCCCGAGCTTCCCAGTGCTCCGCCTCCCGAGCTTCCCAGTGCTCCGCCTCCCGAGCCTCCCAGTGCTCCGCTTCCCAGTGCTCAGCCTCCCGAGCCTCCCAGTGCTCTGCTTCCCAGTGCTCCACCTCCCGAGCTTCCCAGTGCTCGGCCTCCCTGTGCTCCGCCTCCCGAGCCTCCCATTGCTCTGCTTCCCAGTGCTCCGCCTCCCGAGCTTCCCAGTGCTCCGCCTCCCGAGCTTCCCAGTGCTCCGCCTCCCGAGCTTCCCAGTGCTCCGCCTCCCGAGCTTCCCAGTGCTCTGCCTCCCGAGCCTCCCAGTGCTCTGCTTCCCAGTGCTCAGCCTCCCGAGCCTCCCAGTGCTCTGCTTCCCAGTGCTCCACCTCCCGAGCTTCCCAGTGCTCGGCCTCCCTGTGCTCCGCCTCCCGAGCTTCCCAGTGCTCCGCCTCCCGAGCTTCCCAGTGCTCCGCCTCCCGAGCTTCCCAGTGCTCCGCCTCCCGAGCCTCCCAGTGCTCTGCTTCCCAGTGCTCAGCCTCCCGAGCCTCCCAGTGCTCTGCTTCCCAGTGCTCCACCTCCCGAGCTTCCCAGTGCTCGGCCTCCCTGTGCTCCGCCTCCCGAGCCTCCCAGTGCTCCGCCTCCCGAGCCTCCCAGTGCTCCGCCTCCCGAGCCTCCCAGTGCTCCGCCTCCCGAGCCTCCCAGTGCTCTGCTTCCCAGTGCTCCGCCTCCCGAGCCTCCCAGTGCTCCGCTTCCCAGTGCTCCGCCTCCCGAGCTTCCCAGTGCTCCGCCTCCCGAGCCTCCCAGTGCTCCGCCTCCCGAGCCTCCCAGTGCTCTGCTTCCCAGTGCTCCGCCTCCCGAGCCTCCCAGTGCTCTGCTTCCCAGTGCTCCGCCTGCCGAGCCTCCCAGTGCTCTGCCTCCCAGTGCTCCGCCTCCCGAGCCTCCCAGTGCTCCGCCTCCCGAGCCTCCCAGTGCTCTGCCTCTCGGGCCTACCAGACCTCAGACTCTCGGGCCTACCAGGCCTCTGCCTCCAGGGCCTTCCTCTCCTCCGGAGCCTTCCATCCCCCCTATGCCTTCTACTCCAGAGCCTTCCTCGCCTCCAGTGCCCTCTGCGGCTCCACCTCCTGAACCTACCATGGCACCGCCCCTGGAGTCCTCCTCGACTCCTCCCAGGCCTTCTGACCCTGTCTTGTGGCCTCCTCCCTGGCCTTCTGACCCTGTCTTGTGGCCTCCTCCCTGGCCTTCTGACCCTGTCTTGTGGCCTCCTCCCTGGCCTTCTGACCCTGTCCTGTGGCCTCCTCCCTGGCCTTCTGACCCTGTCTTGTGGCCTCCTCCCTGGCCTTCTGACCCTGTCTTGTGGCCTCCTCCCAGGCCTTCTGACCCTGTCCTGTGGCCTTCTCCTTGGCCTCCTGACCCTGTCCCAGTCCTGTGGCCCTCTCCTTGGCCTCCTGACCCTGTCCCAGTCCTGTGGCCCTCTCCTTGGCCTCCTGACCCTGTCCCAGTCCTGAGGCCATCTCCTAAGCCTCCTGACCCTGTCCTAGCCCTGTGGCCATCCCCTAGACCTCCTGACCCTGTCCTAGCCCTGTGGCCATCCCCTAGACCCCCTGACCCGGTCCTACGGCCATCTCCCTGGCCACCTGACCCGGTCCCTGCCCTACGGCCATCTCCCTGGCCTCCTGACCCAGTCCCTGCCCTATGGATGCCTCCCTGGCCCCCTGACCTATTCTCGACCCCGCAGCTGCCTCCCAGTCTTCCCGACCCGGTCCCCTGGGCATCTGCCTGGCCTCCTTGGTCTCCTGGCCACCCACCTGTTCTGTCATGGTCTCTCTGTCCTAGTCTTGTCCCTCTGTACCCCTCGTGTCCCCTTGAACTGCCTATTTGTGCCTGGTGCCCCCCTGGACTATCTGTTTACCTTGTGCTCTATGGACAATGTTTTTTGTTTTTGTTATTTTTGTTTTTGGAGCGTCTGGAATCCGCTCCTTAAAGGGGGGGCTCTGTCATGTTCTCTGTTGTCTTTTGTATTTGTGCTTTTATGTTGAAGTTTCCTGTTTAGTTCCTGTTTGGTTTTTGTAGTCCTTTGTAGTTCTGTTTTTTGATTGGTTTTCCTCTGATTGTCTCCCATGCCCTGATTGTTTCCCCAGGTGTTTCTAGTTTTCCCTTGTGTATTTAAGCCCTTGTTTCCCTTCTGTCCATTTGTCTGTTATTTCATGTTTTTCATGTTTTGTTTTGTGCCTAGTTCTCCGTGGTTTTTGTTGTCCCAAGTTTGCTTGTTTGAATTTAATAAAAGGCTGCACATAGATCCTCTCTCGTTGCCTGCTGTTACAGAATGCTGAGAGCTTTGAATGTTCACAGCCAGCAAGCAGAATTTGCACCTGCAAACTGATGCCCTTTCCATTTTTCACTCTTAAAAACAAAATATCCAGCCAGTGAAGCCATTTTATTTCCTCTGCATGACAAGCTTGGTTGATATGGCCACCTGGAATTGGCCTTTGTTTACAAAGGAAATAATGGAGGGGATTTGTTAATAGCAGAGAAATGTGTTACTGTTCTGTAGCTTTATTTTTATGTTGTTATCTTGATTATAATCATAATAGACTGTTTTTATTAAAGGGCCTTGTGACAGGGCAGAGGGTGGGGCCGGGTCGTGATTCCACACACCCGGCCCCAAATCAGGCTAATCAAGCCTCAGAGAGGGATAAAGGCCAACTGGAAGCTGCAGTGTGAGAGAGCGAGAGATTTACGGACAGCTGTCTGACACGTTTTGTGTTTGTCTTTTTGTTTAAGTTTCGTATTAAAATATTATTTATTTTGTCAAGCCAGTTCTCGCTGCCTCCTTTCCATTAATCCCTTTACACTGGTGCTGAAATCCGGGAAGGAGGTGGTATGCACCATAGTAGAGTCCTCGCCACTATCATCCACCCTAAAGGAGCAGCTGTGGCCATCCGCCGGAGGACGGAGGAGGAACGGCCGCTGACCGCGAGGGGAGGAGGGGCTCCCAACCAACCGCCTCGTGCGGTTACCGCTACCAGGGGCAGGGGAGACCCCTACCGTCCACCAAAAATGCGACGGGATGTTCTGTCTGCCAGAGGTCGGTGGTCTGTCTCCGATCCTCTGGGGAGGTGTGGCTACCATCCATTAGAGGGTGGAGGAGTGGCCGAGGACCAAGCTACGTCATACTGGAGAACTGGCGAGTAAGTGTTTTTTTTTTTCTCACTTTCTCTGTCCTCTCTCACGGCGTGAAGGTGTATTGATTTTTTTTTTTTTTGTTTCCCTCCCATTGTCCCCTCCCTCATCCAGGTAGACGGGGATGACCTACTGGCAAACGGTGCAGAAGGCATTCCCCTCACCAGGGAAAGAGGGGGGACATGTACGTCATGCTAGGGGCTCCCCGGCCAGAGAGAACAAAGGAGGAATGTGAATGTGTTGGGGATTCCGCACACCCGGCCCCTAATCAGGCTAATCAAGCGTCCGAGAGGGATAAAGGCCAACTGGAAGCTGCAGTGTCAGAGAGAGAGAGAGAGAGAGTGAGAGATTTATGGACAGCTGTCCGACACCTGTGTGTCTGTGTGTTTATCATTTTGGTTATGTTCATTATTAAATTATCATTTATATCTTCAAGCCGGTTCATGCCTCCTCCTTTCCATTAATCCCTTTACAGGCCTGTTTATTGAGAACAAAATTCAGTATTATTTGAAACACACTTGCACATATATTCAAACTTGGCTAGTCTCTAAAGGACTGTAACGACAAACACCATTGGTTCTTGTATATTTCATAACTGATTATGACCCGTTGAGTTTCAAAAAAGTATGCAGATGCCGAATGAGATTTGAGCTAAGCCAAAGTGTAAGATTTTCAGGGAATTGAAATTTTGGTCTGTTCCTCAGTCATCTTTCATATGACTTCATAAGACATTGAATATAGTGCACAAGTTTATTTTTACAACTTGTTATTTTTATTTTACTTTACTTTTTAGAGCTTGTATAAGCACATATTTTGTGTTACCACATGCCCATATAAATTAATTCTGTTAATTACAGTATGCTAACATTTTAGCATTGAAAAAATATTTACTCTTGGAGCCCGAAACAGCTTCTGATCTTTTATAAAAGGCCAACGGGAATTGGCGAGTGGTATTTTCATGCCACTCCCCCGAACATACAGGTATAAAGAAGGGGCATGCATACTGCTCATTCAGGTTTTGTGCTGAGGAGCCAAGAGAGAAGGTCTCGGCCGTATCAGAGGGTAGTCCAGCATTGTGGGAGGAGGGACAAAAAGTCTTGTTCCCTCCATCAGGGAATGGATGTTACAGAAGTAACCAGGACTTTCTCTATTGTTCATTCACTCAACGTTGTTTCAGTGAAGTGACACTAGGGGTCCCCTACAAAAATGCCACAACAAGCTGGACTGTGTTACGTGAACTGGCGGTGCGAGAGGGGCAGACTACTGTGTGCCTCATAGCCAGCGCACCAGGCCAATACGTAACCTCCCCTGACGCTGTTATGAGCGTCAAACAGCCCTTCGGGGACAAGTTGTCTGCCCAAAGAAAGAATAGGAGCAGGCTAGCCCAGTCGTGCCTTTTCCCTCTTTTTTCATTTTTCTCCCCAAAAAGAGTGACAATTTTTCAACCGACTGGGACCACCTGGGGGGGGGGGGGGTGTCACTCCCAAGGGGAAGACACCTCGGAGACCACACCCTGCCCAGAGAGACGTTTAATGTTGAGTGTAAATATGTCACATATTCTTGTCGACTCTTTTTCATCAGAAGTGATTCATGTGGAAAAGTCCCAAGGTAGGTCCTACCCAACAGGGGAGGAGTTTCTACAAACATGGTGACTGGAAGAGAGGGCCCTCTGCCCAAGGAAGACACAGTTTACCAACAGGGAAATGATTTTGCGGAAGATATACTTCGCAGGGTGTTACCTATGGGGAACCAGCACATGCGGAGCCATCTCTCCAACCTCTCCCGCAGGAAGGACAGCACCGATCCAACTGCGCATCTCTGGGGGTCTTTGCATCGGGAAGAACACCACTTAGCGAACAGATGCCAATTCAAGGCATACAGGTGCCTCATAGAGGGAGCCCTAGCCTGAGTGATCGTGTCTACCACGGCAGGAGGTAGGCCACTTAGGTCTTCCATGTCCCGTCCAGGGGCCAGACATTGAATTCCAGAGGTCTGGTCGTGGGTGCCAGATGGTGCCCCGTCCCTGAGAAAGAAGGTCCTTCCTCAGGGGTATTTGCCAGGGAGGGGCTGACACGAAGAGCGTGAGGTCCGAGAACCTAGTCAGGGTGGGCCAGTAGGGTGTTACTAGGACAACCTGCTCCTCATCCTCCCAGACCTTGCACAGGGTCTGTGCAAGTAGGTTCAGTGGGGGAAATGCATATCTGCGGAGTCCTGGGGGCCAGCTGTGTGCCAGCACATCTATACAAGGGGTGCCTCGGTCAGGGTGTACCAGAGCGGGCAGTGGAAGGATTCTGGGGAGGCGAACATGTCTACCTGTGCCTGCCTGAATCAACTCCAAATCAGCTGGACCGCCTGAGATTGGAGTCTCCACTCTCCCTTATCACCTCTTACCTGCTGTGACTGCGCATCCACTGTAGTGTTGAGGTCTCCCAGGATGTGAGTAGCTCGCAGTGACATGAGGTGTCGCTGACTCCAGAAGAGGAGATGGCGGTCGAGTTGTGACATACGAAGAGAGCGTAACCCGCCTTGACAGTTGATGAAAGCCACCGTCGTCATGTAGTCTGTCCGAGATGAGGAGGAGGTATCTGGTCCCCGCGGTCCGATGAAACTGCCCGGGCGCGCAGGAGTGGGGGGACCACCGCTGGAGCGCCGAACCTGCCAAAAAGGAATGGTGGATGGTTGTCGTAATAACGGCCGTACACACTGGTTATGTGACCCATGTAATAAGGAAATTGCTCCTTTGTTAAATTTTTGGGTACCACAGCTACTTGAGCATGCGGCGAAATTAAATGAAAAAGGAAAAAAAAGTTTCTCCTACCAGCCCTCCACTGGGGGATGGAGTGGTCTGTTCACCAGCTCTGGAACAGCGGCTCTTCTGGTCCCTGGGTCACCCGTCTCCAGGGCACTTCGAAGCCTTCTTCTTGGTGGCAGCCGTGAGATGGGCGGCCAAGCACTCATCCGGAAGCCTAAATGGAACAAACGTGTGAGGTCCGTGGGGATTTACCGGTGCAGAGAGGGAGAGAAGCCACTGTAATGCGCCGTCAGTATCCAGCAGAGATGAATGGATGCTCGCTTATTTCTCAATGAAATAGCGACCGCTCGGCTCCGAAGACAAAATCTGAATGAGAGATAGCCACGCCCCTCCTTTATACCCATATGTTCGGGGGAGTGGCATGCAAATACCACTCCCCAATTCCCATTGACCTTTTATAAAAGATCAGAAGGTGTCTCGGGCTTCCAAGAGTGACCCCTAGTGTCACTTCATCGACATAACATTGAGTGAGTGACATATAGGGAACTAAAATTATTTTTTCGAGTGTAATCAGGTTCCTCTATAGTCAAAATTTTTGAAGTTTATAGTTGTCCAATACAACACAACCAGCCAAATCAAAGGTTGACTGGACATTCAACAAGCAAAACAATACGGGTAGCTTTTTCCTTCTATTCTTTAGTGCATATGTGCATACATACACACACACTCACAAACACAGTCTATTTCAGGTGTCTGGTGCCCTGTTCATTGTAGAAACTGAGAAGCAAAATTGCTCAGCAAGAATTCTATTGATTCAAAAAAATTACAAGCTTTTTTCTGAGGACCCTAATTGGGCCTGTAATTGTTAAGATGAATGGTACAATTGTATTGTCTACGTCCTCTTCACTCCTGATTATTATTGTCCCAAATCAGCATGGGCTTACAATTCTACATGGTCTGACCAATATCACATCCAAGCTAACTAGTGAATGATTGATCAGGTCTGATTTCAGAGTTACCACAAACAAATCAAATTCACAGTGTTGCAAAGACTATGGAAAACATTTACTCTTTTGGCATATTTATATATGGCTAGTACAAGAGCTAACTGGACCGTGCTAACCTTGACACGTTGAAAAAATCTAATGAAAAAGTGTCCATAAATTTTCTCCATAAACAAACCTCTTTGAAAAACAGATGGTAAGTCCCAAGATTGCACGGCTAGTGTGAAACCCCTGCCCCTCTCCATAGATCTCCAAGTGAGTCAGCTAATGCTGCATTGGCAGAAGCCAGAATAGACACCATACATCATGAATGCAAATGAAGTGCTTGATTTGACATTTCCAATAAGCCTGTCTCAGTGTACCAGTGGGTTTAGCCAATTAACCATGTCAGTAATCAATTCCTTCAGAGCCCTGTGCTAAGTCTTCACTTCCACCCTTGCACATAAATCAAAGACAGATTAGCCGATCAGTTACCCAGATGCACCAAACTAATGACCCACTTTAGAAAGGATAAGGGTAGAAATGAAAGTTAATGGACTCTGGTAGGATGACAGCAACAGAGCTCCTTTATAACTTCACAGAAAGCTCCTTTTGCGCAAAGAAAATTATGTTGTTCTGCAGGTTTGAATGTCAGTTTAATTAAAACCAGACAGAGTGAATGTGTTAAACAGGTTAACAGTAAATGTTGTATAAAAGAGTTTCATTCTTTTGTAAACATTATATTGATTAATTGTTTTGGATGGAAACATCAGGGTTTCCACTTTGAAAATATTCTGTAACCTTGAGTATCACATTATCGATTTTACTTTTTAGGTCCAGTTTGGTACACTTTGAGGGTTTTTGTGAGGGTTTAAGTTTGGAAAATGTGAAAGTTTATTTGAATTTAACAACTTAAATACATTATTTCTAGATAGATAAAAGGGCCAATGACATGATGCTATTTTTTGTGTCCAGATCGATAATGTAAATTATTCAAAAATAGATTAAAATGCAATTCACACAAAACAATTACTTGGGTACCAAGTTTTCAATTACTGAGTTCAAAGGCATTTTTATATGTTTTCTGGGGCTTAAAGTAAGAAATTAGACAGAAAAATTTTTTTAATTAAGCCTCATTCAAATATGAAATTTAAAAAACTAAGTGTTGGCATGAGTAGTGGCATGATAGTCATTTTGTTGTAATGTGACAAAAAATCAGGAAGGACCCTTTTGGACCTTCAAGGCTGTTTGTGAAGCTTTAATCTAGATTTTTAAAAGATTTCAAATTTGTATCACCATGGACAATTATAAAACTTATCAGTTTGGATCATGAATATTCATTAGGTTACATCACATTTGCATGGTAGTCCTTGCTGATTTGCTGAAAGGCAGGTAAATTTGCGTTAGCCATAGTATGATAACCGCTTACTGGTAGTGTGTTCGTTTAGTTCACAGCCTCAGAAAACCTCATTAGGTGACATAACATTCCGCCAATAGTCCTAGCTTATTTGTTGAATGGTGGCAGGTAAATCTACGCTCTAGCCATAGGATTGCTGCTTATACCGCTTGTGTGCTCGTTCAGTCCACAGTCAACTCAACTGGAAGATTTCTGCTTGGTTACGTGTTATAGTTGTTTTAGGGTTGTTTTATTTCATTAAACTCATAAAATGTAATAATCATTCCGAAACAAACCTGACAAGAAAGAACATAAATTGGGGATGCAAGTTAAAGCGTCTAAAATCTTGAGCAATAATTAAAGGTGCACACAGTAATTATTGTTTTTATGTGATCTTGGACATTGACACCTAGTGGTGTGGATGCTGCATCATTCATACATAATAGTTTTCAGTTACCAATGCCATTGTAGAAATTCACAATTCACAGTCAGCTATGATTAATGTAATCCATGAGTTAGTGTCCAATAACAGAGCGGTTACTGAGATTAAGTGATAAATACTCTGCAGGATCTGTGATCCTAACATGGCAGCCCCCGTGAGGAGACCCTTTCCTTGTAGAATAAAACGGCTTTTGTAAGGTTACTAATATGACTAGAGTCTTCATCTCATGTGATTTTATACGTTACTATTCATTTCTTTAGGAGTAATTTTTTTTTAATTTAGGAAATAATTACTGAGAGCAACTTTAATCTGTTTGGCAAACTGTTGTCAGCATCATAAGACTGAGAAGTTTTATGCATGTGGCTGCCTGCTGCATGATAATGGTATTTGTTAAAACTTAAAGACAGCATGAATCTTGAATAAGGTTGGATTCAAAGCTCATCTTTGAGGTCGTGGCTAATGAAGGCCAAACCGCACATCCCTGACCTTTACATCAAGCACAGAGAATCAACTTGACAAATTTATTTATGTCAGTGAGAAGATATTTGAACCAACACAAAAAAGTTTAATTATACACAAAGCCGAAATAAATTATATTAAATTTGGAACACCCAATCAAAAGTTTCAGGCCTTTAAACATGAACAAGTGAAAATACAAGACGTCATGCACAAGCAGAAAAACCAGCACAGACAAAATTACTCAATTGGCCACAAAAACCACTTACAAACATCAAAGGGAAATAAATTGCTCTTAGAAAATTGAAACAGCACAACATTTTAAGATGTTTCAAAAAATGTAGGAATCACAACTATACCAATCTGTATGCAGCACATCAAACATATTTTTTTGTATACCAGAGATACAGCCCAGAGCAAAGACAGATTTGCTTGTACAATGTTTTGATAGAGAAGCAATTTCCAAAAGTCAGTTCCTGGGGAAATACGTCCTCGTCTTCCTCTGCAATGCAGCTTTAGGAGAGAAAATAAGAGATTTTATATCTGCTGTTCAATGTAGTGAAAAAGTTTCATCGTTAATAACTTTTTTAACCTCTTTACTTGTACTCCTACATTCCTGATTAAAAGAAACCTGACTTTGATTGAGCATGTCACTGTTTAAAAAAAAAACAAAAAACTTGTAATCTCCAATATGTCACTTTCCTCATTTAAAACCAAGGCTCAAATGAATAATCTGTGAAAAAATCATAATTAAGGGTGCAATATCATTCATAGTTATAACATTGTGCCCTGCATATCAAGGCTGATCCAATCTAATCAAGCAAAAAAAAAAATGTTTTTAATTTGTTCAGAAGTTGACATCAAAATGTTCTTTCTCCCAAGTAGCATAAAAATGATCTTTCTCCCAAGAAGCATAACAGAGAAGCAAGTTGCATTTTATCTTGAAAACTTTGCTAACATGAATCACATGCAAATGGAATGGAAATAACATTAAGGCCACCTAATGCCACTGTTCTTCGAACAGTCTGCATTAAATAGACCTTGAATCTTGTAAATGCCATGGAAATATAATGCTGATCGCTCTGGAAAGCAAATGCTAATCAGTCTGTCCTTTTGAATTGAACACAGTGGCTTCCCTTTAATCATGTATTTTGCCTGTGATAGATGCCTGTTCCCCACAGCTCACTTCTATCAACAAAACATTGGCTGGTGATTTATCTGCTAACATCGCATGAGGCGTGTTATTCTCATAATCTCACATAAAAACAGGCAGGCAGTTTCATGCAGTTCCCTACAGAAACACAAAATCACCTGGTGCAAACACAAACATTTATGAATTCCTGTTTCCTCAGCTACCTGATTTGATCAGATAAGATTCATTGCACCTGATTGAGGATTTGTTAGAGCATGTTAATGAATGCCTACATGTGTTGTGTTGCTCACAATACTTTTGAGAGTAAACACTTGAGACTAATGCTGGGTGGTATGACAGTATATGCTACACAATGGTAGAAATGTATCATATTCTGCTAGCTCCACCATTTATTTTGTGATGTTTCCACAGAGCTTCTGGCACAATGCAGAAGAACTCATAAGAAAATATGATCACAGATGAGACATCAAGCCGGTAAAACTAAGATATTCTAATTTGACAAGGAATAATTTTTCTTATTGCTAAAAATTAACATTCTGCATTGGATAGTGTTTTTGCATAGACTACAGCAGTGCTCCGTGCATTAAATGATTAACCAGATGAACTATCTATCAATGTACAAAATCTACATATCAAACTCAATCAGACAGCCAACAATTTCTATAAACATCATTCTAATTTGACAAAAGAATCAGCTTTCTTGTCCCTATAAATTCTGCAGTTTTAATATAAAATGCAGTCGTGCTCATTGCATCATATCATTAACCAGATGAACAATCTATCAGTGTATGAATTAAACTGACTCAGATTGCAGACAGTTTCTTTTCCTTGCATAATTTTTATTATATCCATGTATAGGGTTACAGAAAAATCATAGAACAGTGAAATCGCTCACAGAAAATGTAACTTCTCTGTCCTGTACTCAACTCCAGTATCTCACAGGTGTTGGTTGAAGTGAGCTCCACTGACACGTCTACTCTCTTATTGGTAGCTGCTGCAGAAAGTTAAACTTTTCTCTACTTTCTGAGGTGAACTTTCTAAGTCGCCGGACACACCCACATCTAGTTGCCAGAGGTCACTGTCGCTCGTGTCACTGCAAGTCACCAACTCTCACTGAAAATGATTTGTCTCTAGAAGTCTCTGTATATTTCACTACATTGTTATTTTGCTGGAAATTTAAGCAACAATGTGTTATATTACAAACCATGTAGTTATACCAGTCGATTGTATTATTTATAACAAATGCCAACCCAGTTTCATGAAAATTTGTACATATTTTATGAGTTGGCTATTTCGTATGATTTTTTAGGAGTACGTTTGCATAAATTTAAACTATTTCATCACGTGCAAATGCCCGGATGTCTAATGCGCTAGTAAGCGTTTCGCGCATGAGGCATGAAGGATGGGATTATTAATATTATGCCCTTGCCCAAACCCCTTATCTAATCATAACCGATCAGTGTGTAAACATGATAGGAAGCTGTTGTGTGTGACAGAAGTAAGTGATTGTCTTGTATTAGATGAAAACGATGTCCAGCAATGTCATTGCTGTAGTGAAAGTCGTACAAATTCAAACAGTCCTACGATATCATACGAATAGCCAAATTTAGAAAAGTTGCATTAGTCCTTACGATTTCACATTGAGAGTGTGCAGCAAATACTATAAGTCTGATATTAGTGCAAAAACAGCTGGATAGTTGGATAATTCACTCAAATTTGCTCATTATTTACTTACCTCATACTATTTCAGATGTGAATGCCATTCTTTCTTCTGCAGAACACAAACAGAGATTTTCAGATGAATATCCCTTCTCTGTAGGTCCATACAATTCAAGTGAATGGTGACCAGATCTTTCAAGCTCAAAAACTTACATAAAGGCAGCATAAAAGTAATACATACAACTTTAGCTTAAATATATGTCTTCAGAAGCTATATGATATGTGTGGGTGGGAAATAGATGTTTAAGATGTTTGTTTGATTAATATTTAAGTCATTTTTTACTTTAAATATCCATTTTCACTTTCACTTACACATTCTGAAACTGAAAGTGTAGATTTATTGTAAAAAAAGGTTTGAAATATGTATCTGTTTCTCACCCAGAGTTACTGAATCACTTCAGAAGACATATATTAAACTATATACTGCCTTTTTGTGATTTTTGGAGCTTGCGATGTCTGGTCACAATTCGCATGCATTGTATGGACCAACATAGCTGAGATATTCTTATAAAAATATTTGTTTGTGTTCTGCAGCAGAAAGAAAGTCATACACATCTGGTATGAAATGAGGTTGAGTAAATGATGAGAGAATTTTCATTTTCATCCCTTTAAAGGAATAGTTCTGCCAAAAATGAAAATTCTCTCATTATTCACTTACGCTAATGCCATGCCAGATTTTTTTTCTTTCCTCAGCAGAACACAAAAGAAGATTCTTAGAAGAAGAAAGACCTCTGTCAGGTCCTTATAATAGAAGTACACGGGTGCCAGCACTTTGAAGGACCAAAAGGCATGTTTAGACAGTAATAAATTAATCCACATGACTCCAGTCAATCAATGAATGTCTTCTGAAGCAAATCGATACGTTTGTGTAAAAAATAAATTGATAATTCAAACGTTATTAACTTTTTAAAACCGCTTACTGCCAGCAGCTAACGCAAAGCGTGATGCAAGCGTGTCGGTGAGTTCACGCGAGAATTCGGAAGTGGCGCTTATTTACAACAGAAGAACAACATGCGAGAGTTCGGACATTTCAAACTGCATCAGAGCCCTGGAAGGAAGCGCCTCTGGTATAACTACATGGTTTGTAATATAAAACGTTGGTTACATTTCCAGCAAAAATACATTATAATGACTATATAGTATCATTATTATGTTATAAAATGATTCATAATGTGATTCTAAATTCCATACCGCCCACCCTTACTTCAGATTATGGATAGCTTCACTTTGAAAAAACTGCATCGTTGGAGTTCTGGGCTGCATGCCAAAGTAGCAGCACAAGATGTAGAACAACAGGCACATGCACCCAATAACACTTCAAATCATTGCATTCTTATTTACTGACCACAAAGAACCTGAAAACGGTCTTGTGGAGAAGGAACGGCGAAAGATCGCAATTAGTTACACACAATTTACTTCCTCTAAAGGTGAAAAGAAGCATTCCAGCCATTTAGCCAAGATACAGTAATAGGTGGGTGGTTGGACTCTGACAGTGAGCATTTATCCCTGTTGCAGGAACGACAATGCGATGATATGAGAAAGGGCAAAGCCTGAGTGTTTTGTCCATACTGCTGCTGCTCTCTTAATGCAAGGCCAAGGTTTAGCAGACTGCATTAAAGGGATAGTTCACCCATAATTGAAAAACCTCGACAAAAATAAAAATATCTCATGAAAATTTGTCATTTACCCTTTCCAGGCCACCTTTATGGCTTGAATGGAGTAAAACCAGAACTAATACAAAGATTGTGACATATATGTTTGGAAGTTAAAATTGATAATGAAAATTTTAATGAATAATAGAACAAACTCTTGTTATGCATGCATTTCCACTCTTATCCATTCTGTTGTAATTCCCACCTTTATGGTTCCCTCACAATCATTTTACTAGACTGACAAAACATACCCTCAGGATATATAAAATGTGGGGGCACCTACATACATTTGTATTCAAAAGAGGCTGTATTCTGTGTGAACGAGTGTTTAATTTGAGCCATTCTGCCATTTTATAAAACAAGCATTAATATATATATATATATATATATATATATATATATATATATATATATATATATATATATATATATATATTAAAATCAGGTGTTGACATCATTACAAACACTGACGGATCATCAAGTTCATGCTCAACACTCACAGACAACAGGCTTTTATCTTAAGTAGTGACATTTCCCCGACTGTCGCTCACTTCGACGTTGTGTCAAAGAAGCGACACTAGGGGTCTCTCTTGAGTGCGGAATATGCCTCTGATCTATGAAAAAAGGCCAATGAGAAGTTGGCAGGCAGTATTTGCATACCCCGCCCTCGGACATACGGGTATAGAAGCGGGGAAATTCGTTGAGTTCATTCAGAAATTTTCTTCGGAGCCGATGGTCGTGTATGCAGTCAAGCTGCGAGTCACACACCTTTTCCTGCCATTGTTCCTCTGAAGATCTGCCTGATGTTGGATCTACGGCACACTTCAGCGGCTTTTGTCCTTCTCTGCACGGCAGTTCAGCTTGCCCCTGGGCGCTTTGACAGCACAGAAAGCTTAAAAGAGTTTATTTAAAAGAGTGATTTTCTCTATAAAAGAGTATTTTCCTCTAAAAGAGCATTTACACAGCGGCGTTGAATGACCTTTTCAGGATGCGTTTTTATAAAGATGCCATTCCGCCCCTGTGTAGTTCCTGGATGTGGTAGAGTGCTCTCCGCTTCAGACGGCCACAGGCATTGTCTCGTGTGTCTGGGCAGCGATCACACTGAGGCAGCGTTTGTGGATGATTCATGCTTTCACTGCGAGGGCATGACCATGGCAACATTGCGGTCGCGGCTCGCTTTCAACAGAAAGCACGCCAATCCAGTCGCCCCCCAAATTGCTCCTTATTCCACCAGGCCAAGGCGCTTAATGATCTCCTCGGGGGAAGCCCTGATCCCAATGTGTTGCAGGAACTAGCTCAGCAACCGACCTTGACCTCAGAGCCACAAAGGTCTCAGTCACTCGGGCAGGCAATGGCCACGCTCGTGGTCCAGGAACGTCATCTGTGGCTGAACGTGGTCGAGATGTGTGAGACCAACAAAGCTCGCTTTCTCAATGCCCCTGTCTACCAGTTCAGCCTCTTCAGCGACACTGTCGAGGACTTCGCCCAGCAGTTCTCCGCGGTGGAGAAGCAGACGGAGGCCATCTCGCACATCCTGCCCCACCACAAGCCTGCCGCCATGGGCCATGCCCCGCCTGCCCGCCGAGGGCGTCCTCCTGCAGCTAAAAAACACCCTCCTCCGTCTCAACCCGGGCCCAGGTCTCAGCCCCAGCGTCGAGCACACAGCAGGAAGCAGACGACCCCCATCTCAAGGACCCCCTGGAGGACCCGGAAGGCTCCCAGGCGCTCCTGAGACGTTCGACCCAGGGACCAAGACGTTAGATCTGGAGCTGGTAAGCAGATCACTCCGTCCCCCGGTGGAGGGCAGGGAGGAGAATCTTTTGTTGAATTTATTTCATTTGCCACACTACATTCTCAGTAAAAGAGCTATTTCCTTTGTCTCTGGGTCACCTGGCCCGCAAATGCCGTTCTCACAGCACTCTGCCACCAGATCTCAACAGTCCCAGCATGCTGGACGTGTCTTCGTCTCCCGACGCCATATTACCTGCTCTGCCCTGCCGGGTACGTCAAAAATAATCGTCCCCTTGGTGACCCTAGCACGGAGTTTGGATGCGTGGCTTTCACTTCCCAACACGTCTCGCTGGCTGGCCCGGACCATCCGACTCGGTTACACAATTCAGTTTGCCAGGCCTCCTCCCCCCTTCGCGGGTGTCCGCTTTTCCGTAGTACACGGTGAGCATGCCAAATCCATGCGTGTGGAAATCACTACTCTCTTACTCAAAGACGTGATAGTGCCTGTCCCTCCAACCGAGATGAAGAAGGGTTTCTACATCCCTTACTTCATTGTACCCAAGAAAGGCGGCGGCTTATGACTGATCTTGGACTTGCGAGTTTTCAACCAAGCTTTGCACAAACTACCATTCAAAATGCTCCTACGGTTCGTGTTCGATGGCCAGGCATATCAGTACAAAGTCCTCCCCTTCGGCATGTCTCTGTCCCCTCGCGTCTTCACGAAAATCGCAGAGGCAGCCCTTGCACCGCTCTGAGAAGCCGGCATTCACATACTCCATTAACTTGACGACTGGCTTATCTTGGCCCACTCCCGAGAGTTACTATGCGCTCACAGAGACCAGGTGCTGAGGCACCTCAGCCGTTTGGGGCTTCAGGTCAACTTGGAAAAGGGCAAGCTCACCCCGGTTCAGAGCATCTCTTTTCTCGGGATGGAGTTAGACTCAGTCTCAATGTCAGCACGTCTCACCAACGAGCGTGCACAGTCGGTGCTGGAATGCCTCACCACCTTCAGGCTGAGCACAGCGGTCCCCTTAAAACTTTTTCAGAGGATCCTGGGGCATATGGCATTCTCCGCGATGGTTGCGCCCCTGGGGTTGATGCATATGTGACCACTTCAGCACTGGCTTCAGACTCGAGTCCCGAGATGGGCATGGTGCCACGGCACGCACCGTGTGACGGTCACCCCCGCCTGCCGCAAAACATTCAAACCCTGGACAGACCTCTGCTTTTTGTGGGCAGGAGTACCCTTGCAGCAGGAGTACCTCCAGACTCAAGTCGCTGCGTGCCACTCACATCACCGGCAACCTCAATGTGGTGGCGAATACGCTGTCACGACAACACTTGCCCAGTGGAGAATGGACGCTTCACCCCCAGTTGGTCCAGCTGATTTGGGAACAGTTTGGCAAGGCCCAGGTAGACCTGTTTGCCTCCTGAGGGACCTCCCACTTCCCGCTCTGGTATGCCCAATCAGAGGCTCCCCTCGGGGCAGACGCTCTGGCACACAGCTGGCCTCAGGGAAAGGGCACGCTCTGGCATCCGCACCCAGACCTTTGGAACCTCCACGTCTGGCCTCTGGACAGGACGCGGAAGATCTAGCTGGTCTGCCACCTGCCATCGTAGCCACGATCAACCAAGCCAGAGCCCCTTCTACCAGGCAACTTTACACCCTGAAGTGGTGCTTGTTCGCAAATTGGTGTTCTTCCCGGGCTGAAGACCCACAGAGGTGCGCAGTTAGGTCAGTGCTCTTATTTCTGCAAGAGAGGCTGGAGGGGAGGCTGTCCCCTTCCACCCTGAAGGTGTATGTCACCGCTATCGCGGCCCACCACGACACAGTAGAAGGCAAGTCTTTGGGTAAGCACGACATAATCATCAGGTTCCTAAGAGGTGCCCGGAGGTTGAACCCCTCCCGGCCAAGCCTGTTCCCCTCCTGGGATCTCTCAGTGGTCCTCGCAGGCCTCTAGAGACCCCCCTTTGAGCCGCTAGAATCAGTTGGACTCGGGGCCCTCTCTTTAAAGATGGCCCTGCTGATCGCGATTGCCTCCATCAAGAGGGTCGGGGACCTGCAAGCGTTCTCTGTTAGCGACACCTGCCTGGAGTTCGGTCTGGCAGAAACATATGTGATCCTAAGACCGGGCTACATGCCCAAGGTTCCTACCATCCCCTTTAGAGACCAGGTAGTGAACCTGCAAGCACTGCCCTGGGAGAAGGCATACCCAGCCCCTTCATTGCTGTGTCCGGTGCATTTTAGATGCTTTTTAGATGCTCCGAGCAGCTCTTTGTCTGCTTTGGTGGACAGCGGAAAGGGAACACTGTCTCCAAACAGAGGCTCTCCCATGGTGGACGCCATTTCATTGGCCTATCACACCCAGGCCGTGCCCCCCCCCCCCCCCCCCCCTTGCGGGTTCAACAAGGAGTGTTGCATCCTCGTGGGCACTGGCCAGAGGTACCTCCCTAGCAGACATATGTAGAGCATCGGGTTGTGCGCTTTCTCTCCCAGGCGATCCCACCCATCCCTGGATGATTCCTCCCTAGCCCTTTGGGTCTGCAGTTCAGTGAAGGAACTCGCCGACCCAGTCCACTGCGGGTACTTAATCTACCCTGTACTGGAATAGGTGCTCCACAGGTCAGGTCTCCTACATGGACTCCCCCTGTGTGTATTTTCCGCGGTATGGTCCCCTTACGAAGTGGACCAGCATCTCCCTTAGGCAGCCCCAGCTGCCCTCCGGTCACCATGTTGTAGCAACTCCTCCCTCCTTGAGGCTGTATCTACCACTGTGCCACGTTCCACATGTCGCCTAAAAACCCATGTGATGTATTCGCCACCTTTACCTCCCCTTTCGGGCAGGTGTGGCCTCCGCAGGGTCTTTTCCCCCTGAAAAAATAGGAAACTGGGTAAGACCCCCTTCCTTCGATGCATGTAAGGGCCCCGGCTGTTCTTGCTCTATGCAGAGAAACATAGTGAAAAAAGAGGCCCAGCCAGGCTCGGCCCATTCCCAGGTTGGAAAGCGTCGCCTTGTTCCCCTGTCTAGGGTAACCAGAAGGATTCCGATTACTGTTTTGGGGTATTGGGGAAGGGTATGCGCAGTCTGATACAGCTGGTCGCCTTTGCACGTAAAATACCTGCCCACTCCTGTGTCAGCATTACACGTACACGGTTCAGCGCATGGCGTGATTTAAATTGGACCCCTAGTGTCGCTTCATCCACACAACATCGAAGTGTGCGACAGACGGGGAACGTCTAGGTTACGTATGTAACCTCCATTCCCTGATGGAGGGAACGAGACGGTGTGTCCTCCCAGCCACGTCACTGAGCCGAGCCACTGTTGTGGCCTGACCATTTACGGCTCCTCAGAGAAATCCTGAATGAACTCGACGTATTTCCCCGCTTTTATACCCGTATGTCCGGGGGCGGGGTAAGCAAATACTGTCTGCCAACTTCTCATTGGCCTTTTTTCATAGATCAGAGGCATATTCGGCGCTCAAGAGAGACCCCTAATGTCGCTTCTTCGACACAATGTCTCGTTCCCTCCATCAGGGAACGGAGGTTACATACGTAACCTAGACGTTCTGTAGCATCAGAACCTGTTGGTTCATAATAGCGATTAACTTATTGCCACAATGTCCTTCACTGTGCACAGGAGAAAGAAAAAGCGTGACTCATCTAATTTTTGCGGTTGTTGTGTGGCAGAGAGACTAATGTTATTTAAAAGCACCCGGGCAGCATCAGGCTTCTGAGTGATTGTGCTCAGCAGTCAGCCTCTTTATTATGCAAATACTCTCATGAGTAATCAGCAGTCCGCTTATGAACATTTTATAGGCTTCTTACATTTTTTTTTACTAAATAGGGGAGTTGCTACAACATGGTGACCGGAGGGCAGCTGGGGCTGCCTAAGGGAGATGCTGGTCCACTTCGTAAGGGGACCATCTACTGTAAATGTTGAATGCTTTCAAATGTACTGTACTGTATATGACGATGTAATTATATTACTGTAAACTGTTACCGTGATACATTGTTACAAAGGCTTTGTTTACATGGGTTATAAAAATCTGACTATAACCTTACTTTAAATTCATAATAAATATTTCAACAGTTTAAATTTTTACAATATCTAAAGAAAATGTGAGTAGTGCTTCTCCATGCAAAAGTCAGCTATTGATTAATTAATTATTATTAATTAAATTAAACAAATTAAATTAAAAAAATTAAAATTAAATTTTTATGATTTAACATTTTGTAGTGGCATTATGACTAAATTAATGTCAGATTACTATCTTAAATTGAGTGTTTGCATTACATTTCTGAATATATGAATATGGCATTGGGATGACAACACATGAATTCACCGCATCCCATAATTGAAATACCAGACTGATCAAACTGTGAATTTGATGGTAGAATGTTTTGCAAGTTTGCCATGTATGTATAGCAGCAGCTCCAAACAGAGCAGAATCTCCCAAAGAGGCGGGGTAACTCCAGAAGGGGGCAGGGTTACACAAGAAGGGGGTTGGGCCAACAAAAAAATTGGGCGACACTTCCACACATGGTTAAGAAATGTTTGGGGCTCTGTATATCTTTGATGGTGGTTTGGAGCTCCCGCCCCTTTTTGGAGCTTGCCCAACAACTATATTATAAGGTGGTTGAGCAATGCATTAGCAATGCAAATAAAAGCTGAAAACACAACGGAAATAAAGCGACAGCACAGGAAAAATAAGTCAAAACACAATTAATTAGGCCACAGCACATTCATTTTAAGCACTGAGAGATCATTTAGCTACCTTGAAAATGCAGAGAGCTGTTTGTCCCACTGGAAGTCAGTATTTGAGTTCCCCGGTCAACGTGTCATAAGAGAGTGTTAACAGGGGAACTGAGCATTTCCCCTGAGTGCTTTTGCATCTACACGGGAGCTGCAGTCCATTTTTGCGGAAGCAGGACACCTTATAAGAGCTGCCGGTACACAAGAATAGCTGAAGGTACAATGACGTTATTTTTGCATTATTGCCCAGTAAGTTTTCGAGTAAATGTTAAAGTTATGTACATTAAGATTTCTGGTAGAAACTCAAATAGGTATAGGCAAGAGCACTTAAGGACAAATAAGGACAGTTTTTTTATAAAAGCTTTTTTTTGTGTGTTGTATCTTAATAATTTTGTTGTGTTGTGGCTTAAGTTAGTTGTTTTAAAGCTTATTTCCATTGTGCTGTGGATTTTCTGTTGTGTTGTGTCTTATTTCAGTAATGCTGTGGTTTTTCCATTGTGTTGCATCTTATTTTCATTGTGTTTTCAGCTTTTATTTGCTTTGCTAATTTTGGTGTGTTGTGCACTCCTCGGCCACCTTAATATTTGTCTTAGTTATCGTTCTGTGACTACCAAAATTCAAATCACTGCCTCCAGTGGCGGAACTGGAAGTGTTGTTGAACATATGTGCACATGTGAGCCCCAATTTCCAGTTAAATTGTTCACAGAGTGATGCCAAAAGTCTACAAGAATTCTGTGGCAGACCAGAGGGCGGGGTCGGGTCGTGATTCCGCACACCCGGCCCCTATTCAGGCTAATCAAGCCTCAGAGAAGGATAAAGGCCAACTGGAGAATGCAGTGGGACAGAGAGAGATATTTACGGACAGCTGTCTGACTCCTGTGTGTGTGTGTGTGTTTGTCTTTTTGGTTCAGATTTATATAAAAATTTTACATCATCAAGCCGGTTCTCTGATACACCGTAGCTTGGTCCTCAGCCACTCCTCCAACTCCTCCAATGGACGACAGTCGCACTTCCCCGGCGGATCGGAGGCAGTCTTCCGGCCCCTGGGGGACGGAATGCCCCATCACTTTCTCGGGAAACAGAAGGGGTCTCCCCGCCCCTTGATGCTATTCTCCTGCTGCAGGCGGTCGGCCGGGAGCCCCTCCCCGCTCAGGGGTTTAGCGGCTTGTAGGGGTCTCCCCCTGCCCCTGGCAGCGGCCTTGCCGTTCCAGGCGGTCGGCTAGGAGCCTCTTCCCCCTTCGCGGTCGGCGGCCATTCGTCCGCACTCAGGCGGCCGGGCTCCTCCGTCCCCCGGCAGATGGCTGTGGCTGCTCCATTGGGGTGGATGGTAGTGGCGAGGACTCTATTTTATTAACCATATGACCCAACCCAAACCCCAGCTCTAAACCTAACCATCTGTGGAGTAAAAATGTTATTTTATAGAGAAAATGTAATTTCGGAATCGCGCTCAACATAGCTCACTGTTTGTGCTAAATCAGTAGTGTGAATATAATAAATATATTCACGACTAAATTGATGCAAACATGCCTGATGGTGTATGGCACTTCTCAGTAATTCGGCTGAATACAGTTGATTTTAGGGCGCATGTACTTTCCGAAGCACAAGCCGATTTCCTGTGTGATGATGCTGGAAAAAATTAAGCTAATTATAAAAATTTGTTTACATAGTGATTAGATTGGATTTAATAACATGGCCATTGATTTATGTGTTTATATGCAATTTACCCTTGATATTGCATTTCACTTCCAAACTGTCATGAGTGGTGCTCTATAAGAGAGAGCTAACAGGCTGCCATGCTGAATAATGCAGCTGGTGTGAATCTGAAGCAGGCTGACAGACTTCATCACAGGCTCTCTGTCACAGAGGGCAATTGTAGCAGCAGAGGGCAGGCCTGTGTATGGCAAGTATTCCATCAGTAAGAGAGATGAGTGCTCTGTTTGATGAGACTCTTAGAGATCTGTCACAAATTGATCTCTGTCATCCTCCACGCTGCTCGGCAGGCTGCGTAAAACATTACCAACCCAAAACATCACAAATCAGCCGCAGAAAACTGGCTTGCAGATAATTGTTTCATAGTTGTTTATTAGAGGCTGCACAAATTACTGACAGCTGATCCCAGATCTTCACCTGAACTAACTAACAAAAATTCTGTCATTTTTACTCACCCTTGTGTGGTTCCAAACCTGTATGCTGTACTTTTTTCTGTGGAACTCCAGATAATTTTAATCTGTCAAGCTCCAAAATTGCCAAAAAAAAAAGTAGTCCATATGACTTGTGCGCTATATTCCAAGACTTCTAAAGTCATATGATAGCTTTGTGTGAGGACCAGACTGAAATATAAGTTGTGATTTATCACAAATCTTCTAAAAAATATATATAAAATATTATTCGTCATATTCAGTTATGAAAAACAAAATAACCAATCGCTATTGAGACGAATGACATCAAACCTGTTGCAGCGCTTCGATGCACCTTTTTTTATATATAAACGCGAATAGGATTTCAGAGCGTCAACAGAGGGATAAATGTGAATAATGCCTGTTCTTGAGTCTGTTCTTTAAATAAAGGTAACAAGTGGCTTCAGAAGACTTGGAATACAAAGCAAAAGTCGTATGGACCACTAACAGGGCGCTTCTTTTTATTTTGTACAATATGTTGTATGGAAAAGTGCTGCATGAAGATTTAAAAAAATTCTCCTTTTGTGTTTTCTGGAAAAAAAATAACAACATACTGGTTTGGAACAACATGAGGATTAATAAATAATTTTTGGGTGAACAATTCCTTTAAATTTGCCAGGGCCAAATGGAAGCACGTTTAGTAAATAACATTGATATTTACAAGAAAATAAAAACATTGATATAAATTGTCCTGTTTTTCTGAAATCTGCTTCTCCTCTGGCCAGCACGGTGTTGAAAATACATACAGCATTTAATTAATTTATTTATTTCTCTGATATATAATAAAATCTCATGAGTTTTCTTATGGTGACAACCAATTGTAAAAGAACTACACCAAAACAAATTACAGATATAAATAGAGCAGAAACGAAGAGAATATGAGCCAATCGCAGCAACTATAAGGTCATCCGACAGAGGGCACGGAGATGTTTTAGAGCACATTATCCGTCACACAGGTCCCCTGAGATTGCGCGGCATTTCACATGGCTTCAATTACACACATTTCTCAGGTTTTATCACAATTCACTGCATTACAGCACTCGGATGATCCAACAGCCATCAGAAATCAGCAACATGAAAACACAGGTGAGTGGAGGGGCATGGTGTAGAAGCACTTAGCTGAGCTGTTTTATCGCTTTAATTAACAACTTAAGATCTTCACATTTTCACTCACTGAAAATACAGATTGTACCGTGCTGTAATATAAATAAATTAATGAGGACCACTTTAACAGTCAACGGCTGAAATAGGTCCAGAGGTGTTGGGGATGTTTTTCTCCATAATAAAATAAGAAACCAGCTTTTATATTTCACATACAGCATCCAATCACCTGCTAACATCTCACCATGTACAGTAGGTGAGCTAATGTTATTCTGTAATGAACACTTCAGAGGAAATCAACTTTATAGCGAAGGCTTGTTGGGGTCAGATATCCTCCAGGAGTGACACCATGACGGTCCAAAAGCTAAAAAAAAAATATGCTGCCTAAGCTGTCACAAAAAAATCAGATTTATAACTCCCATCTTACAGATCGGATGTTGTTGTAGTACATGTGCAACACATTATTTTCAGACATTATTGTATGCTGAAACAATTTTTCTTTATGTCTGTACATATAACAATGCTATTCTGGAGGTACAACATGCCAATCAATTATGAAATGTCAAGCACTCATTTTACAGCAAGGAGGCAAACATTAATCTACAAACATAAAAAAAAATGCCCATTAAGTTTATCATAAAAAGCTTAATGATACAACTGAGGCTCTTTTGTGCACACACACATTTTAACAATGTAGAGGACATCAATGGTAATTATTTGGTTGAATTACATTGCATTTCATATTTAGCGAAATGCAGTGCAATAAAGGGCAAGAGCGAGCCTCTCCAGTATTTCAAGAAGGGAATAGCGGTAAAAGAACGAGGATATTTTATCTATAATGTGTACAGGAATATTGATTCTGAATAGATGTACACTTTATGGAACTTCTTTTTGGATTAAAAGCTTAGCCAGAATAATTACATTCATCTGTGTGGTTTGAATAAATGTGGTCAGTTATGTGACAAAAAACATAGTTACTACAATATTACTATAGTAAAACCATGGTTAATTTTACCCAGAGCAAAAGCTCTCTACTCCCTGACATTACTGTGAGGCAATCGATCTTTCTATTCATTTGTATTTATTATTATAAGTTGTATTAAAAGGAAATATTAAGAGTGGAGACAGGGAAAAGTGGGGCAAAGGAGGGAATCTAACCCAGGACCAAAAAAAAAACAAAAAACACTGTCTAAACACACACTACTCCATTGCAGCAACACAGATTGCCTTAAATTAGTGTGTAGGAAATAAGCATTGTAGTAACTAAATATTTGCTTGGTTTTGTCTATAGGTCACTTGAATTTGTTTTAAATCATTTGGCATGACGTTATGGTGCCTTGAACACTATTTCCTTAAGAGGTACACAAAAACACAAAGTCTTTGCCTGACTGCGCAGTGCCGCAGAAAGACAGCTGCCTTAGAATTTTGAACAAAGAAATCAGGTCCAAATATGGTAAAATACTGTTGCTTCATTGATAATGAAAACATTCTTGTAAAATTAGAACGAATAATTCAATGGAAATGGGAGAATAAACAGTCCGTCAGAAGGTCTGGTTAGACTTTCCCTCTGATTCTTTGCTTTTGGATTTCAGGCATGTCTGTATAAATACGTATTGATCAAAAGAGTTGATTCATCCATTGTGTTCAGGAAATAGGTGTATCATTACTTTCAAAATTGGCTTAATTTATATGCACATGGCAAGCTGTTAATTGCGGTGATGTTGACTAGCATTACCTCACCAATATGGTCTACTTCAAGGGCTAACATTTAAATCACTCAGCCATCTTCACCATCAAGTGGATTGTAATGATATTTCAGAAAGTTTAACTTAATTTATAAAAACGACACTTCTGCATTTATAAATATAGAGATAGCTCAGCTATTTTTGCAAGCTAGCAACCAAACTCAGCCAGTTTAGCAACCAACTCTGCCTAGAAACCAACTCTCTGCTGATTCTGAGACCTTTTTGTCTAAAGCCGTTTTGCCAGAGGACATTTTGCCTGACGTTGGATAATGCAAATCCATAGACTAACTTGACAGAGGTTTTCTTGATGTGTAATGTGTAATATAGAAGAATGCAAATGTGCAAGAAAGTTTTCTCGTTTTGTTATTTGCATATACAGTGTTTGCTTTTTATGCCATAAAACATGTTGAGAATGTTTATGTACAGTATGTTCAAGATACTTAAATATTTTCATAAAGATTCATATCTCTACATGTTTACCTTTCCCAGTATTTGTTGCAGCAGGAATGCTGTTGCACAGAAGAAGAAAAAAAAAAAAAAAAGCAATAAGAGTGATGGGGGCCTGTGGGATTTGTGTAGAAACGCCCCTGCCATGAATTTAAAACATAAAACAAGTATTCAATAATGACAGAGATAAAATACTTTATTAATAGTAAAAATAATATGCAATAAAACAATTACAAGAAGTCAATTTCAGAAGTCATACATATTAAACATGTCACAGTAACTTCACCGGACAACGTTGATGCATCACAATCGATTAACACATGAGTAATATTCGATTCATACAAGCTTGACAAGCAATATTAGCTTCAGTAACCCCAGAAAACATTATAGCAGGTAAACAACTTCGCCAAACAGATAACTGATAAACATCCATCTAAACTGCAACAATGCTGTCCTGAACTGCGCGAGTGTGACTGAACGGAGTTGAACAGCATAATTGGTTAGAACATGAGACAGCTGGCACTACTTTCTGTGTGTGCGGACATGACATAATGATGCAAGGATGAATGTCATAAGCCAGTGATTTTGCACCAAATCGTACCCAACAGCTCAAAATACAAATAATTTGTATATGTTTAACGTAGTCAATCGGGGTAAGGTAAGGACATTGTTTTGATTGTTGATCAATAATGGCAATTTGTTAATTTTTAACCCCCAAAAAATCTTACAAAATGCAGCTTTAATTGTGAAAAATAAATGGATTCAGAGCACTTTGGTTATGTTTTTACAAAGGTTGTAGCGAGACATCCAACAACAGCTATTCACGCTAATTATAGAGTAGCAATGTGCCAGTGTGCGAACGTGGTTTGTGTGGCATTACAAATATGACAAGTTATATGAACAGTGTGCAGCCTGTCAGCAGGCACTTGATAGCTCCCTCATTAATGGCTCTTTTTGTCTTTTGTCTGATCTGCACAAAGTGTCTCGGGTCATCTGTAGGTCAAGTCTGATCTACCTCTGCATCTCTTTAGAGAGCATTCGGGGCATATGAACATCATAACTATACATCTAATCTCAATCTGTACAACTCTAGTGTCCCTTTGTAGCAGTAAGAGCCTTAAAATCCATACTTGCGCATACTTTTTCCAAAACCTAGTAAACTAACTTATCATTTGGGCTGGGTAAAAATGTAGATTTTCCGATTAATCGCGGTCTTTATTTGAATGACCCAGATAGTGATTCACAAAATAGATCTTTTACTCTTGGACCAACTCTCTAAAATGAAAGTAAATCAATAACATATGCTTCTACCTTTCACGCTATGCAACTAAAATTGTCTGTAATTAGCCAGTCTTCTAAATTTTCTGATTTCATTCACCAGTGATTTAGTAGTGTTGAAAAAGTATAGCACAGAGATCCTGTCGCTGCACATTGAGTGTAAAAGTTTGGTTTGACTCAGTGTAATGAGTGTCCAAAGACTAGATCCATGTGTCATTGAACAATGTCTCCTTTTAAACCCTTTCTGCTCTTTACAGTCAGTTGTTGATCAAAAACAACTATTCTAATCACACATTGCACAGATGTGGCAAATAATCTTATTCAAATCTTTGATCAACACGAGTTGTGGAAAATCAGATGTGATCTACTTTATACCATGCATGCCATTGAAGAGAAGCTCTACTGTGAATAAGGTCTTGTGATGGGAGAATGGTGCCTCAGTTTGTTCCTGGCAGGGTACTCAGCCTTGCAGGCTCCATATGGTTAGGATTCGGGTGGGGGCTGTGTTAGGGCATCTTCTGAATCCCAGGAACAAACTGAGGCCCCTTTGTACCACGGTGCTCAACCGAAACAACTGCGCTATTCTTAAAGAGACAGTACCATTTTAGCACTTATTTGATATATCAATATAAATACTTGTAAATAGTACAGATTGTGTATGTAAACAATTAAAATTTAACAAAATATGGTATCATAATGGGATTCATAATCAAATCAGTATAAATACCCAGTTCTACTTACAATTACAGACTACTAACTACATAGGTAGCTACTAAGGGTGTTACGATCCATCGATCTGGATCGTTGCATTGATCCAATGCGTAAATATCGATACAGACATTTTATAAAGATATTGATCGCAGACAATATTCCACAGGGCAGACAACAGTGAATCGTAACATTACCAGTGGCGTGAATCGTGATACAGGTACTTATCGTGATTAAAGTTCCATGGTATTACCACCCGATACCTTCACTGTACCACTTTTGTAATCGTACTACTTCTGAATGGTACCTTGACTGTAGTTTAACTACTTTAAAATTAAGAGTAGCTTTCAAAGTAGCTTCCTAACCCTGTTTTATTGTAAAATAGCTTCAATGTTCTTCGTCTGTCTCTGGCTGGGCTTTAATTTATGGCTATTGTAATGATTTAAGTGGTGGTAATTTCATGGTGTCTCGTCATGAGGACCGCCAAGGCCATCTCATTTTTCTCATGATGACAAAAGATAGCAGTGCTCGGCCTTGTCGTGCTTATTGCTGTGTAAATCTGCTGAAAGCTGAGCACACATGAGAACATCATGCCATTTTGGACTGTCGGTGTGGTATGACTCCCTCTTTACATTATCTGAACAGAATTGCTCATTACATATGTATACACTGAAAAACTTGAGTACTATATGGATAGTATTGTACTAAATACCTGCATGTGAAGAGTCCAGGACTTCAAAACAGAGACTCTCTTTGGTTTACCCAAATATTGGCAGACCTGTGGGCAGTTTTTGGCTGTGCCATGGGACATTAAAAACAACACACTCTATTTGTTGGTCTAGATTGAATGCTCATCTGTTCAGTGTGACAAATAGTTAATTTCCCTTAGGTGTTCTTTCATTTTTCATTATGGCAATTCAAGCATACAGGTTAGTTCTTTCAATATACATGTAATTATTGCATTGGAGTCAAGCCTTTTCAAATAATAACTGGATGTTTAAAAAAATATCATTATATCTCCAAACTGACTGTCTAAAATAGAAGCCCACTGTTTGCGTTTAACCTGCACTAGTTCAATATGCTGGGAATCACAACTTATTTTCACACTATTTGTGGCGGTTGCAAAAATTACGTCCAGAAAACACAGTTTCTTTTACTTGTCTTGATTTTTTATATACAGTAACATAATTTAAATTGCCTTGACTAGACTCAATATCTCATGTGAGTCTCATGTGAGTTAAAACACATTAAAAATAAATATTAAAAACAAATTTATACTGTAAATTAGCTCTCATTCCTTTGTAGAGTACATTGAGAATATATCGCTCATCTCTTGATGATAACATCCATTTGCTGAATAAATGACATATACAGTATGCTGTAATAGAAGAGGGCGGGCAAGGTTGCTAAAAGATGTAACTGTTATTTCAGAAATATGATTCACTATCAACACATTTACCCGCCAACTTTCAAATTAGTAACAGAGAGACTAGTTCCAAAAAGAGTTGAAGTATTTAACTCTAGATGAAATCAATGTTTCTATTGCCCGGGAGAATAAGACTGGTAGCCAAAGCAGACAAAATGATTCCACAGTCCTCTCGCAGTGTGATGGAAACATTGCAACATATGTTGACATTCAACCCAGCTGAACATCTACTTCTGTGCCACTTCACATCAGATGCACACAGATCATCTGTATTTCTCTGACACAGCAGGTAATTTGCAGTAGCAGCTGCATATGTTACATTCCAAAATGCCTCCGTAGCTCTTTGAAACATATGGCACTGGCATCACTCCTCTGCAGCTGTACGTGCTATACTGAAGATAGAGTTTTCATGCATTTCATATGCATTTTTCAGCACGGAGACACCAAGTTGACTGCCAATGAGTCTCATCACCCTCCAAGCGAGGGTCTCTTCTAGTCTGTCAAGGATTAGCAAACATGAGAAGTTTTCAGACTTATTAGGTGTGACATGAAATGAGGTGTACACCACAGCTATATGTATATTCCTCAAATTTTTTGTTATGATAAATGATTAATTGAAATGGTAAACATTTGCACATTTTGTTGTAATGTGATTCCTGTTATTTTTGACCTAGCTGAAGATGATGATGACAGATTAATCTGCAAAATTTAATTAGCAGTAAAGTCAACATAAAATGGCATTTGCAATGTATTTAACTTGTGTATTGTGATATTTCCAAGTGAAACAGAATATTCAGCAAATGATGTTGGGCGTGACTTTATTTGATTTGATTGGATCATGAAGTGCTATGTAAGCTGGTGCTAAGGCAAGTGTCAATATTACTGTAAGATTGATTTGAACCAACCCCTAACCCAATGTATTTATATTTGGTGCATAATCTATCCCGCAACACCTGTGCTATTGACATGAAAAACCTAGTCTCGTAGAATCACAGTACTGTACCAACATTTTTGCTAAATCATTTTTACGTGGCTCATTATAGGTATCGCGGAACTTTCCTGGTGAAATGAACACTAGAGGCGCTATAAAGACTTTGATTCCTTTTGACACAAATCACAAGTAAAACAGCAGTTTATCAATTCACAAACACTTACTTTTCATCCTATTCCTCACACAATTTTATTGACAATATTTTATGACATCAAAACACTTTATATAAACAGCGCATGACTTGTAAGGCGATACATTTTAATGTTTGCAACCACATTTACAAGCTTGTTAGAGCTCGATCTAATATCAAGAGGTGGAGAAATGTGTCATAATCTATCTATCTATCTTCCTATCCTTCCATCCATCCATCCACCCATCCATCTATCCATCTATCTATCTATAAAAAATATATATTTCTAGATTAACATGTACTGATAATGTACAATATGGCCAGGGACATAATAAAGTAAATAGAGTGAGTTTTGATTTTACGTTGTCTTAAAGATCAGCTGTATTGGAAATTAAGATAGAGCAAAGGGGCTCTAGTTTAATTTGACTGTTTAACTTAAAGTTAAGCTTAATTCCTATTGACTGAGTGAGAGAGTGTGTGTAAACAGGTCTAATATGAAGCGAATGCTCTCCAGACGCGGATCCTTGGCTCTGTGCCACTAGCCTTAAACAATATTCAGACAGAGCTGTCAAATGCTTACTGACATTCTCTTTCTCCAGCAAATTTAGCCCTAAAAAGCCATGCTAAGAATGAGAGGTGGGGGTCTAAAATGACAACAGATACGAAACTATTATGCATGAGTACAGTTATATTGTGACAGAAACACAATAATAAACACACACAAAACAATCTGTGTAATGAATATACACTTCCAAAGGTTTGAAACCCCTTGATTTTATCTTAAGTACTCATAGAGCATGGCAGAGAAAAAAAGTCTATAGGACACATATTTAGAGATAGATGATGCATTTTTCTTTACTGATCCCATACCTTTTATTTAGATAAAATGTAATTATATTAATAACTTCTGGAATAGGAATTCTACAGTGCACGCCATGTCTTTGAAGTAAACTTCTCTCAGACTTAAATAAAATAAAATAGTTGTTTAACTTGGAGTGTGATTTAAAAAAATAATTATTATATTGTAATAAAGAGTTAACAGAATCGCTGTGTACATTGTGTTAACTAGCACTGCAGTGTTGGGAAATGTTGCCCACTCTAAACTAGAGTTTCACAAAGATGTGTAAGGTACAATGGGGCAAAAGGCTCTGCAGGGTAAAAGGCTCCTTTGATTTTGTTTTCTCCCAAAACACTAAATAGCATCAAAAAGTACCTCAGTACTTTCCTAAACACCTGTTTGTCACTATGCGCCATACATTTTTCCGCTAGATACATTATTAATCATGACTGAAGCACAAAGGTGGCAGACTTGCCTGACTCAATGATGTTGTAAATCCAGCAGCATCTCAGTGAGGCAGGTGCTCTCTAACCGGTTCCTTTCTACTGCACTGGTAATATTTTGTTTCCATTCTGTGAACAGTGGAAAATAAACCCGCACCCACTTATTTAGAACTTTATCATCACTATGAGGTAATATGAGGTACTATGGCACTTCCATTGAACCAAAGATGTATAAATGTCTCTTTCTCAAAAAGCAATGGTATCATGTGTCCAAAGTATTGTAACTATTAGTAAAAACCAAAGGGAGCTTTGGGGTCAAACATATAGTGTGTAAAATATGTGTCATAGAGGTCTCTGAAACCATGATGCCTCTGGATATTGGATTCATCTAGCAGTTGAGACAAGAACTCTCCATGGATATTTTTTCTCAACGTTCATGGACATATTGATTTGTAAATAATCATTTAGTTTCCATTTTTATCCCAAGTGAGTTGGTAAGTGCTTAATAAGTACCTTAATAAGGGACAATTCCCCTAATGTATCTTGGGCTTACATGTCTTGAATAGGAGCACCTTGGTGGGAGCTCATGGATAGGATTGGGAATCAAGAACCAGTTCTTAAACCTAATTTATACAATGGAGGAAGCCAAACTTTTGTCCCCTGAAAAAATCTTAAGCACTCTATGCGAACAAAGCAGTATCATTTTAAAATGTGTTTTTGAGGGGCAGATGACACATCAGTTGGTAAGCCAATCATCAGCACTCCAACTATAGCCAAGTTCTTCTAGGTAAGGAATATCACCAAACTAACACCTAAGCCAAACAAAAACTTATAATAATAGAATAATTTTCAGGCACACAAAAAGAAGTCCAGTACATATACAGTAAATAACCCTTCATTCAGAACAAAAATACTTGAAACAAGTTGCTTTCATGACATCTTAGGGAAAACTAATCCATTGTTGTTTGAGAACTCAGTTTTCAGTTTCCTAATGTCGAAATTTTCCAAAGTATGTGGTAATGAAGAGGATTTACGAAACGCTCCTGTTTTGGTGGAGGAAAGCGCCATTCTAATGCGGACGTGAGTCATAAACTTAGCAAAATCAATGGTTTTGGTATAACAATGCATTCATTTAACTATGTTCACACCTCTTATACACACTAGAACAGTGTTTTTCTCCTTCAAAAACGAGCTCCATAACTGCATACTTTTGAAAATGATGGCATTAGGAAACTGAAAACTGAGGTGTCAAACTTAAACAGATTAGTGTGGATGTGCCTTAGACGGTTCTTGAACGTCTACATTTTTCTGCCTGTTCGGACGAAGCCCCATATTGAAATACTCTTGATTCCTGCATGGCTAATAAACTTTTAGATTTGTTTGTTTTTTGTGTGTGTGTGTTTTTTTTTTTTGTATTGTAGTTTCACAAATAGGACCAATTATCGGGGCAATGCTTTCTCAGAAGTACAAAAAGAATCATTCATTTGGAATGAGATCTTAAATCATTAAATTACTTTCAATGCCCATCCATACTCATAGATAAACTTGTGGAGTTTCTGGGTTGTTACACTGCACCACACCACCCCGATTGACAAGTTCATTAAATTGATTAATTAAAATGCCCACCAACATAACCTTCACGTGACATTTAAACAATATCATAGTGGAAATGCACACTGTATTTACCTGCACTTGGTGATAAGCCAGTTTCTTATAAATTATATCTCAACAAATATGGGTATACATCTGAGTAGCCTGTTGTAATTAAATGCCATAGGTATTGAACAAGAATTTATGTTTATGAAAGTAAGTGATTAAAAGGAAAATAATGCAAGTGTAGCATGTGAAATCCAAGAGCTGTTCAGCACAAGGAGCTGTCATAAACATTGTGTTGCAACAACAATGAGACAAGACAATCACATCCATCACTGTTCTGCCAGTGACATCCTTATAGTTCCTCATCCTTACTCTAAAATTCAGCTTGCTTGCTCTTTCTGTCTCTCATTCTCTTTTACAGAGTTTGCACTATGAACCTACCCCTTCTGAATATGGCCAACCCTTATTGGAATGCATGTCTTGCATTGAAAAATAAATCGAAGGAAGTGAATAATTTCTGCATTTTGTCTTGCTTTCAAGTTACAATGTGTTGAAAAGTCTAGACAGTAACATCAGAGCACTAAAACTGAAAAGTGGCAATTCTTGAAGGATAAGAACATTTTTTTAAATTTGAATGTTCTGAAGATAATGTGTGAGTCAATGCAGGCTTCTATCTCCAGGGAAGCCCAAAAGACAACAGCGCTTCATGAGAAAAACTAAAAGACATGAATCAGTCAACAGATCTAACCTGCTGTGACAGACAAACACAAAACACACACACATACACACACACCAAAAAAAAAGAAAAAAAAAAAACATTTAAGAAAGAGATTATCTGCTACCAATAAATCGAATGGATTCTTGTTGAGAAAATGACCTGACATCAAATTTAAGAGATTATTTCCCCCAGGAACCAGCCAAAGAAAGAACCACCACTTGCTGGTCAATGGTTGACAAAAGAAGCCCTGTCCATGGAGGCCGACCTTGAGGAGTGGTTCACCTTGTAGCAGGGTTCATTGCAAATAAAGGAACTAACATTTTTCAAGACCAAAAATCCCACTACTATTGCTATCGGCAGAAAAACTTGCCTTGAATCAGCATTTGAAACTTAGTAGGAACCCAAAGATTCCGCTGAGGTCCTGGAAAAATACATGAGCCCCTCGGTGTTCACCACACTATCAGACTCTAGCATAGTCTTCAGCTTTGTTTGTTCATTCCTCTTATACTGGCACAGCTAAAGCCCTCTATTTTAAATTGTGTTATGTAGATACCCGCTATGTTTTCTTGGAATACACTACTCTGACTGTGTGCCTTCTTCTAAACAAGGCTATGCTCTAACTGAGCTGTTGGTCTGTTCCTATTTCAGCTATTCCAGTTGACAACTGTAAAGCAATGTCTGGGTCATATTTCTCCTCAAAAGCAAAAGAAAAAAAAAATGATTTTTTTTTTATATATATGAAGAAACTAAAGCCTTTTTTTAGGGCCATTGTTTGCATTGTTACATTATTTAATGAAAATGAAGCATATTTCTCCCCAGTTCCCCCAAATTGTCATTAGCCAGTAACATTACTGTAATACAAAAAATATATATTAAGTAGTACATTTATAAAGTACTAGAGGTCGACCGATCTTGCCGATACTGATAACTAATGTGGTGGAAAAGGCAGAAATGAATAAAGTCCCAGATTCAGTTTACTGTGCAACCAAAATTCAAGATACAGCAAATCTACACGAGATGTCAGTGATTGTTTGTATTTCACCTCTAGACACCTCTGTCTAACTTTCTTCTGTCTAACTGTCTTCTGTCTAACTGTACAATCTTCTGGAGGAGCAACACAGAAGAATTAAAAAATATCTGCAATTTATGCATTTGGCATACACTTTTATCCAAAGCGACTTACAGTGCCCTATTACAGGGACAATCCCCCCGGAGCAACCTGGAGTTAAGTGCCTTGCTCAAGGACACAATGGTGGTGGCTGTGGGAATAGAACCAGCGACCTTCTGATTAACAGTTATGTGCTTTAACCCACTACACCACCACCACTCCAATTATTGGCATAGATTGGCACACCACCTCGATTTTTGCAGATAGTTCCAAAAAGCATCTATCAGCACTGATTAATCAGTAAAACTGATATATCAGTCTGTCTCTATAAAATAAGTTTGTAAAGTACAATTGTAAGTATTAGGAATGCACGGATCAATCGGCCACCAATCGGTATCGGCCGATATTCACGTCCTATGACTTGATCGATGATCAGTCATTTGGCCGATCGCATAAACTGATTGCTCATGTCGCAAAAGACCTTGCTCCTGTGGGGGAATACTGGCATAGTGTTTTAAGACAACAAAATTGATTCAGCAGTTTAGAACAGTGCAGTGGGAGAGGTATGGCATTTACATAATGTAAATATTGTGTTTCACATGGGACAAGCAAAGGGAAAACAGCGTGAGCAGTGGTCATTATTATCGTTCATGGCGGCAGATTCTCAGTCTCCACCAGGCATAGGCATTTCAGTTTCTAGTCCAGAAACATTCGCTCTTTCACTGCTTTCCTTTCATCTGTTACCCTCATGAGAGAGCATGTTCCCTTTATTAAAGTTCAAGCAGCATAAAGAGAAAAATAAACTATTTGTGGCAAGGTGGAGGGCGGGGCCGGGTTGTGACTCAACACGCCCGGTCCTGAATTAGGCTAATCAAGCCTCCGAGAGGGTTAAAGGCCAACCGCGGAAGACGGGCGTGAGAGAGAGATCGTTCACGGACATGTCCGTCGTCTTATGTGTTTGTCTTTTGAGTTTTACATTAAACTATAATTTAGAATCAAGCCGGTTTCTCTGATACGCCGTAGCTCGTTCCTCAGCCACTTCTCCACCCTCTACAGGATGACAGCCGCGCCTCTCCGGGCAGATCAGAGGCAGTCCTCAGCCCTTGGCGGACAGAACACCCCGCCGCGTTCCCGGGGAGTCGAAGGGGCCTCCCCCTGCCCCTGGCAGCGGTTCTCCCGCTCCAGGCGGTCGGCGGCGAGCACTCCCCCCGCATGCGGTCAGCGGTCTCCAACCCCGCCGCGTTCCAGCGGCTAGTAGGGGACTCCCCCGCCCCTGGCAGCGGCCCTAACCGCTCCAGGCGGTGAACGATCTCTCTCTCACGCCCGTCTTCCGCGGTCGGCCTTTAACCCTCTCGGAGGCTTGATTAGCCTAATTCGGGACCGGCGTGTTGAGTCACGACTCGGCCCCACCCTCCACCTTGCCACACTATTATACAATCATCCAACTAAATGAAAAGGTAGGGAAGAAATGTATGAATATAATAATAATTTATACAATATCAAGATAGCACAATATAATGTATTGAATATAATGCAAACAAAAAATTTAAATAAAATAAAGAATAATAATCCATCCATCCATCCATCTTCAACCGCTTATCCGAAGTCGGGTCGCGGGGGCAGCAGCTCCAACAGGGGGCCCCAAACTTCCCTATCCCGAGCCACATTAACCAGCTCTGACTGGGGGACCCCGAGGCGTTCCCAGGCCAGTGTGGAGATGTAATCTCTCCACCTAGTCCTGGGTCTTCCCCGAGGCCTCCTCCCAGCTGGACGTGCCTGAAACACCTCCCTAGGGAGGCGCCCAGGGGGCATCCTTACCAGATGCCCAAACCACCTCAACTGACTCCTTTCCACGCAAAGGAGCAGCGGCTCTACTCTGAGCTCCTCGCGGATGACTGAGCTCCTCACCCTATCTCTAAGGGAGAAGCCCGCCACCCTTCTGAGGAAGCCCATTTCGGCCGCTTGTACTCTTGTACTTTTTGTATCTATTTAATTTGCCTATACTTGATTTAAAGTTTTTTTTTTTTTAAAAAAAAAGCTTTTTTTATAAGCCTTTTAAACTTAGTAATATTATATTAATAGTGGCAGTGTGCAGAAAGCTTGCATATAGCCAGTTATGACAGAGATATTGATAAAAGGCTTAATAGTCATATTTAAATTTTATTTATTCTTTTGATTTAAACCCTTCAGCTGCTAAAATCTTTGGTCCGAAAATGGCATAAAATGCTATTTTTCGGTTTTAGGCTAAAAAACTTTGCCAAAATTTGAACAGCAAAAGAAGACACTCACATGGAGAAAAAGCATTGTTTATGTTACAAATTAAACATCCACAGAAGTCAAGAGATTTCTCTCGGCATTTCCAGTGCTCCAATATTGTTATTGTGTGTCATGTTTGTTACTGTCAACCTACAATATTCCATTTAAAAGCATAAAATTACCATTGAAGTGTTTTACTCATGACTCATGCATTATATTTAAAGTCTCTTGAAGCCATAGACCTTAATTACAGCAGCGCCATCTTTGATTTTGGACGAGAATGACAAAGAGGCTGTGAGGGACAGACATACAGTCACTTCAATGGGATGTACTCCTATTTAAAATGTTTTTGGATCGTTCCAAAACACCAAGACAAAACATTGAAAAAAACATATTTTCAAGAACATTCAGTAAACATTACATTTTTAGACAACATGAGTTGTGGACAATTAGATGTGGTCTAGGAGCTTTATACAGCTTTATACTGTTTGTGCCATTGAAGAGATGCATGTCTATCCCTCACAGCCTCGTTGTCATTCCCATTAAAAATCAAAGATGGCGCTAGTGTGAATAAGGTCTGTTGCTGTTCACCAGCTTATGTTGTGTTTTGGGTGCTGGTCCTTCAGCATTGAATGCTGGTGTGCAGGCATCACTATCAGGCTTTTAAACTAGCTTAACCAGCTTCATCAGAAAGACCGTGCTGGTCATAAAGCTTCACCAGCAAGGTGAAAACATGAAGTTGTGGACAAATAAAATGAGTTGAGGACAATTAGTCGAACGCTACAGAAATGTTCGTTTTGAAGGGCCTTTCAAAGCTGTTAATAATGAGCACTTCGGTTTGAAACATGGCACGAAATGCCCTTCAGGGGCTGATTTATCTCATTTGGAATGCAGGGACAGAAACTTCTTTTCTTCCTGGAGTGTTCCGCCAAAATAAAAGCCAGAGAAGTTATCAAATTACTACTGAAATTGTATTATTGTATAATGAAACTTATTATTATTATTATAATTACTTTCAACAATAATAATATTTTACAAATTACAATAATATTTAAATTGACTGAGCTATGTGATATCCTATCACAACTAAAATTAACACCAAAAAGATCCACTAAGTCCACATACAATGTGAAAAATAATTTGCCAAAAGAACTGGAAACATGTTGTTTTCAAAATTTACTGAAATTACTGTCAATGTTAAAACTGTTAATAAAGGTTTTCTTATTAGGCTACATATTTTTATGTAATTCTTTTTAAAGGTGTGAATCTTCACTGGCCTCGCGATTCGATTCAATTACGATTCAAAGGGTAATTATTAGATTATAAAACAATTCTCGATGCATCACTATGCATCTTATCCTTCAATATCTTTCTTTTTCAGTTTTTTTCAAAAATAATTTTTTACTCTCTGTTTTTTTCCCTTTCAGCTTTTTATTTAACAGAATGAGTCACATTACATAAACTGGCCTTTTACATTCAATATGAGCTGTGAACAAAACATGGAACATCCACAAGATTAAATAAATGGTTCAATAGTTTAAAAGAGGATCTCAGTTTTTCAGTTTCTTTCTTTAGAACCTTATAAAAAATCTCTTAAAACCACAAAACAAAAAAAAAAAAAAAACACTGAATACTATTACTTCAACTGATTATATTACTAGTTTTACTTTTGTTTAAGCATTGTAAATCATTTACTAGTATTTAATTATTATTTTAAATTAATCTATGCCATGCTATTCATTTAAATTTTTAAGCACAAATGGAAGTTGCTGGCCCAGGATGAGAGATCTATCTGCTTCTGTGAGAGTGCAGCTGTCAGCTTCTCCTCTCCTCACCTGCACAGGTGATAAAGCGGTTTAAATAGCAAACTTGTTGCTTCAGAAATGTATCAAGTGTCCCGTATGACAGTTCTATCTGTTTGCTCTGCGAGTAGAAGATAAAACCTTTATCATCAGGTGTGCGCACTGTCCTGACAAACGAGTGACCGCCAATGACAAAAGCCAATGAAATGGAGAGTAATAGTAGAGAAAGTCATCGGGGGGAGGGGGACAAGAATTATTAAACGATAACATCATCAACATCTCCCGAACTGCTACCTCGTCATTATTTTTTTCTGTGTTTTCCCCCGTTGTGTGCAAATCAGTGCAATTATGGGTGCGAGCACGTCTTTCGTGTTGTTTGTTGGCTTTTCTCTATTTTATAATGAAATGTTTAGTTGTAGAAAATGTGGTTTTGGTTTATCCCTAATAATAACATTTAGAATCTGTTCAATTATTCAAAACGTTATTCAAAAGTCTCTAAAACAATGATTTTTTGTTTGGGCTTTCAGCACAGTGTGTCCAAAATTAGTGGTGCACTGATCAGGAAATTTGAGGCCGATACTGATCATTTTTTAAAGACTAAGATCACTGATACCGTTTTTTTTTCTTAAAGTGCCCTTTGCCACACTTATGCATGTTATATGCTGTAGTTATATGTTTATGCCCCACACAGTAGAATTACGGTAACACTTTACAAAAATGTTCCAATTTAGTTAGCATGAACTAATGAACTTAATGTTTGTTACAACATATACTAATACATTTTTCAAATCAAAAGTTGTATTAGTTAATGCGCATTAATGCACTATGAACTAACATAAACTAACAATTAACATTTGCATTTTTTTTAACTATCATTATGATTAATAAATGCTGTAAAAATATATGGTTCGTTGTTTGGTCATGATATCTAATTAATTGTGAATTGCTAACATTTATTTGTATTGAACAAACAATTATGAATAGTTCTGTTGTCAATATCAAAAGGTCATTGTGACATACTGGAAACCAAAAACAATGAGATCATCACTCACAGAGATACTTTCAAATATAAGTATATATATTCAAATATATCCATTACAAGCTCTAAAACTGCTCCAGTGAGAAATCATTAATAACTATGATTTTTTTACTGTCTTTGGCATCTTGTTGTAACACAAATCACTAATTATTAAGCAATACAAGGTGCCGTTATGTGAACATTAATGTGAACATTAATCTGATTTAAATTGGGATCCTCACAGAATAGCACTGAAATGACTGACTGAGTAGGTACTGGGAGCACCTGGACAACACACGTTTGATTGACACCGAGAGCGCTCATGTTAAAGAGAGTAAAGCTAAAAGCGCTCATGATTGCTCAAACAGTCTCTATCGCTCCACACAACGTCTGATTGTCACATTAACTCAGATTGTATTTGCATGTTTATTTGTTGTTTAATTCTTTTTACACCCATTTTCAGCCTCGTTATCCTTCTCCTGCTCACTGTGCAACAAGTCAGAATAACTATAGTGTTGACTCTAGAAAATGGGCAACTTAATATTCATGCACTGGCAGCAAAGATTTGAAATAATGTACATTACAATTTGAAAAAATAAAAAGTTCAGAACTATTTCTCAAGCTAGTGGCTCTGATGTACTTATCCTCTTGTTTAGTTGCACATCTGGCCTTCCACATCTCTTTCTGTCCTGGTTAGAGACAGTTGTCCTTTGTCTTTGAAGACTGTAGTGTACACCTTTGTATGAAATCTTTAGCTTCACTGAAGTTCAAGCATTGTATAGCCTTCATTCCTCAAAACAATGATTAACTGATGAGTTTCAAAAGAAAGCTGTTTCTTTTTTGACATTTTTGACCTAATATTGACCTTAAGACATGCCAGTCTATTGCTTACTGTGGCAATTCAAAAACAAACACAAACACAATGTTAAGCTTCATTTAACAAACCAAATATATTGATATAATGGCAAGTGATTTTCTAGAACCAAATTAGCAATTTAGCATGATTACTCAAGGATATGGTGTTGGAGTTATGGCTGCTGGAAATTTGGCCTGTCTAGATTTTTTTCAAATAGTGATGGTGTTATTTTTTACATCAGTAATGTCCTGACTATACTTTGTGATCAGTTGAATGCCACTTTGGTGATTAAAGTACCAATTTCCTTCCGAAACAGCACAATCTGTTAATTAATCCAAACTTCTGGCCGCCAGTGTACACGTGTAATTCTTACACATTTTTAAAAACAAAATGGCATATTCATGTGAATTACATCATGTCTGAACATTTGAATTCGTGAATGCTTATTATAACTCACCCTCCAAAGGCCACTCAGTCATACTGCAAGGGCAGAACAAGTGATCATTCATTAGAGAAGCAGTATGTTTGATTCCCTGCGTGCTGCAAAAAAGATCAGCCCTGATTATAGGCATGATCGGCCGATTGCCGATCACAGATTTAAAGAGGCCCTATTAGATCTTTCCTTTAGTGTGTAATATAGCTGTTTGTGCATGTAAAAGGTCTGCAAAGTTAAAAAGCACAAAGTCCATGCCAAAAGGAGTTACAATCTCCCACAGAAAACACTGCTCCTGAACTGCCTGAACACCTGGTTTGCAGTCCAGCCATTACTTCCGTGACAAAGCTACGTCACTATGTAACACTTTTGCATAATGCCCTCCTCAGGAATGCACTGCTCAGGAAGCCTCTGGAGCTGTTATGGTAAGGGGCGTTATATTTCCGACACACACTCAAAGCGGTTGACCAATCACAACAGGCTGGGCCAGCTGACCAATCAGAGCAGACTGTGCTATTCAGAAAGGGGGACTTTAAAGAAACAGGAGCTAAAACAGAGCGTTTCAGACAGAGGGTGAAAAGAGGTGCTGCAATGATGTATATTATGAGAAAAATAATGTGTTTTTTGAACATTAAAGCATGTAAACCTATTCTAGTAGACTACTAGTAGTAATTTTTTCTAGTAGTTCAAAAAAATTATGAACCTGTAAATGAGCATAATATGGGCTCTTTAAGACGAATATCTGCCTATTTCAATCGGTGGCCGATCGATAGGTGCACCCCTATCCAAAATTTTTGGTTTCGCCAAGAATTTTCATTTTGGTGCATCACTAATATCCATTGCAGTTATTGGCATCAAAGAAGGTAAAGCCTGAACTATAAAATGCTTTAATTGCTTTATGTGCCTTAAAATGGCACAAACACTTCACTTTTTTTTCACATTTCTTCAATACTGCAACTAAAATCTAAATACTTCTTGTCTTAATTTATTGCTTTTACAAATATGATAGTTTTTCAGGTTAAAGTAATCGGACAATGCTGTTTATATATCAGAATTTAGTTTGCATATTCTCTTAATGGGGCCAACTGTTAGTTATTGCAGTTGACACACACATAGCCATCATATATGTCCGGCAGGAGAGCTCTCTATCTGTCAGTCTCTCCACACCAGACTAACTGTCAAAATTACTCAACTAATGAGCCTCTGTTTGGCCATTAGAGGACACCGTAGTCATCTAACCCTGGGGCCATCTCCTGAATATCTTAACAGGACTTGTAGGAAAAGTGATCTTACCATTTATTCCAAAGCAAATATCCCACTATACACAGTGTTTCAGGCTGGGGGCTAATTTCCATTCCACTGCTTAGTACCATTTTAAATGACCTGCCACTAAGATTAATCCTAACCAGGGAACATTATATTTCTCAACTGTACCTCCGTTTGACTCCCTATATAATGTACTGTTTGGAGCTATTAGAGTTTAATATTGTAGGCAGATGATAATGTGAGGAATTGAACAATGTCAGCATGAAAGGTCGAAACAATCAAACTGACTGACATTAGATGAACGTCAGAGAGGCAGCTTAACTGTTGGGTCTAGAGCATCTATAATTAAACATAAGAACAGTTTTAAAGGTTCTGCATATAATAGCAGAATAGAGGTGGCAGCGTAGGTGTAGCCCACATTACAACTCATTCTGCGTCTGTGACTTTTAACATCCCTGTCTGCTAGTGCAAATGATCTGGGGGGTACTCAGTTAAATCTGAAAGCCACCCCTGCTGCTTAAAGACTTAAATGTGTTCAGCACAGACAGAGAAAAGGAATTATGAAAGCGGATGATTCATTCCAAGCAAGTCTGATAACTACCATAATCAATTTGCTATTTGGACATAACTCGGTATGTGAAGTAAACGCCCAACGATAAAAACACAATCAATTATAATGAGATGAGATACATAATAGCAGCACAAAATTACTGTTGAATGTATAGATCTTTAAAAGTCATGGGTTTTGGCCCATACACACATATAAGTAGGGCTGTGTTAGATAGTAATAATGTTACTAGATGAGATAGTAATGTTGTTTGTAATGGCATATCAATCTTAAACCATTAAATTGTCATCAGTTCACAATGTGACATTTGTCAAGAGACATTATTATTGATATTGCTGATATTACTTTTTCTTTCATTGTACTATTTATTGCATATATAGGGGAGACCTAGTTGTCACCCTTTTTCATTCCAATAAATATTGCACAGTGTAGGTTTATTTTTGAAAGTCCATTTTTTTCCCGGCTACCAATAGCAGGGCATGTTGTCACAGTGAGAAAATGTTGCTTTTTTGTAAACCTTAAAACAGTTCTGAAACTCAAACCAATGTAAAAGTAGCGTACAAAAACATTAAACAATAGTTTAAGCCAACAAAAACGTCTCGGTTACGTATGTAACCTCCGTTCCCTGATGGAGGGAACGAGACGTCGTGTCGAAGAAGCGACACTAGGGGTCTCTCTTGAGCGCCGAAAGATACCTCTGATCTATGAAAAAAGGCCAATGAGAGTTGGCGAACAGTATTTGCATACTCCGCCTCCGGATACGGATATAAAGGCGAGAGAAATACGCTCGTTCATTCAGGATTTTTCTGAGGAGCCGGGAGTGTTCCGGGCATCTCAGCGGCTCGGCTCAGCGACGTGGCCGGGAAGACACGACGTCTCGTTCCCTCCATCAGGGAACGGAGGTTACATACGTAACCGAGACGTTCCCCGTCTGTCGCTCACTTCGACGTCGTGTCGAAGAAGCGACACTAGGGGTCCACTTCAAAACTCGCCATGCGCTGAGCCGTGTACGTGTACTGCTGACACAGAAGCGGGCAGGTATTTTGCACGTGCGCAAGCGACCAACTGTGTTCAGGCTGCACGTACTCTTCCCCAATGCCCCGAAAAAGCGTCAGCATCCTTTTGGTTACCCTAGGGGGGAACAAGGTGACGCTCCCAACTAGGGAACGGGCCAAGCCTGGCTGGGCCTCTTTTCTCTCTATGTTTTCTCGGCATAGAGCAAGAGCAGCCGGGGCCCTTACCGCATCGAGGGAAGGGGGTCTTATTCCGAATTCCTATTCTTAGGGGGAAAAGACCCTGCGGAGGCCACACCCGCCCAACAGGGGAGGTAAAGGTGGCAAAAATACATCACATGGCCACTTGGGGCATGTGGGAGGAAATGGCGCGGTGGTAGATCCAACCTCAAGGAGGGGGGAGTTGCTACAACACGGCGACCAGAGGGCAGCAAAGGGCTGCCTAAGGGAGACGCGGGTCAGCTCGTAAGGTGACCGTACCGCGGAAATACACACAGGAGGAGTCCCATAGGAGGCCTGATCTGTGGAGCACTTATTCCAGTAGGGGTAGCCGGAGGTACCCGTAGTGGACTGGACCAGCACGTTCCTCCGATGAACTGCTGCGGGTCCGAAGTGCTAGGGAGGAATCAACCAGGGACCTGGGTCCTCTGGGACAAAAGCGCACTGTTTTGCCTCGGCAGAGGGAAACGGCGCTGGTACAAGCGGATCACCCGGTCAGATCGTCGACGTGTACCGAGTTCTACGGGCTCGGACCTGAGAGAACACGGGACGAGACTGACTCAACCCTGAGATCATAAGGGTGTTAGGTGCTGCCCAGCCCGCAGCTCTGCGAATGTCTGCTAGGGAGGTGCCCCTCGCCAGTGCCCATGAGGATGTCACGCTCCTAGTGGAGTGGGTTCGAACCCGTAAGTGGGGGGCATGGCCTGGGTGTGATAGGCCAACTGAATGGTATCCATCACCCAGTGAGACACCTCTGTTTGGAGACAGCGTTCCCTTTCTGCTGGTCCTCCAAAGCAGACAAAGAGCTGCTGAGAGCGCCTGAAGCTCTGGGGGCGGTCCAGGTAGGCACACAAGGCACGTACCGGACACGACAGTGAGAGGGGCTGGGTCTGCCTCCTCCCGGGGCAGCGCTTGTAGGTTCACTACCTGATCTCCAGAGGGCATGGTAGGAACCATGGGCACATAGCCCAGTCGAGGTCTTAGGATCACATGAGTATCTGCCGGACCGAGCTCCAGGCAAGTGTCGTTAGTAGGGGACGCTTGCAGGTCCCCGACCCTCTTGATGGAAGTGAGCGCAATCAGCAGGGCCGTCTTTTCAGGAGAGGGCCCTGAGCCAACTGATTCTAGCGACTCGGGGGGGATCTCTGAAGACCGGCAAGGACCACCGAGAGATCCCCAGGAGGGGAACAGGTTTGGCCAGGAGGGGTTTTTAACCTCCGGGCACTTCTTGGGAACCTGACGATTAAGTCGTGCTTACCCAGAGAGTTGCTGTCTACTGGGTTGTGGTAAGCTGCAATAGTGGCAACATACACCTACGAGGTGGATGGGGACAGCCTCCCCCCCAACCTCTCCTGTAGGGACAGGAGCACAGACCTAACTGCGCACCTCTGTGGGTCTTCTGCCCGGGAAGAACACCAATTCACGAACAGACGCCATTTCAGGGCGTAGAGTTGCCTGGTAGAAGGGGCTCTGGCTTGGTTGAACGTGGCTACGACCGTGGGTGGTAGACCAGCTAGATCTTCCGCATCAGGGACCAGATGTGGAGGTTCCAGAGGTCTGGGTGCGGATGCCAGAGCGTGCCCCGTCCCTGAGAAAGAAGGTCCTTCCTCAGGGGAATTCGCCAGGGAGGGGCTGTCGCAAGGAGTATGAGGTCCGAGAACCAGGCCCGGGTGGGCCAGTAAGGAGCCACGAGAGTGACTTGCTCCTCGTCCTCCCTGACCTTGCACAGCACCTGTGCAAGAAGGCTCACTGGGGGGAATGCGTACTTGCGCAGCCCCACCGGCCAGCTGTGTGCCAGTGCATCTGCCCCGAGGGGAGCCTCTTAACGGGCGTACCAGAGCGGGCAGTGGGAGGTCTCTCGGGAGGCAGAGGGGTCTACCTGGGCCTTGCCGAACCGTTCCCAAATCAGCTGCACCGAGTGGGGGTGAAGCCTCCACTCTCCGCCAGACAAGCATTGTCATGACAGCGCGTCCGCTATCACATTGGGGTTGCCGGGGATGTGAGTGGCACGCAGCGACTTGAGTCGGTGCTGGCTCCAAAGGAGGAGACGACGGGCGAGTTGTGACATGTGACGGGAGCATACGCCGCCTTGGCGATTTATGTACGCGACCGCAGTGGTGCTGTCCGACCTGACTAGGATATGTTCATCCCGAATTAACGGGAGAAACTTCCGCAGGGCAAAAAGGACGGTCAACAACTCGAGGCAGTTGATGTGCCAACGCAGCTGGGCCCCTTTCCAACGGCCTGAGGCTGCGTGCCCGTTGCATACGGCGCCGTGGCGCCATGCTCGTCTCGGGACTCGGGTCTGGAGCCAGTGTTGGAGCGGTCTCATATGCATCAACCCCAGCGGCGCGACCGCCGCGGAGGACGCCATATGCCCCAGGAGCATCTGGAAAAGTTTTAAGGGGACCGCTGTGCCTGGCCTGAAGGCGGCGAGGCAGTTCAACACTGACTGGGCACGCTCGTTGGTGAGACATGCCGACATTGAGACCGAGTCTAACTCCATCCTGAGAAAAGAGATGCTCTGAACTGGAGTGAGCTGGCTCTTTTCCCAGTTGACCTGAAGCCCCAGACGGCTGAGGTGCCTGAGCACCTGATCTCTGTGGATTTTGCATAGTAACTCTCGTGAGAGGACAGAGACAGGCCAAAGGGGAGGACTTGTACTGATACACCTGGCCCCCGAACGCAAACCGCAGGTAGGGGCGGTGTCGGGGCAGGGTGGAGACATGAAGTACGTGTCCTTCAGGTCTACCGCTGCGAACCAATCTAGATGCCGGACGCAGGTTAAGCGTGAGCATTTTGAACGGGAGTTTGTGCAACGCTCGGTTGAGAACTCGCAGGTCCAAGATTGGTCATAAGCCGCCGCTTTTCTTGGGTACGATGAAGTAAGGGCTGTAGAAACCCATCTTCATCTCGGTTGGAGGGACAGGCTCTATCGCGTCTTTGGCCAGAAGAGTCGCGATTTCCGCGCGCAGGGAGTGGGCGTGTTCGCCGTGTACTGCGGAAAAGCGGACGCCCATGAAGGGGGACGGGGGCCTGGCAAACTGAATTGCGTAACCGAGTCGGATGGTCCGGGCCAGCCAGCGAGACGGGTTGGGAAGTGAAAGCCACGCGTCCAACCTCTGCGCTAGGGGCACCAAAGGGACGATTAATTTGACGTACCCGGCGGGGCTTCGCAGCGGGGCGGAGCAGGTAGGGCAGCGTTGGGCGGCGACGGGGCGACCCGCAGCTGAGGTGCTGAGAAAAGACTCAAGCACTTACCTTGCTCCGCACACCCGGCAGGGGGCGGGTCAGCGACTGAGGAGGAGGTCCTGGGTAGGCGTCCTCTAGACTCGTCGGAACCGGCCGGCCGGGGGACAGTCGTGGGGCTGAAGACGGGTGGTCCGTGTCCAGGAAGCCAGGACTGTTGATATCTGGGGGCAAAGTGCCGTGAGAACGGTATTTGCGGGCCAGGTGACCCAGAGACAAAAGGAAATAGCTCATTACAGAGAATATGAGAATGTGAAAATTAATTCAACAAGAAAAGATTCTCCTCCCGGCCCTCCACCGGGGACGGAGCGGTCTTACCAGCCTCCGGAGCTAACATCTTGGTCCCTGGGTTGAACGTCTACGGACAGCCTGGGAGCCTTCCGGGTCCTCGAGGGGGTCCGTGAGACGGGGGCGTCCGTTCCCTGCAGCGTGCTCGACGCTGGGGCTGAGAGCTGGGCCCGGGTTGAGGCGGAGCAGGGTGTTTCATAGCCGCAGGAGGACGCCCTCGGCGAGCAGACGGGGCATGGCCCATGGCGGCAAGCTTGCGGCGGGGCAGGATGTGCAGTGGCCTCCGTCTGCCTCACCGCTGAGGACTGCTGGGCAGAGTCGTCAACGGTGGCGCCGAATGGACGGAGCTGGGAGACGGGGGTGTGAGAGAAGGTGTGCCTTGTCTGCCTCCCGCATTTCGACCAGGTCCAGTCCACAGGTGTGTTTCTGGACCACAAGGGGTGGCCATCGCCTGTTCGAGTGCCAGCGCTTCTGACCTCCGTGGCCCGGGGGCGCGGTTGGTCATCCAGCGCAGTTCCTGCAGCACATCAAGAACAGGACTACCCAAGGTGCAGGTTTTGAAGTGCCTTGGCCTGGCATTGGTTGCAGGAAGGGCCGTGGCGTGCAGAGTGGAAGCGGTCTGGGACCGTTCCACCACGAGGGTAGTGAGAGCGGAGGAGCGAAAAAGCCTTGGCTTAGCTCAACTCGTCGTGCACGTCCGGGAAGAAGGGAACGGGGGGGGGGGCGTGGCTGTGAGCGGCGCACCTGCCCGCGGAACCGATCAAGTAGCCCGGGAAAGCATAGCGGATCTCCGTGCGTCAGGCTCAGGCTGGGCGGCAGACCCGAAGGTGGCGGCCCAGGCGAACGATCAGCATCCGATGCCGCTGTAACGCTCTCCGATGCAGCGGTGATGTCATCCAATTCTGAGGCAAGCAAGCGTGCCGGGGAGGCGGGCGGTTCGAGGGGGTTTACCCGGCGAACAGAGCCCGTCATATTCCCCAAATCGCCTTCATCGCCCGCAGCGCCTGCGCCGATCCCGTAGGAAGAAGGCGGAGCGCGGGGGGCGGTTGAAGTGGCTTTCTCTCATTACAAAAGAAAGCTGTGCGACCGCAATGCTATAACGGCCATGTTCTCACACTGAGAAGATGAACCATTGGAGAGAATACTCATCCCGAGCTCAGACGGAAGCAAGCAAGCAAGCGTGCCGGGGAGGCGGGCGGTTCGAGGGGATTTACCCGGCGAACAGAGCCCGTCATTGTCCCCAAATCGTGTTCATCGCCCGCGGCGCCTGCGTCAATCCCGTAGGAAGGAGGCGAGGCGCGGGGGGCGGCTGAAACGGCTTTCTCTCATTACAAAAGAAAGCCACACGACCGCAATGCTAGCAAACAAGCGTGCCGGGGAGGCGGGAAGTTCGAGGGGATTTACCCGGCGAACAGAGCCCGTCATTGTCCCCAAATCGTGTTCATCGCCCGCGGCGCCTGCGTCAATCCCGTAGGAAGGAGGCGAGGCGCGGGGGGCGGCTGAAACGGCTTTCTCTCACTACAAAAGAAAGCCACACGACCGCAATGTTGCCATGGCTATGTTCTCGCACTGAGAACATAAACCATTCATAAAACACTGCTTGCATGTGATCGCAGCCCAGGCATGCAAGATAGTGTTTTATGACCGAGAGAGGTGGGGAGAAAACACCGCATCCAGAAACTACACAGGGGCGGAAATTACATCTTTATAAAGACGCGTCCTGAAAAGGACGTTCAACGCCGCTGTGTAATGCTCTTTCAGAGAAATAAACTCTTTTATGGAGAGAATCACTCTTTCAACTCTTTTAACTCTGCGCTGTCGAAGCGCCCAGGGGCAAACTGCACGCCGGCAGTGAAGAGAAAAGCCGCTGTAGTGCGCCGTAAATCCAACAGCAAAGCAGAGCGTCAGAGGATCAGAAGCAGGATCAGTTGTGTTACTCGCAGCTGACTGCATACACACGACCATCGGCTCCGAAGAAAATTACTGAATGAACGAGCGTATTTCTCTCGCCTTTATATCCGTATCCGGAGGCGGAGTATGCAAATACTGTTCGCCAACTCTCATTGGCCTTTTTTCATAGATCAGAGGTATCTTTCGGCGCTCAAGAGAGACCCCTAGTGTCGCTTCTTCGACACGACGTCGAAGTGAGCGACAGACGGGGAACTATAATTAATAAATTCTAAAGTGACATTTGTAAAAAATATATATATATATATATATTTTATAAATGCTTGTTAGTATAAAAAAAATAGCTATTAAAAAAATATTATGAAATTGGAATTTTAGTTTGGAAGATAGAATTCATAAAAGTCGTACAAATAATTATGCTAACAAGCATTTATAAAAGAAAAAAAATATGTATATGTAATATCCATCTATACTACTTTACTCCTCTAGTCTGTCACATTGAACAACCTACACATTTGTCATATAGATAAAATCAATAATAAAATGCTAAAAATCAATGCCCCCTATACCCTCCCTACCATGACTGCCAATGCAATTCTATTAATATGCAACAGCGGTATTACATTATCCCATTACAGTTTACACATGAACACTACTTTAATTCATGTTGCAGCAACCATCCAAGGGCTTCAGTTCAGATATTTTATGTTGAACATGCTAGTCATTAAGGTAGATGTTCAGGCTTGTAGTTTGTGAGGACACATTAGTGTTGGGGAGCAACTAATAACCAAATTACATTTATATTCTGCAGCAAGACATACTTTCAAAATAGTCAGCATTGTAACAGTTTTAAGGGGTTTGTCTGTTAGAGCTCTGCACATTTTGCTAGTTTTAATTCTGTTTATGACATAAACTGGTGAGATTCTATACACTCTGTTCCATAACTGTTTTAGGAGGACAAAATGTCAAAGAATTCAAAATCCTCAGGCTCAAGAGACATTTAAAGAAAGTTAAATCTCCACAGCGAAACTTTTCAGAGTTTTAGCAGTAATGTACACCTTTAAAGCGATAGTTCACAAAAAAAATAAAAAATTCTCTCATCATTTACTAACCCTCATGCCATTCCAGATGTGTATGACTTTTTTCTTCTTATGAACACAAGTGAAGAATTTAGAAGAATATTTAGTAGGTCCATACAATGCAAGTGAATGGTGACCAGACCTTTCATGCTCCAAAAAATCACATAAAGGCACGATAAATGTATTCATTATGACTCCATTAATTTAATCTATGTCGTTAGAAGCAATATGATAGGTGTGGGTGAGAAATAAATCAATATGTAAGTCATTTTTACTATAAATCTCTACTTTCTGAAGTAATAATAATCTGTTTCTCACCCAAAGCTACTGCATTGCTTCAGATGACATATATTAATTCACTGGAGCCATATTGATTGCTTTTGTGCTGCATTTATGTGCTTTTTGTATCTTCAAAGTTTTGGTCAACATTCACTTCTATCGTATGGACCTACAGAGCGGAGATATTCCTCTAAAAATCATTGTTTGTTTTCTTCAGAAGAAAGAAAGTCATAAATCTCTGGGATGACATGAGGGTGAGTAAATGATGAGAGAAATTTCATTTTTGGGTGAACTATCCCTTTAAGGCGTGTTCACATTTACCTTTACACAGTCAAATTCTGTGGGAATAAGTAATCACAGGGCAAACCAGGTGATCGTGATTTAGAGATTGTGAAATAGGAAGTTGCTTAGTTTGCCAGTGACCTCTGTCTGTAAGGTGCTTTGTACACAGCAACTGAATATTCACAATGGGCAAGGATATCATTTTAGCAGTTACATTCGTTTTAACTTCACTCTCCCAGAGTATAAAATGCAACATTAAAAAGAAGCTGCTTGGCAATTTGATTTTTGCTGGTTTTACAGGCACTCAACATCCGCACATGCCTTCTTCACTCACTGAATTTCGCAGTGCAAAGGTAAATGTGACTGTGCCTTAAAGGGATAGTTTACCACAAAAACAAAAAAGAAAAGAATTCTGTCCAAATTGACTTACTCTCATGTTGTTCCAAACCTGTATGATGTTCTTTCTTCCATGGAACACAAAAGGAGATGTTAGGCAGAATGCTAGCTTCAGTCATCATTCACTTTCATTGCATCTTTTTTTTTCATACAATAAAAGTGGATGGTGACTCAAGGCTAACATTCTGTTTAACATCTTTTGTGTTTCACAGAAAAAAAAAGAATGTCATTCAAGGTTATGCATGTCCTGTCAGACTCTGGGGATAGAGTAACTGTTGACTGTCGAGCGCATTTGAGCCTTGAGTGAGAAACATTGAGTCAGTTGGTGCAGCAAGAGGGGCTGATCATCAAGCTGTCGGCAAGAATTCTGCAGTTTGAGTGTGGCTTTGAAATGCATATTTCAACTGCTGCCCGAGCTATTAAGTATAATGCTCTTAAAAACATGAACAATTAATTGTAGCATTGTTTCATGTGATAATGATAATTATATTATTAACCTGTTAACGACAAGGTCAGAATTAACATATGTCAGTCATGGCTTTGTCTAATGGACATTGATAGAGTTTCTAATTTACAGGCTCTCTGAGCATGAATCGATCTTTACCTTGGCTAATCATTGACAAACTGTCTGGTTTTCAGTCCCCTTAAGTGACAGTGGGATTGGCAGTGAAGGTCTATATGTTTAATATGTGGTTTGTTAAAACGGTAGACAGGTCTTGCTTTATGTTCATAATTGAGGGGATAGGGTTTGAGGCTTGACTCAAGTTCTGGAAGAATAGGGTTCTGGACATAAAACTCCCAATCGTTTTCACAATAGAGAAATTTATTTTTAAGCCTTTCTAGAGACACCGGTTAAAGTCAGCATGGAATCAAAACTCTGTTTGCTTTCATAATGCACATTCCTGTTCTTGCTTGCTCCACCCCTGAAATGAATTTCCTTTTCAGATGATGTCACCAATCTCTCTTATTTTATTTTTTTAATCCCTCCCCTTCAAACACCTAGAGAAAGCTATCCATTAGCATTCCCATTTATCTCAAAGGCAGTGGCTCCGCTGGCACAGGCACCACTGGAAGTATGCGACCAGCATTCTGCCATCGTTGCTCATGGGCACTTAGTTCCAAAGGCAGGTCCTTTAAAGCCAGTCACCTGAGCCATAAATCCCAGGTATTAAATCACAGAAGTTGCTGTTTCACAGGTCTCAATAGTGACCACCCACTCCCACAAAGCACTGCAAGTGACATTTTCGAGTCTGTCTCCCTAAACTCGTAAGCAACTTATATATTTGTTAATATTTTGGGAATATTTTGGACTATTTGAAATAGACTGCATTTTATAAATATAGGTCACATCCACAATAATCCATTTGTGTTAAAAAAAAAAAAAAAAAGTTTTCAATTTCCTAACATTTTCAGTGAAGTAAAATGACACTGAAGTGTGGACGAGAGGCATAAACATAGCAAAATCAAATAATTTTTAAAACAAAAGCATGTTTGTGTGGATGTGAGCATATTCCATGACTTAAAAAAACAAGGTCTGTCAAAGTGGGCAGTCACTGTTGCACTCTGCATCATTGTGATTGGTGGAATGATTTTAACACACTGCTTTGGAACGTTTCAAAGGAACTCCATTTTGGTGATCGTTAACTATACTGCTTATCCTTTCAGGTAAAGCAACAATAACTTGGCATGTTTTTACTGTTCTAGAATTTACTCTTTACAGAAGAATATTTGATTGCTTAAAATTACAAATGGTTAGGCAAACTGGTGGTTCATAATAAATGCTCTACATGGAATGATGATTAATACTATTAAAATAAATCCTTTCCTATATAATCTCTCTCTCTCTCTCTCTCTCTCTCTATATATATATATATATATATATATGAAAAGGATGAGCAATCAAGCTGACAGCTCTGAGTCCAGTGAGAAACACCCCTATGTTTAGAAATCCGGTGATGACTAAAGTATCTGCGCTGCCTTTTTAATGGTCAACATTGTAATCATATCATATCATATGAACTGGATGTCAGGAAATGTAGTCTCAAAGCCAAATTTGTGCTTCTTGTTTCATTTGTGAATCAATTTTCAAAGCTTTCATCTGTGAATTGATTTTTCAAAACATGCAAATGCACTTGTTATAATGCCACACATGGCTACATATTCTGATTACACACACACACACACACAAATGACAGTCCTGAAAATGTCATTATATTAGCAGAATTTCACGGGATATCGTTTGCACAAATCCAATCAGCTAAAACACACTGTCTATTCAATCAACTAAGGTTACAAAGGTCAGGTCAGTGATCTATCAAATGTGTATTTTATATATGTGAGTGTTGTAGCCTATATATATATAACAAATACAAATAAAGCCAGTTAAAACTTTAACTGTTTCTGGTTAAATCCCGGTGGCAACCTTTCACACCAAAGTAAGCAAGTCATCAGTTGTCTAATAATGCATAACAGATGTATTCATAAAGCCATTTCTCAAATGAAATGAAAGTATGGTATCGTGTTCATATTTGTCATAGTTTGATTAATTCACATTAATCAATCAAATTCCTGTCACCGTCATGACTACTACAGAAAGCGGATCTAGTGCACATCAAAAATGAATAAGAAACTATTTGTGTCAGCTCCCTCGGATGAGAAACTTTGATGAAAGCTCGCGAGGAACATGTTACCTACCGGCAAAGGTGAAGTGAAGCAGGTAGATTCCCATAAGATCCATTTCTTCGCTTTTAGGATGATATCTGTTTCCAAATATCACGTAACTGTTTCTTTTATTTCTGCGTTTAACGTAATAGAAATGTAATCCTGTCACCGGTAGAGCACATGCCAATTAATATTGTTAAAGATTCTAAAAAATGGCAAAATAAATAAATAAATAAATTAGATTAATGTCCATTGAACGTCAAGAGCAGACGCGCGCGCCGCACCGCGAATTGTCAAACTGTCAGTCAGGATGTAAATGAAACCTTGAACGCGTTAGTGAAAGTTATTTCCATTATTTCGTACCGTAAGCTCGAATGGACATTTGTTCTCTCTGAGGGCAAGAACACGAGTGAATGAAAAGGCAGATTTCAATGAGTGAAGATCAAACTGAGCGGAGAGAGAGGCGCGCTAAAAGAGCTCGGAGCGAAAAGCACTGGCTGTGTCTCAAAACATCTGTGTCCTGCCTACCTAGGCAGCGTTTTTGGGCATCAAAGGCGCGCTCCGAGTCAGCAGGGCACAGCTATAATGCCCAAAAACGCTGCCTAGGTTGGCATCTCATTGGGTTATGAGTCACTGCCTACCTAGACACCAGAAACACTGGCTGAATTCGGAATGGCATACTACCTACCATACACACAGGGAGACTTTGTCTCAAAACTTGTGTGCTGTATACCTAGCAGAAACACTGACTGTGTCTCAAAGATGCCTAGTGAGCTGTGTACCAAAACAAGACAGCATTTTTTGGGTACCATAGATGCATTTCGATTCAGCTGAGCAGAGTGTGAGCTAGGCATGACTATAATGCCAAAATATTGTCTAGGCAGACAGCTCTGTCCCAAAACCTAGTAAGCTGAATACAGACAACATTTTTGGACATCATAGGCACGTTTGGAGTTAGCTCAGCTGAGTGTGTGCGTTTAATTTGAGTGCATATATAATATAGCACATAATGCCCAAAAATTCTGTCTATTTGGTGTTAATTGCATTAATATATAGTTTGCATGTGAAGTGTCTGTGTGCTTCACACTTGCGTGCTCTGTTTGTAGCAGCTTTTCCAGAGGTGAAAACTTCCGTTAAAACACACAAAAACTAAAATGGCTTCAAAATTTTAAAAAAATAGCTCCTCCGATTCCTGGTGGACAGCAGCAGCTCCTTCATCTCATGGCAGATGGCAGTGGGCTCCTCCGCCTTGTGGCAAACCGCTTCAGTACCACCGGTCCATACCTCCTCAGCGTCGCGACCCTCCATCAGCGGAGAGGGCTCTCTGACAGCGCATCCCTCCTCCCTCTCGGGTTTTGGCACCAATGGTTCACTACTGGTTCACTAGATGGGCAAGGGGGAGGCAGGAACCGGCTGAGCAGTCAACGTAAACTTTTAATGACACAAATGTAAATGTAAAACCAATGTTCCCCAAAGACAGATTGGAAGGATTTTGGGCATTTCACCCTATACAGTGCATAATATAGTTAAAAGATTCATGGAATATGGTCAAATCTCGATGCATAAAGGGCAAGACAAAAAGCACTTCTGAATGCACGTGATCTCTGATCTCTCAGACATCACTGTCTTAAAAAACGTAATTCATCTGTAATGGATATCATGAACATGGGCTTGGGATTACTTTAGTAAACCTTTGTTAGTCAACACCATTCGCCGCTGCATCCACATATGCAAGTTAAGACTTTACTATGCAAAGCAGAAGCCCTACATCAACACTGTCCAGAAGCGCTGCTGACTTCTCTGGGCTCTGTCTCATCTTAGTTAATCTCAAACTCATCTCAAATAGTTTTTGAAAAACACAGCCATCATGTTCTCAGGACAAAGAGGAAAAGGTCCATCCAAGCTGTTATCAGCATCAGGTCTAAAAGCCAGTGTCTGTATGGGCCAAGGGGTGTATCAGTGCCCATGGCATGGGTAATTTGCACATCTGTGAGGGCACCATTAATGCAGACAGATATGTACAAATTTTGGAGCAGCATATTCTGCCATCCAGCACATCTTCTCCAGGGACGGCCCAGCATTTTCAGCAGGACACCTTCAAATCACATAGAGTGCCTGCAGTCCTGACCATCTCCAATTAATAATGTGTGGTGCATTATGAAGCGCACAATACGGCAACAAAGACCCCATAAAATTGTCCAGCTGAAGACCTGCATAATGGATGAATGAGGGGAAAATCCACTTTTTAAACTTAGCAAACTTGTGTCTTCAGTGCCTAAATGCTTAATAAGTATTATTAGAAGAAATGGTGATGTTTCACAGTGGTAAACACTCAACTGTTTTGGAGTATGTTGCAATCATCTGATTTGAAATTACTGTACACTTTAAAAAAAATGAAATTCACAAGGTAAAACATCATGAAATGTTTAGTTGTAGTGCTTTCAATATAGCAAAGGGTGAATATAATTTATATTACAAATCACAAATCACTCCTTTTTGCTTTTATTAGCATTTTTTATACTGTCCCAACGTTTTCAGAATTGGGGTTGTAAAAAATAGCCAGTAAGAAATCAGACTGACTTGTAAATTTTTTAATCTACCAGCCACCTTGGCTGATGGGATAAAAAAGTGAATTTTGGACCCTGTTTACAGGTGTTCCTAATAAAGTGCTCATTGAATATATTAACAATAGGTGTATTCCAAATGGCATTTTTATACTCAAGTACTAACTATCAAAAGGAATTTGCCCAATATAACTATTCCAAACCAATCATATAGTTCAAATTTTAACACAAACGAAATGTTGTTGTGAATACATATGTTTCAGAACCTCACATAATCCATTCATTGACCTTGTTTGACAAGGTCTGCAGCTATTATTTCTCTACACTCACAATGGTGTCATTGCAGTGGATTATTAAAACCCACAGTGGGACTTGCTCCCTCACACTCTGCGGAAAAATAAAGTGCATTTTTGTCAAAAACTCTCCACAATGGAGCCACTGATTGTCAAGATTGGGCATAATCAGTATGCATTTCTTGAACCCAGGGCCGTAGCAAGGTAATTCAGGCCCCCTGACTGTATATTGCTCTGGGCCCTTTTCCTATTAAAGCTTACAGTTTAGAATTGGTTGTGTGGCCCCCTGGACCTTTGGGCCCCTTGAATCGTTACCACCTTTCACCCCACTAGCTACGGCCCTGCCCTCTATTTTTTCTCATACAAATGTATTTGTTACTTTTATCATGTGCCAAAAACAAATTTAATTTACTTTACGCTGTTACATTCAGCGCCATCACTGAGCTTGTAAAAGTGCCTTTAAGGGAAAACTCTGAGCGATTGTTTCCCACATACTCCACTATAGCTGTAAAGCCATGAGATTTATTTCTGAATTTTAACAGGCTGAGATGTTTTAGAGGAGGGCATTAAACACCTGCCACACGCAGGAATTGTTTAAATTCAAAGAGATTCCAAGGTGGGATTGCCATATACGTAATCAACCTCTCACTTCCAGCACAACAGATGGTGGATGTCATACTCATTATCTGGCCAGAATAGGTAACAATGCATGGGTTCTGTCTTTCCTAAATATAGCCTGCCCTGCATGCACTCACATGCACAAACAGATAAATACAGGATATCACTGTAATATAACTACTGTTATGAAGATGCAGTTAAAAATGTATGGGCAACAAGGGCAAAAGGAAAATCCTAGTGAAGAGACTATATATAAGTGGTTGTTCAACATTGCAGGCAAAAACAGTGCAGTGCAATGTCTGACACCACATTGAAAATCTGTGATATAATTTTTTTATTTAAACCTGAAAAAATAATAATAAAAAAAAGGTTTTAGAGTTTTGACAGAAGTATAACAAAGAAAAGTTATGATATTTACAATTCTGCACTATTTCTAGGTCACTAATAAAATGTAAGCAAATTTGAGGACAGCGCTAACTAGAGTCAATCCACGCAAGGCCGCTGGACAAGACAACATACCTGGTCAGGTGCTCAAGGAATGTGCTGACCAGCTAGCAAATGTCCTAACTGGCATCTTTAACAACTCCCTGAGGCTGTAATTTCTGTCTGCTTCAAAACCACCACCATCATTCTGGTTCAGAAGTCAAGTTTATCATGCCTCAATGACTAACGTCCCATAGCACCAACACTGATCATGATGAAGTGCTTTGAGAAAGTAGTCATGAACCACATCAAGTCCTCATTGCCCCTTGCCTCGACGCTTTTCAATTTGCATATCACCCCAACCGCTCAACTGACAATGCCATGTCCATCACCCATCAACTGGCCTCAACACACCTGGAACAGAAAAACAGTCAAGCCAGAATGCTATTCGTAGACTTTAGCTCAGCATTCAATACTATCATTCCTCAGAACCTTACAGAGAAACTGAGCACAATCAACATCAGCTCTTCCCTCTGTAAATGGATTCTGGACTTCCTGACTGGGAGACATAAGGTAGTCCAGGTAGGCTGCAACCAGTACAGCACCATCATACTGAGCACCAGAGCCCCACAAGACTGGGTGCTCAGCCCACTGCTGTTCACCCTGCTGACCCACAACTATACTGCTATACACAGCATAAACCACATCATCAAGTTTGCAGATGATACCACGGTAGTGGGCCTCATCAGCAATGATGACAGTTCACCATACAGAGACAAGTTGAAGCATCTAGTGGTTTGGTGCGAGAACAACAACCTGTCTCTGAATGTTGAAAAAACAAAAGAAAGTAATCATTGACGCATGGACTGCTGTTACAGGAAGCCTGTGATTGTAGTTTATAAAGTTATAAATATGGATATTTTCCTTACAAAAATGCATCGCTTCGCTTCAGAAGTCCTTTATTAACCCCCTGGAGCCATATGGATTACTTTTTTGATGGATGGGCTTTTTTGGGCTTCAAAATCTAAGGTACTATTCATTCCGATTATAAAGCTGGGAAGAGCCAGGATATATTTTTTTTATAACTCAGATTGTGTTTGGCTGAAAGAAGAAAGTCATATACAACTAGGATGGCTTGAGGGTGAGTAAATTATGGGACAATTGTAATTTTTGGTTGAGCTAACCCTTTAAGTCATTGTTTTTATATTAGTTACATTTGTTATGTAATTCTGAACATTTCCTAGATCCGGACACAGAAATGAGCCTCACGTTATAGACCCTCAAATTAGAAAAATCTAAAAAACCCCAGTGTATTAATGCCTCATGGACCTCTCACATGGTGTTCCTCTGAAGCTGTTCTTGGCTCTGATGACTCCTAAAATGTCACCCATTATCACCCCTTTAATGAAAGATTAGTCACGTCCCAGTGAAATACCAGATGGATCGGGTTCCCAACCCAGTGCCGAGTGATAGATTCATTAAATCGTTTGGTTTTATAATGGGGCCCACACTGTCTCTTTGGCTCTTTACTGGGGGTGAAAAGTTTGCTTTCTAACATTTATCACCGATCTTGCCATCACCACTGGTGGCCAAAAACAATCAGATGGCACCTGAATCAACAGCCAAGGATTGTAGGTCTATAAGTTATCAGATGTGTTTCATCAGCATGTGGGAAACAGCGGGGTAAGACCCTGATCTCAGCCATAGCCCGTCCAGTATGGTAAAATTGCTTGTGCTGTTTCTTGAAATATGGGCTGACCGCAGGACATCTCCTTGGATTCTGTGGCAGTCACTATGAAATGACCGACCTGACCTGACTTCGTTCACAGCTGTGAGGGGGGATTGGAGGCTTTCTACGAGGTGCACTAATTACATGAATTAGGGGAAACCAGTTTGCAAAGCAGAAGGTCGGGGGGTTGGTAGGGAAGGGTTGAATGCTTAACTAAAAAGCCTTGGGTGCAAAGCAAACACTGAAACAATAACACTGGAACAGTTTGTTTTCTTGGTGAGTTTACTGAAATGGAAAAATCTGCTGGAAGAGTTTTGTGGATTTTCAAATCAACAAATATTGGCATAACTTCATGTACTCTGCTCTGCTTCATAATACAAAGCTGAACTATGTTTTTAGAAATGCTTACTCCTATTCTGTCTATTTATAAGACATTTGCAGTCATTTCAGAGCATAAATCTCTCTTTTCTACATTAAAAAATGCAATTTCTAATGGACTTGATAACAAGCAAAACACCTTTTCGCTGATGTTGGTTTAAGAAGATAACATTTGCATTTTATAATGAGTCTGCCATCCTGGAGTGTGACATAGTGACCAAACGCTCAGCTTGTCAGCTTCAAGAACCCTCTTCACACAAAGCATTCATACAACAATCTTTAAGAGGTTTACAAAATGCATTTAAACACTGTATTATCAAATATTTTGCATAACTTGCATGGGCATATTCATGGATACACACCACCATCGGGGTTTACTTTACCTTGAAGCCAGAGGGCATCATACCTGAATAATGTATCATTCTCACTATTTCATGGGCAGCTTTTGCACTCCAATATATGTTTTATCATTCTGAATGCGTATATTTATCCTTGCCATGGCTGGCCTGTTAAAAATCAAGGCAGCCATTAAAATGTCTGTGTGGCTCCGTAGATAGATGGCTAGCAATGAACGGATGTAAGTTTTAGTGAAGCCTCTTAAGCACAGGAGGAATTAGCACTGTCCACAAAATTTGTTAATGGTGTTTTGGTTTTCAAGAGAAAACCAAAGCTGCAATGACAGTATGCGCAGGTGAGTCAATATCAAAAGAGACTGAGGCAGGACAGCAATTGGATGGTGTCTTGTATGTGTTGAGTTTGTGCTGCTGTGCCTGGCAAAAATCACATTGTAAACCTCTTCACAATGTTGGCTATGAGACATTATAAATAATGAGTAATTATTCACCCACACTTCTTCAATAACACAAAACATACCAGAGAGAGTTCTGATCACCATATACTAATTATATGCTCTGTCTATAAATGGAATAATACCATAATACCTCATTCATTCACTAATGTTAACAAATAGTCTTATTGTGGAAGTATACATTTTCAGTTCAAACTCGGTCAAATTGTCATGCTAATCATATAATTTATAAGACTAATATTATATTAAATGAGAAAAATGCTAAATAGAATATTTATATTAGTGGTCTCACACTTTTGAAATCTACTATACATGTAAAGGATTGAAAAGGGTGTACAACGGGTTTCATAAACCCCACATTTTGAATGTTTTACTGTAATCTTCTGAGGTTTTTGAAAGTTTCACATTTTATTAAACATACAGTATAAAAGCTATTTTAATGTTAACACCCTGCTATAATGAGGATTAACCAAAGTTACTACAGAATTGAACCAATTAAACTTTATAAATGTAAGCTTGCTACACTCTCTTAGACTAAAGGTCTGTAAAGAATAACTCTCATGTTATGATTATGGATTTTACATTAGTTTAAAATTACCGTCATTAAACTATTGAGATTGGATGAGCCACAACATATAGGATAATATAATTACATTTTTAAAATAGATTAAACTGTGAATGTGCCTCACTTCAGCCTTTAGCTCTGAATATTAGCTCATCTTTCGTAAATACAAAGACTCTAACACCACCCACATGATATCTCTTTGCATGATGTAAACGTCTGTGTGTCAATGGCATGTGGTTAAGTGTCTGATGTGTCAAGAGTTACTTTGATCTATTATGCCAAGTATCCATAGCAAAAATAAAAGACCCAGACAAAACCTACAGAAAACATGGAAAAACCAGTTCCTCTATTCTAGCGTTAAGCATTTCAGATGAGGTTTCTTTTAAACCACAGATAGCCTTTTCATTCAACAGAGTCATTGGAGAAGTGTTTGTGCAGCTTTTCAAAGGCTTACTAGTGTCTTTTTATTTCCCTGTAAAACATGACCACGGTCTCACGCAGATGGGAATAGATTGGAGATATACACATCTGGTCCCTGAATCCTGTTGGCCTTGACCCCTTCCTATATAGAGAAAGAGAGAGGATTGAATCGAGGGGATGATTTTCTTAAGGGAATTATATTATTAACTCACCTTTGTGTCATTCCAAACTTGTATGACTTTTCTCTTTTTTCTGGAACACAAGAGGTGAGTTTTTTGATGAATATGCACCATTTTCCATACAATGAAGGTAAATGAGTCTAGGGCTGTCAAGATGCATAGTAAAATAGAAAAAGCACCATAAAATTGGTCCTTGTGATTTGTGCAAGTAAAGTTATTTTTATTTGTATAGCTCCTTACACAACACACATCGTTTTAAAGATTTCCAAGATTTCCAAGTCTCCTGAAGCCATACAATCGGCTTCAGTTCACTGAAAATATAGACATCCACCCTTTTTGATTCATGAGAGAAGCATGTTTGCTTTGTGGCAGATTCAATCTTTTGAATCAGATGTTTTTAATGAATTGGTTGTTCCATTTCACAAGATCAGTCTGAATGATTGCTTCACAAACTGGACTGATCCAGTTCTTGTGTTGTTACTGACTCAATGACCCTGTTTACACCTGGTATTATGATACGTTTCAGGTGATCCGATCACAAGCCCAAAATACAGTTCTAAACGGGGTCTAAAAGTTTTGTTCACATACGAATCTGGTAAAAAATGCGTGTCCACATAAGGGGCCTGAGTAGCTCTGCGAGAAAAGACGATGACTAACACCCCTGAAGTTCGCAAAATCGAATACCGGGGGAGTGCTGAGTGACTCCAGCCAGGTCTCCTAAGCAACCAAATTGGCCCAGTTGCTAGGGAGGGTAGAGTCACATGGGCTAACCTCCTCAGTGGGGTGTGTGGTGAGTTGTGCATGGACGCCGTGGAGAATAGCGTGAAGCCTCCACTCGCGCTATGTCTCCGGGGTTATGCGCCCAACAAGCCATGTGATAAGATGCATGGATTGACGGTCTCAGATGCGGAGGCAACTGAGATTCGTCCTCCACCACCCGGATTGAGGCGAGTCACTCCACCACCACGAGTACTTAAGAAAAGGAGAAAAGAGAAAAGGGGTAGAAAATATATTTTAAAAAAGCACAGGTGTCCACATTACATTTGAGGTATAAATGCTAATCCATCCTGTATGCGTTCTGGCAGCAGTAATGCTCACCTAGCTGCTAGCATGGCACGCCCTCATACTCTGCAACTGACTAGCTAGCAGTGCTTACCTAGCTACTGAGCATGTGCGACTCCCAACAAAGATGGAACAGAAGTGGGATGCCTCACTCGGTCACTAAAACAGAGAGCTCAACACACAGGGTGAAAAGAAGAGCTGCAGCAATGTGCAGTACAACAAAAATATGGTGTTTTCTGAAAATTAAACCATGTAAACCTATTCTGGTACAACCTCTAAATACAATTATGAACCTGAAAATGAGTATAATATGAGCACTTTAAAAGAATCGGGGCCAATTTCTTTGGCAGTTTATGTTGTTTGATTTAATCACACCGAAAATTTCTCAACTTCAATCTCTATCATTCTTTTGATATGGCAATTGCAGCATTAACTATAAATAAATAATAAACTATCAACAGAGATACAATTTATAGCATTTTTTAACATTAAAAAATATTTATAAAATCAAAGTTTTTTTGAAAAAATAAGCTTTGTGTTATGTGTAAGGCAGTTAGATGAGTTCAACAGATGTGTTTTGACATGGGTAGGTCAAAAGGTCAAGCCGCATTATAGATTTATAGCATTTTTTAACATTAAAAAATATTGATAAAATCAAAGGATGGGGTTTATTTATTTTTTTTTTAAAAAAAAGCTTTGTGTTATGTGTAAGGCAGTTAGCTGAGTTCACCAAAAGTGTTTTGACAAGGGTAGGTCAAAAGGTTAAGCTGCATAATAGATTTTCAGCGATTAATGCATTTATGACGTCTGATAATTCCATGTAGCCTGGGTGTCTCTGTGTAGTCTTGCTAATTATTCACTCTCATATGCCATGTATTTGCCAGGAGTCAGGAGATGAAAAATAATTCAAGTGGAATAACAATATTTGGTGCTGAAGGAGACGGAGCTGAGCTCCGGCAGGGTGTGTTGTGGACCTGAGGAGGCAGAGCTGCGCTCCGGTGCACTCCAGCCCAATTTAACCTCTGGACATAGCCTTCTAGATAGTGCTCAATTCAGTTACATGTATACTTGAAGTCCACCATTTGATATGTCCAACAACAAACATTCACTTTAGACTAAACCAATTGCATTTATATTTATGCCTCACATTTATAAAGAGTATTTGATCATTTAGGTGTGAACCCGCATTAGCGCACAAACATTAGTGCCTGTCAATCAAACAGCATGCAGCGATGGACGTCAGGAAATAAAAAGTTAATCTTTTACATTTTATCTAGATCAACCAACCAGTGGCATGCGATTGATGTAATGAACACCCCTGTTCTAGATGTAGAATATAGGCTAAGTATAGAAAATTACTCAAACTTTTATCATTGATATCGTGGACATCTCTCTTTTTTTTCAGATAAACATCAAGATTGGCCATTTTATTGGCCAGCCCTATTGATAACATTGTATTCATCTCTCACAGCAGCCCAGTAATATCAGTGATATATAGTTAAATTACATGCAACATTATAGACACACAAAATCTAGTAAGCAGAAATATGAAATTTACCTTGATATGTTTCTTCAAATCAGAGGCAGGATTAATGCTGATATCTGGCTTGAGCAAGTTAAACTCACATGACACGATCATGCAATTGGCCTTTTTCACTGCGAAAATCCCTTCCAGGTGTTAAACTGTGCTTATGGCATCCATAACAGATGGCACCACACATTTTTTACATGTAATTTGATTTGACGGGAGTCACAAGACTCTCTCTAGCAATCACATAGATAGATAACAATAAAATCAGGACAGGGAAGTAGCAAACACAGACGGTGGGAAACTCTCTTTTGATAATTGTACACCTGTAGCACAAATGCTAGTGTTGTAGATTGTTTTTGAATTGGGTTGTAGGAGACATCTCTGGTGACAGTCACCAGCTCAGCTAACGATAGCGTTGCAGTTTATTTCCTTTAACGTCATCTTCCATGCATCTGGCATCAGAATGCCTGTAGTCGGAGATCTGATCAATTTGAGGAGTGCCTATGGTTTGCATGTTCCACATTTTATCGTAAGTGTGTCATGCAGTGTGGGACCTGCACTGGTCTGGTCTTGGTCTTGACTTGGTTTCAATCCTTTAAAATCTTGGTCTTGTCTCTGTCTCGATACATTCTGGTCTTGGTCTTGACTTGGTCTGGGTTTATGTGGTCTTGACTACAACACTGCAAACCAATGCTACCTCATCCAGGTAGACTCAGACCAATTGTTTTGGTCCACTTAAGCCTAAACAAATCATACTATGAGAAAAAACAAATTCTGAACAAGTTCTGAAAAAATGGTCCAAACAAGCCAGGTGTAAATTGACCTTAAATTTTGGTATGTATGACATGAAATACAGTACATATATAGTCATATGGACAACTTAAATAATAATTTTATGGTGCTTTTATTGGCACTTTGAAGCTTAACATGCCCAGTCCTCATTCACTTTCATTATTTGTATCATATTGGCCAAAATGTTATTCAAAAAATACTTTTTATGTTCTTTGGAAAAAAGGTCATAAGGGTTTGAAACGACAGAAGCGTAAGTACAATAAATGATGACAGAATTTTCATTTTGGGTCTCTTATAATTATTTGAAAATTACCTGGTCTGCAGAACAGATATTAGGCTTCTCGCAGTGGCACAAAAACAAACCGCATGGGAAATTCAAGGCTTATTGATTTTTCCACATGTCTAATTAAAAGCCTTTTTTAAGAAAATCTGTGACTACATTTGTAGATGCACTCGGTTGGTCTCGGTGAATTACATTATTTGTTAATTTATGAATATAGCTGTGCTCATAAAATGCTCAATTAAACATGTAATCATGCAAAGCTCAACATCCATGTTGAAGAAAATACAGGGAATCAGACCTAATCTATCCACGTTTGTGTCTCAGGCCATTTGAATTAGCTTGTTTTTTTGTTTTGTTTTTTTTTTGTTTTTCATTTTACAACAGTGGCCAGTCATTACTCCAAAATGACTTGTGCTACAGAGGAACCCTGCCTTTAGCCTGGATAATTGATTAGGTCAAAGGTCTGCGTGACAGTGGGGGGAATGCATTTCCTGTTTCTGCATCTGTAATTCAGTGGTTTCCTCCTGAGTGTTTGCACTGCAGTAAGCTTGAGAAGTGACACAAGCTGTGCAATACACAATTCTGCCAACAAGCACCACAGAGCCATGGCTTTGAAGGCCTTCTGGATCTACCCTGCATCCTACAACATCCCAAGACCCAGATGTTCAAATATTTGGATGCCCTTCAAGTTCAGGCTGTTTTTTTTTTCCGTCTTCTTCTCTTGGATGGTTCAGTGGTCAGGTTGAAAGGAAAAAAAAAACCTCTAAAAAAATTTCTTGGACTCAGCTGGTGATGATGGAAATATTAACCAGTGACGCCAATTTAGCTTTCACGCTTCATGCACATCACATCATGATCCGTCACAAGACATGCAAGAACCAATGATGTTTGGGGTCATTCAATTGTATGAACCACACCTTTTGTCTTTCACAGAAATCATACAAGTTTGGAACAACATAAGGGCGAGTAAATTATGTAAGTAATTTTTGTGTGAACTATCCCTTAAAGTGAGCTATATTTTGTTTGCCCAAATCCATGACAACCCGATCTCATGAGAAGTTGTAAGAATAGTACGAGGTTGCAAAATCTGAAGAAATCATATGAGTTGGCTTGTAAGACATTTACTGTTGTGTACCACAAAAAAACATTTACTTTAACTATACATAAGTAATATTTACATTATGTTCATGATGTTAGTCAGAGGGGAACTGGCCCCCACAGTGAGTCTGGTTTCTCCCAGGGTTATTTTTCTCCATTAATCAACATCTTATGGAGTTTTGTGTTCCTTGCCACAGTCGCTCTCAGCTTGCTCACTGGGGTTACTAATACAATTATTATTCAATTACTTATTTTTAAACATGATTACAATCGTATTTTATCTAATTACACAATGATGATTCATCGACATTATAGACATTGCAGTTGTATCTTCTGTAAAGCTGCTTTGAAACGATGTGTTGTGAAAAGCGCTATACAAATAAAATTGACTTGAATTGACTTGACTACCACAGAAAAAATAGAAACAGCAGGGTTTTGACAACATGATCACAAAGGATGTCGGCATGTTGTTTCAGAGAGTTCCAGTACCCTAGGATCAGCCACATTATGCCGAATTACTGACAAGCTGCATCTCCCATCAGACATTTTTGCAACGGCTCCAATGTTTTTAAGAATCAATCACAATTGCATAATAGGTTATGAGTGCAATTCTGAGGTTGCATTTTCCCTCTAACATTACATATTTACATGATGGTAAGGTTTAGGGTTTGGGTTGGGGAGGGCAGGGGGGCTTACAGCTTTAAAAATATGCATTCCTCTTAACCTTATAACAGCCTGTACATCTGAAAACAACTTGCTTTTGGCACCGCTCTGTGGACATTACACCCAGAAAATGGAGCTCACGTGTGCCCATACACCCATTAACACTTACCGATTTGGCCACTGGGGGGTAGGTTTTGAATTTCGGTTAGCAAAGACCATTCACCTAAAGAAAAGTCAACCTACTGTTTTCAAATTCACTGTGAGATCAGTCAGATTTTGAAATAGCATTCTGACAATTTATCGTAAGTTTAACCCCTAACCCAAACCCTAAACCATAAAAAAATTACAGTTTGGAAGAGATGAGGGAGACATATTATTACATACATCAGTTTTTTATTGCAAAATGAGTAACAAAATGTATTCACAGACATTTCATCTGTTAAAACAAAGTGTTGTATAGGAGGTTAGTAAAAATTTGATGCATTTATTAGATTGATTTGAAATTGTGTTTTTTGATTGGTTGGTGTGTATATGAATACATTTGTTTTGGTGCAATTTCGCCTTGTCATACGAATTATTACGAATTGCCACGAGACATGTGTTGGCAATGAAGAACACAAGTGACAGTAGTACTTAATGCAGTGTTGACCCCCAATGTCAACATTACATAAAGGCCACATATGGGCAATTTAAGGTTCTCAATCTAAAGAGTCCATATGGCCCTAAATTCAAACAGTTGGTTGGAAAAGTGACCTGCGCGGAATCCATTTGTCCCTGAGGGGCTGTTCAACCAGCAGAAACCAACCAGTCACTATTTCCTCAGTCAGTAGAGCATGCAGCAGTTTACGAACCACAGCTTGCTAAGTAATGGGGTTTAGCTCATATCTTTTCACTGGGGAAAGAGGAAGTATTTCACAAGGAGTAGAAAATGTCAGCATGGTTGGGGTTGCAGCAAATGCAGGATTTAAAACGGCCGTGAGCGACAAAACCCACAAAGTGTCCAAGAACTTGTGCTGAATTAAACAGAAGCATCTGTCACTTAAGCTGCATTATCCAGTGTCACACTAAACAGGTTTATGTGAAATAAACGCTAGATGTTTCCTGAGGTATTTGCCTGTTCATGGAGTGCTGTGTGGGATTTCCTGACTGGCTGTCTCTGAGACCACAGACAGCTGCTTTTATCCCATCTCTAGCTCTTATCTGTGCCAGATTCCTGTAAGATCTGAGCCTTTCTATAGATCATATGGTTGATTTTTGGGAATGTTTTAAAAGCATTTTCAGAGAGAGATGTAATATAAATCTTCTGACATTAACACCTGAGTCAAAACACAGATGTACTACTGTGCCAAGAGAGTTAGACTTGGCAGATCTCAAGTGCCTGTGAACTCTTCAAAGAAGAAATTTTGTTTCAACATATTAGAATCAAAACGAATATTGGCTTATGGCTCTTAAATTTTCTTATTTCACTTACAGCTTTTCACAGTTCTTGTATCATATGGGGAAGACAGAATTAGTAGTTCTCACACTTTGTAGTCCAGAGAATATTTCTCAGGGTGGTCAATTTCTGTCTCGGTATGTCTTTCCACCATTATTTAGTGTTAGAATTTAAAGGTTGAAAATTTTATAACAGCGGTTTACATTTATGTACATTGCTTTTTACATTTTTGCTGTTTTAAGAATTGTGTTTCATAATCATTTTACTGTTTAAATTTTGCCAGAATAAGCTTTTTAATGGCAGGTTCCATTGGGACAATTTACCCCATATAGTGGGTGGCAATAGGAGGGCACGTGGACACAAAAAGATCAATACAGTATGTTTGCAATGAGCTGTATAATTTTTTCTTGGCCTACACCAGTGGAAATATTAGAATTTTTATAGCCAAGTCAACAAGGTATATGGTAATAAAAAAATGCACTTTAAATAATAAACTTAGTCTACCCTGAAAAATATTGAGTAAAGTGAGACAACTAATCCCCGTTACAGATCACTACATTGATATAAACTTGATATACTAACCTTTCTGGAACTATAAAAGTCTTCTTTTCAAAAGTATTTTTAAACACAGTAACTACAAAAGACCACGTGATGATTTAAAGGTGCACTTAGTAAGTAAGTCGATGTATGGTTTACACTGACATCTATAATGCCATTGCAGAAATTCACTCTGCACAGTAAACCAGGATTTATTCAATCCATGTATGAAAGTGTCCAATAACAGGACAGTTACTGAGATTGGTAACATATGTTAAAGAAATATTCCAGGTTCAATACAAGTAAATCACAATCGAAAGCATTTGTAGCATAATGTTGATTCCTTTTCTTTAAAAATCAAATAAAGCAAAAATTACAGCGACATTAATTCTTCTATGAAAAATTATGTATTATTTGAGCTGTAAAGTTGTATAAATTGTAATTTTTACAGTAATTTTAGGGTTTTAGTTTTGGTTGACATTACATCGTCATGGCAACGAAGATGTCAAATTGTATATAGCATTACAAAGAAAAAGTAAGAAAGCGATTTTATCACATTAAAATCATGCTAACACATTGTAAAGCAGATCAAGTTCATGGGCAAGGAAGAGGCGAGAAACCAGCTTGACATATAAATTATAGTTTTAATGGAAAACTCAAAATACAAACACATAAGACAACGGACATGTCTGTGAACGATCTCTCTCTCCCGCATTGCCGTCCGCGAGTGGCCTTTATCCCTCTTGATGGCTTAATTAGCCTAATACGGGACCGGGTGTGCGTAATCACGCCCCGGTCCCCCCCTCCACCGTGCCACACACATATATTGTTTACTGTTTATGGCTATAATTTTTAAAACAGTGACTATTTTGACATTTACAGATTGGCCCCATCCACTTCCACTGTAAGTGCCTCATAGTAACTCAGGGGGCAAGTGAAATGTTTTTTTGTGGTCAACATTATGCCACAAATGCTGTCGATTGAGCTTAACTTGTATTAAAACCTGAATATTCTATTAAGTGCCTATTAATCAATTAACCTTTTTCTACTGTAGCATTTTTACATTCATTTACCATAAAAATTACAGACAATTTACAGTGTTGACTTGATAAGAATTCTTATAAATAACATAAACATTTGATCTCTTTTGGCAGATTTCTCTATAATCTACAGCACTTCATCAGACATTACATGGACACACAATACAATTTTCTTTTAAATAGGGAACTCCATCTATGTCACTTTTAATTCAATAAATGTTATCCATGGGGATTTTATTCTGATTATTAATTAATGAATATATACATAAAATATCAGACCGTGCTGTTTTCCCAAAGGTCCTTCAGTTTGATTGTATGTGATTGTTTTTAAGTAAAGAAAATAAACTAGAAATGCCACTCACCACATGAGGATCTGTGGATGAGAATAAAACTGTTTTACATGCAAGCTGACAACTCTCTCGTATGTGTCTGTTTGTGTGTGAGTTTAGTACACAGAGCATGTATAACAGGCATTGCACTCAAAATCAACAGCCTCAAGTGATTGGATAATTGAATGTGTAATTGTGTATGTTTGTGGTGTGTATGATACTGTTTAGAATGGAAATCTGCTTCAAGCAACACAGTCCAAATATTAGTCATCTCATTTGTTTAACAATCCTAAAGGATTTGTCATGAAAACTGGAGAGAGAGAGAGAGAAAACTATGTTCCTTGCCATTTTTTTATTTATTTTTTTCAGCAAATATTTTAGCAAAATAGATGGCTTGTGAAAGCTGATCCACTATGTGACACGTTTTGATGTATAATACAAAACAAAAAAATTGAGGGGAAGTGTGGTTCAAAGCTGCAATGTAATGATGTGGTGAGTATATCTGTAGGGCATAGCCAATCTGTACCAGAAATGCAGCAGCCCCCTCTGAATATATTTGAATGAGATATCTGTTTCTCTTCCTAATAAATACAAGTAGAGCATTTCCATTGATCTTAAACACCCCAAGGGCATCTCAGGTCTCCCAATGGTATCTCCATTATTAGTGAGACAGGAAGGAGAATTCCTGTGTTTCCTGTCCCAAGTATGACTAAATCCTTTGCAAGTAGACTAGGGGCAAGGAGAGTCTTGTGGGTCATGCACATGATAAACTCTGAATACAAAGTGGCCCATAAATAACATTTCTGGCCATGGTGAAATTAAACTACATATGATTAATGGCTGTTTTGTCTAGACTATCAACAGAAATCACCAGGTTTGTGCACCATTTCGAATTTAAACGATAATGCCTTTTAAATTCCAATTCCAGTTCTGAATTTAAATTTAGGAATTCAAATAGAATGCTATTGAAAGAAATTATTATAACTGCTGAAAGTGTCGTTTGTATGCATTGAGAATAAGTATGTCATCATGCACACCAAATAGAGAGAAAAATTTGACATTTTTAAAACATTTTGTGGATCAGGGTGGCAGAACACTTCATTTCACATGCCATTACCTGTGTTGAATGTCTTTGAATAGCAATTCAGAAAATTCCTATCATTGTCATTCCAATTCAATTAGATTTACAACTCTTGAGCTGAAAGGGAGCCAATTCTGGAATTCAGAATTTTGCCCAACCCTGGAATCCACATATTACACCAAAAGCTAATATTGTTACGGTTTACAAATCATAAAAGTCCTTTGCTTAACCCTGTAATCAATATCAGGTGCAAAGTATTCACAGTTATTGACTGCTACAGTTGCTCTTAAAACACAACTATGGCTTTGTCCATTAACGGCTCCCACATCAATCAATATTCAACGTTAACCAGAGCACACATGTTTTCCAGAACAAAGGCATATAATGAATGTGCCTTTACGTTAATTAGCCCTAAAGCTTCTAAAAATATCTAAAACCTTTTAATTCAGCAGATTCAATTTATCAGGTGCCCCTATAGTCTCGGTGGCTAGCTCTATCCACAGGATGTCACTGAGCTCAAAGCATCACTAATTAAGGTGACTTACATAGGTAAGTGTCATCGCATTTTGTTGAAGTGAGCTCAGATCTCTTGAAACTAGGCATGGCTTACAAAGATCTCCATTTAAAAGAGAAACATTCGCTTTGTGTTATTATGAAGCTGGGCTTTAATCTTTTTCTTATTAACAAAGAGCAATTTTCTTTAATGAGCATAAGTAGTTTTATTCTATATACAGTCAACCGGGCTCATATAGGGCGACTATTCTTTGCCCATGTTGTCCAGAAACTAATGCAATATTAATAATGGTTAACAACTTGTACCAACTTTCAACAACTACACATGGCCCATTATTGGTGTTTGCCAATGTGATTTTTCAAAACCCCTAAAATATCTAAGTATCAAACTTCAACGTGTAAATCGTCCCAACAGTTTTTGCTAGGGACATGAATGATAGCTTAAAACATATGGCTTATTGAGGAGAGAAGTGCTTTTACTTTTCCAAATGATCTGACCATTTTCACCTGGCAGACCATAAAACAGGCGGAAAAAATCTCATCGACTTTTATTGAAGTACGGACCCCAGCAATATCTAGGGACCAAAATATCACAGAGACTTGGGCAGTGGGCTCTTTTGACTTGGCCCAATAAGAAACCATTTAGAAAACACCCTATTGTTATGGTGGCAAGTTTTGCACGGGTACGCATATTTTCTTAAGAAAATGTAAAAATGTAGTCTAGTGTTGGGGATTACTTAATAGCCACAGATGAAGGGAGTATTGAGTTCATAATGTTACTAACATCAGCTTATTGTTCATCAGTCAAGAGTGACATCTACTGAACTGCTCATGCCATTTCCATTGGCTCCTTCTTGTCCAAGAAAGTCAAAATTGTAAGAAATCAAAGAATTGTTGCAGTTGGAGCTCCATGTTAAAGTCTGTGACGGACCAAACATTTCTGAAATTATTGCTTTATGAATGACCTTTTGTGCAACATAAAACCCAGCAAATGGCTCGCCTGAGGACAAGAAGGAAGTTATATCTTATCTTTGTGGAATATATCACCGACCTACTAAATAGACTCCCAGAATCGGTAATTGTTCAGTGTCACTCCATTTTTCATCACCCGACTTTAAAATGCCAAGCAAAAAAAAAGTCTAGCTTAATTTAACAAGGAACCTGTTGTACTGAATTAGAAACCCAGAAGATAGACCACTGAATGACCGACATGTCTTCAATGTCTTTTTACACTTCATGAGTTAAACCACATTTTTTGGTCTCAGAGGGACAGCTTTGGCCTGTGCAGATGAAATCATCTGTGTGGGCACACTCCAGTTCTTTTGGAGAAACTAGGCTTTATTTTGTTTTTCTAGGATTCAAAATTGGATAGGGTTGGACAACTTTTGCAAATGTCAACATATTCCAAAAGGTCTCAAGCCACTGTTGAGAAAGCAGAATAATGAATGAGAGGGAAACCAACAATGCATTTACTGAGATGAAAAAAAAACAACTCTTACCATGTACCAAAATGATGAAAATGGAAAATAATTGCCTCTTAACCTCCTCCTTGGCTTTCTATTCAGAAGAAGAAGAAAAAACACACAGTTAGGTGCAAATATACACTTGCTACACTCTAAAAATACAAAATTGTGTAATTTACCTACCCTCATGTTTTTACAAGCTTCAAACAAGAATAAAATAGCACCATGAAAATAGTCCGCATGACTTCTGAAGACATGCAATAGTTTTGTGTGAGGGACAAACTGAAATTTAAGACGTTACTTACTGATAATCTTGCCCTCACTCAGACTTCTGCATACTCAAACATGGAGAACCAATGATGATCGACATTATTAATGTGAAACGCAGGGCAAGAGCTATGGCATATGAGACTCCAGTTGTGCAATATGTTTTCTGAAGCAATACAATCACTTTGGTTGTGAAACAGATCAATATTTGAATCCTTTTTTTATCATATATCTCCACTTTCACTTTCAAAATGTGAACGAATGTTAATGTGAAACTGGAGATTTACAGTAAAAAATAACATATATTGATCTGTTTCCACTGGAGTCTTATGGGTTACTTTATGTGATTTTTGGAGCTTCAAATGTCAGGTCACCATCCACTGACATTGTATGGAGCTACAGAGCTGAGGTATTCTTGTTTGTGTTCCGCAAAAGAAAGAAATTCATACACATCTGGGATGGCATAAGGGTGAGTAAATGAACAGAGGATTTTCCTTTTTGAGTGAACTATACTTTTACATTTCTGCCAGTTCAGCACACAAGTAGTATGGACTACTTTAGGGTGCTTTTTGATCCTTTTTGGAGCATTGAAGTAAAAATAACTACCAACTTTCATCATATGGAAAAATCAGCTCGTACATTCTTCAAAATATATCCTTTGATGTTTAATGAAACAGAGAAAGTCGTATGGGTTTGGAACGACATGAGGTCCTAAAAGTCAGAAAGTCAAAAGACGGATCTCCCACCTGGAAGTTTTTTGACAAAAGTCCACAATTTTAAGAACCTTTCAGAAATATTTTGTTTCAAGCAAATTAATCCATTCAGAACAAACGTGAAACTGTGTCTCAATTGCAAGACAATCATACTCCAATTCTATTGCACTAGTGTTTATTTCATAGGAGTCTGGGTAGTTGTACAAATTAGCTATCCATCAGCTCTGCAAGACAGGAGCAGTCAGTCACTCTACTTTACAATCTCCCTTCTGGGCGCTCATGGCTTTCACAGTGCTAACAGATTTGGACAGCTCACTTCTGATGGTTTCCATGTGCTTCATTCTTCAACTTGAGAAACGATTCTAAGCAAAGCAGCTCCCTATTTAGTTTTTCATTGTGCAGTGTCTGCATAATCATGTACATATGTAAAAAAATAACCTCTGCAATAATGCATACTAAGCATGTCTTACCAAGTGGCCGAGCACAAAGGTTAAAGAGACAGATGTCTAATTTAACAACCAAAACTATGTATGCTAATTTACAGACTGATATTTACAGGACCTGCAAGGCAGTACAGTATTGACATTCCTCAAACATTCTGGCAAGAGATTGTTCTAACCCTTATTATTAAAGGCATAGTTCACACAAAAAAATACAATTATATTATTTATGTCGTTATATAAAACTTTCCGATTTTCGTGGAACACAAAAGTAGATGTTAGGTATGACAGCTTCGGTTACCCTTCACTATCATTGTATGGAAAAGATGTGCAATGAAACATAATGGTGTCTGTAGAAAACATTGTGGCTATGATTGCCTTTTGTGTTTCACAGAAGAAAGAGAATCATATAGGGTTAGAGCAATCTATTAAAATTCTGCAATTAATTCAGACTCTATACTAATATTTATTTTTAGATTGTTTTGGCCTTAGGTTTATTACCTATTTCTGTTTATGTAAACCTTATACTTTTTTAGAAATTTAAGATTCAAATTTGAGAATCTTCTATTTAACATGAAATAGAATAAAGAAGTTAGCCTGAGCTCCAAGGTTGTTAATCAATTTCATTATTTCATTATTATTATTATTTCAACTTCGTTTTTAAAAATGGGTTTTAATAGTAGAATTTCTGGTGAAGAACTACAGTATGATCAAACCAACTAATAAGAGAATCACTGTAAACAAACCGTGGCAAAAAAATATAATAAAAGACATTAATTGCACAATCTTGTACTTAATTCTTTTTGTCTGTTTTTTGCTTCAAATCAAAGTTTGTAATGTTGTGTTTAACCTCAGAGTTGGTTGGTTTGGTTCACGGCTTATAACGCTTTTATGAAGGATAAATACAAGATAGCGCCGTTGATGGCAGCTCTTGGTGTGGAGCTCTCCAATACTTTTGTTGTTCTTTACCTGTGTTTAGTAATTTTTTTCCAATTAGTTTCAACAGGGATGAACTTTGTTAGCACATACAGACAATCTTTTTTGACTATTCGGATATTTTGCTTGTGTGGCTGAGAATTCATCTAGCGAATCTCCACTCTTTTCCTAACAAAATCTCCTCACCCGTACAAACAAGGACTTTAAAACTCTGCTGCATTGTGCTTCACAGAAACCTGGCTGAGTGAAGCCATTCTGGACAGCGCGTTACATCTGCCGGGCTTCCAGCAGTTCAGAGCGGATCGCAATGGGGAAAATGAGAGGTGGTGGAACATGCTTTTACATCAATGAAAGCTGGTGTATAGATGTAACGTGGTTAAAGAAGATGTGTTGTCCTAATTTGGAAGCGCACTTTATCAACTGTAATCCTTTCCACTCGCTGTGGGAGTTTTCCTTGTTTATTCTGGTGAGTGTTTATATTCCTCCACAAGTGTGTGTGAGTGCACAGCTGCCACAGCTGGTTGATAATATCACAGACATGGAACAACAATAACCAGACTCATTATTATTACTCTCTGCGATTTTAACATAGCCAACCCGTGAACTACCAAAATACAGACAGCACATTGCATGTCTCACCAGAGACAGAAATATAATGGATCACTGCTACACAACATTAAAACCTCCTGCAACCCCTCTCCTACCCCCTTCTGCTACTCAACCTCCACTTAAGGTCTAAGAAGAGGATGTGTGCCGGGTCTTCTGGAAACAAAAGACAAGGAAAGCACAGGCCCAGACGGTGTTTCACCAACTTGTCTAAAATCCTGTGCTGACCAGCTGGCCCCCATCTTCACACAGATGTTCAACAGTGTGAAGTTCCCTGCTGCTTTAAATGCTCCACCATCATCCCTGTCCAAAAGAAACCCCAAATCCTGGGACTTAATGACTATAGACCTGTCGCTCTAATGTCTGTATTCATGAAGTCATTTGAGAGACTGGTGTTGACCCTCCTGAAGGACATCACTAGACCCTTTCTGGATCCCTTTCAATTTGCTTATCGAGCAAACAGGTCTATGAATGATGCATTCAGCATGGGATTGCATCATATCCTGCAACATCTGGACAGACCAGGGACATATGCAAGGATCCTTTTTGTGGACTTTAGTTCAGCTTTCAACGCCATCATCCCAGCAATCCTCTGGATTAATTTAATCAAATCTCTGTAACGTATTCCGTTACTCAAGGTCAATAAAGTATTCTAAAAACTTTGGATTACTTCTTCAACACTGGTAGATTTTTTTCACTTGTATTGACTATAAAAACAAAAAACACATGTTAAAAATACATTCTCTGAAAAACCTAAATATCTTATGCAGTGTTGTTTCTAAAACAAGATAAATCAAATTGATTTTGTTTTAGGGAGTTTTATATATATTTTACGGGAAAACAATACAAAAATTATTATCAAGAATATGATTTTTGCCCTAATATCAAAGGTCTTACTAGAAAATAGAAATTATGATCTAACATGATTTTTCTTGATACAAAAACATGATTGTGCCTGGTAACATGCATGAAAATGCCTAGAAATAGCATTTTAGCTTGGCGTAAAGCTGAAAATTTACACAAGATTTATTTCTATTTCTTCTGCTCCAAACTTACATCAAACTTACTTCTCTGTCTGCTCGTATGAATGTAACACTCCATAAAAATAATGCACTTTGGATCGCATCATTTATATGTTTTCCATCTGAAAGGACTAAATATTAAATGAAACAAATGTAATCTCTTCAGTAATCAAAATACTTTTTGAATGTAACTGTATTTTAATTACCAATGATTTCGATTGTAATTGTAGTGGAATACAGTTACTAATATTTTGAAATTTAAATACAAAATCCTGTTACATGTATTCCGTTACTCCCCAAACCTGTGTATATATATATATATATATATTATCTCTGTCTTGTATTGTCTGTGAACTGGAAGCTTCTATCACCAAGACAAATTCCTTGTATATGTAAGCACACTTGGCAATAAAGCTCATTCTGATTCTGATTCTGGAATCCTTATGGAAATAAAATTTATTGGAAAAACCAAGATGGCTGAAAAAGTGGATAGTTCTTAAATTTTAGTTAAGAACAATCCATTTTATAATGTTCACCATTCAAAATGTAACAACAGTAAAGACGTCATCTTAATATTTGGATACCTAATTGTGACGGCTCATCTTCCTTGCATATATTTAGCCAAAGCTTCCATTACACTGCACAGTGACTGTGTGAATTCTTGCAAGCAGCTGACTTTTATTCAAATTAGTGTGCTCAGTATTCCACAAAGGTGCATTTAGTAACTTTTGTCTTTGTGTCATCTTGGACTTATACTGACACCTAGCGGTTTGGATTCAGCATAATTTAAAATCAATAGTAGAAATGTAGTTTTCACAATTAGCCATGATTAATTCAATCAATGAATGAAAGTGTCAAATAACAGGGCGGTTACTGAGATTAAGCAAGTAGTATTCGACTGGTCATATGATTCTAAAATGGCCGCCCCCATGTGCAGACCCTCTCCATGTAGAATAAAACAGCTTTTATAAGGTTACTGATATGACTGGAGTCTACATTTTAAAGTGAGTGGTCATGATTTCCCATATATATTGCAAATTGCAATTCATGTCTTTAGGAGTTACACTTTTTTAATGAGGAAAAATTACTGAGTACACCTTTAAATGTTCTGTAAAAAATTAAAAAGCTATTAGAAAGTACAGCAAGATTTTCTGATTCATCCAAATTACTTATTAATAGACGCAAACATGGCACCCACACATATTTTTTATAAATCTTTACAAGCAACCATTGACGACCAAACTCTCCTATCTTCTGTGCACTATAAATACTGGTGATATAAGACTGCATATTTTTGTTGCACAAGCACAGGGATTTGTTTTAATGCACTGAACTGTAAATAATGTGTACAAATAAGAACATGCTGAATGCAAGTCAGTTACGCACCAAAAAAGGGAGAGCTCATTAGCTTTATCTTGAAGGGTAAGCATGTATATTCATTAGTTACAGCAAATACAGATAAGTCCCTGGCCTGGGTATATTTTCAAATATATCCAATTTGATTTTAATCGCACAACGTAAATTGTTATTTTAGTGTCTCCACTTGAGTTGGAAGTGATCATAATGCACTTGCTATTGACTACTTTCAAATCACTTTCTAAAATGTATATTCTGTCCTTTTGGCCAGGGGGGTTTGTCAGAATAAAGGCTCCTTTTTTCCTGTAGTCATAATTATCTTTCATTTGAGATTTGCCCTACTCCACTCGCACAACTTAACATCTACATCAGCCCGTTCCTCCAGGGGTACACTCCCTGACCCCTCTTGCTCTGTGAAGAAGGAAGTCTACTAGTTGTGTGGCATTATTCACAGTGGGTCATTCTGGAAGAATATTCCAATGTAGACTCGGACATGCTCCCGTGGTGCTGCTGGCCAGAGCTGTCGGGACCCAGCTGGCTTTGTGCAGCCAGTTACATCCAGCGGTAATCTCTCGAGGCATAACCCCAGGTGTCTTTCCCTTCTGCCCTGTAATTCCCCTCTCTTTTTTCCTCACAGGATGTCCAACTTGTATTATAGCCTCATTCAATGAAGCAACATCCAAAGGGAGCAGAGGCAGACACAGGTTCAGAACAGAGACACACAAACTTTGAAAAAATTGTTTGCAGATGAGTTTAAGGCCTCCAAAAACATAAGAAACATTATTATTTTAGCTCTATTTGGCTGCACAGTGAATGTGCATTTAAAAAATCATCCCAAATAAGGATTAATTGGCAATTAAAGAAAAAAATGATCTAACCTATTATCATATAAAGGAGTGGAGCAGAGAGAATTGTGCAAACATTGTACGCAAAACAAAAATGACCGGTTTCCTAATATAAACTTAATAAAATAACACAGCAAGATTTCAACTATTTTTTTTTAACGTTTTCACAAGAAAATGCGATTAGCACCTTTTCGGTGCAAAACTCACCACCGCAATGGAAGGGAGGTTATAAAGGCGTTGCTCATGGTGTTTTTTTAGTGTGTTGCTATGCAGTTGCTGGGGTGTTCTAGGGTCAAATAAGTCAAAAGAGTCCCCCAAAAGTCTCCATGATGTTATGATCCACCTTCAATGGAGGTCTATGGCAGTTTTGTAGTACTCAAGACCAGACTCGAGTCAGATTCCAAGACCATATTTTAATGGACTTAGTCTTTTCATGGACTCGGACTGCAATTTGACTCAGTCTTGACTCAGGCTTGAACAAGTGTGGACTTGGACTTAACCCCGGGTCCAGTCGAGTCCCTTTTTTAAAAATATACAGTGAAAGTTTGACTTATTAGGCAAACATTTTTGACATCAATATCAAATCACGTTTGTCCTGCATTTTAATCTGCTGTGTAGAATCAAATCTAGTGATGCCCAGTTCACACATAAATCATTATACTGACTTGGTACTTTTCAGTGAAATGGCCAAACAGGTTAGCAAAAAGGTCTGAATCGGTTGGCTATTCAGTCCAATTAGTTCGATCTGCTATCTCACTAAATAATTTACAACAGTTCTCACTCATTAAAGCAGCATCGGATATTTTAGAAAACGTAAAACAAACCGTGTCTTGTTAATAAGGGGCTGTTCGCACCAAACGCTATGCTGCATCCATCCATCCATGCTTTTTTCAGTTGTTTTTCTATGTGAACATGCTAAACGAATGTCTTTGACCACTGCATTATGAACTGCTGTGTTTTTGGTGTCTAGTGTAAAGGCGCCACAATTTTTTAAGCTCTTTTGTCAAGATAAAAAGAATATAATCTGTTAAAAACATGACCCGAGACACCTGTATTATACTCTTCTCTGATAGCACACGTGCAATGCCCAGATGTCTATTTGATGTGTGGTTAAATTTGGAAGACGTCTATAGAACAAAACAAACTTCTCGGAGACGTTCATGTGCTTTCTGGGTTTGTTGCACTGGGTTGGTCTGAACGGCCTCTAGTCTTTTAGAAATACTTTAGCCATTAGTTACATGAACGCTACACATACTGAAGAAAATGTAAAAAATACTTCTTTCAATGTCATCAGAACCGAATGGTTTCTGAAAAAAACGATTTCTGTGAGTACCAGAAGTGCTTACTTCACTTTCAATGAATTAAATGTAGTTGTGCAAATGAGGAAATTGTTAACAAATTGAATGCAAATGTTTATATTCACTTTCTGCGTAAACATTGTCATATTTAATACATTATTTTTGGGCTTTCAGGCCCATTTTAGTTATAGTACAGTAATACAGTATTTTGTAACGCAGAAATGTTTACTTGACTTGAATTAAGCAGGTAGTTTGTATCGCCATGCTAAGCCATATAAGCACTTTGAACTTTTTATTTGAGTTTTTCACTGACATTTTGTTAACACTGTCATGTCGTAATTGTAATACCAATTTGTTCACTTAATCTACAATGTGTCATTTATTTAATTCTAATTATTGTCATTTATTTTATTTAATTATTCTCAACTGGTAATATTGTTTAACCAATATAAGCTTACGAAAATAATAAATTAGGTTTATTAGATTTTTGCACCTAGAGTCAATAGTTCTTTGAACTATACATTTAATACCTTCATTAAAAAAAATCTCTTATCTTAGGCTCAGCCTTTATTGATCTCGGTCTCGACTCTGACCTCTTGGTCTTGACTCAGACTCGACCCTCTTCTAGTCTCGGTCTTGACTCAAACACAACCTACTCTGTTCTTGGACTGGACTTGGACTCGGATGAGCTGGTCTCGACTACAATACTGGTCTAAGACATTAATTTAATTGATGGGTGCGATGCTCATTGAAGATTAAAGTTAAAAAATAAAAAAATCAGTCATAGTTTACTGATCCACATGACGTTACAAACCTGTATTACTTGAGAGAAGTTCGTTCATAGTGATTTGTACGTTCATGTGCTGTTTATAATGCTAAACAATGCAAGTTCTGGTTTGAACAAGCAAACCACTGTGAACAAGCTTCTCTAAAAGTGCTCATGAACCTGCAATAGCTGTCAAGATTTTCACACAAAAATTACTTAAATTTTGGGTTGTTTCTCACAAACCCTATAATCTGCCTTCAGAAAGCTTGTAATATCACACACAACTCGGATAGACTACTTTTATGGTACGTTTGGGCTCTGCCTTTAAAGTGAGGAACTATCCTGCACTGCAACACATAATATAATTTTAAGAAATATAACTATTTTGTGTTCCGAAGATGAAAGTGGGTTTGGAAAGGCATAGAGGTGACTACATTTCTGGGTGCACTTCTCCTTAGAACTTGGGGTCTGGGGTTTGTTCAAATCCCTAACCTTAAGTTTGAGTAACAGTTAAGCACCACTAAAAATACAGCAGTAGATTGTCCAAAAAAAAAAGGAAACTAGAAGACTGTCATTATATGCTTAGTTTTGCTTTGAGAAGGTACCCGCTTATGCTTTATTTAGTGTCTGCTCCACTAAATGTTTAATTATTTTGGCAGATGTGACTGATGAGGAAGACATGTACAAATTGTCAATAACATCATCCGTGAAAAGAACAGCAAGAGTGAGTGCTGCGCAATGAATTTCATAAACAGCGGCTGAGAGTATTAAATGCTGGAGGATTATGACAAGAGGTATAAAATGGGATTGCCAGGATTTTCATACTTTCCTTAACATGGCAGATCGTCCTCACTCGACATCAAAAGAGAATTGTGGGGGAAAATTCATCAGCTTGGCAAAAAAAAAAAAAAACCCCGGTAGCGTTTACGACAGATCTGACATCAGTGAGATGAGCAAAGCACCCAAGACTCCGGCAGACTTTGATACAACTTCAATGACAAACTGCAGGAAACCAGAGATGATTGGATGATTGTAAAGCCAATACTAGAGGTTTCACAAAATCATGCATAAGATTTTATTAGCAGATTACAAAGTTAGCTGGTGAGAACTTTAAATTTAACATGAATCATCACTTGCAATCAGTGTTGGGTAAGTTACACTAAAAACAGTGTAATTAGATTACTGTACTAATTACACTAAATTTCTATTTTAAATTCACTATTGTTTTATATAGAATTGTTCTATAGTCTACAGTATTTAACGCAATTACATCAGAAGTATCTGTAACTTAATAAGAGTAAACTTTTATTTTTTTCAAAGAAAAAGATATTTAATTACATAGTAATCCAGATGCCCCCCTAAATTGGAGTGGTAAAATGGTAAAGAGTGGTATTCTCATTTTCAGCTCCACTGAGAGTTCAGTGACCCCACGTCATAATAAATAGACAAGTTATATTTATACAAATCATCAAAGCATTATGACTGCATAATAATATTTAGCGAGTTCAATATTTATAAAATTTATGGTTCATAAGAGATCGTCTGAAAAGTCCACACACTGTGCTAAACGGTCACTGGTGTCCAAGTGCAGTGGCGCTTGCAGCTGTACGTCCGTACACACTGTGCGTACCATGAGAAACATTTACTCTCAGAATAATTAATAAATCATGAAATGTGTCCTGTATTTCTGTTGAATGTTTAAAAGAACAAGCATTGCCCAATTTGCGAATGAATAATTATTTTGAGTCGGTTCTTTTCAGTGAAGTGGCCAAACGGGAATGCAAAACGGTCTGAATCCATTCGTGATTCAGTTTAATTCGGTTACTCACACAGTAAAACAAAAAATTGAGATATTTAAGAATAGAGAAAAAAACAGCACTGAATACAATGTAAATTGACCTACAATCAAGTGAAACAAAAGGCTGTCTTTTTGAGAGGTAACTTTGAGAAACTTGAGCTAGTGCTGTGGCGTGTGAACAAGGGGCTGTCCACTCGCGCTGTTTTTCAATCGTTTTCCATGTAAACATTCGCTAGATGTCTTTTGACAAGTGTGTCATGTTCAGGGCTGGACTGGGAAGAGAAATCAGCCCGGGATTTTACATAGCAACTGGCCCAAAAGTTGAGTTGGGGTTGAGGGTTCGCTGTCCTTTTCTGCATATCACAGCGCCGTTTTATGGTCCGTTCTGCATAAAGCGGAGGCTCATTTTAGCTTATCGCGGCCCGTTCGGACAGTTTCACAGCCAACCCACCAGCCCGCTCGGTTCTCCCGATGGCCAGTCCGCCACTGATTGGCCCCAAAGTGCGTCGGCCCACCAGGAAAATGCCCAGTATGCCAGATTATCAGTCCAGCCCTGGTCACGTTTCACTGTGTTTTTAGCATCTCTCACGGGAGCGCATGCTCCACACTAGATATAAGGTCCCCAGTATATTTAAGGTTTTTTGGGCAGATTTCTGTGCATACCTTCAGATTAAATCCTGCAGACACCCCTGTCCGCTCTCTTGCATGTTCTGTCTTAAATGCTTATAAAAAATATAATTACACATTCTAAAGATTGTAAATTGTATGCATAATTTACACTTTAATTTAATGAATCATTTAATGGATACTTGGACACCTCCAACGTTTTAGTGCTGTGGGTTCAATTTTCAGACAGTCCCTTACAAGCACTAGTTAAAGGAATAATTCACACAAAAATTTACATTTGCTGAAAGTTTTCATTTCAGGCCTTCTCCTCTAAACAATGCAAGTGAATGTACTCCATTTTGAGATGGTCCAAAATACATATTTAGGGTGTATCAAAATAATCCACAAGACTCCAGTCGACAAAAAAAGTTCTTCTGAATGCAAACAATTTATTTTGAGCAACAAAAAAAATACTACAAATGTTTGCTTCCATACATCTCTGTGACATGTGTTCATGAGAGGTATGATGTAAGCTCGTTGGTAAGGTCACGTGGATTATTTTGATGCATCCTAAATATGCATTTTGGACCGAGTACATTCACTTGCCTTGTTTAGAGAAGACCTCAAAAGAAATCCTAAAAACCTTAAATTCTGTTTTGATGAAGAAACTCAGATACATCTTGGATGGCCTGAGGGGGAGTTAATTATCAGCCAATTAATCATTTTTGGATTAAATATTCCTTTAAAGAATGCCCACTGAAGTACATTTTTAGGCATAATTATCCAGCTACAATAAGCATTCACCATTTGAGCTCAATGTTTTATGCCTGTATGAAAACTATTCTTTAACCAAATTGTGCTAATGATATCGTTGTAAAATTGTCAGCTCCAGAGAGTGCGGGTAGAAGAAACCGACAACAACTTCAGGAGATACGGTAGAAATTCTGTGTTAGTTTTGCATCTTTAGACCAGTCAGCTCCAGCTCTACTTAATATGTATTATTACGTGCTGGAGTAAATGCAAGTTTCTTTCATAGCACAATTTCCCACGTTATTATCCAACAAAGTCTCATCATTAATATTTTATATTGATAGCTTTTTAAACATTACAAAATACAATATGAATTTTATATCTTTATTTAATCAAAATCTGGGTTACAATGAGATGCTTACAATGGAAGTGAATGGGTGCCGATCCATTAACGTTAAAAGCTCACTGTTAGTACAGCCACAAGAAATTAACGTGTGCACTAACATGGTGTAATTTAAAAAAAAAAAAAAAAAAAAGCGCGCGCACACACTCACACACACACCCCCCCCCCTTACTAACCTTTTAGGTGTAAAGTTACTTCATTGCCATAATGATGTCATCTTAACACCCAAAATTGACTGTAAAAATTATTTAAACAACTTTACAGCTCAAATAATGCAGGAGTTTTAACAAAAGAATTAATGTGTGCTTTTATAAAAATAAAAAAAAATCCCCTTCACAGTTGTGCCTTTAAACCCTCCAAACATTGGCCCCCATTTACTTCCATTGTACGTGCCTCACTGTAACAATGATTTTGTTGATCAATGATTTTTCCTTTTTTTTTTTTTAAAGAGACAAGTCTAAATTATTTTTGGTAACCAACATACCACAACTGTTGTCAATTGAGCTTAACTTGTATTGATTCAAGAATATTCCTTTAACAACCACATCATGATTTCAAAAACAACCATTCCATCAGTTAACAGTGATTTCCCAGACAATTGGCAAGTCTATAAACATCATAAAACTTACATTGTATGAGAGAATATGAAACCAAATGTCACAGAAATGGTAGAAATTCATGACAAGAACGCACATGATAAAAATATACTGCGCTTATTTTGCATAGGCTTTGATATTAAGGTTATGAGAGCCGAACAACTGCACTGCTACTGTGGGTGTCGTTTTATTTATACTGCTGTAGATAGTGACAACTGGATCAAGGTGTTGGAAAATGTCCACATAAACAGGTGATATGGGTTGGGGGTCAAGAGAAGCCGAACAGAATCACACATCTGTCATTTCATCCTCTATGTCATCTCCCTCAGTCTCGCCCTCTCCTTCCACTTCCTCTTCATCATCAGATGTCACATCTGCATCATTCATCTGGGACACGCACTTCTGACAGGAACAGATGAATAAATAATTTTCCCTAAAAATGAGGGGAAGATGTTAATGGCAGTTCAGTGTTTCCTACAGCAATCTGTTCTTGCCGTTTACTTTTATGGTTATTTTGTTAACCGTCTAGTTTTTACAAAGTATTTTTCTATTATTAAAACAAATATTTGAATGTGAATAAAGTTTGTCATTCCATGCTGATGGAAAACTGTATTGCAACAATATTTACGGTTTTCAAACAGGTTTCCCAAAGACTGCATCTGCAGTTCGTCCCACCCCAAACTCACGCCACTGTTGACATGTTGGTCTGGGCAAACATTAAGTGAATGGGGCCAATCCATAACCGTTTTAAAAAGTATAGCCATAAGACAATGTGTTAACTTATCCCACTAAAATCAAGTTAAGTAAATCTTTAAGTGTAAAGTTATAGCCAATTTTAGAGTGCTTTTAAAATTACAAGCTTTGCATTAGTCTTTAAACCCTCCAAAAATTGGCCCCATCCACTTGCATTGTAAGTGCCTCACTGGAACCTTGAGGTTTTTTAACTTTTTTAAAAGGAGGGACGAGTCAATAATGATAAAAAAATTTGTGATTATCAACATTGCCACAAATGCTGTCGATTGAGTTTAACTTGTAATGAACCCAGAATATTCCTTTAATTACAGGTTGTATAAACATCCAGTCAGTAAGTGATTCAGTAGTTGTTTGAGTCGTTTTGAATGATTAATTAAAAAGAATCTGCTCATAAGAGTTGTGTTCACGAATTGGTCTACACTGGTCACATGGTTTGTTTTTGCATGTAGCACTCAATTCAGATGATTTAATTTTTTTTAATTCCTAAATTAATTCTCACCATGCCTTGTAGACTTAGCAGTGCTGGTAATTTTTTATTATTATTATCATCATCATCATCATCATCATCTAAGCCCCAAAGGCTATTTTCATGGCAAGAACAAGGTGGGATCAATCAATAAAGATTGAAAATAATAGTTGAAATTACTTGTAGCGGAGCAGGAAACACTAGTTTATCATTTTAATCCACTGTGTATGCTTAATATTGAACATTTCAGCACACTTAATCTTTCAGATGAAAGTGTTCAGACCACGCAACACTTATCTACTGAATCCGAATACACAAGATTCTTCCAATCCACTTTTATACCATAACAAAGAGTAAAATTATATCTATCAGTTTCAAAGGTCTGTCTTTCATACCGAATTAAGAGGCAAGAAGATCAGCAGTTCTTTTCAAGGTGAAGTCAGGCTTTTCACAGGAAAAAAAGTGAATATAGTTCACGTGGGGTTTCCAAATAAACCCTCCTTTGGTTATACAGGCAGCATAGCAGCTGCTGATTGACAGGCATTTAATTTGATAAATAGGTGAGCAGAGGCCCAGCAGAAACCCAACGGTCCCTGTGGTTATCCAGGCTGAGAGCTGCTGCCAGTGACCAAGGCCATTGATTCTCTCTGGAGGTAAACTCAGCTGGGCCATTTCACACAGAAAGATTAAGCAAGGGATTGCATTTGTTTACCTCAAGATCTTGTGCCGGCTATGGCGACTCCTGTCTCGCTGGCAGCAGTCCAGGTAGCTGATGCAAATTTCCTGCAGGAGGAGAGGGAGACAGAACCGTGAGAGAGACACACAATCAAATATGCACCAACTATGTTACATTTAAATAATGACTAGCGATTTAATTCTACATTGTGTCTCTTTACACACACAGTCAGAACAAAGCTATTGAACAGTGGGATGACATGAGGGTGAATAAATGAGAATTTTGGGAGCCTGGGTAGCTCAGAGTACTGACGCTGACTAACACCCCTGGAATCACAAGTTCGAATCCAGGGCGTGCGGAGTAACTCCAGCCAGGTCTCCCAAGCAACCAAATTGGTCCGGTTGCTAGGGAGGGTAGAGTCCCATGGGGTAACCTCCTCGTGGTCACTAATGTGCGGTTCTCACACACAGTGGGGCTCGTGGCGAGTTGTGCGTGAATGCAGAGGAGAATTGCGTGAAGCCTCCACATGCGCTACGTCTCTGCGGTAACACGCAGAAACCAAGTGAGAAGGTGCGGATTGATGGTCTCAGATGGAGGCAACTGAGATTCGCCCTCTGCCACCCGCACTGAGGCGAGTCAATACGTCACCAAGTACTTGGAGCGCATTGGGCATTCCAGATTGCGAAGAAAAAGAAAATGATAAAGGGGCGGTGGTGTAGTGAACTCTCTCTAAAAGGCATAATGCTGTCATTCTGCCTAATACTTCATTTTTGAACTATGGGACAAAGTAAATAATGACAGAAATTTAATTTTCAGTTGCCAGTAGGAGGAAAACAATGGTCACTATGACAGAGAAAATAAATGGTATTACAATTATAATTAGTTGTCATAATGTGTACACAATGTTAAAAGCCTTCTTTGTTGACTACAATGTGAAGTTAACATGTCATAATAAGCTGTCATCCACTGGAGATTCAGATAAACAAATCAGACGTATGAAATAAATGTTATGTAAAAAGCAGGCAGCACATGTAGGTCATTTCAATCTACCTGATAACCTGCCAAAACTGCTGCGATTCTCAGAGTCCAAACTATAATTTTTATGACAAAACACTCAAGGCTTTAGAATATTACAGGCCTCCCTCAGAGGGTCGACTTAGCATTTATTATCCAACATGCTCCTCTGACCTCTCCAGGGCTGATGTCACTCAGGGCACTGAGGTGGAGGAGGTGATTGTTGTCAGGGAATGAGGCCTCAGCATTGGGAACGCAGCTGTGGTTACCTTGACAACACAGGAAATGACAATTAATCTTGTTTTTTAAAAGGACTGGTTCACCCAAAAAATTAATGACTTCAGTCTGTTTTACACATTATTGTAGGGAATTTAGAAGACTTGGAATATAGTGCATGAGTCATATGGACAATTTATGATATTTTATGCACATTTTTTAAAGCATGAAAGCTTCAGTCCCTAATGATTATAATTATATGGAAAAGAGCAAACACAGCCTTCAGAATTTCTCCTTTTGTGTTCCACAGAAATAAGTTTTGCAGGTAATTTAGTAAGCACATTTTATTACTGAAATTGGGTCTCTTATTTAGACCATGATCTGTACTGTCACAAGAGGAGTTTGGCTCAACAATGCTCAGATACAGAGAAAACAGAAGTATTTATCATATTCCACAATATAATATTTCCTTAAATTATAATATTTGGCTAGGCAGTCAAAAAAAAAAATTATATGTTTGCCTTAGTTACTGCATTTTTGCTTTGTAGGCCAGCACTCCTTTACGGTGACCAATAATTCTTTCCAGCACTCAGGCAACTTCTGTGAAATTAAAATTGCACAGCTGTATAAACTGAAGCATTTGCCAGTGTGAACAAAGACTACTCACATGAGCTTTGAAGCAAGAAAAGTCCCGAGCCCTCGCAGTTGAGGAAATCACCAGTTTCTGTAAAAGAAAATAACATGATCTATGAAACCCTTCACCTGCCAGATTTATTTCACACTTCTGCACAAAACAATCATATTTTACACAGATCGATGGCTGTCTAAGAGGTAAAATGTGTCTTTCATTTTTGAGTGTCAAAAACTATAAATGGATTAAATCTGTTCAGGTATACAGTTCAATGAGTGTAAATTATAAACAGGTGGAAGTCAAAGAGAAAAATGACCTTTGTCAATGTCCTTGTATAGCTGGTCAATAAAAGAATCCAGATGCTCCCTCTCCTGGACGGGAAGCTCCAGTGCATCACATGCATGAACCCACTGACTGAGTGAACTACAGAGAGAGACACAAATCACATCAAAATCAATTAAAGAACACTAGATTTCCATTTTCTAAAAGGAAACAGCAGTGCTTGCAAGGCAGAACAATAATAGGTTGGTTTAGGCTTTAAAAGGTAATGCTACTGTCAAATATTGATAAATATGATAAATTACGCACACAGTTGCAATGGTGTTCAAGTCTTTACATTTATGGGATAGTTCACCCAAACATGTAAATTCTCATTTACTCACCCTCATGCCATCCCAGTTGTGTAGCACTTACATCTGCTGAACACAAGCAAAGAATTTTTTTAAGGACATTTCAGCTCTGTAGGTCCATACAATGCAAGTGAATGCTGGTCAGAACTTAAGGTCCAAAAAGCATATAAAAGGCAGCATAAATGTAATCCAAGACTCCTGTGCTATAAATTCTCCTCCCTGCCCCAGTAAGGGATATGCACAAAGAATGCGAATTGCCAAAAACAAAAGAATGTGAAAGTGGATATTTCTAGTAAAAAAGGAATTAAGTATTGATCCGTTTCTCACCCACACCAATCATATTGATTCTGAAGATATGGATTTACCACAGGAGTCTTATGGATTACTTTTATGCTGCCTTTGGGCTTTTTGGACCTTCCCACCATTCACTTGTATTGTATGGACCTACAGAGCTGAAATATTCTTCATTTTGCATTCAGCAGAAGAAATGTCATACAAATCGGTGACGGTGAGTAGATGACAAAAATTTTAATTTTTGGGTGAACCATCCCTTTATGCGGTTTGGCATTAATCTCAATTTTATCTAGAAGAATTAAAGTAGAATGACACACACACCGTATACATCTTAAAGTAACAGGTAAAAACAACAGGCACATTCATTGGATCTTACCTGGTACCAATACCCTGACCATTGGTCCCAATAAGTGAAAAGAGAGAGCGAAATCCCTCTGGAGTGAACCACTAAAACACAGAACAAGATTAACTTTACATTCATCTGCACTTCAATGGATTCTATTTTGCTCTTCCAGCATTACACTCGAAGTTATGACAGGTCGATAAATTGGCCAATATTTGGAGGTCACTGGCATTGGACAATTACTGTGCATTTGAAGAGTTAATAAAAGTGTTAACTCCCCCTATTGTAAGTTCCAAAATCTACCAACAGCCTTGATAATGAAAAATACATTACATAATGTAGATTTCTAGTTTCAAAGATGGATGGATGACCTGACTCAGATGATCATCTTGCAGAGCTGTGGTAAACAGATTACGCAGCAAGGCCAGCTGTCCCTGAAAACAACAAAACAGTGCTTTTTGGGGGATTTTTTTAATTAACGATGTCTAGAACATAGCATTTTGATTCACATCATTAAATCACAAATTCCTACAAGTTTCCATATTTTAAATCAAGTCTTTGTCCCTCACAAGTTTCCACCAAACCGGTAAGCTGACAAGGCAGAGCACAGCATGGCATTGAGACACTTAGAAAAATACACATAAATGAGGGACAGAAGAGGGAAGGACTATGGACTTTCGATTTACCTGAAACTTCTCTCCCAACAGTTTATGAACTATCTCCTCCTCTTCATTCGCTGTACGACTACAAAAGTTAGAGAACAGCCTCTGCCAGCGTCCCTTGTCTTCAGCCTGTAACAAACACAATACTGGTCATCATTGATACACTATGTCACGTTTACGAAGAGTTTGTTAACAGATGAATAGATAATGACCTGCTTGATGGTGGCCACCATCCTAGCCATTAGCATGACACTGGAGGTTTCTGGAGGATAGTGCACACTCCTGAACAATAAAAATAGTTAAAAATCAGTTGACATGCAAGAGCAGAGTCATTTCATTCAAGGCAAATATGCTAAAGAACGATTTTCCATCAATGGCTTACAAAGCAATCCATTACTGACAAAGCACTGGAATGCATTATGCCTTTAATGTCCAGCATAATGCTCTCAGTACATGAGGATATCTACACCAATGAGCCCAAACATTATGACCACTCACAGGTGAAGCGAATAACATTGATCATCTCCAAACAAGGAAACATTTCAAGGTCTGTGTAGATTAGATGGCAAGCAAACAATCAGTTCTCATAGTCAACATGTTGAATGCAGGAGAAATGGGGAGTAAAGACCTGAGCAACATTGACAAGGGCCAAATTGTTATGGCCAGACGACTGGGTCGGTGCATCTCTAAAACAGCAAGGCTTGTGGGGTGCTCCAGGTCAGCAGTGTTGAGTACCTACCAACAGTGGTCCGAGGAGGGACAAACCAGTGAAAGGGTGTTGGGCGCTCATGACTCAGATGCGCAAGGGCAATGAAGGGTATCATGTCTGGTCCGTACCGACAGAAGGTCTACTGTGGCACAAGTCACAGAAAATTGAGGATTACGTGAGGAATGGGTCAACACAGTGCGTCGCACCCTGCTGCATATGGGGCTGCATAGCCGCAGACCGGTCAGAGTGCCCATGATAACTGTCCAATGTCTAAAATGGGTACACCCCTTCATGGCAATGGTATTCCCTGATGGTAGTGGCCTCTTTCAGCAGGATAATGCGCCCTGCCACAATGCACACATTGTTTGGAAATGGTTTGAGCAAAATAATGAAGAGTTCAAGGTGTTGCCCTGGCCTCCCAATTCCTGAGATCTCAATTCGATTGAGCATCTGTGGGATGTACTGGACCAACAAGTCTGATCCACAGTGGCTTCACATTGCAACTTACAGGACTTGAAGGATCTGCTGCTAATGTCTTGGTGCCAGATACTACAGGACACCTTCCCATGCATCGGCAGGTCAGCTCAGTGTAGCTACTCAAGTCAACTCACCTCCACGCATCCTGCAGCTTGTTGATTGGATGATTTGGGTCATCATGGGAGGGGCCGAGACACAGGACCTTGTGGTACTGCTGCCAAGCAGCTTGCCGGCACTCAGTACTACAATACATCACCTGAAGGGGGCAACAAATAAAGTCCATTTGCATGTATTGATATTTTTGCATGCATCTTAACCATTTGTCCTAGATAATGAGATTGGTGCCTTTGGACTCCTTGAGTCAAGAGGATTTCATCTATATAAATTTTTCAGCTACATGGCCCAGTGGTTAATGCATTGGAATGATGTTCAAAACATTGTGATTGAGTCCAGAACAAATGTATTTAAAAGTTTTACTACGGTTGACCTCAGAGTCTTCATGTTGTTCTTACAACATAGACTGCACTTCACTGTATAATTCCTGCTTCATTATTCCATTTTTAATTTGATTAAAACGTGATATAACTTTTAGAAGGATTCAGATTTAAAAAGCAAATCTACATCAGGAGTGTCAAACTCAGCTCCTGGAGGGTCACAGTCCTGCAGAGTTTAGTTCCAAACCTGCTCCAACACACCTGCCATATAGTTTTCTAGTAATGCTGAAGGCCTTGATTAGCTGGTTCAGGAATATTTAATTGTGTTGGAGCTAAACTCTGCAGAAATTTGCTCCTCCAGGAGCAGAGTTTGTCACCCTTGATCTACATCATGTCCTTAGTTGAGACAGCACCACCTATAGTTCATAAGTTAAGCCACACTTGTTTGGCTACTCTAAACTTCCCATGTCACTTTACCAACAGCATGACATGACAGCCGAGTGGCACTGTGGTGTAGTGGACAGTGCAGTATCCTGTTGAATGGAAAGTCATAGATTCAAATCCATCCTTAGGCTATGACTAATGTTGTGTGTCTTTGCTCTTTATGTCATATGTGATCTGTGGTTAATGTTATGCAATGCCTGCCTTTTCGGTGCTTGGCCCCATATTTGCTGCTTGCAGGCAGCTATATTTAAGATTCATTTTCTCAGAGCAACTGTGTACCAATTGTGTTTTGAGCCTCAATTATGTGCATCTCACATAATTGACTTTCAAAAGAACTGCCTTTTTCAAATAAACAGATAATGAAGCAACATCTATGTTCACACACACACACACACACACACACACACACACTCCCAGATGTGTATGACATTCTTCTGCTGCAAATAAAGCTTTTTAGAAGAATTTCAATTCTGTAAGTCCACACAAAGCAAGTTAATGGTGACTAGACCTTAAATTTAAAAAAAAAAAAAAAAATTACATTATTTTTTTTTTTAAAAATACACAAAGGCAGCATAAAAGAAAATCCAAAGTACCCCAGAGGTTATATCTATGTTTTCTGAATCAATGCAATCACTTTGGGTGAGAAACAGATTCTATAATCCTTTTTTACTATAAATGTCCACTTTAACTTTCAGAATGTGAAAGTTGAAATTTATAGCAAGAGGATTTAAATATTGATCGGTTTCTCAATCAACCCTCATATCACTTCTAAAGACATACATTAAACCACTGGAGTCATATGAATTACTTTTATGCAGCCTTTATATGCCTTTTGGAGCATCCAATAACTTATGAAAAGACTGGAAACCATTAACTTGCATTGGAAGGACTAACAGAGGTGAGATATTCTTCTAAAAATCTTCTTTTGTTTTCCACAGAATAAAGAAAGTCATACACATCTGGGATGGCATGAGGGTGAGTAAATGAGAAGATCTAAATTTTTGGGTGCACTAACCCTTTAAAATAGACTGTAACAGGAGCATATGGCTGAGAACATACCGGGCACTGTGGACAGGACTGGTGTCGGTCAGGTTGCACTTTACACAGCTCAGGATGGGGCAGACTCAGACCTGGCAGACCACTCAACTTCCTGGCATTCTCCTCTGCTGTCTCCAGAGCATGGAGACAGTATTCACATGCTACATATGGGATGAACCATGCCAGATACAGTTAACACAGGAACAATTGTTCAATAATTTATCATAATGCACCTTATATTGGTATACCATTGCTTCCAAGGGAAACAAGTACCAGAGAGGCCAGTTACCATCTGGTATAATGCAATTCATCTAAATATTGCATTAACTCACCTCTGTATTTGTACAAGGCATTCCACAAGAACTGTGAGGAGACTAGAGGCTGCTCAATAAAAATAGTATCACCCTTTTTGAAAGGTCTTTTGGCAAATAATCCTTTTCCCTGGAGAAAACATCATTAATAAAAATAAATGAATACCATTATTTTACTAAATCCAAAAACCTAATTAAGTGAAGTTGTCTGGAGTTAGAGACCCCCATTTCGTATGACACCACTTCAGCGAAATATGAATTTGATCATTTGTCACAAAAAACATATTTTAGATTATAAACACTTAGTTGATCAGCAGGTTCTATCATGCGATGAGAATAAGCCGGCTGAGACGAGAAGGGTGCCGCTAACTCCCTAAGCAAAGCGAATTACCCTTATAAAATTTGACTGAGCCTCATAATCCGAGTTGGATGTACTTCTACCATACTGCATACCTTAACACTGTCGATAAATCTGACCTCTATGCAACTACTACTTTTGCCAGGGTCCACGCAGCGAGAAAACATGTCATCTACGGGAGCCGCCATGTTGGATATTTACATATCAACCTCTGAACCCCTGGACTGACCAATAGCGTGTATTTCTTAAATATATATTTTCTGATTACATTGAACAGCTGTCAGCTGCAAACACACGCTAAAACGCTTTTAAGGAATTATAGGCAGGAAGCGTTCGATTAAAATCTAAAACAAATGAATATGGGGAGTTGGAAGGCGGGGCAAGCACACCGATAGCCAATCAGCGATCAGCTAACTCACAGCCGCTAATCAGCGTTCAGTTCACGCTCTCGAATTCTCAAAAGCGGCTCGTGATCATAGACTGTAAAAAAAGATACCTAAAAAAGTCTTGAGGGTTCGATCAAGCTTGAAACGCTGAAAGTGGCCGAGTTGCGCAACAGAGAGACTCAAAAGGGCTAAAAGCCGAGCTGGTGGTTGGGTTCATACTTGCAACTGAAGCCGGTGTTCAACCTCTTAAGATTGGAAATGAAGGGGAAAGTGGGACGGATCAGTCTGCAGAAGCCGTATACGTTGGAATATAAACAGGGCAAGAAGCAATCTATAGTGTGCGCTAATACTATGAAGGTAATTTTGGTGCAAATCAAATGAGCACCTGTGACAGTGTAATTGGTTATGAACAGTTACACCTTCTCAAATTCTTCATTACAGGGGCACAAATGAAGAAACTCGTACGCGCACATTTTTTCTACAGTTGCAGTAAATATGGTGCAAAACACATTCACACACCCGCATCAAAAAATGTGAAGTCACGGACAAATTGTGCTCATCCGCAAATCAGTATGTGAATTCATCCAACGAGAGTTGCTCACTTGTAGAATACTTTCTCACAAATAAAACATTTTTTCTTTGATATTTTTCTCGCACAAACACAAGTACAATACTACAACTGTTTGAATCTGCTGCTACGAGTCTCAAACACTGTTTTTCGCGCGCTCTCCCTTTAGCACCACACGTATGTGGGGTATGGGCGCCTCTCCATTGGCAGAACATGGCGCAAAACGTGTTTATTAAGTATTTGTCATGTGCTGGTGTTTATTAATATGTTTGATTTAGCCTATGTGAAATCTGACTGGTTAAGACTCTTGGATAGGGCAGGTAAATATTTTATAACCAAAGTTTAATGAATTAAATGACATTAAATTTACATATAATAAATGTGACTTTTCTGCCAAGGATCTCTCATTGTCATTCATATGTACCTTGTAATAAACTTTGAATTGTAAATCCTGTAGGTCAATTAAAAGTGCAGTGTTTGAATTTTGGGGTGATATTGCCTTTAATTTTCTCAAAGTGCATCCTAGCACTTGGATAATTTCCTCATATTCAAATACTCTTAAAAAGCTTTCCTTTATAGGTTTGCTCACATTTTTAAAGGATTATTGGTTAGAGTGACCCTGACTGTTACTGTATCCATTTTTAAGTAATTTAACTTGAGAATTTACAAAAAATAAAGGCAAAATCAACTCAAAAATTCATCCTAGCACTTGCATCACTTCCTCATGTTCAAACACATCATAAAAAGCTTTCATTTATAGGTTTGTTATTTATATAGCCTAATTAAAGGCAAAATCACACCAAAAATATAATTTTGTCAAGGCACGTGGGTCAGATCCTCATATTCAAACACTCGTAAAAGATTTTCATGTTTGAAGGGTTTCTTGTTCAAACATACCATGCTTATTAACATCTGAAAAATTGCAGGGAAATGCACTCTTGACATCATACACAGAATGTCTTCTTACATTTTATGTTTTATTTGGCATTGAGATTAACTTAAACTTTAAAATGATCTACCTAAATGAAAACCCAGATACAAGTGACAGATCAGAGAGATAAGGAAAGAGATTTGGTAACAAAGAAATATCAAAACGATGTCATGTCCTTGTTTTCAAATGATCACACTTTTATAATTTCTTTGCTTTTCTTATTTCAGATAACAGCTATGTGCATCTTAAAGTACAACCGCACTTTCGGCATGCTGTTGTACTCATGCACTATCCATGAGTGTCTACCGTGTCTTCTGCACCTACTGCACACTCATACACACACCTAATAAAATTAGCTTCTCATATTAGCTTTTTGTCTTATTAGTTAAAAAATTAGGCCTACATATTTGCATTTGTATCTACTGTGAGATGTCATAACACAGGTTACATAATACTTATCACACCATCTTTCTGTAATTGACTGTTTATAAAACTCTTGTTTAAATTGCATTAGGTTGTATTGCAGTATTCTCATTATCAATCAATAGTGTGCTTAAGTGCTTTTAGTGTTCTTGAGTGTCTTGAAAGGCACCTATAAATAAAATGCAATATTATTAATAATAATTATTAATTATTATAGGAGTTTGCTGGAGCAGAGGCTGCGGCTGAATGACACCTGGGAGTTCTGCAGAAGCATGAGGACCATCACTGGTTACAAGCTTTCTGGACAATAAAAAACAAAAATAAAAACAAGGAAAGGAAAACTCGACAATATATATATATATATATATATATATATATATATATATATATTGCATCAAAACATGAACATGACCATTTTCAACAATTCATACTGAAATAATCACAAAAACATAACTTGCACCCCTCCCAGGAGCGCAGTGTAAACTTACATTTTTTTTAAAAATGTTTGTCTTTTTGAACTCAAATAAGGTCCATTCCAAATTAGGGTATTTTACAGGGTGCAAGAGCCTGTTTGATGAAATTAGTTTAGCCTGGTCAATATTTTCTTTTAAACGTCATCAGACCTGCCATGACCAATTTGGTGCCCCTTGCATCACAGCCAATTCCATACAGCACTGATCAGTGGTTCATACACTTACACAGGAGCTGCGTAGCTTTAAGCTATGGCGTTATGTATCTGAGATTTTATTTATTTTAGAAAAAAAAAACGAACTAAATAAAAACAGCATTAAAGAAGGGGGAGGCTTATATATTATGGATATTATTCCATTGAACTTCACTTTCTCATGGATCAAACGGTCCATTTGTAACTAAGGGGGTTGTTGTTGTTTTTTACATCATTACCATCAGAGTATCTAAAAAAGAAAACATGAATTTTTAACATGATTAATTTGATTTCTATTTTTATATCGAACATTTTATAACACAGCTCTCGTGCTTTCCATGGCATGATGGTCTTTATTTATTTGATGCATGATGAGTTTATTGTTGCTATAGTAACTAATGCAACATGCATGTGCGTCCGATTGACAGAAAAATATGAAGATAATTTTGGTGCAAATCAAATGTGCACCTGTGACACTTTTACTTAAATAGAAAGCAGTCCAATTTGCTATGTGTTTAGCAATTACATTAAAATTTGTTTAGCCCTGCAAAACTTTGTTCTTCACTTGAGGCTACATCTGCCATTTACAGTTTGAGGTTGGTGTTAGTTCTATTACTGCTGTTTAGCACAATAATTTTATATTAAAGAGGAAATACGTTTACATAAACAGAATAGAGGCCCTCTGCCGTTCTCTGTTATGCCTGTTGTTATCTTTAAAATGACTGTGTAGCATATTTAAACTTTTTGTATTTGCAGATGCTAGCCTAGAGCTGCTAAGTTCATTACTTGACTGCTGTTTTGCATATCAATAGAGTTTTTTAGAACGTTACATTTATTGGATAATTGGTAAAAAAAAAAAAAAAAATAATAATATATATATATATATATAAATATATATATATATATATATATATATATATATATATATATGTGTGTGTGTTTTAAATTTGATTGTTAAAGTACTGAATAAAGAATAATATATTTAATATTGTTATAATATATTTTCTGTCCAATTTTGGTGTGTCACCTACAATAAAATTGTGATAATTTTATTGATTTGTAGTTTTTCAATTCAGATTCATTAAATTCATGAAATTAATTAAAATATTAATATTAATGCAATTATATAAAAAAAAACTATTTTAAAATACAGTATCTCACAAAAGTGAGTACACCCCACACATTTTTGTAAATATTTGATTATGTTTTCATGTGACAACACTGAAGAAATGACACTTTGTTACAATGTAAAGTAGTGAGTGTGCAGCTTGTATAACAGTGTAAATTTGCTGTCCCCTCAAAATAACTCAACACACAGCCATTAATGTCTAAACTGCTGGCAACAAAAGTGAGTACACCCCTAAGTGAAAATGTCCAAATTGGGCCCAATTAGCCATTTTCCCTCCCCGGTGTCATGTGACTCATTAGTGTTACAAGGTCTCAGGTGTGAATGGGAAGCAGGTGTGTTAAATTTGGTGTCAGTGATGTCATCATGGAGGAGTGGAAGAGGACTCCAGTGGCAACCTGTGAAGCTCTGGTGAACTCCATGCCCAAGAGGGTTAAAGCAGTGCTGGAAAATAATGGTGGCCACACAAAATATTGACACTTTGGGCTCAATTTGGACATTTTCACTTAGGGGTGTACTCACTTTTGTTGCCAGCAGTTTAGACATTAATGGGTGTGTATTGAGTTATTTTGAGGGGACATCAAATTTACATTGCTATACAAGCTGTGCACTCACTACTTTACATTGTAGCAAAGTGTCATTTCTTCAGTGTTGTAGGTACTGTAGGTATATATATAAAAAAAAAAAAAACGTTTTGGCCAAGTGCATCCTGAATTTTCAGTTTTGGACCAGAATTTTCATTTTCGGTGCATTACTACTTTCTTCTAGTGCAGTGGTACTTAGTTGGTTTTGCTTCAGGACCCAGATTTTACATTGTACAAGTGATTACGAAATTATCATACAAAAGTGAACAGAATTTTTCTAAAAATCATACATAAATTAAACGGATTAATATTAGCAAAATTACAATGCAGTTGTAAGAAATGTCTTCATCATTGGCCATTCATTTAGGTGGCCCCTGGATCAAATCACAGACGGCTGATGTTGCAACAGGCCACTTAGTGTGTCAGTCAGCTGATCAGAATAGCTGCAACCAAGCAAAGGCACTACATCCTTAACCAGGTAATGAGGAATATGTGTGTGGCCCATATATGAAGGCAAAAGTGGGGTAAAGCTTTAATAATTGTCTATTTATTCATGTTTTCTCTCTCAACCCTCTCCTCAATTCCAAGGTCAACATTTATCCATCTGTCCAGCGACCCAAGATGGTCTGTATCCATAGTTAACAGTGAAGAGTGAGAGTGATGTACTGATTTTGATCTTGCCGGTGGCTGGAAAAGGCGCCCACTTCTCTGTGTGGGCGCCTTGACCCGCCACTGGCAAGATCAAAATCAGTACATCAAATATTTCATGGTACTGAACTCCACCTGCCATCTCATTTACATGATGATTCAGATAGATCGCTAATTATTGCTTTGTTCTGTGAAGATTTTCAGGTGTACTGCATCTACAGTATAGCCAACATTTGGCAAGTGATCAAAACTTTGCAAGTTGAATTGTAATGATAAATTAACTAATATTGCTGTGCTGCTCTGCGTGAACCGCTTTCTCTGTCTGCGTGTCTATCTGTTGCTTGGATAACTTGGATTTCTCTAACCAGGTTGCCTTGCATGCTAATTACGATAATTAAATTTGAATCATGTTGGAGTACATTTAAATGTGTTGCACTGCTGCCACACAATTGGCTGATTAGATAATCACATGAAAAGGTGTACAGGTGTTTCTAATATAATGCTCATTGTTTATACTTATGGCTAAAAGAGTGTATAAGCAACCTTCTAAATAATTGTTTTTCTTTTTTGTAGTGGAACTTGTACGACCAAAACAAGCAACTTATTATAGCAACTTCAATCATGGCTGTTCAACATAGGACGGCTTTTGATAGTCATTTATGCTGGTTGTGATGAAAAAAACATTGTAGCAGGATAACATGAACACCCCAAATCTGACAATGTTTTTATTCACAATGCTTCAGCCTTTACTAATGATATAACTGTTTTTCTGTCTGTAATTCCATTAACAAAGATCGCTGGTTATAATGAGATTCTACCTTGTGTATGTTTTGATTTTAAAGTAATACATCAAAAATGAACATTCTGTCATCAATTTAATCATATGTAGTTCATACAACTTGTCTGCTATATGTTGTCTTAAACCATACGATAGCTTTGTGTGAGGAACAGACCAACATTTAAGTCATTATGCACCACAAATCAAGCTTTCGACAGAGTACTAAATTAGGTTTAATTTTGGGGTTGAACTATGCCTTTTAAGATGTTTTTTTTTTGTAAAATATAATTCCCTTAAACTCCATTGAAAACTGAACTGTTAAGAGCTGTTATAGCACATTTGTATCAAATGAAGAGGTCTTGAACATTTGCGCTTAAAGTTTTTTTATTATTTTAATATGAAAATAAGTTGTATTCAAATTCACAAAGTGTTCTGTTTACAAAAATAAATTTCATAGAAATCTCTGCAAATTATTATTTTAATTATTTTATGAAACATTGCAAAACAGTATTTTTTACTTATAATGAAAATAGCCAAACCTTTTACCACACACAAGTATACAAAATAGAAGACAGAATAATGCAAATTCTTCTATACTTCTGTAGAAAACTATTTTATGCAAGTATAATTTTAAAAATAGCCAGTGATGTGATAACTTTGTACTCTTTGTTACTATTGCATTGAGTAGAGGTTGTTTCTGTAGTAAATTAGCGATCAGGCATCACTCTTTGATACAGTAGCACTGCACCCTTTGCTGAAGGACACATCTCTGACCACAGGGGGGCACTCTCATCTAATTGTTGCATTTCCTGAAAATATGTTTTCACAATGTCAGATTACATTTCTAATTCAATGTTAATAGTTCTTTAAGAGCTTTCAAACTATGGATCTCTATGGAAAAGTATATTACTTGCAAAATTCATTGATTTATGACAGGATTCAGACATATATAATCAGAGGTCAGGACTAACTTTTCTTCTGAAATATATAGACGCTGTCTGTCTTGTTGTGTAGTTTGTAAACAGTTCTCATGTTGTGCCCGCTTGTATTGTTCTTGCATGTATAATTATGTAAAAGCTCAATATGATGGTGCGGTGGGCGATTTGACCTTACCGCTCGGCTAAGGAACAATATATCTGTGGATTCATGAGCTTCAGGACCTCCACGTCTGTAGAAATCTCTCACTTCCTCTGTTGTCAAAGAGCACCTTGACAGAACAAATGACACACATTTGAGCTTCTCAATAGGTAGACAGTTTATCGTGTGGAATTGTAAGATTAAGACATCATAATCTGGGCAAATCAACACATCTGTTTACCGAACATAAAATTCAGCACTGGGTCGGCCTGCACTGGTGTGGTTCAGCGCTATTCCCATGAACAAGGGTTTACTTAGGGAACTCAGAGGAACGTTCACCTGTAGTGAGAGTAATCAAATCTATTAAAAAGTGAACAAATATGTAACTATGCATGTATAGTAGGTCAATAGTGCACAAATGCCACATGCACATGACAAAATAAGTGTGAAAAGTGAAAAGCTGCACAGATACACACCTCATCACTGATCTCTGCGCACACCGAGGAGAAGATCTCTGAAACAATGACTCTCTCTTTACCCAGCAGAAGGTCAACACATATGCTGTCCTCATTGACCCCCTGACACACCATCTACAAGCACAAGAAGATATTAGTGCTGTGTGAACAAATGGCAATGTACACATACATTTTCTAAATAATATGGCATGTTAGTGTGTTGCTATGCAGTAGCTAAGATGTTCTGAATTAATTTTAGTACGTTGCTATGTTGTATTGAATGGTTGCCAACCAAGACCAACATTTCTGAGTGTTTTCTGTCCTAAAGCTTTCAAGTTGCATCCACTAAACTTGGCACAGACCTTCAGACTGTTTTGACTCGCGTTTCTAAGACTTTTTTTTAACTGTTTTTGACCAGCGGAGAAATCCCATAGACTTGCAATGAATGAATGTTCATACAAGCCAAGACTATTCAAACTACAACGGTCGAAAAATGTAAATGTAAACAAACCCACAAGAGGCCTTAAAGGAATATTCCGGGTTCAGCATTTGTAGCATAATGTTGATAACCACCACAATTTATTTTGTCTCGCCCCCTCCTTTTCTTCAAAAAAGCACAAATCTGGGTTACAGTGAGGCACTTACAATGGAAGTGAATTGGGGCCAATCCATAAATGTTAAAATACTTTTTCAAAAGGATATCCACAAGACATAAACAATATGCATGTTAACCCTTAAATGCATACATCTGGTCTTTAGACCCGGGACCTCAATCCACCCCCTGTACCTCATACATTTTTGTACCCCACACCTCTCTAGTATTCTTCAATCCATCTCTTATGTGAAGTGGAGTGACACAAAAAAATGCCATAATTGCAAAAAATAAAAAAAACATTTATAATGGTTTGAGTACCAAGTGTATAGGGTCTCTAGAGCCCTGAGGTATGTAAGAGTGTCGTATTTTTTATATTTTTTTGCACCTTCATAAATTATATTTCTATAATTATTTAATATCTATTTAACTTTTCTATCACAGGATATCTATTTCTTTGTGTAATACAATAAATACTATATCACGTTGACTTTGTGCGCAACAATGAACTATCAACAATGGTGAATTATCAGTATTTTATATGCGTATACGCACATAAAATACTATGTGCTATTTCTTACTCAAGGTGGCACTGATGTTCCAGTTGACTGACAGATTGACTCGATTTACATTTGACATTGCTTTTTGACAAAGAAACAACATCGAACTAAATTTAAAGCAAGTACAACACATAAAAAGTATGATGTCAGAATCAGAATGAGCTTTATTGCCAAGTATGCTTACACATACAAGGAATTTGTCTTGGTGATGGAAGCTTCCAGTGCACAAACAATACAATACAGAGAGAATACTAAAAAAATTGAATAAAAATAAAAGAATAGAAAATATATATACACACACACACATCTGGAAAGTATTCACAGCGCTTCACTTTTTCCACATTTTAATATGTTACAGCCTTTTTCAAAAATTTATTAAATTCATTATTTTCCTCAAAATTCTACAAACAATACCCCATAATGACAACATGAAAGAAGTTTGTTTGAAATCTTTGTTTAGTTAAGTTGGGGTGTTCCTCCTAAATCAAACATAAAAATATATTTTATATTATTGATTTGTAATTGTCAAAACAATTTGACAAGTGATTTGTAAAAACTTTACACTATCTAGGCATTTGTTCATCCATTTTTTTAAAGATATAAGTTCCGGGTCTCTAAAAACCGGAGTACGTATGAGTGTTTGGGAAAATTACCATTTAAGAGTTAACATGATTTTAGTGTCACTTACTAACCTTTTTCATGTAAACTTGTAGCCAATTTTACAACTTTGTTGCCATGATGATATAATGTCAACAAGCCCTAAACTGACTGTAAAAAAAGACACTTTAAACAACTTTAACGCTCAAATAATACCCAAACATTGGCCCCATTCACTTCCATTGTAAGTGCCTCACTGCAACCTTGATTTTTGCTTTTCGTAAAGTATGGGGGAGTCCAAATAAATTTTTGTGGTAATCAAACAGAATTATTAGATTAAAGACCTTAAAATATCAGTAAGGCACCACAGAACTATTTTGTTAGTAACAACCACTGATTTACAACAGTGTATCTCACCTTTGGCTCGGGGTGCCCACCAGGTATGTCTAACAACCCTGCTGCCTCTGCCACCTTCTGACTTCTCCTCAGCAGGACAACCTCTCCATCAGAGGTTGCCATGACAGCGCCCACCCCCAGCGGCTGTGCGAGGAAGGCTTGGGGATCCTCTGATTCAGCCTGCCCACGACTCTGCAGGTTCCCCGCCTCTCCTGACCAGTTAGTCCCGAGGTAGTCTTTATAACAGGTCAGGCCTAACTGTAATTTCAGAACACACGATTGCTCATCTTTTGTTACTCTGTCTGAGGGTCTGGATTTATCTGGGACCTCTCCACACCTGCACTTTTCAAACTGGTCTCCTTCACCACAACGTAAGTGCATTAGGTTTTGGGGAGCTTGTTCTCGCAGGTGTCCTTTATCCAAGCTGACACACTGATGTTTGTGAGAATCTGTTGACCATTCAGGGCTGTTGACAGAGAGCACGGCTGAATGCAATCTGAATTTAGCACCATTGAAGAGCCATGGTTCTTTGGATACTCTGTCACTCCACACGGCTTCAATGTGCTTCTCAATCTCTGGAAAACTTTGCCGATTGAATCTAGAGTGTGAGTATAAAGCATTATAGACTTAAACTTCAAGATATTGTATAAATGGGTATCTGACGAACAACATTGATATGAACTGTTTTTGTTTTTTCAACATCAAGATTTTAGGTAAAAATATGCATAGCCTACATGTATAAGGGAAATGTATATATTTTAGAGTCTGTAACTCGTCACAATTTATTTTAAAAGTTTAAAGGCATATTCCAGGTTCAATACAAGTTAAATGTAATCGACAGCATTTTTGGCATAATGTTAATTACCACAAAAAATGACTTCGACTCATCCCTACTTTTCAAAAGTCGAGGTTAAAGTGAGGCACTTACAATGGAAGTGAATGGGGCCAATTTTTTGAGGGTTTAAAAACAGAAATGTGAAGCTTATAATTTTATAAACGTACTTGCATTAATTTTTCTGTTAAAACTCATGTGCTATTTGATCTGTAAAGTTGTTTAATTTGTTGTCTTTGCTTCATTTTTATATTGCCATGGCAACAAAGTTGCACAATTGGCTAAAACTGTATACAGAAAAGGTTAGTAAGTGTTTTTTAACACCAAAATCATGTAGCATGCATATTGCTTAAGTCTTGTGGCTATACTTTTGAAATAGTGAGTATTTTAACATTTAGAGATTGGCCCCATTCACTTCCATTGTAAGTGCCTCACTATAACTTTTTCTTAAAAATGGGGCAAATCAAAATATTTTTTGTCTTAATCAACATTATGCTAACATTATATTAACTTATATTGAACTCAGAATATGTATTTAACCACCTTTAACTTTTTTTTGCAGTTCAAAACATTGTCCTGTGTTTCTAATTCATTTTTAAAAGTACAATGGTTCCATATAGTCTCTCGATTAATATCAAGACCATGTATTATAATTAAACAAAAATTAGAAAAATGCAGTTTACCAGAGATGTACCCAAATACATGTAAAAGGTATGAAACCTCACAGTAAGTAGCGAGTAGATAAGAGGTTCTACCTGTCTGAAAGTTCTACATGTAATTGATGTTCTCCAAAAGCCTGTAATGGAGCACAGTGCAGCATCAGGGACACCTCTGAATCCATGAGAAACCCCTTTCAAACAGTCTCTAAAGGGACTCTCAGCTTCTTCTTAGACCTTAACATTAGAAAGTATATATCTGTTTATATTGGATGAAGCATAAACAAACACTGGCTGTGTGTGCCTCAAAAGCTAGTGAGCTGCCCATCTAGACATCATTTAGATGGATGCCAATAATTGCCACAGCATTTTAAAGCTCACTAAGTTTTGAGATAGCCAGTGTTTGAAATCAGTTCATAGTCAGCTCTCAAAATGCGCTATAATGCCTTGCAAATAATAGGTCACAATTGATTTTCTGTCGTTTAATAATTACTTTGTTTACAGTCTTTCGCTAAACTCACTTCCTTACCTCTGACGCACAACTTGCGGAAGCTGAGAATTTTAAAATAAAAGCCTGTCAAACTGAATAATACAAATAAAAAGGATTTATACCACAAAAGTACAAATAAAGATAAAACAAAATATACTTTAAAAAATACTTTTATTATAATTGTTTTTTAAATTAGAATATAATAATTAAAGGTGCTGTAAGCGATTTTAGCCGTTCTGCAACTTTCAAGAGGCTGAGCCGTTAAATTAGACACGCCCCCTCTTTCCAAAACACCGCCCTCCAAAGAGAAGAGACCAGTCTTTTAGAGCTGCTTGGCAGTGCATCTTCTCACGTTTTTCAAACGCAACAGTAGCAAAATAACGCCCTCAGCTGACAACTGTTATGATGAATGTGACTTTATGAATGTGACTTTAGAGTTGCCATGAAATTAAAATTAAAGTTTTGCCATTTTAGTCTATATTTTTCCCCTCTAAGGCCATCAATATGTTAGTGTACCTTTAAATGCAGACAAAATTAGTTTTCAGAAGATTTAAGCATTTCAAATCAGCAGTCTCTCTCTTTCGGCTTGACAGAAAGAGGCGTAATCTGTGTCTTGTAGGGCTGGGTGGATTGATACTAAAATATTGATACTTCTAATACTGATGTGATATCAAGAATATCGATCCTCACACAAAAATATAAATTCTGAATTTTTTTATTTATTTATTTTTGTAACAAGTGATATTTTTATTTAGATTACATGAATATTAATGCATCTCCTAAATCTTCGAAGTTGGGAAAAAAAATAATTATATTAGCGAATTGTTGCATGGCACCGGAACTATTTTTTCTTCCGCTCATCTTGACGTGCAGAAATGCTCAAATACACCAGCAGACAGCGCTCGTCTAAAGAGAGAACAGTGTCAAATTCAGAGTTGTTAAAACATTGATAATGATCTGTAATCCTCATTAATAAAATGACACCCTTATGAAAACTTACCATGGATTTACTGTAGTAATATTGTATTAACCTGTAGTAACCACGACTGGTGTAACCATGTTTTTTTTTTTTTTTTTTTGTCTTCTTATTCTTTTTGGCAGTGACCAAAGTTTTGATACAATTAACCATGGTTTTACTACAGCATTACTGTAGTATCCATATGGTAACTTGGTTTTAGTAATAGTAACTTTATAATAATATCTATGGTCAATTTTGAGGTTTTATATGTGGTTTATTCTAACTCGTTTTTAAAGTGTAAACAAAGCAGCCTAATAATTTTCTGCTTAGGCCCATAAATATACATAAAAAATGTCAGTAATAATAAAGTTGCTAATTTTATCAAAAAAATTCATAAAAATGTAATTCAGTAGAGGTGTCTACTAGCCAATAGTGCAAGCCAGGAAGTATATTCGAGAAGTCTGGATAAGAATGTCAAATCTGTGGCAATATGTTACAAGCAGACCTGGTACCAAGATATCCCCAAAGCCCAGGAGAAAGAAGGGACTGTTACCCAGGACCAAAGGAGATGAGTTTAACCTGGGCACTTTCAGCACCATTGGAAGCTTCTCGTGTGAGGAGGAATTGGAGGGTCCATTCGCCACCTCTACCATGATACTTTCACCATTCTCAGTTAAGAGTGAGTTAATGAAAACAAAAAGCACATCATACACAAACAGGAGGACCAGCAACAGAGTGCAGGCCTTGAAAGTGGGCGGTCTGATTGTTTTTAGCATGTAGAGGAAAAACGCGATGCCAAATGCACCCATGCACACTGGTCTTCCTTGCGGAAAACTCCCCAGATGACACTAACTCCTAGGCAGAAGGCCGAAAGGAGCAGCATCTGTGGCCGCTTATGGCAGTACGGCAGGTTATTCTCAGGTATCCTGCACTTCTCAAAGGGTATTCTTCATACAATTGGCCAGCTGTACAGACCTACAGCCGATGCCAAACAGAATGTAACTATAGACAAATGCACCAAGTGATCATAGGAGAAATACAAGACCACCAGCATAGTGCAGCACATGACCACAAATACACAAATCATGACAGGAGTGACGTCAAAGGTCTCCTCGTCTTGTTTCTCAGCTCTGTCATCACTCTTGTGCTTCATGTAATGTTTTTAATGTCCTTGCTGCCAGCATAGTATCCTCCAACAGCCACTGTGCCAACTCCCATCAGGAAGATGATCACCATATTGTAATCTACCACTGGTTAATTGGGTGCATACATTGCCACATGCCTGTTTTCCCTAAATATCCAGCATGTTTTTACAGCTGAGCAGCGCCACTGGGATGCTAATCTCCTCATACTGAGGCTTGTTCCCTGATGGCGATGTAAGTCTATCTTTGCTGACGATCAGAAGTCCCTTGGCACCGTTGAATTGAGCCAATCCGACTTTCTCATAGAAAATGCAATTTCCTCTCATTACCATTGGGATACTGTTTGGGAAGCCGCCCTCAGGTACATCCGAGGGGGAGCACAGCACAGTGGTGGTGAGATCATAGATCTGCAGCCACACTGCTTTACTGAGGTGCTGAGGAAGTCAAGCCCACTGGGAGATGAAGACGATGCAGTAATCTTTGCCTATGCTCCCCCAGTCACTGAAATGTGCCATTTCATATTCATCAAAAGAACTACCCAAAGGAGGCTTGACAAAAATCTCATGATGCCTAATAATTATCGCCACCCCCCATCCATACTAAAAAAAAAAAAAGCCTATTTTTAAACATTTACACATTTAAATTTTATAGCAAGTTTCCATTAAATTGAATTTTGTGATCCTTAACGGAATTTATATAGCAAAACCTAAATCATGAAATGTGTACTGTAAATCTTAATATTTTTTTGAGGGAATGTTTATGTAAATGTATTTGATTTCCTTTTGTTAAAATGCCCAAATGTTTGTTTTTTAAATGTATACAAATTGTATACTCTACACGTGTGAATCATAACTCAAGAGGACTGCTTAGTGCCAGAATACACTGGCAGACAAATGTTTGGAATAATGTACAGATTTTGCTCTTATGGAAAGAAATTGGTACTTTTATTCACCAAAGTGGCATTAAACTGATCACAAGGTATAGTCAGGACATTAATAATGTGAAAAATTACTATTAAAATTTGAAAACAAATGTTAAACTAATGTTAAACTACAAAGTTTTCTCACAAAAAATCCTCCACAGGGAGTAATGACAGCTTTGCAGATCTTTGGCATTCAAGCTGTCAGTTTGTCCAGATATTCAGATGACATTTCACCCCACACTTCCTGTAGCACTTGCCATAGATGTGACTGTCTGGTTGGCACTTCTCACACACCATACAGTCTAGCTGATCCCACAACAACTGAATTGTATAAAATCGTTTTTGGTCATTTTCAAGCATTGTATAACCTTCAAACTCTTTGAGTTTCTAGAGAAAGCTGTTTCTTTATTGCCATTTTGATTTACCTAATATTGGCTTTAAAACCTTATGATGTGTGACATTCATAAAAGTAGACAGAGAAGTACATTTTAGCAATTTTACATGCATGTGTTACGAGGCACGAACATATATTTTTATCAAGAAAATTCACATTGCATCATAATTTTTTTTTTTCCTAGTAAGACCTTTGATATTAGGGCAAAAAATCGTATTCTTGATAATAATTTTTGTATTGTTTTCCTGTAAAAATATCAAACATCCTTCAAACAAGATCAATTTGATTTATCTTGTTTTAGAAACAACGCTGCATAAGATATTTAAGTTATCAGAGAATGTATTTTGTCTCACTGTACTGGCAGAATTTTTATAGTCAAAACAAGTGAAAAAAATCTACCAGTGCTGAAGAAGTAATCCAAAGTATTTAGAATACGTTACTGGCCTTGAGTAATCTAACAGAATATGTTACAAATTACATTTGATTTTACAGCATGTATTCTGTAATCTGTAGTGGAATACAAAAGTAACCCTCCCAACCCAGTGTGAGTATATATAATGCAGTATTTCCATTTCAAGCAAGAGTAAACAATCATAATGTGTTATTTCCTGTATGATGGCCAGCAATATATTTTCTGTCATTGATCAGGTTTCCAGGAATTTTACAGGACCAAGGTGGCAACCCTAACTACACTATAAGAATGTGCAAAATGATTGACAGGCAGAAGCACGAAGATGGATCAAAGAATGTGTCCCCAGCCCGCGTGCGTTGAGATACCTCAGGACACTTATCTCAGTTAAATCTTTCAGAGAGAAGGAAGATTTTATGCAAAAAAAAAAAAAAAAACAAAAAAAAAAAAATGCATAATAATTACTTTAATTGACCATTAAAGCTAGGTTTTCTCTACAAATTACTGATATTACTGACCCAATTACATTTGATGAAAATAAATCAAATTTGTTTGCTGTATTTTCTTTTATTTGTCATTTTCATATGAGAATTATTTACTCCTGTACACTTTTTTTTGTGACACCAAAGCCAACCTGACCAAATTACACAGACATATATTACATAAATAGGCATGTGATACACATTCTAATCTACTTTCAAACAGTTAATACAGACATATCAATATCAAATTGCCCACAATTAAAGGGCAACTTTTTTCTGGACATCAAGAAGAGAGAGGTTGCCCATGAGACAACCATCTGCAATTCCCAGGTTTTAAAAAACAATGTAAAAGTGTTCTGATAAGACAATAGAACTACACTTTTCATATCCTGTCCAGAACTAGAAGCTTTAAAAAGTTTGCCATTCATATTAAAGAATAGAAAGTGCAAGAGAAGACCACCAACAAAAAGAAAATTACTTAAAACAACAATTTCCATCCTAAAAAAAAAAAAAAAAAAAAAAAAAAAAAATCAATCCTTCAAGCCAATCAAATACCCAGCTCCAAAACTATTAAACTAACCAATTGTGTCTGAGAAAATATTGGAACACAAAAACAACTGAAATGCAAAATTAATTTGAAAAGTGGTCATCATGTGGTCCATGTGGTCATCAAGTAATTTATCATCTTCATAATATGAATGGCTATTGCAAAAAATAGGTCAGTGTTTTACAAAGCAATGTATCACAAAAAAATTGATTTGACAAATTATTCATCTTTAGCGACAGGTGCATTTAGTAGCAATCATCTCCTCATATTCCTTGTAGGCAATAGAGCCATCGTTCTCAATGGTCAAAACACTTAAGGGATTATATTCTGATGGTACACATGAAGGCCTGGGTATCGAGGAGTCTAGCTTCTCGTAAATGATATTCTGAACCATTGTATGTACAGGTGACCCATAAATAAACCCCACAACCCTTGGGCAAGATCCCTTACAGTACCTTGGATTGTATTTGTGAGGTGCTATAATCCAGTGGTCCAATTTGAGTTGACTGAAGCTCACTCTGAAATCATAGAGGTCACAGTCATCTGTTGGAAAGTCATACATCGGAAGGAGATCTGGCAAGCTAGTTTCTGGGCTTGCATTGGTACTCTTTAAGGCGCCACGTCTCTTGCGTGAAGTTAACTCCCACGATCTGGAATTTCCATCCCAGAGGTTTGATGTTAGGTCTACCATTCTAGTCTGTGTGGCCTTTCTCTGGAAGGCAATCTCACTGGTATCATTTAGATACAGAAGAAGAGATGGAGACCTGTGAGTTAACTCCACTGGGCTCTTATGGATCTGGCCTCCAGGTCTAGGGATCATATCTTCAACACAGGTCAAGTTGATAAGCAGATGGATATCCTTCTTATGGGCCTGAATGAGAGGATGGAGAAAGGATGTGACATCGACCTCCACCCAACGGCGATGGACCCTTCTCTCTGTGTGGACGCGGAAGCTGAGCAGGGGGACCGAGTGGTGTGATCTGAGATGGTGCGAACACATGTGACCCTTAGATGGTTCCTGTTCCTTCACATCGAGGTAACAGAGCGATGTGATGGGGGCAATGTGGTTATGGTCGAAGGAATAAAGCAGGACAGACTTCAGTAACTGCTCTTGAGACCTCACTCGATTTAGACTGTAGGAGATATCCTGCATGAAAAATTCTGCAGAGAAAAAACATAGCACTGATAAAAAGAATATTTGTATTGGAGCATATTAAAGTCCACCAAAAATGAAAATCATTTACTTTAGCATTTATGCACATCAGGGTCAGAAATTAACCTACACACAAGATATTTAAAATGTGGGGGCAAAAAATAACCACTAAAAAATGTGGTGTCACTGAAACAGGTCAATAGGTCCTTAGATACTTATTGCATGGCATGATTCGATGCATCACGATATCATGGTTTGATTTCGCTTTTGATTTCAATACATTTGGGAATAGTTCAGTTATAATGTCCATTTTGCTTGCATTCAGAATGAAAGAAATTCTCTTTCAGCAAATGCTGTTATTCATTATACTGGGGACCTTCTAACTTGTTAAATTACAAACATACAGACATTTGTCTTAAGATGGTTATTTATATCTTCAGCTTTAGTGTGTCAATAGGAGATATAAATGTTAAGACTTACAAACATTACTTTAGCTAATAGAAAAGATTAGAATAGAAGAACAGGGAGACCTGCAACAGATGGCGTGGTCCCCACAGAGCCCCCCACTGAACATCATGTCAGTCTGAGATTACATAAAGAGACAGAAGCAATTGAGACAGCCTAAATAGATAGAAGAACTGTGGTGAATTCTCCAAGAAGCTTGGAACATCCGATCTGCCAACAACCAAGAAAAACTGCAGATGTACCTAGGAGAATTTGGGCTGTTTTAAAGGTAAAGGTGGTCGCACTGAATATTGGTATAGCTTTCTTTTATGTTTATTGGACTTTGTATGACAATAAGTGATAAATGAAAACTATTTAATTATTTTTGAAGACTTCCTCACTATACAAGATTTTTCACAAGTGCCTATAACTTTTGCACAGTACTGTATCAATTTTACAAATGTTATTTTATCATTAGTCACATCTCGTTATTTTGAATCTTTGATTAGAATTAAATGTTTCTTTTGTTGTTTTTGATAAATAACTGACTGTAGAGAAGAACTGAAAGGATATTAAAAGAGACATTATTAACAACAAATGGTTTGCTTGGATCTAGTCTTTGGACTAACATTACACCGAAAAATTCAAAACCTTTACTGTCAGCATGCAGTGAAAAATATCTTGTCACTACACCACTCAAACATTGGTGAGTGAAATCTAAAAAATAACCAGCCAGTAGCTAATCACAGACAGTTTTTGGAGCAAATGGGAAGTATTCACGCACATCTGATTGTTGGGGATTGCAGATAGAAAGAGCATTCTTGGCATTTTAAGAATTGACATTGGGATTGTACAAATATATAGTTATTTTTGCCCAGCCCTAGATCCAATCACATGAGAGAGGTCCAGCATGTCTGTGAGAGAAAACGAGAATCCTGCAGGATCAGTTTGTCTCTATCCTGCCTCATAGAAGCAAATTATCATGATATATCACGATACATGGAGCTAAGTATCGATACAATATTGTGAGAAAAAGTATCCCGATACATCAATATTTCATTGTATCGACACAGGACTAAGGTCCATACAATGTAAGTGAATGGTGACCAGACCTTTCAGGCTCCAGAAATCACAGCAGCACAAGAGAAACCCATTAGAAACCAGTGGTTAATACCATGTCTTCAGGAGTGATACAATAGGTGCGATATAATTCCCCTTCTCTTTCATATTCTGAAAATTTTGATTTATAGTAAAAAAAAAAAAAAAAAAGGTCTTAAATATTGATCTGTTTCTCACCCAAAATGATTGCATTGCTTCAGAAGAGATATATATATATATATATATATATATATATATATATATATATATATATACACACACACACACACAACAACTGGACTCATAATGATTGCTTTTATGCTGCTTTTATGTGGTTTTTGGATCTTGAAAGGTCTGGTCACCATTCACTTACATTGTATGGACCTACAGAGCTGAAATATAATTTTTGTAATCTTCGTTTGTGTTCAACAGAAGACAGAAAGTCATCTACATCTGGGGTGGCATCAGGGTGAGTAAATGATGAGAGAATTTTCATTTTAGGGTGAACTATCCCTTTAAGCTGTTCTTTATGATGACACTACTTTAAAAACACATGTTTAATTTTTTTTTTTTTTAAGTATTATAAAATTCAATTTCAATATCAGCTGCTACCTGACACTCCAAAAAGTGAACAGTAAACTAAATAGGTTAATAACAATGTAAACTTCTGGTCCGTGTGGTTGTAAGGCAAACACGTCCATTTCAATTATATGTATGTTGGATTGAATCATTGACAAACTACAACACTGTTATTTGAAGCATACCTCGGTTTTGTTCGATACACTCCTCTCGAGGTGTGATCAGACGAGCGGTGTTGTACAGGTGAGAGGCCTCATGACTCCTGTCGTGTTTCGATGATAATTTATACAGTCTCTTCATGTAGCGCACATATCTGGAGTCAGGTTTGGCTCGTGGTGTAAAGTCTCCCCATGGATGTTGCTCTGACAGAGCCTTTAGCAAGGGACTCAAGATGTTGCCATGATGTAGGGAGACGTCGATCTCGACAGATTCCTTTTCAAATTTGTTGCACGAAGTAAATGGCTGGATGATAACTGCGATAATGATAAGGAATCTGGTTACGGAATTAAGCGCGCCACTTTTTGAAAGCGGCGGCGCCATAATAAATAAAGTACGTAAATTTAGGAAAAAGTCTCGGTGAAGACTTTGGCAGGCTTCGACAAAACCAAACTTCCGTCGCCCTTACGCGACAGACAGGTGTGCGCAATCAGGGCGAACTTTTTGCACAAAAGCCGGTGTAAAGATACACAAATTGTGGATCAAACAAGCTTTTCAAAGAGCTTCATTTTACACATTTCAAACAACGTTGCCTCGTGCAGCAATTACCCGCCGAGTCTTCTGAGAAAAGGAGTCAGTCACCGTCGACGGGCTTTGTAATGGTCACATTAATAATAATAATTAAAACTTAGTTTAATGCAAGACCAATCAATCACGACTGAATTTAGGGGAGTGTGACCTCAGGGTCGGCGGCACGAGGAAGCCTAACCCATTGATCTTTACTAAAACATTTTTGATAAATGAAGGTCGAATAAAAAAAAATAATTAGAATCTTTTTACCAGCCACTAATTTTTTTTTATTATTTTTTTTTTTTTTTGGTGATTTTACGGTATACCTTGACTTAGACTTTAAACAATTAATGTCCACTATAAAAAAATAAATGTATGTTTAAGATAATCGAAAAAGTTAAAGTAAAGTTTAAGAAAAAGTGAAATAACCATATACACTTGTTTATTGCATGAAAATTATTTGTCAAGTAAAAAAAAAAAAAGGATTACTAGTTTCCACCACACCAAACTATATGGCCCTTAATAATACCGCTTTACTTACAACTGTAACCATATTTTTCATTGTTACTACTGTAAGCTCTACAGATTTATAATATACTATATATATATGCGTGTGTGTAAAAAAAAAAAAAAAAAAAAAAAAAAAAAAAAACATTATCTCAAAAATATTACTGTGATTTTACCATTGAGATATACAGCTCTGGAAAAAATTAAGTGACCGCTGCAAAATTATTAGTTTCTCTGGATTTACTATTTATTGGTTTGTGTTCGAGTAAATGAACATTTTTGTTTTATTCTAAAAAGTACTGACAACATTTCTACCAAATAAAAATATGGTCATTTAGAGCATTTATTTGCAGAAAATGACAACTGGTCAAAATAACAAAAAAGATGCATTGTTTTCAGAACTTGAATAATGCAAAGAAAACAAGTTCATATTCATTTTAAACAACACAATACTAATGTTTTAACTTAGGATGAGTTCAGACATCAATATTTGTTGGAATAAGCCTAATCACAGCTTTCATACGTCTTGTCATGCTCTCTACCGGTCTTTCACATTGCTGTTGGTTGACTTTATGCCACTCCTGACACAAAAATGGCAGATTCAGCCTTACTAAAGCACCCCCACATAATCACCGATCCTCCACCAAATTTCACAGTGGTTGCGAGACACGGTGGCTTGTAGGCCTATCCAGGTCTCTGTGTAACCATTAGACTGTCCTCTATAGTCCAATCCTTATGGTCTTGCAAACCTCAGTCTGGCTCTTCTTTGCTTCTCACTGATGGACTTTTTTCTTCAGCCCTGCCCCTAGGAGCCAGTTTCAAACCGTCCTCGACATGCACTTCACCCCAGCTGCCGTTTGCCATTCTTTTTGTAGGTCACTGTTTGTTGAGTGACTATCCCTCTGCCAGTTAAGCCAGAATATTGACTATAACTCTTTTGGCATGGTCAATAGTTATTTATTTATTCCATTTTTTTTAGGTACTACTATCACTGTTTTTGCCATCCAGCTGGTCCTATTGCAAGAGGATAGTGATGACCACAGCAGTGGTTTTTATACTTTAAAAAGGAGTGCTTGTGTTGGAATTCAAGACAATGGAATGGAACGGCTGTTATACATGTAGAGATGCTACATGGTCTCTTAATATTTTCCAGAGCTGTATATATATATATATATATATATATATATATATATATATATATATATATATATATGTGTGTATACTGTATATATACACTCACTGAGCACATTCGTAGGAACACTATGGTCCTAATAAAGTGTCCTACTTGCTGTTGTAGCCTCAAGGTTTGACGTGCTGTGCATACTGAGATGCTATTCTGCTCACTGCAATTGTACAGAGTGGTTATCTGAGTTACTGTAGCCTTTCTGTCCACTCGAACCAGTCTGGCCATTCTCCGTTGAGCTCTCTCATCAACAAGGCGTTTCCATCTGCAGAACTGCCGCTCACTGGCTGTTTTTTGGCACCATTCTAAGTGAATTCTGGAGACTCTTGCACATGAAAATCCCAGGAGATCAGCAGTTACAGAAATACTCAAACCAGTTCGCCTGGCACCTACAATTATGCCATGCTTCAAATCACTGAGAACACATTTTTCCCCATTCTGATGGTTGATGTGAACATTAACTGAATCTCCTGACCCGTATCTGCATGATTTTATTAATTACACTACTGCCACACGATTGGCTGATTAGACAATCGCTTGGATGATTGTTGGTGGCAGATGGGCAGGTTTGAGTATTTCTGTAACTGCTGATCTCCTGGGATTTTCACACACAACAGTCTCTAGAGTTTACTCAGAATGATGCCAAAAACAAAAAACATAAAGTGAGCGGTAGGGCTGCAACTAATGATTATTTTGACAATAGATTAATCTATTTATTATTAGAACGATTATTCGACTATTTGGCAAGTGTTGCAACGATTAATCGCCCGTAAATTATCTCTCTTCACACCACCGTCTGCCATTGGCCTTTATCCCTCTCAGAGGCTTGATTAGCCTGATACGGGACCGGGTGTGTATCATCACGACCCGGCCCTGCCCTCCGCCCTGCCACAACAGGCTTATCAGACATGCTCAATATATCTATAAGGTTAGTTAGCCCAAAATGAGAATTCATTCATTTACTCACTGTCTATGTCTGCTCACTGGTTTTCTATCTTGACTGTGACAATTCAATAAAAAACAATTGTCAATTCATGTATACATTGAAGTGGATGCCTACAATACAATGTACATTTCTACAATGGCATCTGAAACTGAAAACTATTGATTTTAAATGATGCTGAATCCAAGCCGCTAGGTGTGAGTGTAAGTGTAATGACACAAAGACAAATGTTACTGAGTGCACCTTTAATTAAAACCGATGTATAAAATAAATGATGAGCTAGCTAAATCATAACTGAAATTGAAGTTAATTCTTGACCAGACTTAGGGAGAAGCCAAGCAGAATGTTGATTTCATGTTTGTGCTCATAAGAAGAATAAATAACCCATTTTATGTCAGCTTATAGAAAACTGGCTGTTTATTTAAAGAATATGTTGAAAAACTACAAAAAGTATTGTCTCAGACCACAGTTTGTGAAACCATCAAGTGCATAAATCATAATTTCAGGATATTCAGATCATCAACATATAACATATTTTGGCAAAACAAGCAATACATATGGGTAAAATTGCCATTAATTTGTATGAACAATAAATTACTTCCTAATGCACTTATTTTGTTTGAAGACTGCATTGCTTAATTGACCTTCAGTAACACAGTAACAAAACTTCCTTTTCTTACCACTTTTTTTGATATTTTATCTTCAAAATGACATAATTAAATAGTTTGAAGTGTCGTTAATCCAGCAATCCATTTCAGTTGACTGATTCAGGCTGTGCAGTGATGTGTTGAATACTTCTTTGTATCTATAGAGCATTAATATGCACAGCTGTATACAAATATATCCTGCTCATAAAATGTTAGATACAATCTCAGTTCACACAAAGTGCTGGGTTTTGAAGTGAAAACATTAAAACATTTAAAAACTAAGTTGACAAGCACACATTTAAATACAGAAGAGCAAAGGCAGCTTAAGAGTAGAAAACAGTTTCACTGAATGAATGTGCTGAACATCTTATAATGACATGAATGGTTTAAAATGGTTTAGCATCTTCTTTTCTTGGTAACCGAGTTCTGGCCCCATCATTATAAGTGAATGGCGACCATGAGAGTGACAATTCTTTGCTCCCTCTAAAATAGCAGGCAAGTTGCTTTCTTTGGAATGTACTGCGTTTCAGTACTAACAGCAATAAAATGTAGAGTTAATTTGTTCATTGCTAAAAAAAAACTTTACACTCCTTCATGTCCAACTAAACAGTATGCTAATACAATATAAATAAATGTAATAAATATTCACTTAACGGTAATCATTACCATAAAACACGATAAATCACAAAAATAAAATTGATTTCACCAACTTTTCTGGACAATCTGCGGCACATTTAATTTCCTTATCTAGAATGTCATCTTAAAAATTGGCCAACAAGTATAATGGAATCTGAAAGTAAACTTTCAGTAAATTGAAAGCCTCTAGTGATGCAAATGGCCATTGTAAGGACAACTAAAGCTGCTCAATCTAAGCCATGCAGTAGGAACGTCAAATGATTGAATTTTGGATGTAGCTCTCCCTCCCTAACAGGCACTGAGGTAAAGTAAGTAGCCCCTGCAATATGCACTCCACCTTCAAACTGTCTCCTCATCACAGTTAGCATCGCCTACCAGCAGAGAGTGCTTGTCTGGCTCACTAAGGACCATGCTGTTGAGAGAGTGTTTGTCTGAGCGTAGTGAGTTGATAGAGGCCCGGCTGTAGTTGACAATGCGGTCCAGCAGGCTGAGTTTGGGTGAGGAGCGGCGCAGCTCTCCCATCCCAATATGAACACTGACATCCGTCAGACTGCCTTGTGTTCTTACCTCGCCCAATAGCCTTTCCAGTTTCTCAGCGCTGGGTTTAGTGTAACTGCGGAAATAGGAAATTAGTCTTATTTTATGCAATCCTCTTAAAATTAGGGCTTTCAAAAGATTAAAATTTTAATCAAATTAATTACTTGATGTGTTAATTTATAACCATATTAATCACATATGTCATTATTTGCCAAGAAAGTTTCCCAAATAAAAATGATTCAATAAAAGTGCATTTTAAATATATAATGAATATGATAATTTAGACAATTAAAATACCTAACATTATTGTGGCAAACAAATAAAGCATTTAAGCAATACAAAAAGTGGTTTTAGAAGGCAATGTATTGTTTATTTTCATATCATTGAACATATCATTGAATCAATGACCGTTTAAGGGATTAAGAGAAAGTTTCTCCTGGAGAACATGGCTTATGTGGTCAGGAAAACACATGAGCATTGTTTTTACAGGTTTTTAAGGCGTGCACATATGCATAAACCATTGGATTGGATAACAAACGTCATAGGATGGAGCCCAACAACAAGTCAACAAATCGGTAAGAATTCAACATTTCTGGGAGCACAGTGGGGAAAGCACATACACTATAAACTATACCCAATATACACACCAAAGTAAAATATCGACCATCCCTCACATTCACATATACAGCGTGTGAAATAAGTATTGAACACGTCAACATTTTTTTCAGTAAATTTATTTCCAAAGGTGCTATTGACAAGAAATTTTCACCAGATGTTGGTAACAACCCAAGTAATCCATACATACAAAGAAACCAAAACAAATGAGCTTCACATTATTATACATAACTTAATTTGCTGAGCTCATTTGTTTTGGTTTCTTTGTATGTATGGATTACTTGGGTTGTTACCAACATCTGGTGAAAATTTCATGTCAATAGCACCTTTGGAAATATATTTACTGAAAAAAATGTTGACGTGTTCAATACTTATTTCACACGCTGTATATATATGCTGGTAAATTGGAGGGAATCACGGAGATTTAGGTAAGAGGGAAACCCCACTATTGCAGCACAATTCTGCAGCAGGTTGTGGTAGAAAGTTAAGGAAACAAATACAGAAACAACTATGGAATATCTGGAAGTAAATTTAAGCAACAGAAAATAAAATAGTAAAGTCTTCCTCGCATACCATGTTTGTTATTTACACAAGCGTGGTGGGGAAATTATATTGCTGTGGAGAAAGCTGCTTACCACATATATACGGGTCTAAAGAGCATGCCAATTATATAATGCATGTAAATGAGAATGCTAGTTTTTGTGCAATAAGAAGATTTCTGGTTTCTGTATAAACTTAGTCACTGAATCATTGGCCAACAGTCCAAATACAGCAATCCATTTTGCAATTTAACTCAATTTGTCCGAGGCAGGATGCGTCTACAGTATGTACACATGCTTCAGACGGACCGTTTTGGAGCATGTCATTTCGGCTGCGTCAGGTCAAACACAGTATTTTAGGATGCTGTGCAGTGATGTGTTGAATACTTAAAATACAACCTACGCAGACTTTCATCTAATAAAATCCTCCCCTGTTCCTAATGATCACAAAAATGATTAAGTCAAACTGTTTTACATGTTTTACTGTTATGGTGTAATACATTTCATTGTTCATTGATAGAATGCACTGCATTCCTTAACCTTGTTTAGAGAACCATTAGTGCCTATGGCAGATCATAGTCAAAATTCTGAAGAAAAGAAAACAGAAGTTGACAAAATCATTTAAATGTTAAAATTAAACTTAAATGTGCTCATTTAAACAATTTCGAATTTTGCACCATTTTGATGACACATCTAACATTTAGTCTCTCGTAGGCAAATTTTTTAACTATCGGCAAGTCTGGTCCACATTACAGCTTAGTCTGGCTAAGAACCGCACTCTTAGACAGGAACACTGATGTCTGACCAATATGTAATTTGTTCATTTTCTCATGACATTTAGGTTGCAGAAAGATCGGCAAGGCTTACCATTTTAGCAGGAGAGAGGACAGCACCACAGAGACTGAGGAGGCAGCCATAGCAGCGGAGCCCATCCAGGGCTGAAGCACCAGACCAACAGGCATAAACACACCTGAAAATTACAGCATCTATTAATGCAACTCAACCAATAATACAAAGAATTAACCATTTTATCTGCTAGCTTTGTTTGATATAGTTGTTTTTACCTGCAGCAATGGGAATTCCCACAAGATTGTAGATTAGTGCAAATACAAAGTTGATTCTGATTCTCTTTACTGTCTTCTTAGAAAGGTCAATACTCCCAACCACATCAAGAAGATCGTTCTAAGAGAAAGTCACAGTTGAAAACCACATCAAGATCATCAGTCCTCATGTTTTACATATGCTGTAAGAAGTATTGCTTATAATGCTGATCACACAAAAATCATGTTAACATGTATAATGCATACGTCTTGTGGCTAAACTGTTGAAACAGTGTGTTTCTTAATATTTTCATCACTTCCACTCTAAGCGCCTTAATGTAACCGCAGTTTATTTAATTTTGAATAAACAAGGAACATGGCGAAATAATTTTCTGTGTTAATCAACATTATGCTACAAATGCTACTGATTTAGCTTAACTTGTACTGAAGCCGGAACCCTCCTTTAAACATTTAGAGCAGTCCTGTATATGCAAGCCTTGACTTTTACGGGCTTTATCCACAACATCTAACTAAGTTACTATAGTGTCCATACCCTGATAAGCACCACATCTGCAGCCTCAATAGCCACGTCTGTGCCTGTGCCTATGGCAATGCCCACATCTGCCATTGCTAGTGCGGGGGAGTCATTCACCCCGTCACCCACCATGGCCACCCGTTTCCCTGCTTGCTGGAGCTGCTCCACTTTTGCTACCTTGTGAGATGGCAAGACTTCAGCAAACACCTTCCTGATGCCCACCTGGACACAAAAACACAACATAAGCTCAGTTGTTTAAATTTACTGCTGCAGTGGGAATAAATATTAATGAAAGGGATAATAAGGGTACTTGGGCAGCGATAGCTCGGGCTGTTCTGCTGTTGTCCCCGGTCATCAGTATGACTTCCAACCCCATCGCTGTTAGAGTATGGACAGCCAGCCAGGCTTCAGGCTTCAACGTGTCTGCGATGGCCACCATGGCACAAAGCTCACCTGAGAAAAACATGGAACAGCAAAAACGCAAAAATCTTCAGCATAAACAAATTAACATTTTACACTGATTGATGCAATTATTACAGTTCTTTTATAAGGCAAACACTGTACTGAACACAGCACACTTTTCTGCAATTCAATAGCCCTTTAAGCTTGGATTGGCCCTAATAATCTAATTATTAACTACAGTCCTGACCAACACAAAATATGTATTTTTTTAAAAGCTTATAATCCGCGTTTTTGCTTGTACCTTTACAGAAAATACACAGAACATAAAATATTACATACTATAACTTAGAGGGTATTCCCGTTAAAACAAGCTGACACACAATGTAATCGGATGCATAGATCATTAGATAATCCACACGAAGCATACTGTGCACACAGCACGCAATAAAAAAACACGTTAGCTTTCCTGGACCAGATGACTTTATCGGAAATGATGTAGTATGTTGTCCAGCATTGTGGAACACTAAACCAATCGTATTAGGATTCAGATTGCTGCAAACAGAGTTGGAAGTCATCCAAATATGGGCAGAGAGGATCGATCACTCTAATTACATATGGCCACCAGCAGATGGCGCCAAGTACATTACACAGACTCAGTGATGGCTCAAACAGCACAGAATGGAACTTGATGAGATCTCGTTACTCATGCCTGCATGCTTTGGAGAGAGAGCATACCTTTAGTCATTGTATGCATGTGTAATTAGTTCTTATGTAAAATTATTATGTTTTATTTGTTTTGAGAGGCTTTTGGACACTTGGTGACATTTTTGGGCACTAGGATAAATTATTTTGTAATGCAATAACTTTTGATTGCTTTGTTGTTTCAACACAACATTTTACTCTGTTACAGGTGACATGATTTAGATCAAGTTTTTTCAAAGCTACCTTTTTTTATACTCTGAGATATATAATGTCAAATCAGAATTTGTTTTTAAATTTTGGCTCAACTTTTTGTGGTGTTTCAGCAGTTTCTTAGAATGGAAGTCTCATTAGTTATCATAATCTATATTATTTAATCATTTTAAAAGTTTTTTAAAAATTACACAAAACAATTGAACCTCTTTGTTTTTGTATTTATTGATTTATTTGTATTTTGTAAAGTTATAAGCATTTAATTTTGGGCATGTCACTGAAACAGGAAATATTTAAAAACACCTTCAGAGCTTAAAGGGTTAAACTCCAACCATTTACCTACATTCTGTAGATAATTTCAGCTTTAGGTCTGCTACATTTTTGTTTCGATAAACTTTATGCTTTTTAAGAAATGTAAGATTACATTTTGAAAACTGCTAACTGCAAGCAAGGACGTCATGGATGTCATTTACATACCGAATTGTGACTGATCTTAACCAAAAATCTTATTTACAAGCTTGGAAATTAAATTCCTTTTTTTGCTGCCTTCAAAGCACTGGTAATGCCTTCCGTGAATGTCACATCTATTTGGCCTTGAATATCCTCCAGATACATGAAATATGAAACTGGGAATAAGTTAATTTAGTCTTAAAGATTAATTATATCCAGTAACCAAAGTCTGGCGGAAATGAGATGAGCAATGAAAAAGAATAAAATAATGTCTGCACTCACCATCCACAGCCATCAGCACAGCGGTGTGTCCCCTCTTCTCGTGCTCCATCATGGCTTCATCCACATCTGCTCGCACCTGCAGCGCATTTCTCCTCATCCACTCTCTATTCCCAATTAGCACTGTGTATGAGGCAGACTGTTCCACAGCTGAAACAGCATACTACAGTTTACTAGACGGTTTCAAAACAATGCGCTTGGAATGTTTGATAGTGATTTCAGAATGGAATTTCACCCTTGCAAATCATTTTCATTACAAATGATACATTTAACAAATTCTAATGGATGTTCCTAAGCTGTGACTAAAATAGCAAAAAAGTGGTGAATGTTTAAACTAAGTGATGTATCTTGTGAATGGAGGGAATGTTTTACAAAACATTTCTGAAGCTTTTACAGGAGGTGAGGCATTTAATGGGAATAGTTCAAAATAATGAGATTTAAATTCACTTCACAAAAGTTGACATTGCTTTCAAACCCTGGGGATATGGTCATGGGACACTCACTGAGTGGCTGTGGGTCCATGATGAGTGGGTGATCATTGATGTGGGCTCTGGTATCACTGATCTGGACCAGGACAGCATTGCGCTGGTTCTCCTCACTGTCACTGTCTTCTCTCCGCAGCAAGTTCTCTGTGTTGCTAACCTGACACCTGATGCCACATCCTGGCACAGCTTGAAAATCTGTACAGGTGCCAAGAAAGTCTGTGCCCAACTCCTGAACACAGAGGGAGCATTGTAAATCCAGATGCCAAATACAGACTCTCATGCAAATTAGAGGTGCACAGCGAATACTAATACTGACACAAGTAATGTCCTTTAAAATAGCTACATTGTCAACTACACAAAATGCACCCTTTATACATTTCCGGGTTTGCAATGCAGAAGTAAACTATTGCAGAGTAAACTTCTACAATATTATTTTTGCTTAGCCATTTGCTCCAACAGCAAAAGAAAAATTAATTTATATTTTTCCACAACTTATCACAAGAAGAAAAAAATAGACAGCGGTGGATTACAGCAGTCAGAAAGGAGAAGACACCCTCAGTAGTTGTTTTAGAAACACTATCGCAGCTGTGGTAACTAGTATTTATAAACTAATTCCTGTGTAATACAACAGAAAGCATAATGTTATAAATGTACACTAATTAAACAAGTTTGCTAGATTTACACTAGTAAATAAGGGGGAAACGCATCATCATAGTCTGTGAAAAGGTTTCATACCAAAAAACAAATTGTACTGAAAAATACTACGGAAATGGCTGGTGTATGGACATTGGACACTATATTTTCAATTAATATAATTTATCACTGTTCTTTTTTTTATTTTCTTTTTTTGCAGAGTTAGCCTTTTTTTTTATAGACATTTGGGTTTATCTGGGTAACTGAAATATTCTTTCTTATTTAATCATATATTCTTTGCTCTGCTTTTATTGCATCCAATGGTACTAATCATGCATGCAGACTTTTTGGATATTAAATTCAATATTGCATATTTGGATTTTAAAAGGAACATTCCAATTTAAAAAGAAGTTAGGCTTTATCATCAGCATTTGTGGCATGATGTCCATTACCATCAGAAATAATTTGAGTCTTACCTCAATTTATAAAAACAAACCTGTTGACAGAAATCTTCTCATGGGGCAACCAAATTTTTATTATTAATAAGGGGCAATCGTTTTGTTTTATCTTTGCAAGAATAATGCAGTTGTGGGAATAATGAAATCAAATTTGCAAATAATATGATAAATATTTTTTGTAAAACCAAAAACACTGTTACCGAGTAAGGAAACAACACATCAGTCAAACTGACCTGTTTGCAGAATTTGGTGATGGCAGAACCCAGTGGATGTTCACTGTTATTTTCAGCTGTGCCAATAATCGCCAGCAGTTTAGAGCGTGGCATTCGATTCCCCTCGGCCAGCATCTTCACTTGGATCACTTTGGGAGCCCCGTATGTGATTGTGCCGGTTTTATCAAACACCACAGTCTGAATCTGAAAGTACACACACATTTAAAAACTGGTTGTCTAATTAATGAAATCTCATAACATGTCCTCAGAGAAAAACTAAAGTAGCTACACACAAAAGCATTACAATGACTAAACAGGATTGGTCCCTGACCTTGTGTGCCATCTCTAATGGCTCTCCTCCCTTGATGAGGATTCCATTCTGAGCTCCCACCCCAGTTCCCACCATGACCGCGGTTGGTGTGGCCAGACCCAGTGAGCAGGGGCAGGCGATGCAGAGCACAGTGATGGAGGCCTGGAAGGCAAAGCGGATGACTGCCTCTGCTTCAGAGATGCTCTTATCATAGCCCTGCAAAGATACACATTTCAAGACATTCAAAGAGAGAATATAAGTGGTCAAATTTCAAATTAAAATGACCCAAGCCCTCAGGTATGGAGACATATGTCTTTTGAAATAAAATGTACAATGTAATATACAATCTAGACATAATCAAATGTATGTAAAGCTTATTGAAACTAGGTGCCAAAAGGGAATTGATGCCGCAATCATGAGCTCATTAACATATGACTGCCCACCAATTCAATATACAGTAGCCTGGCATTGGCGTTTCACATTCAAAGAGGTTAATCAATCACAACAGCAGTCGTTCACATATAGAAGTCTGCTGAGCAGTAGCAAAACAGATTGTTTAAGTTTCAGGATCAGCGAAAGGCTAGAAAATGGTCATGAAAAACTACATTGTGTCTAACAATAAAATGCTAACCCTAACACTTCAGAACAATTTACTAAAACAAAACAAACTAAACAATTTCAGAAGGGTAACAGATTCATGAAGCAAAATGCATGCAAGGTCAAGCAGATACACTTACAGGGAAGTATTTTTTCACCAGAGGAAAGTTCACAAAGCCAATCAGAATCCAGACTATCAGAGTCACAGCGGAGACTCCCACAATGAACGGGACAAAGTAGCTGCTGATCTTATCTGCAAACTGCTGAATCGGAGCCTGAGGTTGGAAAGTAAAAAAAGGTAAAGCAAAGATCAAACATGGTCTGATGTGCTGGATGAAAATATATACTGGAAAACTGCCCATGCTACAAATATAAGTAACCATTAAATATCCCTTGTAATACTTTTCTGATTATTAGACTTCATGATTTTATAAGAGGTAAAATTAAAGTACAATACACTGAATAAACTGGAAAGGCAGGTTGTCCAATTTACTAAATCATATTATTTGTGATCTACACAACAAATTTGTGGTTCTCTTCTAAACTTGTTTTCTTTATGTGGCAGGCCGGAGGGTGGGGCCGGGTCGTGACGATACACACACGGCCCCATATCAGGCTAATCAAGCCTCCGAAAGGGATAAAGGCCAATGGCAGACAGTGGTGCGACAAGAGAGAGATCATTTATGGACACAATAAGTTAAAATCAAACGTTGTACATGTTAACATTAGTTTATGCACTATGAACTAACAATGAACAATTGTTAACAAAGGTTATATAGTAACAAAGTATACTTCGGGTGTGCGCGTTGCACATCTCTCCATGCACAGTATGATTACGCAAATTGCGTCATCAGCACAGCTGCTCGGCTTGACCGCACACTGCCTAAATTTTAAACTTGTGCATCATCTGTGCGCGCCGTCTGCGTATGCGCTAGGCATTAACTGTACTAAAAGAGTGTCACAAAGCAGTGTGTCGAAAGTGTTCCTATTTGTTCGAGGTCAGAAAAGTGGGCGAGAAGATCCACAATGCACATACCTGGGCAATAATGCATTAACCAATGTTAATGAGTGCAACCTTATTGTAAAGTGTTATTGTTGTTATTTTGGGAATTAGAACCGATTCTGTCCCGCTGGGTTACCATTGTGGTGAACAGTGGAGCTTTTGCTTAGATTGAGGAGCAGTACACAAACAACAAACAGTATGGTGCTTTACTCAAAGAGCAATATCTTCTTAGCATTTAGCATGCTAATGTATGGTATTGCAAGCTAAAAAATATGAAAAAATAAAATATGTTGATGTAACTTAATTGATTCATGTGGAACCAACGTACATGATTAAATCATGTAAATTGAAAGCATTTTTTTTAGTGTAGAAAGGAACTACAACAAAATAAGAAGGCTTTTATCTGTAAAAATCTTATGAATGTGAAGCTGTTAGTGTCCAATGACATGATGTCTGTTTAGAAATTTGTTCTGCTAACAAAGCAACAGACGCACCTTTGAAGTCTGTGCCTCCTCCACCAGTTTGACGATCTGAGAGAGGGTGGTGTCCATGCCCACATGAGTGGCTTTGATGAGTAGAGAGCCATTCTGATTGATAGAGCCTGCGATAGCTATGCTCCCTGGTTTCTTAGTGACAGGCATGGCTTCACCTAAACCACAAGAAAACATAATTATACCACCACATTTCAGTGACTGCACAAATTGGAAAATTTAAATAGTCCAAATAATTTTTTTAAAGTACAAAAACAAAAAAAAACAAAAAAGGATCTTCTCCTTCCAACATATCTAAAACGTTAGAAATCTCGTATTATAAATCTTGTCAGAGGTGGTTGCCTGTGAAAAACTCGTCACCACAATGCTAGGTTGATGCGGGTGGTTGCCAGAGCCTTGTTATGCAGTTGCTAATATGTTCTGGGTGGTTGCAAGGCCATTACTAGGTGGTTGCTTACTGACCCAAGTTAAAAGAGTCTCTATGCAGACTTTCTATATTCTGGGCCCTAGGTGTGGCTCGGATCCCTTCTTCAATGCACGTCTATGGGACTTTTAAATGTATTGTTTCCCCAGGTGATAAAATCAAGTCTGGTTGCACAGAAAGGTAAACACACACCTTTCTTACATTTACATGTATGCATTTGGCAGACGCTTTTATCCAAAACGACTTACAGAGTCCTTATTACAGGGACAATCCCCCCCGGAGCAACCTGGAGTTAAGTGCCTTGCTCAAGGGCACAATGGTGGTGGCCGTGGGGTTCAAACCAGCGACCTTCTGATTAGCTGCCCTGTGCTCTAGCCACTAGGCCACCACCACTCCATAGATGCAAGGTGTGTACTTATAGCAATGGGTTTGTTCAAGACCTTAATCCTATATATGAACACTAATAATCCCTAGATTGCATTTTTTCAGAGAGTAGAAAAATGTCCTCTCTAACCCGTAATGAGAGACTCGTCTGCCATGGAGTGTCCTTCAATCACTCGACCATCTACTGGAAACTTCCCTCCAGGCACAACCTTCACGATATCCCCCCTCTGTACCAGCTCTACATCCACCTGCTCTTCACTGAGAGAGAGGGAGAGAGCGCGGGAGAGAGAGAGAGATAAATTATTATGGGTGAAGGAAGTGTGCTTCCTGTTTAAAGGAAATACAAAATAAACAATAGCTTTGCATATCCTGAAGAAAATGCCAGTGCTTCTAAGGCAGCAAAAGAATATGTGTTTAGATAATCTTTAATAGGTTTTCAAGCACTGTAATCACATGAAACAGTAAAAGGAAGACAAACCTTAACACAGACATATCACCATTCAGTGTAACAACTGTGGCTTCTGTTGCCTGTAAAGACATCAGCTTGGACAGAGCCTCAGAGGTCTTACTCTGGGATTAAAAACAAAAAAATTCAACTGAATAAAAATAAAGGCAGAGGAATCCATGAAATTCAGAGCAGGTAGATGAATAGCCTGTTTAACAGGAAATGCTTGTTCACATTTTCTAGTCTACACAAATGTATTCATGAGCAGGATGAGTACCTTTGCTATTTGCTCTAGCCACCTGCCTAGCGAGATGAACACAAACAGCATGGGCGGGGTATCAAAGAAGGTGATGGGGTTCACTTTTGCCTTCTCTAAAATGGCAACCAGGAGAATCACCACAGAGTATGTGAATGCTATTGTGGTGGCTAGTACAATGAGCACATCCATATTGGCCGTCCGGTGCTTGACAGCTTTGAAGGCTTGACAATAGAAGTACCGCCCACCAATAAACTGCAGGAAAAAGATGTTACACAGGTATGGTCACTAACTACAAAGAGATCTTTCATGAAAAAATGCTGGGTAGCATTTTAATTTACAGTACATGTACTTTCTTGGTATATCCTGTACTTGGTAAATATTTTGAACCTCCAGACAAGTGTGGGGTAGTAACAGGCACTTACTTATCGTATACAGTACTGTGCAAAAGTTTAAGGCACTTGTGAAAAATGTTGCATAGTGAGGAAGTCTTCAAAAATAATGACATATATAGTTTTCATTTATCACTTATTGTCATACAAAGTCCAATAAACATAAACTCTGTGGTGGCCAATTCAGGTGTGAAAAAGTTTCTTCAAGCTCCCTGAACCACTCTCACAATTTGAGCCTGATGAATCTTGGCACTATCGTCCTTTAATATTCCCGTGCCATCAGGGAAGAAAAAATACATCGATGGGATAACCTGGTCATTCAGATCATTCAGGTAGTCAACTCGACTTTTTTTGCTGCATAACATTGCTGAGCCAAGCATGGATGAAGATACTTACTGAGTACTGTTAAATACTATTGCAGTTCACCTTATCTAACTTAATCTTTAACTGAACACCGATTCTCTTAACTGATTGATCCTTGTAATTTCTGGCAATTCATGAAGGGATATTTGATGACATACCTAATAATTATGTGTGTGTTGAGAGTTCTCATTTTGGACATATGCGATAGCTACCAGACTACCAGACAGAAAGAATTTTCATTTTTTAGGTGAAATATACCTTTAAATATAGATACATTTTCTTCCCACAGTGCATTAGTAAATCCTGCACATAATATGTAACAAACCTGCACAGGTATACAGAACAGGAACGAGATCAAATTCATGATGGAAAGACCAGGAATAAGCTGTTTCTCCAGGAACATGGTGGAGTGGTACTTTTCTCTGTCCTCGGCTGTGGCATTATGGTGGTGGGACATGTCAATCATGTGATCCACTATTATCATGTAGGTCATCATGCCCATAACTGGCACACAGAAAAACAAACTGATGAGGAATGATCTTTTCCACCTGGGAGAAAAGAGTAAATAATATTTGTACACAGGCAGAAAGAGAGACTTTCATCCCTCTGAAACATCTTTTTTTATAGGAACAAACAAATCAAACGGAGTGGAATTTTCTGAATTTTCTTTTAGGTAACCATTTTATTCAATGAACTGATTTTCTCGTGCAACTTACTGTTGGATCTCTTGGGTGTGATCCAGGTGACTTCCAGGATGATCTTTCTTCACCAGAGAGGCCTCAAATCCCATATTCTGTCCAGAAAAAGATGGAATTTTATAAACTCTTTCTAAAGGGATAGTTTACCCAAAAATTCTCTCATCATTTACTCACCCTTATGCCATCCCAGATACGTATGACTTTCTTCTACTTGAACACAATTAATATTTTTAGAAAATATCTCAGCTCTGTAGGTCCATATAATGCAAGTCAACAGGGTCCAAAAATTGGAAACTCAAAAAGCACATAAAGGCAGCATAGAAGTAATCCGTAAGACTCCAGTGGTTAAATCCATGTCTTCAGAAGCGATATGATAGGTGTGGGTGAGAAACAGATCAATATTTAGGTCCTTTTTTACTATGAATTCTCCTCCCTGCCCAATAGGTGGCGATATGCTCAAGAATGTGAATTGTCAATAACAAAAGAAGAACTCTTAAGAGAAAAGAGCGCATAGGAGGTCTGTCTGAAAGTTGAGATGTATTGTAAAAAAGGACTTATATATTGATCTGTTTACGACCCATACCTATCATATCACTTATGAAGATATGGATTTAGTTTTATGTGGCCTTTATGTGCTTTTCTGAGCTTCAAAGTTTTGGATCCTGTTGATTTGCATTGTATGGACCTACAGAGCTGAGATATTCCACTAAAAACCTTCATTTGTGTTCAGCAGAAGAAAGAAAGTCCTACACATCTGGGATGGCATGAGGGTGAATAAATGATGAGAGGGTTAATTTTGGGGTGAAATATTCATTTAAGAACACATGGTACTGTACAGTGATTTAGTTTTTAAAGTTCCTCATGTAGAATACACCTATAGTTAGATTCCAAAACCTAGTGAATTGTCTGTCTTGATGTCTGCTGTCTTACAGGCAGCATCACAACTAAATAGAACCTTAAATGACTGATTTGAAATGCTCTACTGGGGCAGCAACACTGTGCATCACATGTTTCACAAAAATAGCCCTCCTCACAAGAAGCAAACTACTGTAGAGTCGGTAGCATGTTGTCAAACAAACAGTGAGACACTCTAATATGCATTAATAGCCTATATATTACATACATATTGTGTTAAATTGTTTTATTTTCATTTTAAATGTGATGCTTAAAGGCTTAGAAGCCTTAAAATGCCATCTAGGTGGGCTACTCACAAGGTTTTGGAACAGAGCTACTATGAACAAATGTATTATTGGGAACATGGCATATGCTTGCATATTCACCTCGATCCATCTGATTATATCTCGGGGACCCGTCACATCCGGCTCATATTTGATGTGGGCTTTATTAGTTGCCAAGGCAACTGAAGCATACACAACACCTTTCTGTTTCATTAAATTTGACTCAATTTTGTGAACACAGGAGGCGCACGTCATCCCTCTGATCTATTGACAAAAAGAAACACTGTCCACAAACATTTGATGACAGAAAAATGGGTAACAAATCAACGTGAGCAGCTGCTAACATACCACAAGCTCCAGGATTCCATCTGAGCCGTCATAATTCTCCATGACTGTGGCAGTAAAACCAAGTTCTTTTATACACTCCGCTATTCTCTGAGGATCAATGATTGAAGGGCTGTATCGAACCTCAGCTTTACTGGCCATCAGCGCGACCAAAACAGAGTAAATGCCTGAGGAAAAAATACATAAATTAAATTGAATGACACTGACATTTTTTTAACAGAATGCTTAAAACATCTTATCCAAATTTGTGTGTGCAATGTACTTTGGTTCTTATTAGACTACATAGTTGTTTATTTAGAAATATGATACTGTCAGACTCCACTGGAATCAACTGCCTTTTCAGCTCATTAGGATTTGGATCAGAGCTGTTGTTTCTACTTTTTCAGTGTCCTACCAATTTTTCACAATATCACCACGCTTTAACAGAATGTACTTTTTGTCATGGGTTTGATTCCCACTGATAAAACAAAATGAGAAAACCTAGAACGAGTAAATAGCTATGGATAAAAGTGACTGCCAAATGCATAAATGTAAATGCAACTGTAAAATGGTACAAGCTTGTTTTGAAAAGATCTTAGATCACCATGCTCGTTCTTGAGGTTCCTCTCTATGTTGGCCACGCAGGAAGCACAGGTCATGCCACCGATCTGGATAAAACACTTGGAGATTGCATTTGTTGATGGCTCAGCATCACTCTCCACTTCATTCTCTTTCGCAGGAGACCAGACTGGAGATAATGATGAGCTTCGGACAGATGGCGCTGATGGGCTCTTTACCGCTGAAGGCACCAATAAATTTGTTTCTGTTTGAGTAACAGGACAAAGTTAACAGCGATTGGTTTCAGTGGATTTCAATAATCAGATAAAAGTCTAGAGGAAAATAAAGACCTGATACTTTTTATATTTATTGTCACCTTAAAGTCATGCTGTAATGATCGTATTTATGAGATAAGCGCACATAAATGCCAACACAATGTCATATTTACCAGTGGGAAAACTCTTGTCAACCCTGACTGTCCAAGAGTGAGAGGTGTCAATTAAAAAATCAGGGCAGAAGCTAACTGGAATTGATCATAAGTCATTGTGAATATTGACTGTACAATTTAGTTTGTATGCATTTTGTATACTGGTAAAGTGGAATAGCATGGTAAATCCAACCTCACTCAAAAACACCACCAGTTTATGAGGTGACATACTTGCTTGACAAAACTACTTTTCTCTGTTGCAGCACGAGTATGAAAATAAAAATAGATAAATCATCAATTACACATCTAATGCACATCATTTGCACTTAATTTTGTTGCAGTAGCACTAAAAAGCTTCCTGTCTTTTTGAGGAAGTATAAAGAGAGAAAGAAATATGATATTGCCCAATGTGCACATTTTTTCCGACCAGTACACATTCATGGCAGAGTTTAATTATACAGTTTTTCTCAGAAAAGCATCCACAGAAAACTAAATGGAATTCATGATTGTTACTGTCATTTTTACAATACTGGGATCATATATGACGTGCTGCATCAGAGGCATTTATGACCAAGAAGTACCATAAATTACACAAAGGAGTGTTATTATACCAGCCAATAACTGTCAGTAGTGGAGATACAGTATGTAGCAGGGAAGATATTCCACTACAGGATGTTTAATACACTCACCAGGCAGAAAAGCATCAAATCCCATGTCCTCAATGGCTTCCCTCAGCTCCTCAGGTGTGGTCACTAAAGGGTCATACTCAAAGGTTCCCTGATGATTGGCCAGTGACACTTGGGCCGACCTTACTCCTTTCTTCTGGGAGATCATGCTTTCGATAGACTGAACACATGAGCCACAAGTCATGCCTTCAATATTAATCTCCGCCACTGATAACAGCGGCTGGAGAAAGTTTGGCTCTGTAGAAGGCAAGATGGACTGGGCTGGTGGTGGAGAAGAAGATACCTTTTGTGGAGTGACCAACTGGGTTTTAAAATTTCCTGGAGGTAGGACCTCAATAGCTTTCTGTAGCTCCACTGCTGAGACTTGTTTTGGGTTATGCTGAATTGTAGCTTGCCCATTCTTCAAGGACACAACAACTGAATTCACACCTGGCAGCTTAGATATATTGTCCTGAATGTTTACCACGCAAGAGTTACAGTGCATTCCTGTAACCTGAAACAGTGTTGTGATTGTGGAGAGTGTGGATGGCTCTGAAACATTCTCTTGTGAAGAGGATGCAGTCTGTTTGGGAGCGCTGACCAAGCATTCCACTTTACTGGATAAAAGCTTTAATTGAGGAGGTTTTGACTTAACAATGGCATTGAAACCAGCCATCTCAATCTGGTTCACAATCTCGTCCACTGAGATTATGTAAGGCAGATAAAGTACAGTGGCTTCCTGGGAGTCTAGAGAGACTGAAAAAGCAGGGAACAAAACAAATATAAATCAGTAATCAGGCCATGTTATTTCAAGTAGTTAGAATGCTTTGGTCATCCCTATTTGGAATTAAATGTGGCTGAGATAATGATGCCAGAATTTTCGTTTTTGGGTAAGCTATTCCTTTAAGCAAGATAGGAGAAAGGGAAGGTCATCTTGATTACGTAAAGCGAAACATATAGATTGTGTAAGACCTCTTATCTACAATTACTGGCAACACAATGTCAATGAGTTCAACATATAAACTTCACATTGCAAGATGTAATTTACCAGAATATGTGAAAGTTCAACTTGACAGCATTGCCTTTTAAAGCTGATGTAGCTTTTTCTGTGTTAAAATACATTCTTCAATCCCAGCTTAATATGCAGAGCCAACCATTAGCAAGCCGTTCAATTTTCTCGAAAACTGTAAGCACTGTGTTTCTGTGGTGCTATGAAAATTGCTCTGTATGTTTTGAGCAACCCACTTAGACCCAACCGATGGCGTAAGTTGTAGGCAGGACTGTTTCTTTCATTGACCATTGACCACCTGATGGGGGGTGTATTCATAAAACTGTATTGAAAACAATGTTTATTTTTGCAATTCCATTTGGTGGCGCAGAAATTACATACTTCAGCTTTAACTCAAACAAGGGCTGTCAACCCTGCCAACTATATTATAATTTTTCCACTTAAATATTAGTCTACCAAAATTCAAATTGTAAAGACATTATATTAGTTAAAAGAACAAAACCACAAGGCATCAGTGATTACAAGATTTTTAAATCAACATTGTCTCATTAGTCCACAAGGGAGCAACAAATATACAGTATATAAACCAAAGAGCAAAGTGTTATATGTTTTGTATATTTTTTATAATTTCAAATAACATACTAGGTTTTTAACAAAAATGCATTCCATTTTCTAACTAAAGTGCATCAAATTTTAAGATCAAGATGTAGTCAGTTTATATTCTCAAATCTTAGGTAATTAAGTACAATGAGAAAAGAAATGCCTCAAAAAACATTTCTATGTTAATTTAGTGTTGCACAGTATACTGACACTTAAGATTCAAAATACAGGTGATACCACAGTGTTTTTCATTAAATACAGTTGTATCTTAAGTAGTAATATTCCCAGACAGTAGTGGTTTTCGGTTAAACTTGGTTGTGAAAAGGCGTTTGCGGCTTAGATTCTACCTCACAGTGGTAACTGCATACTGAGCCCAGTGCTGCAATAGGTGCTGTTCAAACTGGATTCTAGACAGAGTGCAACAGAACATGTGGTCTCGAAAAATAATTTCTGAATTGACCTCCTTTCTTGACATGGTGTTTTAAATCACACTGCTTATGCTGCGAGATGCTGATAACTGTGCAAAATGCAATGGCCAAAGATCTCCACATTTGTAAGTGCTTGGCACACGTCTAAAATTCTAATGCACTTTATCTTGAATTGTAATTTGACACTTTTAGCTCAAATGAAGGCAAATGTCACAAGATTAAATAAGCATATTACCTTTGATCTTCTCAACCCCTTTCAATTTCCCAATCTTGCCCTCGATGGTGGTGGTGCAGGACAAACAAACCATTCTTTCGATTCGCATTTTCACCAACTCCACCCCTCTGGAGCTGCGAGAGGTCGGCCCTTCCAGTGGACTGACTGCCGGGCTGCAGGCCACATCAGGAACCAGGCAGCTCATCAACTCCTCAACCTGTTCCACACTAATCAAAGATGGGACAAACGTGACAGCCATGCCCTGGTTATCAGAGCTCTCCTGAGTCCCAACCACCCCTTTCTTCTGGGCAAGTCTGCTCAGAGCCAGCTGGATTGAGCCCGTACTAAAGCCTGCTTTATTGAAGAACTTGGTTTCTGTTGGAATTGGTGCAGATGTACCGTTTGTCAGGCTGGACTCAAAGCCCATATCGTCAATGACCTCTGCTAAGGATTCTGGATTGTGGCGAGTTTGGTCATATATCACAGTTGCGTTATTCAGATCCAAAGACACCTGAGGTAGAAAAAGGTCATAATGAATGCCCTGATCTGTCTTCTACACAGTACACTGGGTTAAACTTGGTGGTTGTGCTTGCTAAAACACTCAGTATAAAGAAAATAGTCCTGGATGCTGATTGGTCAATTCAGGGTTGACACTTTTTGACCAATTAATTTTCATGAATTTGCAGGCACAACCCATTAACAACGCCTGTTATCTACAATAGTCACAATATAGCATGTCAACAATTTTGAAAGCATAACTCTTGCATTTGAGCTTTCTAGATTGTGGGGAGTTTGGTCAAACACAGTTGAATTTCTCCACTCCAGAGACACCTATGGTGTCAATCTGCATCTTCTAAATTTGTTCACAAGTTAAATTGCGCAATAAAAGTAACTTGGAGAACAGCGACATTCTAGCAACTAAAATTGACACAAGCTTTTGCTTGCACAATACAACTCTCATGAAATCATTACATAGTGCAACACTTGCATTTTAGCTTCAAAGCAAATAAATGTGTCTCACGCTGCGAACGTGATTCTTCAAGCAGCTTACACTTGTGATTCACTCATATCATCATGTGACCCTTAAACCCTGACTATAACAAGTCTGTTTCTGCACAATAAGCACAATTCTAGACAAAGCTGCCTTTTTGTGTATAGGGAATTGACTGTGCTCTTAGACAGCGGCATATTGTTTGTTTCTGTGTTTACAAAGATATTTTGGCATTTGACACCTTTGGTCAATAGCAATACCGTCAGCTCCAGCTTTTCAAAGGTTAGAAATGCATCTTAGACAACAACTTATTAAATTACCTGCTTGTTTGACCCATGTCTGCAGCGCTAACTGTGCTTTAAGGAAAAGGGCAGGATGAATTAGCAACAATTAGGTTGTGTCTCGAAGTTCAAATTACGATTGGATTTGTTCAATTACAGGACAGTTGCTGGAGGGGAGGCTCTGGTAAATGTTATTACTGGCTTATATTGCGGTCAGATTGCTTTGTCAGCCATCCAAAGATCCCTTTTGTTTAGTATCATACAATGATTCATGGAAAAAGGAGACCTGGAAATGTAATCTGTGGGCCAGCTGGGTTTATATTTGTTTTTTTATGGATAAAAGCTTAAATTTATGCTCATGCTGGCCAAATGCTTGTGGGAAAACCCATAAGCTGGAACAGTAAGTTCTGAATGTGTTACAGTAATAGTAAACATGAACAAAAGGCTAGATCTGCATAACAAATATGATCGTATCATGTATGATCAGTGAACTTGAATATAATAAATATATCAGGATAAATCTTGTAAATTAAAGATTAATGGCTAATCGATTAGGGTTTTTTTAGAGGCTGATGCCAATACTGGTATCAAGACCAGGGTGTCAGATGGCCAATTTAATGCTGTTATATATAATACTATTTAACAAATGAACACTTATTGTTCCCAATATTTACTCTAAATTCACTAAAAGTAAATGTGTATTTGGGGAAGGTCAGATCTGTTAAAAGAATATTCCGGGTTAGATCCAAGTTAAACTCAATCAACAGCATTTGTGGCACAATGTTGATTATATTTAGACTCGTTCTGCCTTTTCTACGGTGGAAGTGAATAGGACCAATTTTTGGAGGTTTAAAAGACAGCAATGTGAAGCTTATAATTTTATAAAAGCACTTACATTCATTCTTCTGCTAAAACTTGTGTATTATTTGACCTGTAAAGTTGATTAAATCATAATTTTACGGTCATTTTAGAGTTTAAGGAAATACAGCATGACTTTGTCATGACAAAGAAGTTGTAAAATTGGCTATAACTTCACACAGAAAAGACCAGTAAGGGATTATATCAAACTAAAACATGTTAACATCCATATTGTTTATGCCTTGTGGCTACAATTTTAAAACATTTATGGATTGGCCTCATGCACTTCCATTCTAAGTGCCTCACTGAAACCCATATGTTTTCTTTTTTAAAGAAAAGGAGGGACGGGTTGAAATGTATTTTTGTGGTAATCAACATTATGCCACAAAAGCTGTCGATTGAGCTTAACTTGCATTTAACCTGAAATATTCCTTTTATGGGTCTAGTGGGCACAGTTATCAGCCAATAGCAGTAATCTCAAATGGCCAAATCAGCCAATATATTGGTGTATCACTATTAAAGATAATAATACACATTGTAATCACAATAAATAAATGAATGCACAGCTTTCCAAGTTACTTATGTTCCTTAGTGTTAATAAGGTGTGATTTAACCCTCACCTGTATATGAATGACACCTGGCAGACCACCAATTCGCCCCTCGATGGACTGGACACAGGAGCCACAGGTCATGCCCTCCACCCCCAGAGTAACGCAACATAGGTTAGAGTTCATCGCCATACCAGCTCTGAAAGATTGCAGAAAACAGGAGGGCATGTAAAAACATGACTGAATAACTGAAATGACATAAAAGTGTCTAGTGATTCAGAACAGTGAGGTGTTATGCATTTTGCGCATTTAGAATTCATCTTTAATCACTAAAGACAATTAACAGTGAAACTTATGTACAAATAAATAGACACTATTTTCTTGTTGTAGATGTGAAATGCAAAAGAAAACTCTGTGAAACCTTGATACAAGGTGAGAAGCAAGCAGTCAGAAAATGCAGTACAACATACAAGCAAAGGACAACTGAACAGTTTTAACTCTCATAAAAAGTAGAAGTGAAATGAAATGGTAATAACATGTTACTGAATGTTTACCATATTCATGTACCAAGGTGTTTTCATGGTATTTTAAGGTATTTCAAAAACTACCAAGGTTCTAACACGGTGAATGTCCAAAAATGGTAATTCTCGTCATTCTTGCTATTGTTAAGCCTGCCAATTTCACAAACTGTTAACTTGGCTTATAACACATCCTCTGAATTTTACTGGCACATTTTAATTAATCTAGCCTATGTCTCTTCTAGAGACAGAATATGTGACCAAGGCAATGTACACTTGCATTAATCAATACTTACACATTTTCAAATCACAAGCCTGTGATTCTATTTACATAAAAACTTTAATGTTTAATTTACATAAAACTTTGTTGGGGCCCTGCGAGCTCAGCGAGTATTGATGCTGAGTGACTCCAGCCATGTTTCCTAAGCAACCAAATTGGCCCAGTTGCTAGGGAGGGTAGAGTCACATGGGGTAACCTCCTCGTGGTCACGATTAAATGGTTCTCGCTCTTAATGGGGTGCGTGGTTAGTTGTGCGTGGATTGCAGAGAGTAGCATGAGCCTCAATATGCAGAGTATCTGCTGTGTCATGCACAATGAGCTACATGATAATATTCGTGGATTGACAGTCTCAGAAGCGGAGGCAACTGAGACTTGAGGTGAGTAACCGCGTCACCACGAGGACCTCATAAGTAGTGGGAATTGGGCATTCCAAAATTGTTGAGAAAAGGGGAGAAAGAAATTACATAAAACTTATATATATATATATATATATTCACTGGCAGCCGAAGGTTTGGAATAATGTATACATTTTGCTCTTATGGAAAGAAATTGGTACTTTTATTCACCAAAGTGGCATTCAACTGATCACAATGTATAGTCAGGACATTAATAATGTGAAAAATGTGTATAAAAATTTGAAAAAAATGTTCAGAACTTCAAAGTGTTCTTCACGAACTTCACAAAATCCTCCACATGCAACAATAGCTTTGTAGATCCTTGGCATTCTAGCTGTCAGTTTGTCCAGATACTCATGTGACATTTCACCCCATATATGTGGGTGTCTTGTTGGGAACTTCTCACACACCTTGCAGTCTAGCTGATCCCACAAAAGCTCAATGGAGTTAAGATCCAAAACACTTGTTTCTAATGATCTGTTGTCCAATGTCTGTGTTTATTTCCCCACTCTAACCTTTTCTTTTTGATCTTCTGTTTCAAAAGAGGCTTTTTCTTTGCAAATCTTCCCATAAGGCCTGCACCCCTGAGTCTTCTCTTTACTGTTGTACATGAAACTGGTGTTGTGTGGGTAGAATTCAATGTAGCTGTCAGCTGAGGACATGTGACGCATCTATTTCTCAAACTAGAGACTCTAATAGACTTTGATATACTTATCCTCTTTTTTAATTGTGCATCTGGTCTTTCACTTCTCTTTCTGTCCTTGTTAGAGCCAGTTGTCCTTTGTCTTTAAAGACTGTAGTGTACACATTTGTATGAAATCTTCAGTTTTTTGGCAATTTCACTAAATGATGGACCCACAATGATCATTTAATCTCATTATCTCTTCTTTTTTCAAGAAAACAAAAGTGAGACATTAGCTCTATGAAAAATCACAATTATAATTGATTAATAATGCCATTATAACACGTTATACAAATTATTACTCCATAATAAAAATGTAACAACAACAAAAGTGCTACAACTTCAATTATAAATTCTACATATTATTAATGACATAATGCTTTGGCATGTAATACAATGTTAATTACAAACTCTTGTAAATCTTCTCATTCGTACATTAGCCTATTGTTAGGCTAAGACTTTCGGTATCCTTTTCTGATGTTATAAAACATCCACACGCAACATGTCTCACAAGCCACCAAGCTAACGTGAAAAGCAGATGTAAAAAGAAAAAGACAGGACTCTGTATTTACCTTTACGCGATGTGATGATCCAGTATCACAGTTTTAATATGTTTTAAGTCTCATATGATGTGATTCACACTTGTTAGTGTAGTTTTACTGCCACTTTTCCACACCAGCATCAGTTAGCCGGCAGACTTTCCTCAGTCTATGGCGAGCTTTAAGTCCTCAATTTCTAAAAATAATAATAATAATCTTCCCACATCGAAATAAAAATAAAAGTGTGTTATATCTACACACAGCAAGAGAGTGTATTCTTACAGATGTCACGCTGGAGATTGGTAAATCCATGCGGAATGTTGCGTTTTCACACGGATACAAGGCTCACAACGTACGCCTTTCGTTAAGTGTTGGAGAACATCAACCGCCGCTTCAAACTGCGCAGATCTGAATGTTGTCGTGGCAGATTCAAGGGTTTCAATAATGCGTAACCTCCACCTTGTGAGGAAAATGGAGCTGTCGCAGTCTGAAAGTATCTCAATGAATTAAGAAATAAACAATTGGAAACTGAAAAAGTTTTAACTGAACAAAATCAAAAAAGCAAATCTACCAGTAAATTACAAAAACAAAGAGGTTGATTCTTGAAAAAAAATAAAAAATAAAAAATGTTTTGAAGAGAAAATGTGTTTGGTTTTTTTTAAGAGAAAATGTTTTTTCTTATTTTTTTAAGAGAGAAAAAAAATGTTTTTGAAGAGAAAAGAAAGAGGAACGAGATATTTTTTTTTCACCTTGCGGTTCAGGGCTTCCATAAGAAGTTATTTTAAGGGTTTTTAAACAAGCATAGTCTTCGTGTGCAAAATATTTCCTGTCAAAAAGTAAAACGAGGGCTGTCTAGTTTGGAAGGCAGCATGCTAGGTAGGACGCTTCATTTAAACGAACAAACGGAGACAGAACGTAACATGGTTGCTATGACAGCACGCCACTCTTTAACAAGCGCGAGAGCTATGAGTGAGAAGGGAACAAAGTCCCTTTGGAAGGGAGTGTGTATGAGATAAATTTTCGGAGAATTATAATGATGTAGAGAGAAAAGAAAATAGATTGTACAGGTGTACTTTTAGTCTAATAATTTAAATAAATTATATATTAATATATTTATACATATTATAGACTCAGCACCCATCTTTTTTATAGACTTTCCATTGAAGCAAGATAGACTCGATGACGTTGACGTAGACAAATGCGACGCAGCCAATCCAACCATACATTAATAATAATTTAATTAATGACCCTTATTTGATATCCTCTCATGTTTTTGAGTTTTATCAAAAATTGTATTCCTCTTTATTTGACCCTCATGCTTCATCCGTTTTCATTAGTAGGATTCAATCTGCATGTGATTCCCAAAAATAATGATTACAACAGAGAGCTCTGCGAGAAACCCTTTACTAAAGATGATCATTATAGGCTATAGTGAAAAGAATGCCAAACAATAAATCTCCAGGACCCTTTTGATTTCTTTAAAGTCTTCTGGGACTCAATTAGAGACCTTCTCTATGAAGCGCTTAAAGAATGTGCTGTGAATGGTGAATTGGCAGAATCAAGGAAGCATGGGTCTCAAATCCCTCATACCCAAACCTAATAAAGAATTAAAACACCTAGATAATTGGCGCCCAATCACTCTCTTAAATTCAGATTATAAATTATTGGCATCCATATATTGAGCCATATACTCAAGCCTTGTTTAGCTGAAATTATTTCTTGCACCCAATCTGTTTTTTTTTTAAAGGCAGGCACATCTCCAACAACATTAGATTAATTTGAGACATTCTAGATTATTCTGAATTAGTTAACAAAGAGGCTATTATCTTTTTTTATTGACTTTTATAAAGCCTTCGACACACTTTGCATACTTTTATCTTTGAAGCACTGTCTAAATTTGGTTTTGGTAGTTCATTTATAAATATGATACGCACTCTTTATAATGGTATTAATAGTTCTGTTTCTTTAGCTTCTGGCACTTCTCCCCGTTTTGCTGTTGGTCGAGGTATCCATCAGGGATGTCCCATTTCTCCCTTTCTTTTTCTATTGGCTGCAGAACTTCTTAGCTTATACATAAACAATTCATCCATTGAAGGTATAAAGGTTGGAGAAAACACTTTAAAAATCAGTCAATTAGCTGATGATACATGCCTCTTCCTTGGAGATGAATCACAGGTTTCAGTTGCCTTTGATCTTTTTTCTGAGGCTCCTGGGCTGGTAGTGAATCCCAGGAAGAGTGAAATCATGTATGTGCATGATTCAGACAAAACATCTGTTTGTGGAATTAAGGTAACACGTTGTGTCAGGTATCTTGGGATTGACATATCAGGTTCTGAATGCCTAATTTTCAGCCAAAATTAGACAAAACAAGAAAGATATTTAACTGCTGGCTGCGGACAGACTTAACAATTTATGGGAGAGTCTTATTGACTAAAGCTGAGGGCACGTCATGTTTAATATACCCTGTCCAATCGTTATATGTTGATAAAAAATGATCAAATCTATAAACTCTCTCTCGTTTTGTTTGGAAAAATAAAGCAGAACTTGTTCAAAGAAAAACTCTTGTAAAAACCAATAAGGAGGGCGGTCTTAATGCATTGGATTTTCAGACTATCAACCAGACATTTAAGATTAATTGGATAAAAAAATGTATCTCTAATATTAATTTACTCTGGGTTTTGGATCCCTAATCTGATTTTTGAAAAATTGAATTCTTATGATCTTGTAAATGTTGCAAATTACCTGTCAAACGTTCAAATTTTCACAAACAATCTCTTGAATCCTGGAAAATTGCATTTAAACACAATTTCTCCCCCCACAATTCTGTCTGGCAACAAATCACTATTTTTGAAGGAGTGGGTGGCACAAAATGTCCTTTTCATTTCTGATCTCTTCAATAATCAAGGGGAACTTTTCTAATTTAATGCATTTATTACTCTGAAGTGTGCTTCATTTTCTAAAAGAGACTTCAATAAGGGGGTTAAAAGTATCCCACTTAGCTTAAAATCTTTAATTAGAGCACACCTAAGCTAGCTTGTCTAATCATATTCCTACACTTTCAATTAATGGTATTCATATTCTAGACAAGAAATGTAATAATTATTTCATTAGAAATCGTCTCAGATCAAGTACATTTCTCTAAAGCCTGTTCAAAACTGAGTATTTATTACCTAAATTCTAATTCTAAGTAATTTATGGATTTCTCCTTACAAACTTCTTATCCCAAATAAAATTAGAGAACTTAATTTCAAAATTACTCATAAATATTACCTTGCAATCAGCTTTTAAACAATTTTTTTTGAGAATGTATCCCCCTTGTGTTCCTTTTGCAAAATGGAAGAAGAATCAGTTTTACATTTGTTTTATCAGTGTACTTTCTCTAAATCATTTTGGACAGAAATAACCTTGTTATTATTTTTATGTTTTAACAAATTGGTGCAGATTTCAGATACTATTATTTTTCTTTCAGATATTCATTCTAATGATGCTAAATTTGACTGTTCTTTATTGTTACTTTGTCTTCTAGGTAAATGTAATCTTCACAAAGCCAGAATAATACAATCGAAACCTAATTTTAGATTTTTTTCTGTTGATGTAAAATCCGTTTTTGACTATTTTAATAATATGTCTAAACCTCTGAATGCCAAGGCTTCAAAAACATTACATCCTTAAGGATGTCACATTGAAAATGTAATCCTTTAGATGTGATATCTTATGTATTGATTTTGTTTATTCAATGTATATATTTATGTTTAATGCAATCAAAAAACAAAAATAATAATAAATTTAAAAAAAATTATCCTAAACGAGACACAGCCAAAGTCATGAGTTTTGAATGCAGCACAATGAACGATTCTGCTTTTTCGGCCGGCAAGCGCCCTCTTCAGGAAGACTCCTTAAAAATTGAACGACTGTGTTCAGAGCAGAGGTGCGGGATTTTAAGATGCTTTTTTTTTTTTTTTTTTTTGGATTTTAAGATGCTGGTATAACTCACAATAAATTATTTATTTTGCACATTGAAGAAGAGCATCAGGATTAGATAATAATGGTATGTCAATAAGATAAGGCATTACAAATAATAATAATAATAATAATTAATTAATTATATTCTAAGCCTAAAACCAACTTTGTTAAAAATTATAATACATTTTACGTCACTTGGATATTATTTTCTCGAGGTAAATCTTTTAGAAAAAGATCACATCAATCTTATCGCATCCCATATCGCTGCATAGGCCTATTATCCAAGTTATTTATCGCATATCACATTTTTCCTCCTTACCGTAACTCTTCTTGCGAGTTCTTAATTTGTTTTTATTCTTCAGGCTAATATTAGAGATTATTTAGCAGAGATGGGCCACTTCTATTAAAATGAATGGGAGAAATTGGAACGCTCAACCAAGGAGCTCTGAACGCCCAACGGTCAACGGATTTAGAAAGGAAGTCCTGCTTTACGGCTAAAAGATCACATTTCAGTTAACTCTAGAATTAGCTGTACAATCTGGGGAAATGTTTTTGGGTAATATGAGGTAAATAATCACAATTTATGATTTTACTGTTGATTTGAAATATATTCTTTGATCGTAATCTTGACCAACCGTTTAGGAGATTTTGGTCATTCTCATTCATATTTACATTACATTTGCATTTATTCATTTGGCAGATGCTTTAATCCAAAACGATTTACAAAAGAGGAAAACATAAGCAAATCATCTTAAGGAGACAGTGGTACGAAAAGTGCCATATTTATTTATGATAATGCGCGCGAGTAAAATAATTGTTTTCCTCGTGCTCACGTGGCCTCGTGCTCACTTGTTTACAAGCAACCGAGAGACACACAGCCACTGCTTCAGTTGAATTTGGTAAAACTTCACAGTAAAGCAAATCATATTGTTTTTGGTATGGTATGCCTTTGTTGACGAAGAAGCCTGGAACTAATAAGTATATATTTGTGGTCGATTACAGCGATATGGTTGACTCTCTCGATCTGAAGGTTATCGTGAAAAGTTTTTGTTGCAGATGATTTGTTGGCTGTATAGTTTTATAACATATAGGCTATACTTATATAGGCTATAGGTGTATAGAGACAACATTGCGTAAAAACATAGATTTTCGACTAGCAAAATGTGTCAATGTCAATGTTAAATATGCTTTTAGAATGAATACATACACTACCGTTCAAAAGTTTGGGGTCACATTGAAATGTCCTTATTTTTGAAGGAAAAGCACTGTACTTTTCAATGAAGACAACTTTAAACTAGTCTTAACTTTGAAGAAATACACTCTATACATTGCTAATGTGGTAAATGACTATTCTAGCTGCAAATGTCTGGTTTTTGGTGCAATATGTACATAGGTGTATAGAGGCCCATTTCCAGCAACTATCACTCCAGTGTTCTAATGGTACAATGTGTTTGCTCATTGGCTCAGAAGGCTAATTGATGATTAGAAAACCCTTGTGCAATCATGTTCACACATCTGAAAACAGTTTAGGTCGTTACAGAAGCTACAAAACTGACCTTCCTTTGAGCAGATTGAGTTTCTGGAGCATCACATTTGTGGGGTCAATTAAACGCTCAAAATGGCCAGAAAAAGAGAACTTTCATCTGAAACTCGACAGTCTATTCTTGTCCTTAGAAATGAAGGCTATTCCATGCGAGACATTGCTAAGAAATTGAAGATTTCCTACAACGGTGTGTACTACTCCCTTCAGAGGACAGCACAAACAGGCTCTAACCAGAGTAGAAAAAGAAGTGGGAGGCCGCGTTGCACAACTGAGCAAGAAGATAAGTACATTAGAGTCTCTAGTTTGAGAAACAGACGCCTCACAGGTCCCCAACTGGCATCTTCATTAAATAGTACCCGCAAAACACCAGTGTCAACATGTACAGTGAAGAGGCGGCTGCGGGATTCTGGGCTTCAGGGCAGAGTGGCAAAGAAAAAGCCATATCTGAGACTGGCCAATAAAAGAAAAAGATTAAGATGGGCAAAAGAACACAGACATTGGACAGAGGAAGACTGGAAAAAAGTGTTGTGGACAGATGAATCCAAGTTTGAGGTGTTTGGATCACAAAGAAGAACGTTTGTGAGACGCAGAACAAATGAAAAGATGCTGGAAGAATGCCTGACGCCATCTGTTAAGCATGGTGGAGGTAATATAATGGTCTGGGGTTGCTTTGGTGCTGGTAAGGTGGGAGATTTGTACAGGGTAAAAGGGATTCTGAATAAGGAAGGCTATCACTCCATTTTGCAACGCCATGCCATACCCAGTGGACAGCGCTTGATTGGAGCCAATTTCATCCTACAACAGGACAATGACCCTAAACACACCTCCAAATTGTGCAAGAACTATTTAGAGCAGAAGCAGGCAGCTGGTATTCTATCGGTAATGGAGTGGCCAGCGCAGTCACCAGATCTGAACCCCATTGAGCTGTTGTGGGAGCAGCTTGACCGTATGGTACGCAAGAAGTGCCCATCCAACCAATCCAACTTGTGGGAGCTGCTTCTGGAAGCGTGGGGTGCAATTTCTCCAGATTACCTCAACAAATTAACAGCTAGAATGCCAAAGGTCTGCAATGCTGTAATTGCTGCAAATGGAGGATTCTTTGACGAAAGCAAAGTTTGATGTAAAAAAAATCTTATTTCAAATACAAATCATTATTTCTAACCTTGTCAATGTCTTGACTCTATTTTCTATTCATTTCACAACGTATGGTGGTGAATAAGTGTGACTTTTCAGGAAAACACAAAATTGTTTGGGTGACCCCAAACTTTTGAACGGTAGTGTACATGCATGCATACATATACATACACACATGCATACATACAGGTAATGAATACACAGCCATACAGTACATGTAAGTCTAAGATCACTAGTCAAAAATGCTTTATTTTGTATTTATTTCTATTATAATACAATTCTTTATTGCATATTGTATTATCAGCATAACCGCTTGTGTGAAAAGTTTAATAGAAAAATTAAATGTATTGGTTAGCCTAGTCTGCCTTTTGCTTTAATGACAGCATGGACTTCAGTTTTTGCTAAATCTGATGATCTGTTAAACCAGAATCATTTGAGCATCTTGTGTGCTTCAATGGAAGCAAAGAAATCTGAGCTTTTATACAAGGGATTTAACAATGTCATGTCACATTGTACATATACTGTACATATACTGTATTTACGTATTTATTTGATTGGTGACCTAGAATATTTGTAATTTCTCCTAAATAACGAGTTTGGCAATTTCAGTGAAGGCAAAAATTAAAAAGGACAGGCCACCCTTAAACAAAAATTGCTATTTTCATTTACTCACCCTCATGCCATCTCTGATGTGTAAGACTTTCATTCTTCTGCTGAACACAAATTAATATTTCAGCTCTGTAGGTCCATACAAAGAGAATGGTGGCCAGAACTTTTAAGCTCCAAAAAGCATATAAAGGCAGCATAAAAGCAATCCATTCAACTCCAGTGTTTAAATCCATATCTTTAAAGCGATGTGAGAGTGATAAAAATATTTGCCTGTTTTCAGCAGAAGAAAGAAAGTAATTCACATCTGGGATGGCAAAAGCATGAGTAAATTAAGCAAGAATTTTCATTTTTGGGTGAACTATCCCGTTAATGTTACGTACAGCATACAGTGGCATTCTAGAGAACTGTGTGCTTCCAAATTTGTGGCAACTGTCTGGGGTATGGAAGGGCCCTTTTCTGTTAATGACAATGAACAATGCCCTGTGCCATCTCCTTTCTGTTCATGAAATGATAAAGTGCACAATGTGAGGTCCGTATAGACATGGTTTACTGAGTTTTGTGTTAAAGTACTTGACTGGCATCCATAAAACTCAGACCTGAACCTCATTGAACACATTTGGGATGAATTCAAATGCAGACTGCAACATCAGCGCTTGACCTCACTGATGCTTTTGTATCTGAATGGGGGCAAATCCCTACAGCCATGTACAAACTAGTGGAAAGCCTTTTCAGAAAAGTGGAAGGAATTAAAACTCATGGTTTTGAATTCTAATGCTCAACAAGGATATTTGAGTGTAAAGTTTGAGTGTCTACATACTTTTGGCCATGTAGTGTATACTGCAATAACAAAAGGAAGAAATAATAATAATAATAAATAATAAAAGAAATTATGTCATCCATCCATCCAGGTTGATGGCTGCACAGAATCTACTGAAGCTACCTGCAACATTCTCTCACAGCTGGTGAACTGCACCATTAAAACTCTGGTAAATAAACTCTGTTATAGCTTCAGCTATTAAGACATCTACAGAACCATCTTAACATCTAGATGTCAGGGGCCATAATACAGAAACATCCTTGGGGCCTGGGCCTTGGAGTCACGAGTTCGAATCCAGGGGGTGCTGAGTGACTCCAGCCAGGTCTCCTAAGCAACCAAATTGGCCCAGTTGCTAGGGAAGGTAGAGTCACATGGGGTAACCTCCTCGTGGTTTCTATAATGTGTGGTTCTCGCTCTCGATGGCGCGTGGTGAGTTGCCATGGAGAATAGCGTGGACCTCCACATGTGCTTCGTCTCTGAGGTAACATGCTCAACAAGCGATAAGATGCGTGGATTTACGGTCTCAGACATGGAGTCAACTGAGATTCGTCCTCCACCACCCAGATTTTTAGAGTCACTATGCCACCACGAGGACTTAAAGCACATTGGATATTTGGGCATTCCAAAATGTGGAGAAAAAAAAATACAGAAACATCCTATCTTATCCTTTTAGCAGTGATTTCAAACTGTCAGATCTTAACTTAAGATTTAAGATAGGATTTTTATGTAATACAGACCATGGTTTGTAAATATTATACTATGTTTGTAATTTGAACTTTCGAATTGTGCTTATTGTTAATGTGGAAACAATTACTTTCTGGTTTCCATGGGACCAGAACCCATTTCCACTGCTTGCAGTAAACACATTTAAATTAATGCAGAAATGTAGTGCATGTAATTATTGGGTAATAATGTTTGAAAATGAACCAGATGCCAGCAATACATTTAGCATTCCTTGCAGTATGGGCTTGTCATCACACTGGCGTGACCTTCATGAAATAATGTTTTATTTAAAGGATATGAGAAGCCCACAGCAGTAACTTTGCATGTCTGGTCTGGTCTGTTTTCAGTCACACTTCATGTCCACTTTGGCGGTGGTGTTTGTAAATTCCAAGTCAATGTTCTCTATTAAAATTGATGACACACCAGTTGATGACCCTTCTGTGAAGGTACTGGTGGCCAACAACAGTGACACGCTCAAGCTGTTGAAGATGAGTAGTCAAGTCAATTTAATTTGTATAGCGCCTTTCACAACACACATCATTTCAAAGCAGCTTTACAGAAGATAAAACTGTAATGTCAATGAATCATCATTGTGTAATTAGATCAAATATGATTATTAATCATGTCTAAAAATAAATAATAAAATAATAATTGTATTAGTAACCCCAGTGAGCAAGACGAAGGCGACTGTGGCAACTCCATAAGATGTTTGTTAATGGAGAAAAATAACCTTGGGAGAAACCAGACTCACTGTGCGGGCCAGTTCCCCTCTGGTAACATCATGAATATAATGACAATGTTACTTACCAGTGTTTAAACCAAGATTTTGTATGAACTGTAAGATTAATGACTAATGTCTTTGAAGTCCATCCTGGATTAACTGCAGAAGTTCACATAGACGCAATTGTCCTTGTTAATTGGCTGATGAAGGCTTTTGTTGGCAATTTAGAGTCTATTTGATCCATTTCAAGAGCGTAGCCATCAATAGACCGAGGTGATGCAGGCAGAGATCAGTGAGGTGCATCACAGTTGAACCTGGGCGGTAATTTTGGTGAGGTCCGGTGTGGTCCGGTGTGTTTTACTTTACTCTTAACAAAGTTACACACACACCTTTCAACTATAAAACAGACAATTCATGCATTAAATGTGTTTTACATAAATCCTATAACGTGTAACACAAATAATGTACTTAAAAGTAAATAATTTAATTAAAAGATTTAAAGAATGTAAAATGTATTGGCTTGATTTAACTTTATTAGATTGCATTTTATTAAGATTAACACTAAACACTGCCCTTAAAGTTGTTTATTCTTTAATTCACATTCTTTATATTGTTATACAATTTTTTTTACTCTATTACATTTTGTATCTAAATCAGCAAAAAGGCTGTACAACAAATACTAACTAATTGCTATTTAATGAATTTATCATAATTTAATAATAATTTCACTTCATACATTTTTATCATTACTGTAATTACAACTAGATGCTTTTTTTTTTTCTTTTTTTTTTTTTGCATTATGGTAATGAGAATTGGGAAAGAGATTGTGCTAAATTGTCATGAAAATAATACCACATTGCAAAAAAAAATCTTTAAGGAATACTCCGGGTTCAATACAAGTTAAAGTATTAGTTCACCCAAAAATGAGAATTCAGTCATTGTTTACTCACCCCTGTGTTGTTTTAACCCCATATGACATTCTTCATTTTTCTTAACGCAAAGGGAGAAAGTTTGAGAAAATTTTGTGCTCATTTATGTCATACAATGTCAGTTTATAGTGACCACCTCTTCAAACTCCAAAAGGACACAAAAGTATAATTCAGAAGTCTAATAAATCATTCCATGAGACTTATGATTGTTATGCAAGCATACAAAAAGGTTTGGTGCTAAACAATCCAATATCGAATGTATTATTTAGTGAAAATTTTCACTGACCGTTGATTTCCGGTGCGCATTCATAATAGGGCACGAAAGCAACAGTTCATGTAGCCCGCTTGCGACATTGTGGTGTTCAAGCAAAAACTCTAAAATTTTGTTTATCTAAAAACAGGTCCTCCACAGTGATAGCGACAACAGAGTGCAACACATCTGCACACAAAACAGAGAACAGAACTACTAAACATGTCTGACGAGTTTGTAGTTGAAGAATTGATGCATTTCTATGCCCAGCCTTGTTTTTTTGAACGGAGTATTCGGAAATCAAATAGAAAGATAAGAGGCTACAGGCAGTCACAGTCACACCGTGTCCTAACCTGACGGCAAACAATTTGTGAAAAAAGGTATATTTTATCATAGTCTGAGTAATAAGAGATTTTGTCCTAACCAGCAGTGACAAGTGATGGTACATTCTATCGATCACTTGTTGAAAACACCTACAACATTGAGTAAATCCACATTGAGGTCTCAAAATATCTTGGCCGGATTTGGTTCCCTGATATGATGCTCACATTGTAGAGATGAAAATCTGCCCTGCATATACCTAATATTAAAATGCAGACAGCGTGCAGATGTTGTCTGTGCTTCATGATTGCGTTTACAGCAGATGTAGATGCTCTTGTCATCAAGATATTATGAGATTCACTCTTGTCTACATGAATCTGCATTTGGCAAGCATGGCAGCCATTTCCTGGCACAGAATTGGGTCATTAAAATATATCATTGGAAGCATAACATCTTGACTGCACATCTGGAAAATCATTTGGCGCAGACAAGCTGTCAGGTGGTGTAGTAAAACATGATTTGTGAATGGATCTCCGAATGGGATTTAAATGGAAGGTGTTTACAGCTCCACACAAGTGCGCACGCTCTTAAAAACACACAAAACCGATTCTTTTTGTGAAGTTCATTGGTACATGATAAGTGCCCAATGGGACTTGTTAAGTTGCTTATATTTTATGGCTTGGGGGGTGGAGGGGGGGAGTGGATACAATGACACACGGGACTGAGAAGTTTGGAGACATTGGTGTACGCACATGTTAATTTTGTACATTTGTACAGAGATGATTTCACCTCTAAAGAACTAAATTTTGCCACAAAAAAATGACTAAAACAGCAATTGCGAGTTGGGTGGCCAGGCTTCGGTCCATGGTGGCCACGGCCACCCTTGGGCACCCCCTAGCTCTGCCACTGTTCATTCCTCCACCACCAACTTATTTTCTGATTATTATTTATCACACTTCACAGACGATGTTTCTAATTATACGGATACTGAACATTTGGTTGAAGCTTTTAATAAATCATGTTCTATTACTCGTGACAGTGTTGCTCCGCTTAAGCCAAGGAGAGTAAAGGGTGCCTCCCAGCCTTGGCTAAATGATGTCACCCGCACTCTCAGACAAGAGAGTAGAAAAGCGGAGAGAAAGTGGAAAAGGGATAAGCTTCAGGTCTCATATGGCATTCTAAAGGCATGCTTAATTAATTATCAAACACTTATCAAATGGACCCAAAGCTTTGTTTAAGACATTTGATTCTGTCTTACATTGTTTTTACTAATATAAGAGTTTCCTTTAACACTATTCTGTTAGTATGTACAAGGGAGGATAAATAATATGGGTCAACTCATTCTAAAAAAAGTTGTCACAAAATGGATTGTCTTTTGTTTTTAGTGGGAATTATTTTTTTTTCGGTCAATTATCTGTGCTGGCCTCATTGCTTTAAGAGGGGATGTTACAGGCACACATTAAATGAATATTTTGGTTGCATTTAACAATTTTGACAATATTTTGTAACTTTGTACAAGGATGAAACCGAATATTCAATATGGGGATCATGAAGGGCCCTTGTGGTGGTTATGGTGCTGTTTATATTGTAAATGTCAATTGCATTGTATTTATTTCTTTATTTTATATATATATAAAAAAAAAATTATTTAATAATTTGAAATATTGCTAGTAATTGTCTTTTTAAAAACATTTTTCTTTAAATTTTATGGGTCATTTTATGACAAAAAGGGCACATGCAAAGACATGTTCACTTTCATCCAGAAAATGTTTTATTAAATATTTGTTTCATAAATAAACCAACCATGACAACCACTAAGTTATATATCACATTAAAACAATTAAAGTTTGAGGGGTCTACGGTAGTTTCATATAGCTAATATGCAAATGTGTGCATGTATTAAAGAGGGAACCAAATTTGCATATTTGTACATTTTAAATGGGTAAATTCACAATACAAAATGACTTGTTTATTTGTACTCTTTAATGTTACAATTTCATTTTATACAAGAAAAGAAGCATTTTAGCCTTTTCACCTGTAGGACCGCCCCCTTATAAATATAATCCAGTGAGTCTAAATGGCTTATAAAATCATTTTACATGTGACTGCATCTGAAAACACTGTCATAAGGGTTGAATAAAGGATCTGTTGTTTTTGCATTCAGACTGCAATCATCTTGTATCATTTATTTGCCTGTCTGTCTGTGCTTGCAGCTCATCGGATCACCACTAGATGGCAGTCTCAATCCGTCAGAAACAGTCTGACATTACGTAAAACGCACCGTGCACCTTTTTTTTTTTACATACTTTCAGCCTTGGCTGTGATGTGTGTTACACACATGCGAGAAGGATGCGGAAGAGACAAGCTCGCGACGCTATGATCTGTCTGTCTGAGTGAGGTCATCACTGACCCCGTCATGAGTGAAGAGCGTCAGACAGACGTCAGCAGAGCAATTAAATATTCAAATAAAGGCGCAGAGGAGATGATCTGCCTCTTATATATTGTACGCATAAGCAAACAGAAGCAAACGCGCATTAAACATCATTATATGGCAATACATTTGTTAGGAATTAATATTACAATAACAAGAAGATCCAGCCTCCTTAGTCTCACAGAGCGCTTGTCATTCTGTCACCATGCACAACAAGCTCTGAATAAATGAACCAAAAATTATATAACATCTGCAAACCTCCATTATTATATGAGCTGCTCAAAGTGCAACTGCCTACAAATGTGGCCCACATGACAACAGGAAGTACCTTTCACATAAGGGAAAATAGGCTCAGCTGTAGCAAGAGAACTGATTACTTTCAGGTGTTTTAGAGAAATTATTTGAGTTTATATGCTGTGTTTGAGCCTCAGCAGGCAACATGTGATGTTTATGCAGATGGTTTGTTAGAGCAGAGCACATTCAAAATTGAAATGCACAGCTTCAAGGCTTTCAAATTATTTCTTGGCTGGTTTCTGATGCTTCCCAACACTCCCTCTGCGATGCATCGATGTGTACAAAACATACATATCGGTTTCAGTTTTGCCCATTGGCAAGATTTCTGTATTGAAAAATTCAAGCTTTGTGGCGTTGTCGTTCTCAGTACATCAATGCCACAACACGGTGTAGTGGTGTGTAGTTTATGCACTTGGGCACGGAGACTGGAAGTGTTTCTGGGATCTGAGAGAAGGAGAGCTGCACGTGTCTCGGAGACCACGCCACTCTCTGATCTTTTGCTCCCGATAGGAAGGGGGGAGCCGCTCGAGCTGCCGTGCTCGGCAATGAGGGGAGGGGGCCAACGTTCCCTGCAGGATATGCACGGTGTACCTGGAAAAGACGGGAAATCAGAGGCCAGTGGAAATAAAGAGAGCAAATAATTTTTGATAGGCAATGCAGAGGGGATTTTGCTGTGAGGGGAAAAAATAGAGAATATGGGCTTCTTGTGAATTGAATTCCAAATGTGATTAAAAACAAATATCACCAGATATTTAAAATGTGGGGGCAGAAAGTGTTTTTTTATGCATGTTATTAAAGGGATAGTTCAGCCTAAAATGAAAATTCTCTCATCATTTACTCTTCTACATGCCATCCCAGATGTGTATGACTTTCTTTCATCTGCAGCAAGAAGCTTTTTAGAAGAATATCTCAGCTCTGTAGGTCCTTACAATGCAAGTTAATGGATATCACATTTAAAGGCACTGGCAGTATAAAAAGTAACCCATGAGTCTCCTGTGGTTAAATATATATCTTCATAAGCAATATGGTGTGGGTGAGAAACAGTTTCATTTTTCACAAGTCTTTTTTTTTATACTATAAATTCTCCTCCCTGCCCAGTAGGTGGCAATATGCATGAAGAATGCAAAGTGCCAAAAATATAGAAGAAGAATGTGAAAGTGAAAGTGGAGATTTCAAGTAAAAAAGGACTTAAATAATGGTCTGTTTCTCACCCACACTTACATCGCTTCTGAAGGTATGGATTTATCCACCTGAGTCGTATGGATTACTTTTATGCTGCCTTTATGTGCTTTTGGTGCTTCAAATTTTTGGCCACAATTTACTTGCATTGTACAGAGCTGAAATATTCTTCTTAAAATCTTTGTTTGTGTTCAGCAGAAGAAAGAAAGTCATACACATCTGGGATGTTATGAGGGTGAATAAATGATAAGATAAATTTCATTTTTGGGTGAACTTGCTTTAACCATTTCAAATATTAAATAATATTTGATTTTTGTTGTGTTTAACATGGGATTGGTGCAAGGGTCGGCAACCTTTTTCACAAAATGAAAAAAGTTAAGCTCCAAAGTTGGTGACACAAATTTGCTTACTTGATTAGTGACCTACACATTGTTTGAAATCTTAATTATTTCTTTTGAATTTTACTGTATGTAATAAATTTGTCAAAATCCCGAATCTTTTCCAGGTTTAATTTAGATTTTGAATCAGACGTTTGTACTGCACTATGTTTGTTTTTTCTAAACCCTTTTTTAATGTAGTTTTAGTTTGAGAGTCACCGTCATTGTGGTTTGAATTGAACCATTTGATTTGATATGGTTAAAAATGCTTTGAATGCCGAATGCTGAAAATAAATGCATCTTTCAGTGAGTATTCTGGATTCAATACAAGTTAAGGACAGTCGACAGCATTTGTAGCATAATGCTTATTACCACAGAAAATATTTTCAACTTGTCCCTCGTACATTTAAAAATCATGGTTACAGTAAGTCATTTGCAATGGAAGTGAATGGGGCGAGTACATAACTGCTAAAATGTCCACAAGATGTGAACATTATAAATGTTAACATGACTATAGTGTGATAAAATCTCTGATCTATCTGATTTTATCACACTAAAATCATGTAAACAAACATAATGTTTACCTCCTGTAACTATACTGTTGAAATAGTGTGTATTTTAGCATTTATGGACTGCCTCATTCACTTCCATTGTAGATGCAAACTGTAACCCTGATTTTATTTTTTTAAATAAACAAGGGGCAATTCGACAATATTTTTTGTGGTAATCAATATTTTGCCACAAATGCTGTTGATTGAGCTTTCCTAGTATTGAACCCTGATATTCTTTATTAAAAAAGTACATTTCTGACAGTATGTGTATTTTTATGAAACTGTGTGAATGTATGGAACCTATACTACAAGACTAAATACAACACAAACATAACCTCAGTTACCTTGGCAGCAAAGCAACAACAGTTGTTAAAATGCAGACGAGATAAAACATCGGATCGGCCATTTGTTTTTGCATGATCCAGTAGGGGTCAGATGGAGGGTTACAGCTGATACAGATGGCACTGTAGGCCAGAGTCACTATAAAGTACACCACCACACTGCCTATCATGATAACCCAATGCACCACCGTCTGTAAGTAAAAAAAAATGCCATTGTTAATACTGAAAAAGGCTCATTTTTATTAGAAAACTATAGGTTTTTAAAGGAATTCTATCATGAAACTATGGTTTCTGCAGTGATTAAGTGGATTAGAATCTCACCCAGCTCTTGATCTCAATGGCCAAATGCAGAATGATGGTGAATAGAGACACCGTGTTCATTGGAGTTCCAAATGAGAACATCCCAATGTCTGAACCATTGTATGTCTTGAAAAGTAAAAGCAAGTAATCAGATATTGCACTATTCCAAACAGCATGAAAGTGAAGCTAGCAGATGTTCTTACCCAATATGGGATAAAAAAGCAAACTAGGCTCTGATAAAAAGCATCAAGAATGGCGATCCAAAACGTTGATCTTTTGTATCCCTGAAATCAAACATTTGTATGTATCACAATAAATGCAACTTAAATGGTTTTATATCACTTAGTTACACAAATGTATGATAGTTCTTGCAGAGTAACCATAATTTAACTGCGCTATTTGTAGGAAGACCATGTGTTTCTATAGTTTCCATGGATGGCTCCTCATTACCATAGTTAGATTAATGTAACCATGGTTTCTATAAAACACACTATGATATTTGTTATAAAAATAGCAGCTAAACACATTTTGAAACTATAATATAACTATCATAGTTGTAATAAAATTTAATGGATTCCTTCATGAAACCATGGTAAATTCTCATAAGGCACTGTCAGATTTTTCACCTGAGTGAGCTGTCCTCTCTTATATAGTTCAGGCAGGCTTAGTAAAGTGGAGTCTGACACCTCTTTGTCCATAATGCCAAACATGATGGGAGGAGCAGAGGTGAAGAAGAGGTTGAAGAATATCATGAGCCAGTAGTCGATCATGGCTGTGGCGGAGAAACCACAGAAGAACTGATACCAGAACAGGAGATTCACATAAGCCTGAGTGATAAAAAAAAGGTCCATTACTGGATGATGCACCATGACATATTTCCTTATTTAAGGAGGTTTCAACTTAACAATGGGACAGAGAATAACTGAATGCAAAGTTCTTTGAGAAAATAACATACTGACAAGAATGCAATGTGTTCTTGACATGGTGACAAGTTGATAACATTTGAGTTGATAACATATTGTAAGCAATACAGCCAAGACCAGATTTTACTGATTAACATTTTTTATTGATTCAAACAGATAACAAAGAAAAGGAAAACATATATACATAGAATCAACATTTAACTCCCACTATTACCCCTCCCCACCCCCACCCTGACCCTCAACAACCATCCCCCCATGTAATCATACACATTTAAAACTATGCTTCTTTCTCCAATGCCAATCCCAGAGAGCCCTCCAAAAATGCCAAATAGCTGCTCCATTTACAATCAAACGAATCCAAGATCCCCAGCCTTCTACATGACACCTCCTCATAAGGCACCACCCTTCCCATCTCCATGCGCCACTCTTGAAATGAGGGCGCTCCAGACAACTTCCATCCCCTTAAAACAATTTGTCTGCTGATCATAACACTGGTTAGGACCCAATTTTTTATGTGTTTATCCCCTATGTTGATGACCGCCCCATTAACTAAAAGTCTGGGGCAAAATTAAATATGAGTGCCCAATACGTCAGACATAAAACTCCAAAATTCTTGGATCTTAACACACCACCAATAAACACAGGTTTTGCAACCCTGCTGGGTCCCCCAACCAGACCAATTTGGTTGCTTAGGAGACCTGGCTGGAGGCACTCAGCACGCCCTGGGATTCAAACTTGCGAACTCCAAGGGAATTTTGTGAGGCAGAGTTACACAACAAAAGATAAACTATAAAACAAACTACAGCCAATAGGCAGAATAAACAAAAAGAACATGTAGATTCATCCACATAACTGTCCTGCAGGTGTGTTATTCCACAAAACAAACTCCAGCCACTAGGTGGAACCAGCACAAAAAAAAAGCACCCAGATTCCTCAGACAGTCTAACGAATGTTCAGTGAGTCATCCCATTTGGCTGCTACATGAGTGCATCAAATGACCTAATCATTCCAATGTCTTGCAAGAAAAACTCCACAAAACAAACTCCAGCCACTAGGTGGAACCAGCACAAAAAAAAAGCACCCAGATTCCTCAGTCTAACGAATGTTCAGTGAGTCATCCCATTTGGCTGCTACATGAGTGCATCAAATGACCTAATCATTCCAATGTCTTGCAAGAAAAACTCCACAAAACAAACTCCAGCCACTAGGTGGAACCAGCACAAAAAGAAAAAAAGGTGCTCAGTTTCCTCGAACAGTCAAACGAATGTTCAGCGAGTTGGCCCATTCAGCTGCTACATGACTGCAACAAATGACCTAATCACTCCAATATCTTGCAAGAAATACTCCACAAAACAAACTCCAGTCAATAGGAGGCATAAGCACAAAGAACGTGCAGGTTCATACACAAAACAGTCCCAAAGGAGTGTTACTCCACAAAAAAACTCCAGCAGCTAGGCGGAATCAGCACAAAAAGAAACAAAAAAAGGTGAACAGTCAAGTGAATGTTCACAGATTTGGTAATTTCGGCTACAATATGAGTACCACAAAATAACTTACTCCATTGACTTTATGAAGAACATCGCTTGCTTGGTACATGTGAATGTTTTAAGCCATCCTTAGCATCTATTCTCAATTTGGCCGGGAACATCAGTGCAAAAGCGACCTTCTGTTGATGTAAGAGTTTCTGGCATTCCTTGAATCAATCACATTTCTCTCTTGTCAAATTCGCAAAGTCTAGGAAAAAGAAAATGCTGTGGTTCTTCTAAAAAAGCCTTCCTTTACTCCTCGAAAAACATCAGATATTTACAGAAATGTAGCCAGAATTGATCGGGGTCTGTCTCCCTCAGCAGATCACCGAGCCGAACCCTGTGAGCTTGGCACAATTTCCAACTTATGGCCTGCTATGTCAAGCAGATTCAGAAAGAATTTTTCAACTTCTACCAAACACACTCCAAATCCACCTTGGTCGCTAGTGGATTAGCAGCTAAATCCCTCTCCGATGACTCCAGATAATCAATCCGTTTCTCGACATCCCCCACTCTTGTAACCACCGCAGAGAATTTCGTCTCCATGGCAGTGATCGATTGCCGTATGACTCCAACAAAATCGACTCCCAGGGATTTTGAATTCTTTGACATATTTTCCTCCTTGAACAGTTATGGAACTGAGTGTATAGGATCTCACCAGTTTATGTCATTAGTAGTATTAAAACTAGTGCGCAAAGCTCACCATTCACACGTCCGAACCTCGCATGGTGTCACGTGACTCTTCTCTAAGACCAGATTTTTACATTTTTGTAGAAAATATGTGCTGTGCTGGTCTGACAAATATTGCAATGATTTCCAGAGCATTGCTATATGGTTGCTAAGGTGTTTTGAGTGGTTGCTAAGTGGTCACTTTCTGGATCAATTCAAAAGAGCACACCCCCAAGTCTTTGTGATATTCTGGTCCCTAGAGATGGCTTGGGTCCCTGCTTTAATGTAAGTCTATGGGATGTTTTTTTTTCTTCAATTACATTTTTTTGGCCGAATCTTATGTACAATTGCTGAGTAATAGCACAAATCTCCTTAACAAGCTGGATGATTTAAGGTTTTATGTTAAGGTTTGCTGTTGATATTCCTAACCCTAGGTATGAGCAAAAATAAAAATGGTAATTAAACGTAACAAAATTGGTTGCCAAGTTGATAATTACCACATTCTTATAGAAGAAATAGACGACCATGTTGGCCAATCTTGAATAGCACCATTGTCCATGAACCAACAGCAGTCTTTGCAGGTGTTTAAAGCGTGTGATGGCAAAATCACTGGCCATGACAGCCTAAACAAAATAAATACAGTGGTTAACACACCTGATCCATTCAATAACATCATCCCCCTTTACAAATAAGGGCCATGTAAATGTAAATGGGTAAAATTTCAGTGTTATTATAACTCTTAATGAAGATTTCAAAAGACTGGATAGAGAGCTTATCCAAAAATACAAACCTGCATCCCCTCTTGTCCAGATACTCCAATCCCAACGTCTGCAGCTTGAATCATGTTCACATCGTTGGCACCGTCACCTAAATGGACAGAAACCATAATAAAAAGAAACATCCCTTTTTCAGGACACTGTATTTTAAAGATAAAATCCAAATAACTTTACAGATCTTTATTGTAAAGGTTTTAAACAATGTTTCCATGCTTGTTCAATGAACCATAAACAATTAATGAACATGCACCTGTGGAACTGTCATTAAGACACTAACAGCTTACAGACGGTAGGCAATTAAGGTCATAGTTATACAAACGTAGGACACTATAAACGTAGGAGACTTTTGTACTGACTCTGAAAAACACCAAAAGAAAGATGCCCAGGGTCCCTGTTAATCTGCGTGAACGTGCCTTATGCATGCTGCATGGAGGCACGAGGACTGCAGATGTGGCTAGTGCAATAAACTGCAATATCAGTACTGTGATACGCACTATAGGGAGACAGGAAGGACAACTGATCATCCTTGCAGTGGCAGACCATGTGTAACAACACCTAGACAGGATCGGTACATCCGATATCACACCTGCGGGACAGGTACAGGATGGCAACAACAATACCAGGAGTTACACCAGGAATGCACAATCCCTGCATCAGTGATCAGACTGTCTGCAATATGCTGAGAGAGAGGCTGGACTGAAGTCTTGTAGGCCTGTTGTAAGGCAGGTCCTTACCAGACATTACCGGCAACATTGTCACCTATGGGCACAAACCCACCTTCGCTGGACAAGACAGGACTGGCAAAAGTGCTTTTCACTGAAGACACCAGGGTTGATGGTCGGACTTATGTTTATCATCAAAGAATGAGCATTACACCGAGGCCTGTACTCTGGAGCGGGATCAATTTGGAGGTGGAGGGTCCATCATGGTCTGGGGCGGTGTGTCAAAGCATCATCGGACTGAGCTTGTTGTCATTGCAGGCAATCTCAACGCTGTGCTTTATAGGGAAGACATCCTCTCCCCTCATGAGGTACCCTTCCTGCAGGCTCATCCTGACAATGCCACCAGCTATACTGCTCGTTCTGTGTGTGATTTCCTGCAGGACAGAAATGTCAGTGTTCTGCTGTCTAGCAAAGAGCCCAGATCTCAATCCCACTGAGCATGTCTGGGACCTGTTGGATCGGAGGTTGAGGACTAGGGCCATTCCCCCCAGAAATATCTGTGAACTTGCAAGTGCCTTGGTGGAAGATTGGGGTAACAACTCACAGCAAGAACTGGCAAATCTGGTGCAGTCCATGAAGAGATGCACTGCATTACTTAAAAATTTTGACCCTCTCTTTGTTCAGGGACACATAATAAAATTTCTGTTAGTCACATGTCTGTGAAATTTGTTCACTTTATGTCTTAGTTGTCGAATCTTTTTATTTTCATTCAAATATTTACACGTTAAGTTTGCTGAATATAAAAGCAGTTGAAAGTGAGGGGACATTTTTTTTGTTGTTGCTGAGTTTATATCACATTACACAACAGAAATAACACCTGAAAACAGTTTAAACCAGGCTGAGAGACCAGCAAGACCAGCTTACACCAGCTCTTAGCCTAATTTCCGCTGTTTTTTCAGCAGGGATGCTCCTGATAGCAGTTCAAAAACCAACACAACAGTTTGGAAACTTAAACATTGTCATAAACACATCCACCTCAAATAAGAGCTTTCATTACCTATGGCGAGGGTCATGACCTTAAGTTTCTTCTGTATCAGTTTAACCACACTGCTCTTTTGCAGAGGGGTGACTCGACAGCAAAGCACCGCACGACAATGTTTGCAGAGTTCCACAAACTGGTCCACCAGGTCGTCTGACATTGCCATGCTCAAGGTCAGCCCATCTATCACCAGCCCAATGCTGGGCTCCATCAACGGGCTGGTAAATGCAGAGTTATAACCCCTGAACTGGTGGTCCACTCCAGATGACAGGGTGCTTCGTCGAACCTCTACAAGTGTGTCCTCCAATCTCATTTTACAAACAGACTGCAATATAAAAGAGAACTTGTTTGTCTTTAAACCAACAAAAAGCAACAAAAACATCCTGTCAATCAAATTTTAGTTTTCGATTAGTCATGTTTATGAAAGTTACTTCATGTCTGCTAGAAAGATAAACATCTAGTTTCTTTATATTCACTCAATTTCCAAAAATCATGTGAATCAGCGTAAAAATTATCTCCATTGGTTACATATAGATACGTGTCTGCAGAAGCAATATGATAGGTGTGGGTGAGAATCAGATCAATATTTAGGTCCCTTTTTGAAACCAAAAATCTCAACTTTCACTTTTGCATTCTCCTTTATTTATTTTTTTTGGCAATGCTTCAGAAGATATGGATTTAACCACTGGAGTCTTATGGATCACTTTTATTCTACCTTTGTGATTTTTGAAGATACAAAGTTTTGGTCACCATTGACTTTATATGGACCTACAGAGCTGAGATACTCTTTAAAAAATATGTTTGTGTGTGTTCTGCTGAGGAAAGAAAGTCATACACATCTGGGATGGCATGAGGGTGAGTAAATGATGAGAGGATTTTCATTTTTGGATGCATGTTCTGTAAATGGTTATGATGCAGGTTTTCTTTCCAAATGAATTTAGGTTACATACATAAAAGAAAAGAAAAAAAGAAACATGTATCTAATGAAAAAATACTGCAACAACAAAAGTGATAGGTTTTAGATGCATAATTTAAGAAGTGCTATTTCATAAAATCTGCATAAAGCATTATGCGTAAGACTTCTGGAAGGGATTTAATATTGGAACTAGAACTGTTTCCTGCCCTCCTCCAAACTGTGAAAATGGGATTACAGTGTGTCAAAATAAGCCATTTAGAATGGCGAATGTACTTGTTTTAGCTATAGACTGGTGGAGACATGAAATAAAAAGCAGCATTTCTGACAAATTGTTGCAAGCATATTTATATGTTTGAACACGGGACATAGAACTTTAGTCTTGAGGGGATGATAATGTCTAACACTGGAGTCTCTGTTATCCCAGATAAACCAATTAACGCTTTTCCTAGTGTAGGGGGTTCCATATATCATAATAAATCCCAAACAACATACTTTAAGCCACATGGGAAAATAGTGGAGTGTGTGCAGCATGTTCTTATTGAGACATCTGGCCAGGTCAGAGCTGCGAAGTGTCATTTTTGAGCAAAATTATCTACATTGTTACATTTTTATGAAGAAAATGTGAGTGGAGCTTGCCTATTCAAGATTCACATGTCATTGGTTGAGCTCAAACAGAGCTAAGTTTTGAAAGTGCCACAAAGTCACAGTGATTATAACCTTTGGCAAATCAACCAATGAATGGCTTACTTTTACTGTACAGCAGTTGCCTTGCATATTAAACTGGGATAGCAGTTTTTTAACATCAAAGAAATTCTGCACACATCAGCTTTATGATCAAATTATTGGAAGGGAGTATGCAACGATAAAAGCATTGGTTGAGGAGAGCTGACACTGACTGGCATGTCATCAGATGGAGAGAAAGAGGTTTTGGCACCTTCTTCATTGTGGTGAAGGTGAACACCAGATCTTCATGGTCCAGCAGCTTGCAAGAGTAAGCGATGTTGATAGCTGTCTCAGGTTTGTCCCCGGTCAGCACCCACACCTGCATACCCGCCTGTCTCAGAGACTGGATGGTTTCTGGAACACTCTCCTGAAGGCGGTCCTCAATGCCAGTTGCCCCTGTGGCCACACATCATTTAAACTTAAAGTGATAGTTCACCCAAAAATAAAAATTCTCTCATCATTTACTCAACCTCATGCCATCCCAGATATGTAAGACTTACTTTCTTCTGCTGAACAAAAATGAAGATTTTTAGAAGAATATCTCAGCTCTGTAGGTCCATACAATGCAAGTGAATGGTGACCAGAACTTTGAAGATCCAAAAAGCACATAAAGGCAGCATAAAATTAATCCATACGACTCCAGAGGTTACATTTATTTCTTGAGAAACTATATGATAAGTGTGGGTGAGAAACAGATCAACGTTGAAGTCATTTTTTACAATAAATTCACCTTCCCGCCCAGTAGGTGGTGATATGCACAAATAAATCGAATCGCCAAAAACAAAAGAAGAAGAATGTGAAAGCCAATGTAGAGATTAATAGTAAAAAAGGACTTAAATATTGATATGTTTCTCAACCAAACCTATCATACTGCTTCTGAAGACATGGATCTAACCACTTGAGTCGCATGGATTACTTTTATGCTGCCTTAATATGCTTTTTGGTCCTTCAAATTCCTGGCCACCATTCACTTACACTGTATCAACGTACAGAGCTGAGATATTTAAAAAAAAATCTTCGTTTGTGTTCAGCAGAAGAAAGAAAGTCATACAGCTCTGGATTGGCATGATGGTGAGTAAATGATGAGAGAATTGTCATTATTGGGTGAGGGTTAGGAATTTAGGCAGAAGCTGGGGTTAAAACTAGGTAGTTCCGGTTAGATTGATAGGAATGTTATGTTAGAAACAAATATGTAAATTACTTGTACATAACGTGTGTGCTTGCAAAATTATAGGAGAATTTTAACAAGTTTCAGTAAGAATATGAATTTTAAAGGTGCTGTAAGCGATTGGTATACAAAAAATAATTATACTCCCTGAAAGATATCACTGAAAGAACTGCCCTGAGATATCACACTGATCACTGTGACAGTTATAATCACTGTAAAAACTAAAATAAAAAGTGTCCGCAGACATATTCATTCAGTAGCCAGTCAGATGGCATCTGAGGCGCTTTCTGCCTGTCAATCATTCTGGTATGGAGATAGAATTGTTGCATATTAACACACAAATGAGAATGAGTATTTCAAATATATTTTTTAACTCACAAATACAACTCTGTCAAGTCAAGTATAATTTTCTCTCAGTTATAAACGTGTAGTGTCTTGTTAAATGTCAATAGCTGAAAATTGTCCATTTGTAGAGTATCCTGATCATTAGCTTTATAGCTAACCTGGCTGACTGTATGAGTCTGCTATTTTAATTCTAACCAAGTTTCTTGACTGAAATGTGTCATAAAAACCTTTACCCTTTACCCTTAATACCATTAACAAGACCAAGTGCACATTAAAGGGAACACAGATTTTACCAAGCAGAGTAAAGTTGTTCTCTATGTAGGTTGCAGTGTCCATAAGAAGCTCTTCTTTCTCGTCAATGGCTAACACTGCTTCCTGTCTAATAGCTGACCAGGCCTTGTACTCCTGTTCACTGATAACCTTTAGGGAGTAAGACAGATCGTGTCATAAGCAAGACTGTTAGACAGCTGTGAAATGGAATTCGTAAGACAAAGTAACCAAAAATGAACAAATTAAAATCAGAGGACTTTACCTTTTTGGCAAAACACAGCGTTCGTAATCCATCACTGGCATACATGTCAAGGTCTCTTTGGGTTTTTACAGCAATCTGCTTCTCCACACTATCCACTTGTGTCATATCTGTAGGAAACAAAAGGTTTTGTTCATTGAAATCCCCAGGGAACACCCAAACTGGTAAGTTTCATTGCATAAAAATGACCGCCAAATGCATAACTCCAATGTAAACTCTTTCGTACTCACCTGAAAAAACATTCCCCAGTCTTTCAAATATAGCTGAATCAGCCCCTTTAGTGTACATGATGATTTCATTGGTGTAAGGGTGGCGCACTATTATGGACATCCTCCTTCGTGTTGAATCAAAGGTCAGGACATCCAACACCTCAAACTGCATCAACGTATCATTTGGGAGCTTCACGGTCACATAATGCGGAGTGCGTTCCACCATGGTAAACCCATAAGCTTTAGCTGCATATATCAGAGCAGCCTCATCTGGGCTGTGGGCTTCATAACACACCTCTTCTGACCCAGAAACATTGCGTTTATATTTGCATTGACTTGAAATGTCCTTCTTCCCTGTGGTGGAGTTGAACTCATAGTCATCTGTAGAATCAGAGACACTAGAGCTCTGCAGGATGTCAGGGTCGTCTTCATCAAAAGTAAAGGGATCTTTGAGGGTCTCCCCCTCACTTTTGGAGAACTTCAGGGAGGTTAAAATCTTCCGCAGAGGACTGTTTTTAAACCAGTCGCCCATGTTACAAAACGATCCTTTGGATGAGGAGTTACGTCTTCCTTTGACCTGGAAATATGTGGACATTTAATTGCTTGATTATGTTTGGAATGGAATACTAAAATACTTCTTATTGCAAATGGCACAATGTTTATTGCCTAACATTTTGTCAAAAGTACATGAAACAGTGTATGCAGTATGCAACAGTATTATGCTACATTGAACAGTATTATGCTACATGGAAATACAGTTATTTGGTTTTTGATTCCAAATTTGTATAAAAATGTCTTAATTTTTGTTGCTCCAATTACTTAAGTCGAGAGATGTAAAAACTGTGGCTAAAACTACTTCTAGTTCATTCTTCACACTGTAAATGAAAGGCTAAGTTGGGCATATTGCACAGTACCCAGCGCAATGCATTCTGCTGTTCAAATACAAGTATGTCAAATATAGTAGGCAATATATAAATGTGCATACTGTGCACAATACACATGCAATACCATATTGCTTTCCAAACGAGCAGTATGGAACTGTAGTATGCTTTCTGAACATATCCAGATTCTTAATAATGCATGTGCAAAAGGAAATACATGAGCCTTGTTTTATTGGTTTTTATCTGTTAATTGAGTAATAACACAAATGGTCCACATATTGAAAATATCATGTTCTTCAGAAGGTTATATTTATTTTTAATCAATGTGAATAAACCATTTCTGCCAGTTGCATTATTACACATGTGATCAAATATTCTCCAGGCTTGCTATGTGTTCTGTTAGTGACCTTTGTTAATTATGTATAATGCTAAATATTATAATAACTAATACACAATTATTGAAAGTGGGTCAATGTTATGGCATATAGGTCTGAAATTCGAATAAACTTTCTCTTCCTTTACTGTGAATCTGAACACATTGTGACTGCTTCTCAAGTTCTGATGGACCCAGGGTGATACAATCATGCTCCATTGGTAATCAACTTAATTAATGTTGACCCAATGTCTCTGAATGTCTCAGTGCTACAGGTCTGAGGCCAAATATAATTTCTACCCTGGACAAAGTGCTTCGCTCGGGTTATCAAGTGCAATATGGGAATTTTTTGCTGACCAGCAGAGAAGGAACTCAGCTACACTAAACTTCCCTCTCAGAATCAACTCATTACTGATATGTGGGGGAGACCGCTCACCTGACTGATAAAAAATCTAATTGCCTGGACCAAGTGAGCCATTGCCATTTGCTCAAGAATTAAAATGTAGTTATTATAAAACATACTGGGCTGCTAACCACTAGCCAAAGAAAAACAATTCATTCTGGGGTAGTAATAAAATGTCTTGGGGCCATAGGTACTCCATGTGCAAGAAGAAATAATTTATATGGTGGGCTATTATTGTTCTTATTTTGACATAAGGGTCAAAACCCTCTTGGCTCTAGCAAGGTCAATGCCGTTGCCATTTTTTTTTACATTTTACTTTAACTATTTAAATTATAGCAGTTAACATATGAAATTTGGCAGTATAAAAATATTGTAAAATATGAAAACAAAAAATAAAATTCACTGAATCTAAAAACACTGATAAAATAAACTAATAGCTTTAATGGCACCCTAAGCCCTTGTGGTCCTCTTCCAAGTCCGGACTTTGCAGACCAGTGGGGCGCTAGTCAGCAAGTCCATGTGGGTGCATAAGTTGTAAAAGTGTGCATTTTGGGACAGACTTCAAGACTTCGGTCAAATGATGCACTTTTATACATTGTTTTATACATTGTTTTTCCATTTACATTCTGTTTTACAAATTATTATTTGTAAAGTCATGGCATTGGCAGTTAAGGAACAAACACTATGCTAAGTCCACATTAATCCGGATAAATTGGAAAACACAGTTTTCGTTTTCTAAATGCTCTCCGGCCACACTGCTGTTTTCCAATGTTTTCCAAAAGTTAATCGTCCACACTGAAATGTCTGAAAATGCTTAAGTCCCCCTACTGTGCACGTCATTCCTATGTACTGTCTGAAATGCAATTCTTTTCGTGATCTGCAGCCAGACAGCAATTCTAAGAAAACGTCCCGTCACAATGTGAAGTTTGTACAAAGTAACATTTATCTTTAACAATTTTTCTCAAAGTAAATAGCCGGAACAACAACGCCACTACAACATGGGCCGCCATCTTGATTGTTTTGGGTTGAATGGCTCACAAGACAACAAATACATCATCGTTAAATATCTCCCTTTTCTCATTCCACACAACAACATCAATACAACATTTTAAATGTATTCACGTGGGAGAGCTTTTTCGGAAAGCTGCATTTTTGCTTGAAAAAAGTGCCATGTAGGAGTGGACGGAAGGCCAAAATGTAGTGAAATTAATGCTTTTTCAAACAAAAATATATTAGTGGGATATAATCAACCTTAAAAGCTATATATATGTGCACAAAATATTATCTCTTGTCTTGATATTTTACTGTAGATATTCACAATAATTCAAAAATCCTCTTTAAAACTATGATAACAATGGTTTAGTGTTAAGTTATTTAATTTTATGAATGTAAAACTTCCTTAAGAAATACTATTCAATAGAAATTGATATAAATAAAACAATTAATTATTTAAATTATTAAAAAAATATGAATAAAACAAAGTTTTGAACCAATTAAATATATATTCACTAAGCACTTTATTAGGAACACTATGGTCCTAATAAAGTTCCCGACATGGTCTTCTACTGTTGAAGCCCATGTGCCTCAAGGTTCGACACATTGTGCATTCTAAGATGCTTTTCTGCTCACTATAATTGTACAGAGCGGTTATCTGAGTTACTGTAGCCTTTCTGTCAGCTCGAACCAGCCTGGCCAATCTCTGTTGACCTCTCTCATCAACAAGGCATTTTCATCTGCAGAACTGCCGCTCACTGGATGTTTTTTGTTTTTGGCATCATTCTGAGTAAACTCTAGAGACTGTTGTGCGTGAAAATCCCAGGAGATCAGCAGTTACAGAAATACTCAAACCAGCCTGTCTGGCACCAACAATCATGCCACAGTCAAAATCACTGTGATCAAATATTTTCCCCATTCTGATGGATGATGTGAACATTAACTGAAGCTCCTGACCCGTATCTGAATGATTTTATGCACTGCAAAATGCTGCCACACGATTGGCTGATTAGACAAACGCATGAATATGTAGGTGTACAGGTGTTCCTAATAAAGTGCTCAGTGAGTGTACAGTAACAGACTAAAAAATAATCCTATTTACACACAACTAAATATAATATGAAGTCAAATTTTTCTCCACCAAAAACTTTTGAAAATGCTTCAATGCTTTCAATTTGTTTTTCAACAAATTGAAAAACTATAATAATAATAATAATAATAATAATATTAAAAATAATAAAAACTCAAATAAAATTCAAAACTATAATAACCACATTGTGCACTCACCCTCTGTCTCTGGGCCATTACTGTGGAAACCACCACTGTGTTGCAGATGGCCAGGGCCAGAAAAAAGTCCAGGTAGGGCCCTCTCTGGATGCTCGCCATCTGACGGTCCACTTCCATTATCAGCTTCCTGTCTGGAACCACTACTGTTTCCTGTTTGAGGAAATACAAACAGTTAGGCACAGTGGTGTATACCACAGCGAACCGCCTACCTGATTACATCACTCACAACAAGACCATGTGGTATGTTTCCATAGGTGGAAAATTACATAATCGTACAACAACAAAAGGTGCCACATCATACAAAAAAAACCCACAGGAAGCAAGACAGTCTGTACAGTATCAGTAGCCCATGTTTAATGCATCCCAGTGGGCCCATATGTCAACTGATCGAAAGTGTGCAGATCAGAGCCAACATTGCTGTGTGCATAAGTAACACCAAACTGCTTATCCATCTGCAGGCAAACCGTGAGCATGCAGGAGAATGCAAGTAAGATGGGTCATGTACTGCATGGTGCGGGGACGAGACATCGGCAGTCCACCAATCAATCCCATCTCACTACAAAATGATATAAAAATTGGCCCTATTTACTTAATACACATTCCTGGTCTCACTGTGGACAGTTCATTGTTGCATGCTCCTCCATAGACAAATATATTTGTCTTTGTAATCTTTAATTACATTTTAATAACTAGCTCAACCTCTAAAATGACTCTCTTTCTCATCTGACATCACTCCCTCTTATTTGTCACCCCCTGACTTCATTCATGTATGCACTGCCATCTATGATTGGACTATGTACAATCAAAATAATTCCTGATGATAATCCCACCTTGAATACACCGTTTCCCTCAGAAATAAATTGACATCACCTTATGGAAGTAGAAAGGGTTACGAATGGCATCACCTTTAAAGTCAGCATTTGTTTATTGCCTTTGTGCTTGTTTCATCTCATCAATTCTCTCATCATTTACTCACCCTCATGTCATCCCCAATTTTTTTCTTCTACAGAAGATATCGGTTTTGGGTGAGAACAGACCAAAATGTAACTCCTTTTCACTGTACATCTTGCCATTGCAGTCTCTAGGCACTATCATGATTTCAAGCTTGATTACACTTCCTAGTGCTGGATGGTGCTAAGAAGTGTAATCGAGCTTGAAATCATATGCGATCCAAAACCGATTAGATCACTTTAGAAGACATGGATTAAAACACTGAGTCATGGGGATTACTTTTATGCTGCCTTTATTTGCTTTTTGGAGCTTCAAAGTTTTGGTCATCAATCACTTGCGTTGTATGGACCTACAGAGCTGAAATACTCTTCTAAAAGTCTTTGTTTTTGTTCTGCAGAAGAAAGTCATACACATCTGGGATGGCATGAGTATGAGTAAATGATGAATGAATTTTCATTTTTGGGTGAACTATCTCTTTAAGCTTATTCCTAACATTAACCCCTAATCTTTACCCTGAAACACAATGAATCAAAAATGCCTTGTCTGTGAACTCACCAGAGCACTGCTGAAGGCCATGTCACCTTGAGCACCTGCTGTGACATTTGATATGCGACGAGTGACAGCTGTAGCATGAGTGTTGGTGTGATTTTTGTCTCCTGTGTAGCTGTCCTGTAATTCATCCACAGGGAACAGTGGTGGAAGCTTTGTCTGCTGGTAGATGGTGACCTCCTCCTTCTCCTCGTTTGCCCCACTAAGAACCGCCAAGCGCGCAGCTGAAAAACGCCAAAAATAAAAGCTTTCTTTATTTTTCCTTAAAGGGTAAGTTCATGCATTAATGAAAATTCTGTCACAATTTGCACTCATGCTGGAATGGTGATTCAGGCTGTCATCCTGCCTAACATCTTGTTTGTGTTCCACAGAAGTTTAAAGTTTAATAATGATTGTTAGAAGTTTGTTCAAATCCCTAACCCAAAGTATAAACAATATTGTGATTTTTGCCTTAGCAAGCTATTAATGATATTAAAATATTAAACCAAAAAATATGATAATATTTATCATTTATATAAAAATATTCTAGAAAAGCAGAACATAGAGATACACAATCGAAACGCACCGTTCTCATCATGACAGTATTCAGTTCCCATGATGGTGCAGCGACGGAAAACCATCTTGTTTTCTGTGAGAGTCCCCGTCTTATCTGAGAAGACATATTGGATCTGTCCCAGGTCCTCTGTGATGTTCAGAGCACGACACTGGACTCGACTGTCCAGCTCTTCATCGTAAAGTTCAATATCCTGTGTGATGAAGAAGACCTGACCCATCTTGACCAGCTCAATGGACACGTACAACGACACAGGAATCATTACCTGGAGAGAAAGTTGAGTGTTACAATAGGTTAAACTAAGCAATCTCAATCATTACTCTCATAAACATATAATGGAATGTTGGAATGGATACGTATAATGAAATGTTCCGTGGAATGTTGTCCCTCAAAATGATGTTTCAAACATAAGTTCGGAGGAGCTTTTACATCTAGGCCTGGCAATCATATCCCAAGGACATTTGAACAGCTCCTTCCTTAACACCGGTGACGATTCTTCCAGCATACTTTATAACACCTATACCAATTATTATTCAAACTGTCTTTCTATTTCTTGCTTTAGTCAGATAGTCTGAGACAATCAGACTTTTTTTTTTTTTTAGAGCTCAATCCCAATCACGTGCTTACATTATTTAGACTATTTTTGAATAATCAAATGCTGTCAATAAAACGTATATTGTATTGAACCCGGAACGTTCTTGTAACATGTTCACTACATGACATATTTCTCACAGAATATGTACCTGCAGTAAGATGATCATGGTGAAAAACATGTAAAATCCTGCTAGTGCTGAAGGAGTGTAATTTCCATTACTGTAAGGGACGATGTAGGGGGGAATGATGGTGAAAGTTTCCAACCAGATAGCATGACCTGAGAAACAGAGAGAGAGAGAGAGAGAGAGAGAGAGAGAGAGAGAGAGAGAGAGAGAGAGCGAGAGAGAGAGAGAGAGAGAGAGCGAGAGAGAGAGAGAGAGAGAGAGAGTAGTCATATTTTATTATTTCTGCAGTTTAATTCATAAGTGACATTACTTTTGGCTGAACTGTATTTTAATACAGATATCACAATATAGCTTCATTGAGCTTGAACCAGAGAGAGAGAGAGAGAGAGAAAGAGAGATTAAACATAGCCTTCATAAGAGACTAGAGTATGAGTGAGCTATTCTGGGTATCTCTAGTGTCCTTCTTTGGCTTACGCCTTACAGAACGAAAAGGAAACTAGAGAATTGTGTGAGGTCATAACAGCACTTTATTCTTTATCTCTGTAGACTGCTGTAAGATCAGCCTGCACACTAAAGGATCTCAGACGGAGAGAATATAGACAGAAGCTTTGAGTGTGGAGTTAAAGTGTACAGAGCTTGTAGTTCATTTTGGAGCTTGTAGTTTGATATTACAATGATTTTTCAGACATGGGATAAAAGTTTATTTAGCACTCAAGAATCAGTGGTTATATACTTTCTGCTCAGTGTGTTCTTAGTGTGTAGTGTATTTTGAACACTAGTGTGAGGAATGTTTCCCATACTGTACCCAGGGCACCGATGAGACACATGAAAAATAGAAGAACCACGCAGAAGAGTACATCTGTGTTCATTTTCCTCTCGATCTTGCTTCGTTTATACCTGGGGCCATTGTTGTTTAACATGGATTTGGTCCCGTGTCCTGCAAATTAATATATTACAATCTGAAAACAGCCCCATCTGTAAAATAGCAATGGCCTTTTCCAAGCGGTTTCATGTGTATCATTTATCATGATAAAAAACATTGGGCTCAAGAGAGTCTGAACTGCCATCCTCATGACAAAAGTACACTGCCAGTGAGTGATGAAATGGAACAAACTAAAATGCCTCCATTATAATCAAATAATCGTGCTTGCATTGTAGACAGCTTCATTGATAATAATGGGGAAGCGTTCTAGTTTGTTGCGTCTCTGGCAATGGAAATGGGGTGTTAAAGATTTATAACCAGATAAAAATACATTATATGTATTATATTAAATGCTTTATAATTACAAATGAGAGTGAGGGTGATTTATGAAAATGTACACAAGCACTTGCCAAATGCGGTGATTTATATAAACAAAAAAGGCTCACATATGAAAATATGTGAAAACTTCAAAAGGATTACAGTGAATAGAAAATATGCATAGTATGTAATAAGAATTATAATATTAATAATAATAACAACCAGAATCATATTATAATAATGAAATATTTATACATAGAATATTATCATCATGTTATTACCATGATATGGTAAAATCATAAAAAAATCTAATGTGCTTATAAAAGTTACAACACACCTCATGCCCATATTCATGCCCATAGCAGAAACAGTGCTGATGCACCGAAGTTTATAATTATATATGACCTGTCATTATTATAATATAATGAAATAATTAATAAAAGTATAATTTAATAATAACAAATTACATATGAGATTAAATAATTACATTTGAATTGCACATTTGATTTCTTAACCCTAACCCTCCTTTCCTGTGAAAACACAGTAATATAAACTGTTATATAAAGTTTGACCATAAAATGCACTGCATGTACCTGCATACACCACTATTCCAGCTGCATCGTCAGTATTTCTCACAGTGCACCCACGCAGCAGAAGACTATCAATGCCAAATCCCGTTCTCGTCATATCAGGCCTCTCCCTGTGACATCAAGCACAGCATCTTCCTTAGTCACCCAGACTAATTACAGTACCTCTGCATGTGCCACGTAAGTAACAGTCTTATCTTGAATTGGAGGAGCTTTATAATACTTGGGAACATCAGAGACATATCTCAATAGTGTGATTACCTTGTTAACAATGGGGCTAAATCATATATATTTTGTTACCCTTCTGCATGCTATGGATGTGTGGGAAGATTTTGTATATGTTTGGAATAGCCTACCATACTACTCTTATTACTGCTGCAGTCAGTGCTGGGTAGTAACAGATTACATATAATCTGTAATATGTAATCAGGTTACAAAAACAAAATACTTGTAATTAGATTAAATTACATTTTGAAATATTTGTAATCAGATTAGAGTTCATTTTTATGGATTACATGATTACATATTCATTTATTAATCCCTCTAATTCTTCATTCTAAATCACCTACAGCTATTATACTTTTTTGGTAACTCTTGGAGTGTTTTTGGATTGGGGTGAAATTGCATTTACAGACCTGATACTAGCCTCCAGCCACAATTACATTGAACATGGAGCGGTAATCCACACATAAATGCCTAACCGATTGCATTAGTGCGGTAAAGTTAGTTTTAGTTTCGCTAATTGTTTATTTACTTGGCTTAAAAATTTTTACATTAATGTGCTTTTGCAACAATCTTTGAGATTTTTTTTTTTTTACAACATTTATTTACTAATACAATTGGTCTAATCTGTTAACACATATGGATGGCGTTTGTAATGCCAAAATAGTCAGAGGGCCATTTTAAGTGCCTCTTCTATTTGACTTAGAAAAACAATGTAGCGAGTAAAACACACACAAACAAAATTAGATATTTTGAATCATTAAGTAAATTTTCTTTGAATGCATTTACCGGAAAGCAACAATATGTCAAAATGGCATATGTTTACTCAAATGCATGTGACAACAAATAAATAAGAATGAGGTCAAAAGTGCTCCAAAAGCTATCAGAATAGTTTACTTTAAAATGTAATCCAAGAGATTACGTTACTGACTATATCTTTAGTCATGTAATTTGTAATATTTACAAGATTACAATTAAAAAGAAATCTACTCAGCACTGGCTGCAGTATAGTTTGGTATGGTATAGTAGAGATGTACTGTGGTTGGTCGTGCATGAAATTGAGTGTTTATGATACTCACACATAACCTTTAAACAGGTTAAGGTTGTTGTTGGGGTTTTCACATACTACAGTACTATCAAAGGTCTGAGGCTGAAATGGTTCACCCTGAAACACAAAAACAACATGACAGTGCATAAATAAGCTTTTTTTTTTTTTTTTTTTTTTTGTTTTGTTTTGTCTGGTTTTACATCCTCACTGTTGAAATGAGTGATTTGTAACAACTTACAAGGGTTGTTCAACAAGAACTGCTGTTAAACAGTAAAACTACATGTGATCAGCAATGACATTATAGGAAAAACAAACAGCATCAACATGTATTGGTGTTGGAGAGAGCAGCATTTTAGGCGTCACTTAGGATTGTATGAAAGGTATTTCAAAGTTTAGGGTTGCTAGATATCTATTTGACTTTCCTGCTCTTAATGACACGTTACAGGAAATCTGCTCTAGCACAATCATAAATCAACACGTAGAGACATTTTTTTATGAACTGCAAAACCTGAGTGAGTAAAGAAAAAAAAAAAGAAAAAATACAATACAATACAAAATATTAATACATCAGTACCACTGTTTTTAAAAGTAAAATTTCAAATTAAATATTAAATTGTTGTGACTGAAGATTTGAATCACAGTTATAATGTTTTTGTCCTCAGCACAGAATGGTAGCATCCTTACCAGAGTGGAAAAGCCTGGCACCACTTTCCTCTGCTTGAGGTTGGTCTCTCCATCCAGATTGGCTGTTTCAATGTGGCACACTCCATTAGGATCGGACGTGTGCAGGAGCAGAATGTCAGCGGGGATGATCTCGTTAGAGATCACTTGCACAAAATCACCCACCCGGACATCTTTCCATCTCCTCTTCACGAAGCACATCTGTTTCCTGGAAGAAGACGATAATTAATGCCCCATATAGACCTCATCCGATGCATTGTGTCTGATCTGTCTAGTACACATAAGTGCACAGACACATTTGGACACATTAATTATTGGCAAAAATAGATTTAGACATGTATATGGATGAGAAATGAATGATTAAGTGGTAAGATGAGACGAAATCCAGAACAAATTTGTCTCTGAATTCTCTGAGCAAATGGGGTCCAGAAGTATGAGGTCACCAGTGAAAATGCTTCTGCATTTAGAGAAAAGTTGCATTGCATTTCAGAATTGCTTCATATTTGTGATGTCCCCCTTTATCTTTAATGACAGCATGCACTTAATCTGACATGGACTCCACAAATTTGTGCAAAACGTGATGACCCATGTTCTCCACAAATGTTCCAAAGAGCCCCTTGTGTCTTATAATGGAAGCAAGGAAATGTGAACTAACTTATCATGTTCAAAGTTACAAATTTGCTTTTGATTAGTGACCTAAATCATGTAGAATCTTGAATAATGTTTGCATTGTTCAACTTTTGTAAGGGCAATTTTTGTGTTCTGATGTATATAAACACTATTAACTCTGTCACTGTCATAAATCAGTAGATAATTTTGCCTGGTATCCAGATCTACAGGTTTTAACCATGTAAAATCTCAAATGTGAACATTTTGTGCCGTAAGATGTCTGGAAAGGATGTTGCTACATAAAATGTGACTTTGCATCTTTGGGTTTTGGTATGTGTTAATGTCAGCTGTTAACAAAGAACAAACTGGAAAAGATTCCTAAAGCTGTAGTTTACATGCCAGGTATGCTGTTTCACAAGCATGGCAGGGTTGGGTTGGTTCTTTGCTAATAGCGTCATCACCACACCTTACACACAAATGCCTTACGTACAACAGAGGAGTCGATTATAAACATAACTTTTAGGTGGAGCTCAGATATTCTCTTAAATATATCTGTCAAGTTGGACAAAAGCAATTTGACAAAACGTTTAATGCTCTTGCAAGCCAGATGTAAAGAAGAAAAAAAGGGCTATTTTTTAATCTCACAAATACATGTCCAAGTCACATTTCACCCCAAAAACAAAATAAAACAATTATAAATTCTATTTACATAAATAAAGCCCAATTTTAGATACAAAAAAAAAAAAAATGTATTGTGACATTATTTTCATGACAGTTACTTTTCCCCCAAAATTCTCATTGCTGTGCATCTGGACGTTTTTCTTATTTTTTTATTTTTTTATTTTTTTCATTTCCATTATTCTCAAAGGTGATTCTCATTATAAAAAAATTACTGTAATGCAATGTTTTTTTAATCAGCATATGTTAAAGGCAAAACAACAAATACTACCATATTTAATGCTATAAATCCATTTGAATTTAAAATATAATATATATTTTCTCACAGTAATGAGAAGGAGATTTGCATGCAAAATTACTTAATTATTTACACTGGCAGCCAAAAGTTTGAAACAATTTACAGATTTTGCTCTTATTGAAAGAGATTGGTACTTTAATTCACCAAAGTGGCATTCAACTGATCACAATGTATAGTCAAAACTTCTTAAACTACTTCAAAGAGTTCTCATCAAAAAATCCTCCACAGGCAACAATGTCAGCTTTACAGATCCTTGCCACTCTAGCTGTCAGTTTGTCCAGATACTCCGTTGACTTTTCACCCCACACTTCCTGTAGCACTTGCCATAGATGTGGCTGTCTTGTCGGGCACTTCTCACGCATCTTACAGTCTAGCTGATCCCAAAAAAGCTCAATGGAGTTAAGATCCATAACACTCTTTTCCAATTATCTGTTGTCCAATGTCTGTGTTTCTTTGCCCTCTCTAACCTTTTCTTTTTGATCTTCTGTTTCAAAAGTGGCTTTTTTTTTGCAATTCTTCCCATAAGGTCTTCTCTTTACTGTTGTACATGAAACTGGTGTTGAGTGTGTAAACTATACATTATTCCAATTCTTAATGGCAAAAAATCGGGTAAAACTATTGATGGTCATTTCGAGTAATTTTGTAGTTGAGTACTCTAACGCATAAAAAACTATTAATCGATTACTTGAAATTTAGAACGACAGGTTCTGTTTAGTCAAATTGCAATTTTCGAGTAGTGTTTTTGCTTATCGAATATTTAAAGCTAAACAAGTACCCGATTAATCGATTATTCGTACATTTCCCTACTAAACATATGGACACATGGGACACAACAAATTATTCAGGGGTTCTATATTTTTATTGTAGTTTCTTTAAAATGTTTAGCGATGTTTATGTTGTTGACTCAACATCCAACAGAGTTAACAGAGAAGAAGACATCAAGGGCCTAAACCCTGATAAGGAGCTATTAGAAATAAATTATGTCCAACAACACTTCTGACATTGGCAAATAGATAATTAAATTTACATAAAACAATATGCAAAACAATGCACAAAACGTTTAGGTTACTGTTGTAACCTCCGTTCCCTGATGGAGGGAACGAGACGATTGAAGCGACATTAGGGGACTTAGGGGTTACCTCTGAACTTGAGAAAAGGCCAATGAGAATATGGCAGACAGAATTTGCATATCCCTCCCCCGGACATACGGGATACACACGATCAACCAAGCCAGAGCTGTGGGGGGATGACCAAACTAGATCACACAGCCTTAAAGCCCAGTCAAGTTTCCCCTGGTAGTCAAGGGCCCCTGAGCACTGGCCCCATTGGCCCAGTCGGTAATCCGTCCCTGGTTACAGTATGTATACTTATATCAAATAAATATACCAAATAAGATCTATTTAATATAAAAACTACATTTATATTAATGCAATAGCAAACATTTATCCAAAGTGACTTGCTGTGCATTATAGTGTGTGTGTGTGTTCCCTAGGAATCAAACCCATTACCTTGGTGTTGTTAGCATTGCCACTCTCTACCACTTGAGCTACAAGAACTTCTCAATAGCAATAAACTGTCATGAGATTAAATGCATACAGTACTTCATTCAAAATCAAATAACGAATGGGCGAGATGTAATTTAGAACAAAATCCGTCCAAAAAAAACGTGTTTTTAAGTTTGTTTAGGTGGTTCTTAACAGCTTGCCAGTGCAAACTTTTAGGAAAACTTTGAAACGGCTGCTAAACACCATCTTATTTCCATTTGTCTACAACATTTTGTAACCTGGAGCTCCCCCAACTAAATCCGGTTACACTGTTCAGTCAATTACGATCATTTAAAATGAACACACGTCGTGCAGAATTATTTGGGAGCTGATGCAGATATACCTACATATAATATATCGTTATAATCCTTCGAATAGAGATATTTTCCAAGAACATATCATGCAATTGAATCAAATCTACTTAATTACTCTTAAGTGCCCATTCACACTGTTGTTTGATATGCTGCTTCACTCATGTGCCGTCTGCAGCCGAAAGCCATTCACACATCTGTCCAAAGTGAGATATGCCTCTCTTATTATCGTTCCAATTTGGAATGCCCAATTCCCAATGTGCTCTAAGTCCTCATGGTGGCGTAGTGACTTGCCTCAATCCGGTTGTGGAGGACGAATTTCAGTTGCCTCCGTGTCTGAGACAGTCAATTCGGGCATCTTATCACATGGCTTGTTGAGCGCGTTACCGCGGACACATAGCGCATGTGGAGGCTTACCGTATTCTCCATGGCATCCATTACACACATTAAACGCCCCACCGAGAACGAGAACCACATTATAGTGACCACGAGGAGATTACCCCATGTGACTCTATCCTCCCTAGCAACTGGGCCAATTTGGTTGCTTAGGAGACCTGGCTGGAGTCACTCAGCACACCCTGGATTCGAACTCTTGACTCCAGGGGTGGTAGTCAGCATCAATATTCGCTGAGCTAGCCAGGCCCCCTCTTATTATCATTCTTTTGTCCATTAACCATTCAACCAAATTTGCAGTATTTTTTTTTCCATCATCATAAATTACAATAACAAAGTCTAATATTATGGCTTCTTTTAGTGTGTTAGCACATCAGTGCCTCGAATGCAGAATGTAAACATAACAAATTACTCATTATCTACTGCACATACAGCATATTACTGTAAATCATCATCAAGAGGTTAAAACATCTACTTTTACTGATCTTGTATGAATTCTACACATAGAATAAGGTATGACGTAACTGTGAACACATTTTAATTAGATTATGTTTTATATGTAGTCTTGAGTGTCCTCATATTTCAAGGTGGAGCAGGTGATTCTTGAGAAAGACAGCCAAACAAACACACCCCTCCCTTCTGTGCTCCTTCAGAAGCTCCACTCCCCCAAATTCATACACACACAATAGTGTTGCGTGGATCGGTCCCATCCACTTTTTTTATCTTCCCATTTACAGAGCTGATTTGTTTTTCAGCGCACACACAGAAATGGACAGCTAGCGGACCTTGAAGAGTTATTTGTAGAATTTGACACAGTGTATTGGATTAAAAATACTTTTTATTACACATTTAAATGTACCTCTAAATGCCTCCCCATGGCCGCTGTCTGAATGTTCACAAACACTATGTCGATGCTCAGCTCTTTCAAACTTAATTTTGGCTCTGAGCAAAGAATGAAGGAAAAATGTTGGATATGACATCACTATGGAGCTTTGCCTTTGGGAGTTTAACAGACAAAATCCACATGCAATCAGAAGAAGATGTTGTTGTGTACATTCTGTGGGGTTTTGTTTTCAAGCAAGATTGAGCAACAGAAATAGTTAACCTTTTGTAAACTGTCATGTGAACTCTTAGCTTTAGGCTAAGCTAAAATGCTATTTCTAGCCCTTTCGCTTGATACCCTTGATACCGGGCACGATTATAGTTTTTCTATCAAGAAAATCCATTTACTCCAAGACCAAAAAAAAAAGAATTTGGAATTTGATTAGAATTTCTGTATTATTGTTTATATTTTGTGTCTAAAAATCCTTAAAACAACTAGATAAATTTACTTGATCTTGTTTTAGAAGCAACACTTACTCTAAATATTCCGGATTTTTTTCAGAGATTGTATTTTTAATGTAAGGTATTTTTAATTTAAATATAATGCATTTTGTCTTACTGTACTGGCAAATTTTTACAGTTGTTATTAACTTGTTTATAGTTAAAGCAAGTGACAAAATATGTCTTTGCTAATGTCATCTAAATGATTTAGATTACGTTACTTACTCAATACATTAAAAATTCTGTAATCTGGAGTGGAATAAATCTGAAAAGTAACCCTCCAAACCCTGATCATAAGTAAGAGATTTCAATATTTGATGTTCATGGCACTTGGAGTGGCTGTGACGAAGGTGGATTCAAAGGCTATTGTGAGGTTTTCAAAGTGTCTTCTTTATTTGAATCCACACTAAAACAGCAACTTTCCTCTCAGCTAAATGGCAGGGGATAGACAAGACAAAGAGTTGAGTGATATTGCATACAAGATGTTTTGTCATGTTTGCTCTTTGAGAAGCATGACAAAAAAAACATATGTGGGGAAAGGTGAATGTACTTTGCTAAACATTATGCAAGGCCAGTGTGACTCACCACCTGAAGCGAGATACTGTGCATCCTACTCATGTTTTTGTTACAAATACCATGAATTAAAAGTAGTAGACTTGCATGCCACGTCAGATGTCTGATTGGGCAATCTGGCAATGGTATTGCAAACGTAATCACATGCACATTTTGATTTTGAAGAAACCCATTTTGATCAAGAAAAAATATGGCTTTAATATTCAGAGCATAACTTATCCAGGTTGCGCAAATGAATTATCCTTGTATCATGTAGATATTTGAGGAAGGGTGTCCTATTATCATTCTATGTGATCAGATTTATGATTTTCACCTTGTGGACTGTAAACCAGGTGTAAAAATCCCAACTGTCCAATAATTAACACTGGCGGAGGGACTCGAACCATGTCAAAATATCCTAAAGACCTGGGGAAGGCTCTTTTGACTTGGACCAGTAAGCAACTCCTTAGCGACCACACAGAACGCCATGGCAACAAGCATCATGGAGGCGGCTTTTGCATGGACAAGCACCACTCATATTTTCTTCAGAAAATTTAAAAATCTAGTTTATTGCATAATTGTGTGACCAGAAGAACTAACTACATATTTTCTAATATATTCTACAACAGAGAAAATTCTCACTTTGAGTGAATTAAACAGCCAACATGGAATGTTCTGCCCTGAGCACTTTTAATGAAAGGGATTTCGACTATGTGTGTGTGAACATTATAAAACTCTTTCTCCCTTTGGGGCTGAATAGGAACTAATCAATCATAACCGTTGGAGGAAATCACCACACTTCATTCAAATCGAGTATGGAAGGGAAATATATACGTTGTACGCATTTTCAACACTGTGCATTGTAAAAGCTTGTGAAGTATTACATTAGGGTCATAATTTTGTTGCTTTCAGACAGCAGATCTCCTTGTGGAGCCAATGGAATGAGGGATTGTCTAAATGCTGAGAATCATTTGAAATTCAATTGCTTATTCATGGGTATGAAATGAAAGCATGAAAAACAGTGCTATAAAGAGAAAACAGCTCTTTTAAAGAACCTTAGTAAAAACAATGCTGGTGGTTGTCATATGTCATTTTCCATAACCACAGCGGACATGATGTCTGTATATTTACTCTCTGGAGATCATGCGCTAAAACAAAATAATTTAAAGTCAACATAAAAAGGCATTTGCCTCTTAACTGACTTCTGAATGAAGCACAACATTCAATGAGAATAGGTTTTTAAATTTGAATGAAGACAAACATTTTTATTCTTAGGAAATGCATCCAGTGAGGATTCATGCCCATTAAGAACAGGTACATGTATTAACAAAATAAACAGGGGCCATTTTGATTTCATGCATACTTAAGCTAAGTTAAGACTAAGGTTTGCGACATCTCGTAAGATACCATTCTGAAAATTAATGAATTATGTACCTCGGTTGTCCAAAACTGAGACAGCTGATGTGTGTGTGTTATTTTTTTTAAATACTTTCTCCTATCTCATAGCTTACTATATATTTTGAATAAGCACTTCAATTTTGATCTGTTCCTCACCCAAAGAAAATGTATCACTTCAGAATAATATGTATTACTTTTATACTGCCTTTATGTCCTTTTCGGAGCTTGAAAGTTTTTGGACCCCCATTAACTTACTTTGTATGGACAAAACCACCTCATTCATTCTTCAAAATATCTTATTGATCTATTTGTGTTTTTTGTCATTATTTTTGCCATTCCTATTGGTGATGTAAGTGGCACAGAAATTACACACTTAGCTTTAAATAATAGTGTAATAGTACAAACACTTGTCGTGAATAGTAAAAATGGCAAAGTGGTTGTTTTAGTAACATCCCCTGGGGGTTTGACAGGCATGTCAGGACAGCAGTAGTCGAGCCCTGGTAGTTCTGAACTGACCCGAGCTTGTTCCCATGCAGGCAGTGCTGCAGGGCCACCTGGGCTCCCCCGTATGGAAGCACTCTGGGAATCACAAAATGGAGCAGTGGCTTAGCTCAAAATAAAATGAAAGAGACCAAGTAACCATGGCAATAAGTGATGGATTTGGAATCTCTTTTGGAAGTAAAAATAGATCTTAGAGTGTACCTGTGACGGTTGAGAAATCTCTCTCTCTCTCTCTCTCTCTCTAACCCCTACTCTCTCTCTCTCTCTCTCTCTCTCTCTCTCTCTCTCTCTCTCTCTCTCTCTCTTTCTTTACCTCTCAAGTGTGGTGAATTACTAATTTTTTATCCATCAGCTATTCAATCATTCTAAAACAGATCTAAACGATGCATCTCCATCTACTCTTCTGATGCAACACAATGATGAGGATCTTGTCAAAATGCACACAATGCGTTGGATGCAAGACATTGTGCAGCTCTTCAAAAGATTGGAGAAAAAAAATCTCCCACACAAATTTTATTTCTAGGTCAAAAATTCCCATGGGGTTTCAGAACACAGATGAAGTGAAACACAAATTCAAGAGAGCCTGCACCACGACATAGATGCTCATAGAGAGATTGAGGAGAGAGAGAGAGAGAGAGAGACAGAGAGCGGTAGAGAGGCAAGAAAGAATGCAGAGAGGGAGGGAGACATTTAACTTAGTCATTTTATTGACACCAATAACTTTATAAATCCAGGTTTTTAAAAACCTATACAAAACGTTCAGGCTAATACACCTAGCAGGTGATGCAGCTTTATTTGGGCCTGTATTAAAAGTATTTGGATGTGCGTCACATTTAAAAATTTCATTGCATTAGATAAAACCATATTGCATTTATTTGAAAGAGAACAAAAGTACATTTTTCAGGCAAAACTTTCACATAAAGGTGCTTGTTTCATTTAAAATGATTAGAAAATATTTGTTGTTCAAAATGAATACAAAAGTATTTGGACACATTCTGGTTGTCAAACTTTGTGAAACATGGTCATATGTGATGAATGTGGTTACACATGCTTGGGACACATGTGTGAACTTGAGGGTAACTGACTTCATACATCCACAAAAAATGTACTTGAGACCAGTTGGTTTAAAGTGGTTAGGACAAGTCTTAGTTAGTTCTGAGAAAAGGTCTAGCATCGATTGTTTCCAGATGCTACTTGGTTTGATATTTTGTTATCTAATGCAATGAAATTCATTCATTTTAAGCATGACTTAAGTGTCCAAATGCTTTTGGGGGCCACTGTATCTCTCCTATAAAAACACTTGCATCCAAATGGCCAACGGTACATGTTTTATTGAATATATTAATTTTAACCGTGTTCGACCCTGTGAACACATACGTGGGCATTGCATATTGGCTTCGCTATATGAAATGTGGCATTTAAATTAATTTAAACCGATGTACGGAGTCATGTGACAAAACAACTTCCCTAGTATGTCTTTGCGACAAACATCAACAAAACTACATCTGGTAAGAAACTTAATTAAGTCTCTAGTTTCATCTGATATGCCATTTTTTTAATTTAAGGGATTAATCGCGAAACACCACTGGATGTTTACATGCTACTAACAAAATATTTTCCTTACAAATCCAATGTTTATGGTGCATTATCACATTGAGAATCAATGTGTTCATCCAAAAACTGAAATGTGTAGCTTTCAGAGGCTTTATATGGAGATAGGAGAAAAAAATAAGGTGCATTTCGAACTGTTCTGAGACCAGTGCAGATACACAGCACACTGGAAGTTAATTCATTCACTAAATAGGAAGCAAGGGAGCAACAGATCATCCTACAAGTTCATTCACTCCTAAAATCAGAACAAAAGTTCAGTTTCAGGCTACAGATGATGTTTGGACCACTCAACATGTTTGGCAGACATGAACCGTGATAATCATTACATAGATTCAGAATTTATAATGTATAATTTTATTTAAACATTGTTGGCTGTCATTGGATAATGCTGGCCATTACTTTGAATTACAATTAATTATGCTAATTTCTGATGTCTTTAACATATCAAAAACATAAGTAACCAACACTCCTGGAAAAATCAGACTTTTTATAGCTTGGTATTATTTACAATTTCACAACTTAGTCCCACTGTTCACATATTTTTTTTTTAAACATTTTTTATGCATGTTTATTAGGTGCTACTAGTGTCAAATCAAAAAGGAAAATTCACACAGCAGTCATGCTCGGGTCTCAAGAGGTTAAACCTAAAGCCACTGATATGACCAATGGCCCTTGAAAGCGAGCTGTTTACCTGCTGAATATGAAGCAGGGCATATTGTTGAGCTGCTGGTCCGTCTGGTACCTCCGGAAGTCTTCCCACCCATCCTTGATTGCGGTTAGTGCCAGGATGACACAAATTGGAATTAGGGCCACTTCCGGCTGGAATGCGTTCACCACTGGGACGAAATTCAAGATGGCAAGGCCCACAAAATAAACGTTGGCCATGCGGTGGAACTGCTCGAATAAGTTAATGGGAATGAAAGTCCAAAGTCTGTATTTGTTGGTTTTGATGACATTGCCCTCATATCGGCGGTTGGGCTGGTCTCGTTTCTTCAGATCTTCAAAGGGCAAGTTGGAGACCACAGTCCTAATGGGTCTGTCTCTGTCCTTGTGTCTCTCCCAGCCATGGCGAAGTAGGGTCAGAGGATTTGTCCAGCTCATGGTGTCTCAGCTCTTAATATGAGGGGAAATAAATCTCCCCTGCATGACAATTAGATTTGGTGCTTTAATATAAATCATGCAGCTTTGGGGTACAGAACACCAAAATGTATAAGAAGCCACCACGTACACCTCTCACATCACCTGTACAAGTGAGACTAAATGAGAAGGGTAAAGAGAAAGGAAGAGAGGGTGAGCAAGAGAAGGAGAGAGAATGAAAGTGGGTTGAGACTACACCTGTCAAACTCCCCTGACCACACCTGCTGTCTCAGGTGAAGGTATGCGCTATGGTTAGAGCACTGCATGCCACAGGAACAGCATCTAAATCAAAGCTCAGGTTTTCTGCAGACTCGCAAATAAAGAATCAAAGCATACGACAACACCCCAGTAAGCCAATTACTTTAACAAAAGTTCTATTCAAAATATATTCAAGTTCAACTAAATGACAATGGCAGATAATACCACTTTGGGCCATCCATGTAAATTAAAGTATGGCCTGTTGTGTTTATTAAAGACACAATGCATATTTTGAGTATTCATTAGACAGTACCATGCTTAGAAATATGTTTTGAGAAGGTGGTAGGAATGTGCATGTGTCCATGCAATGTAGACAAACTTGTTTTTAGGCTAATGTCAACAATTCCCATAACTCGTAATTACATGTGCAAATGGTCTGCGCTTATATAGCGCCTTTGGCTGTGGAGTCGTGTGGGCCGGCATTTGAACCACCAACCCTGCGATCAGTGGACAACCTGCTCTACCACCTGAGCCACAGCCTCCCCATAACAATGTGTCATTGTACCTTCATTCAGACACGATTACAAAAGGAAATCATTTGAAGTCCACACATGTCTAATATCACGTCAAATGATACATGGTCTGCACTTATATAGCGCCATTGGCCTTTTCTCAAAGATCAGTGGTGTTTGGGGCTCCCAAGGGCGACCCCTTGTGTCACTACATTGACACAACGTGGAGTGAGTGACAGATAGGGAACATTGATTAAAACACTGGTGTTTGATGGATTACGTTTATGCTGACTTCATCTCCTTTTTAGAGATTATAGAGATCTGGTCACCATTAACTTGCATTGTATGGACCAACAGAGCTGAGATATACTTCTAAAATTCTTTGTTCAGCAAAAGAAAGTCATACACATCTGGTATGGCATGAGGGTGAGTAAATGATGAGAGAATTTTCATTTTTGGGTGAATTATCCCTTTAACATACAAGGACCTCAAGCCATTTAAGCCAGAAAAGACTAATATATCTAATATACTGTACTGTGATTAAAAATAATGAGCTCATGTATCTGTCTCAGGGCTTTTGCCCCAGTACATAGCAACACAAACACACACTTACACGTTGGTGCGGCTATCCTTATGAGGACTGTCCATAGACATAATTATTTTTATACTAGATCTATTGAACTATTGATTCTATCCCCTATACCCCTAAACCTGTCACTCATAAAAAAAAAAAAAATTCAGCATTTCTACAATTTCAAAAAAACATTGTTTAGTATGTTTTTTAAGCCATATTAATTACAGGGACTCAAGGGGTGTCCTCATAAACCACATTAATAACATAATATCCTTGTAATGACTGGTTTGTAACCTAAAAATGTCCTCATAAACCACACAAAAACAACTCACAAACACACACACACACACACACAACCCATTCTGCAGCTGTCACTAGCTGACATGGCCCTGCAGCACACCTTGTGTTGTGTAAGTTTGATGAAAGCAGAGGTTTTAGTAGTGGAGTGAAAGGCTGCCTCGTCCCAGGATGGCTGGCCTTCTTATTTCGTTCAGTACAGTGGTGCAGCTGTTATAGTAGAGCATCACCCTCCTCCATCCATCTCTCTTTCTGTTTCCTTCCCCTCCTCTCCATTCCTCCTCTTTCTGACAAATAGTACAAAGATCTGTGAAACCGTAATTCCTCCAGTGGCACAGATGCATTGAAGAGAGGAAAGCATCTGGATATTCTGCTGCTCTCTTTTTGTTAAAAACTCTCGCATCTCACCACTGGAGAAAATCTAAGAGAGAATGAGGCCTTGATTTAATGGAATCCTGTTTGCAAACAGACATTATTTGTACACAATTATTAATGCATATTAACATTTTTGAAAGATGTTTCTTCTAAAATTCCTTTTATGAGACAATTGTTGACATACAGTCAATACAGAACTATACAATTAATGAGGGTGGAATAGGTCAGATAGGTCTTCTCGTTTTTTTCAATTCTCAATTGAATTAAAAGTATAAATACAAGTTTATTTTTATTTAATTTCGTTAAAAATTACCCATTTCAAGTTGACAGAAATTTATGAAATTATGTGTAAATCTCAAAAATATTTTTGAGTGTATCTTGACAAATCTGAGCAGTTTTTGTCAGGAGAAAAATGAAGTCAAGCAAAAGTCTCCATTTAATCTTTATTTAAAGGGATAGTTAATCCAAAAATGAAAATTCTTTCATCATTTACTCACCCTCATGCCATCCCAAATGTGTATGACTTTCTTTCTTCCGCAGAACACAAATTAAGTGTTATAGAAGAATATCTCAGCTTTGAGATTCATGCAAGTGAATGTTGACCAGACCATTCAAGCTCCAAGCTACTGTAAAGGCAACATAAAAGTAATCCATATGACTCCAGTGGTCAAGATAGGTGTGTGTGAGAAACTAATATTTAATTCTTTTTTTACTCTAAATCTCCACTTTCACTTTCACATTCTGAACTTCAGAATGTGAAAGTGAAAGTGGAGATTTCAGAATGTGAAAGTGAAAGTCAAATAAAATGGTGTAATTTATATAGTATATATAATCAAATTAATTAAAATATTCAGGGTTTGTTTTGTTTAAGATTACTCAATTAAATTTGATAGAATTTCATTATGAAATTGAAATGCATGAATCTTAAAATAATATTTTTGAGTGTAGAAAAGTGATCCACAGGAGTCTGGGATCTTCACCTCAATATTGGGTGTACAGATATCACTATGCTGCAGTTACACCAGTGTGCTGAAGTCTCAGTTATTTTAATACAGTTCTGTAATGGTGCCAGCCATAGACTTGACAGTCTTGCCACTCGCTGGCCAGTATCCAGACTTTTACAATTTAATTAAAGCAGCTCCCGTCACACTAACTGCCAACTCCAGAGGTGAGCATGCAACTTTCACTTCCTGTCAGAGAAATCTCCATGGCAACTGACCTTGACAGTGAACATAGCTGTGTGGCTTTGTGCAGGTGGAGTTCTTTAACATAGTAAGCTTCAGGACCAGTAATAAATGGAGGAATTTAGTTCTTTGGAGTTAACAAATTAACTAGAAAAGACTTTGTCCCTTTTAGAAGTCAGGCCCTCAAGAAAGAACTCAACATCTTAACATCTAAACTCCAAATTTGTGCATCATTGTTTAGCTCTGCCTCAGAAAAGAAATTACAAATCTTCACCTCCGCTGCAACTCTCAAATGTAATTTGTACTTGCACGTTACTCAATTCAACTTGGATATTCTTCAAAACATCTCATTTTGTGTTCCACAGAAGAAAGAATGTCATACGAGAGAGGAATGACATGACAGTGGGTAAATGATAACAGAATGTACATTTTGGGGTGAACAGTTACTTTCTCAGCAAAGAATCTTGTGGCAGGGCGGAGGGCGGGGTCGGATGTTGATTATACACACCAGGTCCCGTATCAGGCTAATTAAGCCTCCGAGAGGGATAAAGGCCGATGGCAGATGGTGGTGCGATGAGAGAGAGAGATCATTTATGAGCATGTCCGTCATGTGTGTGTTTGTCTTTTAAGTTTCTCATTAAAATATTATTTATATTGACAAGCCGGTTCTCGCCTCCTCCTTTCCACTGAACTACGTTACACATCTATACAAATTCCACTCTGTGAAACATTGAAACCATAATCAATCCACGGTGATGACATTTCAGAAACAGGGATTACCCGTGGTGAAGTGCATGTGAATCTGACCATACATTCTTATGTGTGAGTCACTAAAAGGGCTGTGGAAGTGAAAAACTGATCTCTATTTCTGCCCAGCTTTCATTTTGCAGCTCCTTTAGCCTACAGGGCCGTTCTTTTACACGGAGTCCAAAGTGCACTGAAACGTTCATGACTTTCTGCCTTAATGTCCCCTGTGGCAAGCTCCAGCACCCATAAGAACTGCCTTTTTCCTCCTTTCTGTCTATCAAAGCAGTGGAAGTGTTGCTTTTTCATCCATTATGCATTCCATGGCACCCAGTCAGTCACAAGGCAACCGCAAAATCCATGTCTCTCACTCACCTGGCGAGAACAACACCATCTTAACCTCCTCCTCTCCTCTATGAGTGTAGCTCACATTTATTTATGGTAATGTAATCATAACATGTCAATGCACATTGAAAAGCTATTGAAAAGCTATCATAATTTTCCAGGGAACCATAAAAATATATTAGTCTTACGCAGTGTTGGCAGACTCCAAATTTAAAGCAAGAGATAATGAACTGTGTACAATGTAATCATGTGCATGTCCCAACTGGACTACAATGGGATTAAACGCAGAACAAATTCAATATTGTTCTGAGCTAAATGTAATGAGTAGCTATGTTCAGGATAACATACTAAGACAATACTATTTTTGCAGAATATAGCATGTATACTGTGCAGTGTCACTATGTGAATATTCTGAATGCAAAGAATACCCAGATGACCTCAACCGAGCACACTGCATGGAATAATGTATCCTGCAATTCAACGTGCTTAAATTGGATTTGCACTTTCAGGGTAACAAATTAACTAATAACGATTTTTAACATGTATTTTTTTACTCGTCATTTGACCGGACTGGCAAAAGTTAACACATTTTTACAAATGTTTTTTTTTACTAAAAATGCTAAATTAGTTCCAAGGAAATAACTAGACGCCACTAACATGCAATGTGATGAGGTCATGTGACGACGTGTCTGCTGTTTCAAAGTGCTGTATAGTATTCAGTAAATAGTAAGGCAGTATTCCATTCCGAACATAACCAAAAAGTTAAAGGAATATACCTTTTCTTTAACAAAAGCAAAAATCGATGTTACAATGAGGCACTTAGGCCTACAGTGGAAGTGAAAGGGGCCAGTTTTTAGAGGGTCTAAAGGCAAAAATGTGAAGCTTATTATTTTATAAAAGCACATAAATTACATTCTTCTGTTAAAGGAATAATAATAATTTTTGCATTATTTGAGCAGTAAAGTTGTTTAAATTGTCATTTGTATAGTAATTTTATGGTTTTGGGGTTTGATTACATCGTCAATTAAGCATGTAATGATACACAAATTTCATGATGATACAATACAAAGCCTCATGATACGATAAGTAAATAAAAACAGCGCTCACAAATGTATCGCTCAAACTCATTCAAGGATTCAACTTCAATGTCTTTTAAATCTTAAATGTCTGATATTGACTGCAGCAAGGAAAAAACTTCATTCAATATTATGTAGTGATGAAAAAAAAGAAAACTCGAGAAGAACCTGACCTCTGGTTTTACGATACATAATCCAATATTATTTAGCGGACTGTGCAAATACCAATCGGCACATGGAATTTTTTTGGCCTCTTCCCCCTGTTTCACTTTGCATGTAAACATTACCAGCGTAATTACTGGCAAATAACGTGTGCAAGTGTTGTTCTAATATCCACTTACATTTCAAAGTCAAAACCCGACAATAATGTGTCATGTAATCACGTGTTCCATGTCTGTCGCTCACTTCGACGTTGTGTCGAAGAATCGACACTAGGGGTCTCTCTTGAGCGCTGAATATGCCTCTGATCTATGAAAAAAGGCCAATGAGAATTAGGCAGACAGTATTTGCATACCCCGCCCCGGACATACGGTTATAAAGGCGGGAAAATACGTCGAGTTCATTCTGAAATTTTCTTCGGAGCCGATGGTCGTGTATGCAGTCAGCTGCGAGTTACACACCCGTACCTGTTCCTCTGACGATTGCCTGCTGTTCGTCAGATCTACGGCGCACTTCAGTGGCTTTCTCCATCTGTGCATGGCAGTGCAGCTTGCCCCTGGGCACTTCAACAGCGCAAAAACTAAAAGAGTGATTTTCTCTAAAAGAGTATTTTCCTCTAAAAGAGCAATACACAGCTGGCGCTGAACATCCTTTTCAGGACGCGTCTTTATAAAGATGCCTTTTCCGCCCCTGTGTAGTTCCTGGATGCGGTAGAGTGCTCTCTGCTTCAGGCCACAAGTGTTGTCTCGTGTGTCTGGGTTGCGATCACACCGAGGCAGCGTTTGTGGATGGTTCATGTTCCCATTGCGAGAGCATGACCATGGCAACGTTGCGGTCGTGGCTTGCTTTCAATAGAAAGCATGCCACTCCAGTCGCCCCCCGCATTGCTCCTTCTTCCCACGGGATTGAGGACGATGCGGCTGGCGATGGAGGCGATCTGGGGACGGCAACGGGTGCAGCTCCGCCAAGTAAACCCCCTCGGACCACCCGCCCCCGGCACGCTCGTTGATTCCTGTCCGTGCTTGAGGCAACAGCGGCTCATCTCACAGCCAGCCTGCCTATCCTCTAGAGCTCGAGGTGGATGAGCTCACCGCTGCATTGGAGAGTGCGGCGTCTGACGCTGATGACTCCCCTGGGCTGCCACCTTCGGGCCAGCATGCCAGGCTGACGCGCAGATGTCCGATATGCTTGCCCGGGCCGCCACCAACGTGGGGCTGGACTGGAACCCTCCGTCAACCCCACAGCCATCGCGGTTGGATGACTGGTTCCTGGGGGCTCCGCACCACTCACAGCCGTGCCCCGTTTTTCCCGGAGGTGCATGATGAGCTGACATCTTCATGGAGGGCACACCTCTCCACACGTCACAAAGCCACTCTCTCATCTGCTCCTGCTACCCTCGACGGTGGGGCGGCCCACGGGTACAAGGCGATTCCCCAGGTGGACAGGGCTGTTGCGCTCCACCTATGTCCTGAGAACCCTACACCTGGCGGGGTCGCCCTGTACTCCCCTCCAAGGCCTGTTGGACAACGTCTTCATTGACCGCCAAAGCCTACAGCGCCACTGGACAACCTGTGGTTGTGGCACATTCTCAGTAAAACAGCTATGTCCTTTGTCTCTGGGTCACCTGGCCCGCAAATGCTGTTCTCACGTCACTCTGCCACAACTCCTCAGCAGTCCCGGCATGCTCAGCCCGATGACTGTTCCCCGGCCGGCCAGTTCTGACAAGTCCAGAGGACGCCTCTACCGGACCTCCTTCTCAATCACTAACCCACCCCTTGCTGGGTGTGCGGAGGAAGGTAAGTGCTTTGAGTCTTTTCTCAGCACCAGAGCCTCGGGACGCGTCCTCGCCTCCCACTGCGAAGCCCCGCCGGGTACGTCAAAAATAATCGTCCCCCTTGGTGCCCCTAGCACGGAGCTTGGATGCGTGGCTTTCACTTCCCAATCTGTCATGCTGGCTGGCCTGGACCATTCGACTCGGTTACGCAATTCAGTTTGCCAGGCCTCCACCCCCCTTTGTGGGCGTCCTCTTTTCCACAGTACATGGCGAACATGCCAAATCCCTGCGCGCAGAAATCGCTACTCTCTTACTCAAAGACGCAATAGAGCCTGTCCCTCCAACCAAGATGAAGAAGGGTTTCTACAGCCATTACATCATCGTACCCAAGAAAGGCGGCGGCTTACAACCGATCTTGGACTTGCGAGTTTTCAACCGGGCTTTGCACAAACTCCCGTTCATAATGCTCACGCAAAAACACATCTTAACTTGCGTCCGGCATCTAGATTGGTTCGCAGCGGTAGACCTGAAGGACGCGTACTTTCATGTCTCAATTCTGCCGCGACACCGACCATTCCTACAGTTTGCGTTCGACAGCCAGGCATATCAGTACAAAGTCCTCCCCTTCGGCATGTTTCTGTCCCCTCGCGTCTTCATGAAAGTCGCAGAGGCAGCCCTTGCCCCACTCCGAGAAGCCGGCATCCTCATACTCAATTACCTCGATGACTGGCTCATTCTGGCCCACTCCCAAGAGTTACTATGCACTCAAAAAGACCAGGTGCTCTGGCACCTCAGCCGTTTGGGGCTTCAGGTCAACTGGGAAAAGAGCAAGCACGCCCCGGTTCAGAGCATTTTTTTTCTCGGCATGGAGTTAGACTCAGTCTCAATGTTAGCACATCTCACCAACGAGCAGTCAGTTCGCAGTCAGTGCTGGAATGCCTCGCCACCTTCAGGCCGAGCACATCGGTCCCTTTAAAACTTTTCCAGAGGCTCCTGGGGCATATGGCGTCCTCTGTGGCAGACGCGCCACTGGGGTTGATGCATATGAGGTCAACTGGCTTCAGACTCGAGTCCCGAGGCACGCACCGTGTGATGGTCACCCCCGCCTGCCTCCAAACATTCAAACCCTGGACAGACCTCTGCTTGCAGCAGGTGTCCCGACACGTCCTGGTCACGACCGACGTCACGAGATTGGGTTGGGGAGCCATGTGCAATGGCACATCAATTGCCTAGAGTTGCTGACTGTCTTCTTTGCCCTGTGGAAGTTTCTCCTGTTAGTTCGAGACAAACATGCTCTAGTCAGGTCAGGCAGCCAAGGCAGCATACGCTCCCGCCACATGTCACGACTCGCACTTCGTGTCCTCCTCTGGTCGCTGCATGCCACTCACATCTCCAGCGACCTCAATGTGTAGTGGACGTGCTGTCACAACAACGCTGGCCCGGTGGAGAGTGGAGGCTTCACCCCCATTTGGTCCAGCTGATTGGGAACGATTCGGCAAGCCCCAGGTAGACCTGTTTGTCTCCAGAGAGACTTCCCACTACCCGCTCTGGTATGCCCGAACAGAGGTCCCCTCGGGGCATACGCGCTGGCACACAGCTGGCCCTCGGGGCTGCGCAAATACGCATTTCCCCCAGTGAGCCTTCTTGCACAGGTGCTGTGCAAGGTCAGGGAGGACGAGGAAAAAGTCACCCTAGTGGCCCCCTACTGGCCCACCCGGGCCTGGTTCTCGGACCTCGTACTCCTACTGGCCCCTGGACAGGATGCGGAAGATCTAGCTGGTCTACCACCAGCCGTCGTAGATATGATCAGCCCCCTCTACCAGGCAACTTTACGCCCTGAAGTGGCGCTTGTTCGCAAATTGGTGTTCTTCCTGGGCTGAAGACCCACAGAGGTGCGCAGTTAGGTCAGTGCTCTTATTCCTGCAGGAGAGGCTGGAGGGGAGGCTGTCCCCTTCCACCTTGAAGGTGTATGCTGCTGATATTGCAGCCCACCACGAAGCAGTAGACGGCAAGTCTTTGGGCATGCACGACTTAATCATCAGGTTCATAAGAGGCACCCGGAGGTTAAATCCTTCCCAGCCAAGCCTGTTCCCCTCCTGGGATCTCTCAGTGGTCCTCATGAGCCGCTAGAATCAGTTGGACTCAGGGCCCTCTCTCTAAAGACAGCCCTGCTGATCGTGCTCACCTCCATCAAGAGGGTCAGAGACCTGCAAGCGTTCTCTGTCAGCGACACTTGCCTGGAGTTCGGTCTGGCAGACACACATGTGATCTAAGACCACGACCGGGCTAGGTGCCCAAGGTTCCTACCATGCCCTATAGAGACCAGGTAGTGAACCTGCAAGCGCTGCCCCGGGAGGAGGCAGACCCAGCCCCTTCGTTGCTGTGTCCGGTACGTGCTTTGCACTGGCCAGAGACACCTCCCTGGCAGACATATGTAGAGCAGCGGGTTGGGCAACACCTAATACATTTGCGAGATTTTACAATCTCAGGGTTGAGTCAGTTTCGTCCCGTGTTTTCTCAGGTCCGAGCCAGTGGAACTCGGTAAAACCCAGACGGACTGGCCGGGTGGATCGCTTGCACTTAGTGCCCTTTCCCTCAGCCGAGGTAAAGCTGTGCGCTTTCTCTCCCAGGAGATCCCATACATTCGGATCCCTGGATGATTCCTCCCTAGCCCTGTGGGTTCACAATTCAGCAGAGGAATTCGCCGACCCAATCCACTGTGAGTACTCAAATCTACCCTGTAATGGAATAGGTGCTCCACAGGTCGGGACTCCAGCGTGGACTCCTCCTGTGTGTATTTTCCATGGTACGGTCCCCTTACGAGTGAACCTGCATCTCCCTTAGGCAATTCCAGCTGCCTTCCGGTCGCTGTGTTGTAGCAACTTGCCCCTCCTTGAGGCTGGATCTACCACCGCACCATTTTTCCACATGTGACTTGAGTGCCCCATGTGATGTATTTCGCCAATTTGCTCCGTGTCATCAGGGAGAGGCTGGATGTTAAATGCAACTTTGCTGCTGCTGTTTCTGCCTCACAAATCCACTGATTTGCGCAGTGATGTCGGCATGAATAAAACAACATTGTTGATGTACTGTTGTGCCAGGACATGATGCTGTTGTTTGGCAAATTCGACAAGCTGTAACGCTACAATCTACTTGCTGTTCACCATCGATCTTCTTGCCTATGTACTGTAGATATGTTGCTCAGTTTTTCCAGTGAGTGCTCAGCGCCTCCTCATCTTTTGTTTTAATTACACTATAATGTGTTTGTTTATGTATTGTACAATACATTTGGTATTGAATCGTAAGCATCATATCGTACGATACAATACGATATTTTTTCACACCCCTAATCTCCATGGCAACAAAGTTGTAAAATTGGGTATCAATTACACCGAAAAGGTTAGTAAGCAATTTTATCACACTAAAATCCTGTGTACACACATATTGTTTATGTCTTGTGGCTATACTTTTGAAACAGTGAGTATTTTAACTTTCAGATTGGCCCCATTCACTTCCATTGTACCTCATTGTAACCTCCATTTTTCCTTTTTTTAAAGAAAAGTAGGGACAAGTTATAATAAATGGTTGTAGTAATCAATATTATGTCACAAAGGCTGTCGACTGAGCTAGTTAGAATTCTGAATATTTCTTTAAACTATAACAAGTCAAGCCTTTCTGACTTAGGCCGACAGTTTGAAAACAAAACAATAAGGAAAATTATGTAAGATCATCTTATAAGCAATACAAGCTTCGTTAAGCTTTAATAATTTAATTTAGATACATTTTCATTATTGTTGACAGTCATTACACAATATATATATTTACAAGTCATTATGAAATATCATTATAATTTACAGGATTTTATACAAAATTGCCTGACGGATGCCTTGATTGTATGTTCCAGATCCCATTACATTTTGTTAGTGAACTTAAGTGATACAATAAATTTCAGAGTAGTAAATGAATCGTTTCTTGCTTAAATTCAGCTAGTGCACTTTGAGGCCTTTTAAAAACATTCTGATCATCTTCCCAAATTTTCAGAAGAAATATTTTTTTTCAACCAAAGTCTTCAACATTAAGAAATCTAATACACCAAAAAATACGTTTAAATAATGAACCATATCATTAACATCTGATATTATAACTATTGAATCAAAAAATTTTCTTTTTTTTTTTTTTACCATGATGTAATATCAGCTACTAGTTTTCAACTTATATCTATCGATAGTGTTAATGTATTACAGATATATTGCATCTTCCATTGTTGCGGTCCAAAACACCTACATGTGGAAAACACTTGAGAGATGTTAAACCACCATTTTTTCCCATAGCTGTGCTCACCACACAAAGTTTGTACAGTGTAGAGATTTACACGACCCAAGTACGTTTGACACAGCCAGAGAGGACAGTTTGTCCATCCACCAGGGTAATGGTCCATGTCCATCCATCCGTCCTTGCCATTTGCCATGTCATAAGACCTTTGTCAATTAATATTACCATTAAATTCCCTGCATCAGATAAAACCTCTGTGTTAACAGGGCTGAGTTTCTTTTGGCCCAACTTTAAAAAAAAAAAAAAAAAACAATATTAAAAAGGACCTGCTGTGAAAATACCTGTGAAAATACCCTGTATGGCTTCCTGACAGTGCCTTTGCGTTGCATTCTGCAAACACATTTCAAGAAACAGAAGAACTAGTAAATTGTCAAATTAAAATGCATTGTGCTCCAGCTCTCTGCAAGAGATAAATAAAACAAACCAAAGCATGCTTTTAAAAGATATCTGATATACAGCTTAACTATAATAAAATAGACTGTCAAGACTCTTTTGACTCCTTTTAAAATCATTTGTAAAGCTTTCTCGGATGCAGGTGGCTACGAAGCAAACATATAATAAGCAAAAAGAAATAAATAGAAAATTTCCTTAAAATATATGCAAATACAAGCATAAATATTTGATCCACAGAGTAATCTACATATAACAAATATAAGTAATATATTGAATTGCTGGAACAAGCCTTTTTTCTCCAGTTCCTCTGATGTTGAATTTTCCTCAATGCTTATGTTCTTAGAACAGAAAAAAAGTCCATCCTTTTTTTTTTCTCCCTTTGACAGTCTTGCCTTAGTCTTTCCTCTAAATATTTTAAATAAATCAGCAGAAAAAGGGTGTGCTGTTTTATTTTCTTTTTTGAATTTTCTTTGTTGTTTATTTTCGAGTCCATCCCTCTCTTTTCATTGGTTTAATGGACGTAGTAAAGCCAGTAAACTACGTTGAAAAAGGAAAACACGGTGGGGAAGATCATTCTCGACCACTTGTCGATGGAGTTGACATCAGACAGGTCAGGGATGTTCACCTTAAGCTGGGAAGCCCGTCTTCTGAGCCTGCTTTTCTTCTGGGTGGCGTGGCGCTCCAGGGCGCTGTGGCCGTAGTTTTGCCGAGCCATTGCCGCCCGGCGGTACTGAAGGGTGGAACTGTCATAGGCTAGCATGGTGCTGCGCGGGTCACCCAAACCCCTGGACAGATCGGACGGTCCCATTTCATTCTTCATCTCCACTGTGGTCAGTCGGATATCATCAGGGGTCATCTGTAGAAAGAAAGCACATTATTCAATCAGGTCTAATTATGTCTCATAATTGTGTGGCAACACTATATTAAAATTTATATCATGCTAAGGAGCCTTCATAATTTCAAATTCCAATTTTAACCAACATTATATTTGGTTAAAAAAAAACAAAAAAAAAACAGCATCTGACTGGACAAAATGAGTGAGTGAAAGATATTATTATATTTTTAGTCTGTTTTCCTGGAAGAGAAAGACTGTACATTTTAAATGTGCATATTTGCAAAAAGTTGTACACTAGTATATACATGACCTCAAAGCTGACAGTCATGGACTACAAACTTATGATTTCAATTAATCTTTTAAGCCTCTTAACGATACAATTGGAAATCACCTTTACTAAATGAAATTCTTTTTGAATCACAGAACACAGACAAATACTGTTTTTCCATATATGGCCATATGATGGATACCATGAACTAGATCCTTTAAAACTATGATGAATGCAGCACAACTATAGTTGGCCAAAATACAAAAGAGTAAATTAATCATTAGTAAAAAGTTACACTGCACTCATTGTAAGCTGTGGAGCAAAGATTTTCAGGCGAATCCATAGTTAATTCTGAATTTCAACCATATCATGGTTAAAATTATATCTGCATATAAATAATCAGCCAAATAAATGCAAATTAAATATGCAAAAACATATTAACTGTGAGGAATCAGGTTGCATTCATGGAGGTAAGGAAAGGCCGAGGTGGGAAGGAAAGCTTTCACTTTCCATGATATTAACCCTACTAAAAATGCCCTACTAAATATTTATAATTATTTTACTTGTGTTAATTTTAAAGTTAAATTGTAAGCAATTAGCCACATACTAATCACTAGAAGTAGACTTTTGAATCGCTTGTTTTTTCAAATTGTGAAAATAATGCTGTTTGCTAATATCTAATGCTAGCAATTCAACATGTGTCGCCATTGGCTTGGGCTTGGACCGATATAACAGTCAGCCTGATTATACAGACTATATTTGTCCATTTTGACATTATTGGCATCAACCCTGCAGCTCAGCAGATTAACAAAAGTGTTCTGTAGGTTATTCAGTAATATTCAGATGTAGAGTTTTCACTTCATTGCAGTTATCAATGAAGTGAATTTCATTATCTTTACATCATATCATATCATATATAGTGGCCACCAAAATAATTTAGACACTTAAGTAACAATAAAAATGTTTTAATGTCATTATATTATTTAACAAATTATCAAGGCAAGTGGCAAAAATTTTATTCTTTAAAATACATAATTTCTAAGTCTTTTTGTGATTATTATTATAATAAATTTTGCAAATAAAAAAAAGAGTTATTTTGCAATCTGTCTTTGAAATAAATGTCACTTGCTTAGATTTTTTTTTATTAGCACTGACCTAACTGCGCACCTCTGTGGGTCTTCAGCCCGGGAAGAACACCAATTTGCAAACAAGCGCCACTTCAGGGTGTAAAGTTGCCTGGTAGAGGGGGCTCTGGCTTGGTTGATCGTGTCTACAAAGGCAGGTGGTAAACCAGCTAGATCTTCCGCGTCTCGTCCATGGGCCAGTCTTGGAGGTTCCAGAGGTCTGGGTGCAGATGCCAGAGTGTGCCTGTCCCTGAGAAAGAAGGTCTTTCCTCAGGGGAATTCGCCAGGGAGGGGCTGGCGTGAGGAGTACGAGATCCGAGAAACAGGCCCGGGTGGGCCATTAGGGAGCCACTAGGGTGACTTGTTCCTCGTCCTCCCTGACCTTGCACAGCACCTGTGCAAGAAGGCTCACTGGGGGAAATCCATACTTGTGCAGCCCCGAGGGCCAGCTGTGTGCCAGTGCGTTTGCCCCGAGGGGAGCCTCTGTTCGGGCATACAAGAGTGGGCAGTGGAAGGTCTCTCGGGAAGCAAACAGGTCTACCTGGGCCTTGCCGAATTGTTCCCAAATCAGCTGGACCGACTGGGAGTGGAGCCTGGGGATGTGTGTGTCGCTGCTCGCTCCAAAGGAGGAGATGACTGGCCAGTCGTGACATGTGGCGGGAGCGATAAGCCTCCTTGGCGATTTATGTACGCTACCGCGGTGGTGCTGTCTGACCTGATTAGGACATGTTTGTCTTGAACTAACAAGAGAAACTTCCGCAGGGCAAAGAAAACTGTCAGCAACTCTAGGCAGTTGATGTGCAGCGCAGCGGGACCCCTTTCCAATGGTCCGCGACTGCGTGCCCATTGCACAGAGCGCCCAACTCAATCTGGAGGTGTCGGTCGTGACCAAGACACGTCAGGACACCTGCTGCAAGGGTACACCTGCCCGAAAAAGCAGAGGTCTGTCCAGGGTTTGAATGTTTGGTGGCAGGCGGGGGTGACCATCACACGGTGCGTGCCGCGGTGCAATGCTCATCTCGGGACTCGAGTCTGAAGCCAGTGCTGAAGCGGTCTCATATGCATCAACCCCAGCGGCGCGACCGCCGCAGAGGATGCCATATGCCCAAGGAGTAAAAGTTTTAAGGGGACCGCTGTGCCCGGCCTGAAGGTGGCGAGGCATTCCAACACCAATTGTGCACGCTCGTTTGTGAGACGTGCTGACATTGAAACTGAGTCTAACTCCATGCCAAGAAAAGAGATGCTCTGAACCGTGGCGAGCTTGCTCTTTTCCCAGTTAACCTGAAGCCCCAAACGGCTGAGGTTCCTGAGCACCTGGTCTCTGTGAGCACATAGTAACTCTCGTGAGTGGGCCAGAATGAGCCAGTCATCGAGGTAATTGAGTATGCAAATGCTGGCTTCTCGGAGCGGGGCAAGGGCTGCCTCTGCGACTTTCGTAAAGACGCAAGGGGACAGAGACATGCCGAATGGGAGGACTTTGTACTAATACGCCTGACTGTCGAACGCGAACCGTAGGAAGGGTCGGTGTCGAGGCAGAATTGAGAAGTACGCGTCATTAAGGTCTACCGCTGCGAACCAATCTAGATGCTGGATGCAATTTAAGATGTGTTTTTGCATGAGCATTTTGAACAGGAGTTTGTGCAAAGCCCGGTTGAAAACTCGCAAGTCCAAGATCGGTCATAAGCCGCCGCCTTTCTAGGGTACGATGAAGTAAGGGCTGTAGAAACCCTTCTTCATCTTGGTTGGAGGGACAGGCTCTATTGCTTCTTTTAGTAAGAGAGTAGCGATTTCCGACGCAGGGATTCGGCATGCTCGCCGTGTACTGCGGTAAAGTGGACGCCCGCAAAGGGGGGGCGGAGGCCTGGCAAACTGAATTGCGTAACCGAGTCAGATGGTCCGGGCCAGCCAGCGTGACTGGTTGGGAAGTGAAAGCCACGCATTCAAGCTCCATGCTAGGGGCACCAAGGGGACGATTATTTTTGATGTACCCGGCGGGGTGAAGCAGGAAATATGGCGTCGGGAGTCAAGGATGCGTCCCGAGGCTCTGGTGCTGAGAAAAGACTTGAAGCACTTACCTTGCTCCGCACACCCGGCAGGGAGCGGGTTAGTGACTGAGGAGGAGGTCTGACGAAGGCATCCTCTAGACTCGTTAGAACCGGCCGGCCGGGGAACAGTCGTGGGGCTGAAGGCGGGGGGTCCGTGTCCAGCATGCCGGGACTGTTGATATCTGGCAGCAGAGTGCCATGAGAACGGCATTTGCGGGCCAGTTGACCCAGAGACAAAGGAAATAGCTCTGTTATTGAGAATGTGGGTACCGCAGCCCGACTATGAAATAACTTCAACAAAATATTCTCCTTCACCAGGGGACGGGGCAGGCAGAGCGTCAGAGGAACAGAAGCAGGAACAGGTGTGTGACTCGCAGCTGACTGCATGCACGACCATCGGCTCTGAAGAAAATTTCTGAATGAACTCGACGTATTTCCCCGCTTTTATACCCGTATGTCCGGGGGCGGGGTATGCAAATACTGTCTGCCAACTTCTCATTGGCCTTTTTTCAGAGGCGTATTCGGCACTCAAGAGAGACCACTAGTGTCACTTCTTCGACATAATGTTGAGGTGAGCGACAGACGGGGAAATACACTTAGCTATACAACATTTTTCAGAAACAGTCCTTCCAACCATAATGATTTTATAAAATCTATTTTATGTTACAATGACCCCCAAATTATAAATAAGTTAGTAAGTACTATAAATTCAAGTTAGCATTGGTTTAACACTCTATGCTCAGTGGTCAAACAAGAAATGGTCAACTGGGAAAAGGCTCAGGTGCTAATGGTAACTCAAAATAAACTTAATGGTGGAAAATGATGATGCTACCATCATTATTCTAAAAGGAAGAATAGAAAATAATCCAAACAAATAATAATACAAAATAAATAGCTTGGGTGTATTTATTTCTGATTGGAAATTTTTTGACTTCTGGTAAAATATTCAGTACCTTAAGTCTTTGATCGCCTAGTCCTAATGCTGCATCCTCCGTAAAGATCGGATCCCACATCGAGTCATAACCGTCAATTTCCCTCTGTTTCATTCTGGCATAGAGAGTATCGTCTCTCTGAACTACACTTCCCACCAACCACTGAAAGCATACAAAATCAGCACTGTTACAGAGGGCTGCAGCACTATTATAGAGAGAGAGAGAGAATTCTTTCAATAAGATTAGAAGGAAAGCCCCAGAGGCCCTGCCAACCATGAGCTCAGACACAGCCCGCCCGGAAAGAGCGAGCAAGTCTGTTTACAGCAAACAAAAGTCTGCACCAATCTTCTGGTAATTTCATCACAAAAAATAAAACATGTTTCTGAGGGTAAAAGCCTATTAGATTGTTTTTGGCGAAACAAGCTTCTGCCCATGGGAAAAACAAAACAAAACATACAGCTACATATCTAGTGGTTTAACAATCCACAAAGACCACTGACCCTGAAAGGACACTGATAGAAGTCATAACATATTAACTCAAAGAACTGACCTCCTACTGACCAGAGGCTTTGGTCAAGAAACCCTAATAATGCACGGCATGTGAGTGTGCTCTCAGCTCGGCAGTACCTTGTTGGGGTCTGGTCTGAGTTTCTCATTGTTCGCTGTGGCAGCTTTTTCCGCCGCCTTCTTCTGCCGCTGAGGGCCTCTGCCGAAGAAGATATAATTGACGAAGGCGTACTCCAGCAGGGCAAGGAAAACAAAGACAAAGCAGCCCATCAGGTACATGTCTATGGCTTTCACATAGGGGATCTTGGGAAGGGTCTCTCTCAAGTGGGTGTTTATGGTGGTCATAGTCAGCACAGTGGTGATACCTGCAAAGCGTTCAAGGAGAATTAAGCACATTATTGTGAAGCTCAAGTCAATTGCTAAGTTTTATAATAAAAACCCTGAGAAACATAATTATCCAGTTCAAATAACAGCCTGTTTGTCTGTTTCAATTAAGCAATTACAGAGGCTGTTCATGTGGCATCCATAAACAGCCTTTCAAAACTTGAAACTATTATGAAAACTAAAAACATAAAAACAATAAGCTTGTAAAAACAACCATAAAGTTTAGCATATTATGCTAAGGTGAAACTCAGAAAAAACATGTCCAGGTCATACAGTATTATATCTGAATTATTTCTTATTTATTTATTTTCTGAAATTTTACATTTTACAGAAGTGGTCCTTGAAACCATAACAATTTAATAAAATGTATAAAATCTGATTAGTGCTGTCTGCCAATTAATTTTTTTTACTGCAATTAACCGCATCATTTTTCATAGTTAATCGCAATTAATCGCAGATTTCGATAGTGGTGAAATTTGACTATAAATTTTCTTTTCCTGACAAAATGCATTTATTTCCACCTTTAGAAAGAAAACAAAAAACAATATGTAACAATATAATGCTAAATTAACATTTTCAAAACAAAGCCTTCCACAGTATAAAGATAGAAACGCACTAAAATAGCACCGATTCAGGTACCATAAAATTTTTGTCCCAAAGTATAAAAGTGGGAGTTAGACTAATTGAAAGAACTAGTCCTCACATAAGTTGAAAATTCATTGCAATGGACATTAATTCTCTTAAACTCTCATCCTCCAATATATTAAGGCCTGTTCACACCAAATCTGTGATTTTGAGAGACGAACCTCTGATGGAAAGCCTATTCACAGATGGTCCATAAAAACATGATTTGAAAAATTATTTCACCCCTGTACAGTAGGTGGCACTATTGCTGTTTTGTTGACATACCAGTTTCCTGTCCGAAGACTTCAGCTGTTATAGATTAATACACTGAACGGCGTTAAAGCATTTGTTAACACAATTCGGCATAACCATTTCATTGTGTTCTTTCCATGATGTTGATGCATTTTGAGGAGTATAAAATCTATGTTTTTATGAGAGTGAGATATGCTGTTGCATAAATATATGTCCTGTTTATATTTGCATATGTATTTATATACGAGTATCTACAAAACAGACTCCAGAACCCAACTTTTCCTTTGCCTGGATAATATAACACAAGGTACAGTGATATAAATACATGTGGAATAATGTACATTAAGAATAACAGTTTAGTATAAAATAGGATGCATACCATATTCAAAATAATATAAAAGAAAATACTAGCTCTCTGCCTTTTCTTTATTTATATTATCATTGCAATAAAAATAGCAGTGTGGTTCCGCAATTTGTTTGTCAAAAACATTGCATGTAACAAATCTTAGTCCAAACAAATTGCAGAATCTCACTGCTATTTTTAATGCCATAAGAATAAAACAGGTACAGTGACATGCATATAAAATAATGACATTAGACAAAACACCATAAGCAGACTTTCAAAAACAGAACAGGTTTATGTTTGCAGCACTAAGGGTTCATGAACAGCAACTATTTATTTGTAAGGATATAAGTTTTGGGTGCGTATCAGCTGCACATCCAATGCTGATGTTTGCCAGTTGATTATTGATTGAGCAGCTGCAGTGACTGACAAAAATGTCTTATCTCTTTGTTCAGTCAGTTTTCATAGCAGTCCGAAAGGAAAAAAAACAATCAGAACATTCTCATTCATGATTTGTGTCAGGGTGTCAGCATCAAGAACCACTTCGAACTCCACATGAAAAGCGCTTGTAGACAAATACTTATTCTGCATTTTTACATAATGTTTTTAAATGTTTGTTTTTTGTTATATTCCTTTTTTTTAGCTTAATGGTATCTTTCTGTACTCAGTTTATTAATTTTTTGTTATCTAATGCAAATCGTTACTCAAAAAAGGGTATGACAACTTAATGGTGGAAAATGATGATGCTACCATCATTATTCTAAAAGGAAGAATAGAAACTCATCCAAAAATAAAACATGTGTTTCAGCGTCACATGCCTCTCACAGCAGACAGATGAGTTCTGACAAGCTCACCCGAACACAAAAGGCCTGGCCTCCCTATCATCAGTGATCTATGCCACCCCCCTCCCAGCCCCCCCCCCCCCCCCCCCCAGTATCAGAAGAAGCCATTTTGTCATAATGTCAGGAACATGGCCCCACTATCCGTAAAGAGTGTCCGGAGGAAAGTTTGTCAGTTTAATCAGCAGTAATACATTAGCACCAATCAGCAGAAGCTACACAGTACTCCTAATAGAGTTCTGAGCTGAAAGGATGGGGATGCTGACAGAACTGAAAGGCGGATTGGATTTCATGCGTGCATTTGCAATAAAAGCTTCCTGTTTCGATAACAGAATGAAATTTTAGCATCCTGTCATTCTTCTAGAACATATTCGGCAGGTACTGATTGGAGGTATATGATCACCATGATTTTCCCAAGTAAGGCATGTTTCTGAATCTTTTGACATAATCCTAACCCTTATCCCTGTAAACCTAGCCAATGACTACCACTAAAATTAGAGGTAAATTATTGTTTAATAAGAATGGTGTACAACTTTAATGCAGCATTCCATTCGGAAAGACTTTATAGTCTGAATTTCCAACTTCCTACTTGGAAAAGTACAATGCCACTTGAAGTCAGACTTGGAAACTGTGTGAAAATCAAGAACTCAATGAGTCAAAGTGATCACATTACATGAAAAATGTACCTGTTTAGAGAGACAGGTGTGTTTAACATGGTTAATGCTCATCTTTGTTACCAATCGCACACATGCAAAACAGATGTTAGCTATTCATAATCCTCAATTTGGTTAGCAGGTAACTTCTTTGTTGACAATCGAACACCTGCAATGAAATTTTGTTTCTTTATATGTCATCTTCTGAGTGCCAAGAAATGTAACACCTTTATAATCATAAATTGGAGATATCAGGTAGAAATATCCCACATACGATTTCGCTTTACTCTATGCCAAACCTTTTCCCTATCTCTAAATCTGATGGGTTAATAGGAATGGTTCCAAAACCAACAAGGATGTTGGCAAATTATGGTCACAGATGTATTACTCAACTGAAATGAGAGGCAAACACAGATCAGTACCAGAAATCAGAAGAACCATAATAGCTCATCTATAAGCAGATACTGGGTGGTCACCATAATCCCAGCAAACATCGTCATCTCCATAAACTAAATTCAGATAGAGGGAATGCAAATTTTGACTGTTGACACACTTGACCAGATTTCCCACCTAAAGCCACTCGGGCAGCAGAAGCATCATAGTTGATCCAGAAAGAAACCCAGGATAGGATAGTGATCAGGATGGATGGCATGTAAGTCTGCAGGATGAAGTAACCAATGTTCCTCTTCAGTTTGAAACTGAGGGACAGACGTGGGTAGGAACCTAATTAAAAAAACAGAAGGACACAGTTTTATTCATTTTGTTCTATAATAGAAACACATATATTTCCTGTCTGTACAGGTTGCAATAATAAGTGTGCAGTGTGTGAGAGTGCAGTGTGGGTAAAGTCAGTCCACTAGACTGCATGACTTTATCTGTTCCTGAAAGGCAGACCAGTGATGATAATAAGACTGGAGAAAAACATCTAGGTTACGTATGTAACCTCCATTCCCTGATGGAGGGAACGAGACGTTGTGTCGAAGAAGCGACACTAGGGGTCTCTCTTAAGCGCTGAATATGCCTCTGATCTATGAAAAAAGGCCAATGAGATGTTGGCAGACAGTATTTGCATACCCCGCCCCCGGACATACGGGTATAAAGGTGGGGAATTACATTTAGTTCATTCAGGATTTTTCTGAGGAGCTGGAAATGGTCCGGGCACAACAGTGGCTCGGCTCAGCGATGTGGCCGGGAGGACACAACGTCTCATTCCCTCCATCAGGGAATGGAGGTTACATGCATAACCTAGACTCACTTCGATGTTGTGTCGAAGAAGCGACACTAGGGGTCCAATTTAAATTATGCCATGCGGTGAATCATGTACGTGTACTGCTGACACAGGAGTGGGCAGGTATTTTACATGTAAAGGAGACCAGCTGTGTCAGACTGCACATACCCTTACACAATGCCCCATAAAAGTTGTCAGAATCCTTCTAGTTACCCTAAACAGGAGAACAAGGCGAAGCGTGCCAACCTGTGAATGGGCCGAGCCTAGCTGGGGCTCTTTTCTCTCTATGTTTCTCGCATAGAGTCAAAAGGCTGGGGCCCTTACACGCATCGTGGGAAGGGGATCTTACCCAGTTTCCTATTCTTTCAGGGGGAAAAGACCCTGCGGAGACCACACCTGCCCAGGAAGGGGGAGGTAAAAGTGGCGAAATACATCACATGGGCCTTTTAGGTCACATGTGGGAAAATGGCACGGTGGTAGATCCAGCCTCAAGGAGGGGGGAGTTGCTACAACACGGCGACCGGAGGGCAGCTGGAACTGCCTAAGGGAGACACGGGTCCACACATAAGGGGACCGTACAATGGAAAATACACACAGGAGGAAGTCCACGCTGGAGTCCTGACCTGTGGAGCACCTATTCCAGTGCAAGGTAGATTTGAGTACCTGCAGTGGATTGGGTCGGCGAATTCCTCCACTGATCTGCGGACCCACAAGTCTAGGGAGGAGTCATCCAGGGAGCCGAGTTAGTGGGATCTCTTGGTAGAAGAAAGCGCACGATTTTACCTCGGCCGAGGGAATGGGCGCTAGGCGCAAGCGGTCCACCCAGTCAATCCGTCAGCATGTTACAGAGTTCTACCGGCTCGGACCTCAGAAAATACGGGACGAAACTGACTCTACCCTGAGATTGTAAAATCTTGCAAGGGTGTTAGGTGTTGCCAAACCCGCTACTCTGCATATGTCTGCCAGGGAGATGCCTCTGGCCAGTGCCCGTGAGGACGCAACACTCCTTGTCGAGTGTGCTCGGACCCGCAAGTGGAGGGGCACGGCCTGGGTGTGATAAGCCAATGTAATGGTGTCAACTACCCAGTGGGAAGGCCTCTGTTTGGAGACAGCGTTCCCTTTCCGCTGTCCACCAAGGCAGACAAAGAGCTGCTCAGAACATCTAGATCTCTGCATGCGGTCCAAGTAGTTACGCAAAGCATGTACCGGACACAGCAACGAAGGGCTGGGCCTGCCTCCTCCTGGGACAGCTTCGCTTGCAGGTTCACAACCTGGACCCTAAGGGGAGTCATAGGAACCTTGGGCACGTAGCCCGGTCGTGGTCTTAGGATAACATGAGTTTCTGCCAACCGATCTCCAGGAAGGTGTCGCTGACAGAGGATGCTTGCAGGTCCCCGACCCTCTTGATGGAGGTGAGCGTGATCAGGAGGGCCATCTTCAGGGAGAGGGCCTTGTTCGACTGATTCTAGCGGCTCGAAAGGGGGGGGGGGTCTCTGAAGGCCCGAGAGGACCACTGAGAGAACCCAGGAGGGGAACAAGCTTGGCCGGGAAGGATTTAACCTCCAGGCGCCTCTTAGAAATAAGATCACTGACCTAACTGCGCACCTCTGTGGGTCTTCAATCTGCGAACTCTGGGTCGTCCATCTGAGGAGCGCTTGGGAGCCTTCCGGGTCCTCGAAGGGGTCCGTGAGACGGGGGGCATGCGCTTCCTGCGGGGTGCTCGACGCTGGGGCTGAGAGCTGGGCCCATTCTTGGTTGAGGCGGAACAGCACGTTTTTTATTTATTTATTTTTTCGGAAGCCGCAGGAGGACGCCCTCGGCGAGCAGACGGGGCATGGCCCATGGCAACAGGTTTGTGGCGGGGCAGGATGTGTGAAATGGCCTCCATCTGCTTCTTAACCACTGAGGACTGCTGGGCGGAGTCATCAACATTGCCGCTGAATGAACGGAGCTGGGAGACGGGGGCATTCAAGAAAGCGTGCTTTGTCTACCTCCCACATTTCGACCAGGTTCAGTCCATAGATTACGTTACTGGACCACAAGGGTGGCCATTGCCCGTTCGAGTGCCGGCGCTTCTGACCTTCGTGGCCTGGGGGGCGCGATTGGTCATTGAGCGCAGTTCCTGCAGCACATCAAGAACAGGACAACCCAAGTGCAACTTTTGAAGTGCCTTGGCCTGTTGTTGGTTGCAGGAGGGGCCATGGCATGCAGGGCGGAAGCGGTCTGGGACTGCTCCACCGTCGAGGGTAGTGAGAGCGGAGGAGCGAGTAAGCCGATTTTGGGCTGTAAAAGGTGCCCTTTATGGCTTATTCAACTCGTCATGCATGTCCGGGAAGAAAGGAACCGGGGTGAGGGGGGGCGGCTGTGAGTGGCGCACATGCCCGCGGAACCAATCAAGTAGCCGTGAGGGGGGAAGCATAGCAGACCTCTGTGCGTCAGGCTCAGAAAGAAGGAGAAAGCCGCTGAAGTGCACTGGAGATCCAACAGCAGAATCAGCTCAGAGGAAGAGGAACAGGTGTATGACTCGCTGCTGACTGCATACACGACCATCAATTCCGAAGAAAATTTCTGAATGAACTGGACGTATTTCCCCGCCTTTATACCCGTATGTCCGGGGGCGGGGTATGCAAATACTGTCTGCCAACTTCTCATTGGACTTTTTTCATAGATCAGAGGCATACAGTGAGCGACAGCCGGGGAACACAAATTATGTGCGCTTACTCATGTAGTTACTCATCACATCGCTTCAAAGTTCGGTTCGGCAAAAGGACATTGTAACAATGTCTGTAATAACATTGGCACCACAGCATATCAGCTTGTGAATATTTTGCGGTTAAATTGCACAGATCCAACCAAGGCTGGGTGGTATGACTGTATATACACTGTAAAAAGTGGTAACGTGCAGTTGTTACCTCAATGATCTGTTTTTACTTGTTCTAAACCTTAAACATTTGTTTAATTGTTTTTTACTTGAATTAAGCCAATTAATTTAGATTCTACCACATGCACTTTTTAGGTTACCTAACATAAAATCTTTTAGCTATATAGGCCTTTTTCTATACAGTTTGCACCTTGGTACATATTATATTTGCGTGGTTATTACAGTGCGTTCATGTCAAGTTGGATTTACTGAACTTGGAGATCCTACTCTGAACTTTTCATGGAAAACAAAACAAAACAAAACACAAAACCTATGTGAGGCTCGTTTATGTTTAAATCACAACATATTTGTGAATTCACCTCTATAGGCACTATTTTCATGACCACGCTAGGCGCAGTGCAACGCACAACAACCGTGCATAATGCCTTTTCCAATTTTCATGAGAGCTTATTTTAAATCCAATATTCGTGCTAGCGCAAAGCGGAAGTGGGCATGGGTGAGTGTTTGTGCTATCTGAGGGAGTATTAGTGCAAACTGTGGGTGTATTGTATGCTAATGAAGTGGTGCAAAGTGCAATTTGCTATTTTACTGAGAAAAAGGTTATTGTGCTAAGACGTCTGAGAAAGTCTATTCTCAGTGCAAAGTCTGAACTAATTTTCTGCTTATGGAGTTTAGCAATTCCTCCAGCAGATGATATAAAGGAGCTATTGATTCCTTTTTATACTAGCCATGAATTTATGTCAGTATATCAATATGATTGTAGCGGCTGTAGACAACGCAAAACATAAACTTGCAGCCGCGAGGGGCTAAACACTGAGAGATGGAAAACACTGTGACGCGCAGAAACTCAGCTCCACTCGACGATCTCATTTCAATCATTTATTTCACTTCAACACATAAAAGTACAACTGGCACTGCAGTTACCAAGTCATAAGGATTCCGTGTAAGTGCGGAAGTGCGCGATTGCGAGTGCGGGTACGTGTGCGGTCAACAGAAAGTGTTCGCTCCCAGGCTCACCCCCTCTCTCTATCAAAGCCATAAAACCCAGGTGATCCAGTGAAGCAAACATATAGACCACTATCACTTCCGCCCAAACTCCGGTGGACACGCCCACCACCTACAATACGAATGCGGTGAATATTATGAATGAGACCATAAACATAGAACACATGGGAGACTTACGCTGGCTCCTACAATGATTGTTAATAATAATAATAATCTGTTTATTTTGTACGGCACAATTTAAAAACTCAAGGATGCAGTACAGAAATTAAACATTAAATATTAAATAGAGACACACATAACTAATCTACATGACAAAACAATGAAAATTGGAGGGAAACAAAGCATATTTCAAACAGGTGAGACACAGGTGAGCAGGACGAGAGCCAATAGTCCCAGAGAGGCCGATAGAGAACATACAGAATACAACACATACGTCGCGGTTCAGAGCAACACAAGGTGACAATACCACAGAGCAGGGGATGCATTGCATACAGCCCATTTACAATACAAAATTCTCATGAATGTTTTCATTTACGTTGATTGGCATGTATAGTAGAATGCAGATGGTGCAATCACCAGAGAACAATTAAATTGCACTTGACTCTTTGCGATCAAAACTTCATCGCCATGCCCACTGACTTTGCGCCTATGATATATTGCATAGCACTGGGCTTAAGGCATAGTGCTCTTAAAATAAGACCCTTGATGTTCTAACAAAACATTTAAGAACAAAGAAAACACCCCAGGTAAGAATGGGTATAATAAAATGTTATTTCAAACAAAAAATATGTGTAAACTACCATTAACTGTTAAGGTCGCTGCCATTTTAGTTTGTTAAATATAATGTTGTGACAAGTTGAAACTTTAATAGAATTCCAAGATGACAAATGTAATTAATTTCAGCAATTAATTATGAGTTCTAAGAAGATGTGAACGTTTCAGAACCTTAAAATTACTGTAATTCCGTCATGAAGGCACCATTAGTAGACAGGACTTCATTATGTAATTTACACGTGAGTATGAAGAACCATTGAGTAATGCTAAATTTTTTATGAAAAATCTTATCATTTGGTTTGGTTTGTATCCATCAAGTTCCAAATGAAAAGAGAACCATTCATTTGTTAAATATTTAATTCATTGGATTTTCCAAAATTATTCATTTCTACGTACATGGTTATTAAATTACCAGCAAAAATGCCTATTTTGTAATATGTACCGGTACCGCAATACAGAATTACTCATACTGTACTGTGTTACAAGATTTTGGTCATACCGCCCAACACTAGATCAAACACGACATTTGAACAGATCTTCCTAAAGGTCCCAATTGTAACACACATGCAAAGGAGGACAAACTCAACCTGTAGAGAAGACCACATTCTTGGAGATGAGTTTGTAGTCCACGATGGAGAATTGGGGCAGTTCTATCCTCTCCACTCCCGAAACTGCACCTTCTCCCCCTCGCCAGTAGAACTCGATATCATCAGTGGTGTAGCCATCTGTGGAGGATCCAGAACACGTGTTTTAGGGCAAACTGACAGAACAGCTTCATACATTTCAGTACATCTAAAAAAAGAGGAACAACAGCAGCAGCAAATGCGCTCTGGATAATGCCTGACTGAATTGTACATTACTTTCTGCAACCATGCTTTATGAATATTGACAACGACATTCAGATTTCAAAACAAGTAATCATTAAATAATGTAAGGGGGTGCTTGGTTATGAAACAGACACAAATACACATCCATGAAGGAATCTGTGAAGTGTGTTTGCTTATTTTCCATCCTCGCTAAGGTTCCTTCTCCATCTGTACCAGTTTGTCTGCATGCAACTTATAATGAGAACCAGTGACCTATTTAGTGTATTGAATAATTTAAGATGAGCTTCTGATTTCTTCATATTCAAGGGAGTTATCTCTGCATGACTTAGTAACCAGGTACAGACCTAAAAATGCCAGCAAAGCTGTAGCCCTTATTAAGCATTAATGCTGAAGTGAGTAATTTTTTCTGTTAAAGTACTTTTATCATTCACCTTGCTTAATATGCGGAAACATCTAGTACGTAAATAAATAAGCCATTAAAAATTGTATTTCCCCATGTAAACAATGTGACTGTGGCACTATCAAAACATTGCTACTATGTTTGTTTGAGCATCCCAAACAGCACAACACAGTGACAACCGATCATCCAATGGTGTGCGTTTGGGGCAAGACTGTCTTGTCCGACCAGTGGAAAATAGGCCATTTGAAAACAATCATTATTATTGTAATTCAATTTAGTTATGCTATTGGCACAGAAACTAGACTAGATCTTTAAAGACCCCATGAAATCACATGACGAGTGCAGTTTTCTTTCCGGTGTTAGATTTCCTATTGATGTAGGGGCTCGTCCCTTTAAAAAAAAAAAGAAAGAAAGAGAAACAAACAATGGCCTTTTGTTTTAGTTTTTACACCCATGAATGTAATTTGTTACTTGCTACTGCTAGTGTGAAGTAGCTGGTATATCAGGGGAGGGACATTCTCATTGTAGAGACCATTTGATTGGACTAATTTAGTAAGTGCAAGATGAGTCATCAGTATTTTTGGTCAGTTTTCATGAAAGAAAATACTGTCAATTTTAAATGTTTATCTCCTAAAAGTGAATTTTGTCAACTGTTCGGAATACACTAGAATATAGATGACTTCAAAAACAACAGGCATGGACTAAAAGCCACATAAATCCAAATTTGATTTCTAATGCTCTGCTTAGTGACAAAGATAACAATATGCATCTTATTAATTTGATTTAATGGGGCAGAGAGAAACGTGATGTAAATATGACACCTGCAGAAGAGGCTTAGCCATGTGACGAGCATTTGTAGACTGTAACTGCATATGGTTGTGTCATGTTCACCCCACTGTCTGAAAAGGCTTTTAAGAGTAGATGTAATGGAGAGAGAGAGAGACAGAGAGAGAGAGACAGAGAGAGAGAGAGAGAGAGAGAAATACCTCCACAAACTCTCAAACCTCATGCCACAGTTTTCCAGTTCAGCAGAAACAGATCGGATGATGGTGTTACTGGGGAAGGACAATCATGCATCAGTTGCAGCTAAATTCATTTTTGAGATGCACACCCTCAGAAACCAATTACTGCCTTAATGTACTTCAGTCACAGTACTTTTATTTTCTTATGTGCATAATGTCGTGTTAAATGCTTATTTTATTTGATATTGTATAGTGTATATTGTTATTATAGTTTTTATTTAATTGTATTCATTACCTGGCACCTTATTTTAATTCTATTTTTATTGTTATTTGTTACTATTTTAATATTATTATCTGTCTTTATTATTATCTGTTTTGTGTATTAATGCTTTGGCAATATTGTATGTCAACACAATCATGCCAATAAAGTACTTTAAATTTAAATTAATTGAGAGAGAGAGAGCTCAGGACTCAAGAGAAAACTGCTGTTGGACTGGGTAGGACTGGTGTTTCACTTTCCATTAAATGTATTATCTCTGTGCAACTGCGTATGATTTTGTCAATTGACTTTCTGATTACTGTCAACAGATCACATCACTTCACTCTGCTCAGAGGGGTTACCACTACAGTGCCCTACTTATCCCCTCAGGGCCTTGAAAGAAACGAGAGAAAAAAGTGAGCAGGATTCGACATCAGAGATGACTGACTGAAGATTCTGCTCTGCTATGCTTTAAAATCTGTTTCTAAATCATGTCCATTAAAAATGTATCAAGAATGAAGTTTATCAGGGAAAGTAGGCTTAAGCTTGCGTCTCATTAGCCGGCATGAAATAGCACACACTGACACAAAGTATTTCTGTTCCAGGACGTTACATTCCCAGCTCTCTGCTTTCTGACGAGTGAAGATACACATGATAAATACATGGAAAAAAGGCTCAATTGTGAATATAGTAGGTGCATATGGAAGGGTACAAACAGGGTACAAAACTGAAAGTTTTCTTTTATTATTAAAGAAATGTATTATTAAAGATAATTTAAAAGAGGTGCTAAAAAATTTACCCTCAACCTCAGGAGGTCACTATTACCTGTTTTCTATTACCATTGCAATTTTTCCAATGAATACAATTTAAAACCATGATTTGTGTGATTTATGTTATTTTCTAAATGAACAATTAAGATTATAATAATAAAAAATTTAAATAAAAGTTTAACTTTTATTTTTAATTAAAATATATAAAAATAAATTCTGAATATATATATATATATATATATATATATATATATATATATATATATATATATATATATATATATATATATACACACAGTACATATATATATATATTAAACACACACACACACATATATATATATATATATATATATATATATATATATATATATATATATATATATATATATATATATATATATATATATTACTGCTGTCAGTCAATTACAATTTTTAATTGCAAATAATCAAATACTGTTTCATAGTTAATCGCGATTAATCACATATTTTGAAAGTGCTGAGATTTTACTCTATATATACTTCTTTTCCTGTCAAAATGCACTTATTTTTTTTCTTAGGAAAGAAAACAAAACAATATGTAACAATAATGTTTTAATAAAATCTTTCCAAGAAAAGCCTTCCACCGTAATGCATTAAATTAGCATAAATTCAAGTAACGTTAAACGCTACCCAAAGTCTAAATAGGAGGTTGACTAATTGAAAGAACTAGTCCCCACATAGGTTGCATATTCATTGCAATGGGCAAAAAATCTTTGAAACTCTCATCCTCCACATTATTAATCAATTGGCAGACTGTGGCTATCCGCATTGTTACAGCAATCGTGAAGCCGCATTTATGACTCGTGTCATCGTGTTAACGCCAGCATCATGCGCCGCTTTGAACTCCACATGAAAAGCGCTTGCAGACAACGTCTCGCTCTGCATTTTCGTGATAGTTAAGACTTGATGTGCTTTTGTGGTATTTACATTTTGCCAATATATTTATTTATTTTTATTGGTAAATAGAAAGTGCCAAATAATGTTAGTTCTTGGGTTTTGCAGTTTTATACAATGTTCGTTTTTTATAATGAACATCAATCAGCAACAGGGTTGGCACAAAGTGTGGGACACAGCTTAATATTATTCAGGTTATTTTTTTACTTTAATTAATTGTATATCAATTCAATAGATAATGTTAAATTACAACTTTGTTGTATGATTTTAATTGTTTGATACAGTGGAGAAGGTCAAGCCGTCTGAGGTGGGACAGGCCAAAATCACCATTTTAAGACATTCAATGTATTTAAAAGTATCTACTTTTCATGCTAGCTTAACTGTTTGTTGTGTTAGTTCATCTAACATGCTCTATCTTATAGTTCTTACAACAGAAAACATGAGATTTGTGTCTCTAATGCTTAAAAAAAATGTAACAAATCAAAGTGAACCTATTCATGGAATGAGCCAGCAAAAGAGAGATCAGTGAGAAATGAGAAAGGAGAAGAGAATGAATGAGTGAATGAAAGAAAGAAGGAAAACAGACAGAAATGAATAGATTGAACAATAGGGTGAGAAAAAGGAGCACTGCATGTGTATGTATTAAGAGTGAAAGGAAGCCAGTCCTGACCCTCACTGTTTTTGTGCTGCTTAACGCTTCTGGCAACTTAATGATCAAACGGAGACAGTCTGTGCCTGAGCATCACATCACAGCGCTGTAATCCATGACTCCAGGGACGCAGATAAAACACTGAGAAGACCTCTCATTCTTCTCCTATGGCTTTCATTTTTTATTACAAGAGAAATTGCGTTACACACAATTACAGGCAATAATGGCAAAATAGAAAGCCCATTCATCTTGATAAAGAGGGAGATGATTAGCTTTTGTTATGGCTGTAAATAAATAATTTACCACTGCTGTCGGTAAAAGCTTGAAAAACCAGATCCTCAGTGGTTAACGCTCTGACATCAGACTAGTGTGAGAGATACATTGTTTGTTGTAAAGAGGCGTTCACACAAAAGCGACCAGAAGTGATTCATTTTCAATGAGAGTTGGCTATATCCAGCGACTTGAGAGATAGTGACTTTTGGCAATGCAACAAAGTTGAGCAAAGCTAAATTTTAGGCAAATTAGCAGCAATGTGATGTGCCGACTACCAATGGAAGTGCAGACAGTAATCCGCTGCCTGATACTGTTGGAAACCACAGTTGAGAGGCAATGCCCACTAGAAACACCACAGAGACTTTGTGACTTCCAGCTATTTAAACGCTATATGTATGAACGCCCTTTGAGGATGTAACATGATATGGTGATTATTTAATCAAATTAAATGTCTATTTGAATATTTACTGATAAAAGCCCCCAAAGTGTCTTCAGAAGTCTACATATTGTTTGTTTTATTACCATATCATTAAACATAAGCCTAACATTGACCTATAGTCAGCAATCCATTTTGCACTCTTCAAAGCCATTCACACAGGAAGCATTCTTGTATTCCATCTGCAGTATTTTTATTTGTCGGTCTATATACATATCCAGCAGACTGTTGTCTTTGGCCTTAGTGCCATGTTCTGCACTATGCATGCCACATTTTTTAAAATTATATATCAAGTTACAAGTTTTAAAGTTCTACCTTGAAAACCGCGTCTTGTGATATTTGCATTTAGTCCATTCTGTTGCGCTTCGTCCAGCTGTCTTTGAACGCAAGAACATGTCTTGTGTGAATGGCTCCTTGCGTATTCTAAATGCCCTTATAAAGTGTGGTTTGTGTAGATACATTGCCTGCCGTATTGCCTAATGGTAGGAAAAATGTCTTACACACAGGTCAAGTTAATTCTTTTTTTATTGTAGTATTTTTAATTATTTCCATAATTAATTGCACTAAATTTACAAGTTAGCTTCAGAAAAAAAAAGTTGCATACTGTAGATCTGGTACTGCGAATGGATGTGGGCCGGGTCAAGAGGGACATTAGGTGGTGCGAGACTTACAGCTCTCGATCTCCAACGTGCAGTTCTGCTCGTCCAGCGGGTATCGCCTCAGGTCCATCATACAGGCAGCCGTGGTGGTGATCCTGAATGCAAAGCAGAGACAAGGGAATGTGGGGATTACTGAGGCTTCTCAAGGACAACAGGGACGAGGCAGAGCTAGAACACCCCTCCTCCTTCTCCGAATGTTGCCTGCATCTATCTCCCCTGATCTATATATTCATACCAGTCTCAGATCTTCAGCTCAATCTGCCCACACATGGAAAAAGGATGGGGAAAGAACAATCTATGGGACATCCCTGTTATACATTGATGAACAAATGAGATGTAGACAGATAGACAGACAGACAGACAGATAGATATAAGTCAAATAGATGGCAGATAGATAGATACACTGTCAATTATTATCTAACTCTAAAGCATCTTTGTCTTATTTTCCTGTAGAAATATCCTTAAAACAAGACACTTTTACTTTTTTTACAATAAGTTTTATGCTCATCCTCCTGAGACCCAAACATGACTGGTGTGTGCATTTCCTATTCCCCTTTTTATTTGTTACTAGTAGCCTCTAAGAAACATGCAAAAAAAAAACATTTTTTTTTTTTAGAACAAATCGTTTTCCTAAAAATTGTTGTCCAGATACAGTATGTGGACAGCGGGACTAAGTTGTTCAGATTTTTTAGAAATTCAGATTTATTTTTTTTAAATCAAATGATTTCTTATGTTTCCAGGAGTGTTGGTAATTCATGCTTTTGAGACATTACAGACATAAAATCAGAATTTAGCATAATTAAATCTGATTCAAAGAAATTGCCAGAATCATTCAATCACTGCCAACCATGTTAAAATACAATTATACATTATAAATTCTGAATCTATGTACTGATCATCATTGTCCCATGTCTGACAAACATGCTGAGTGGTCCAAACATTTATTATGCTTTGTATAAAGCGAAATCAAAATACAATGTCCACATATGTGGACGCAGGGACCCACAAGGGTAAAACATTTGTCAATGGGGTAAGAGAAGTAAACATGTTTTGTCTTTGAATTAGGTTTACTTTGCTTAATATCCTATTAGGTGGGTATTAAGGTATTAAGTAAATGTAACTTGATGTTTATATATTTTTGCTGGAAAAAAAGACAAAAATACTATAGGGTTAGAAAATTATTTTTGGCAGTGTAATCTTTTATTTGATAATAGAAATACAATATATAATATAATATACAGTTTTTGATGCGGTAAATATTATCATGTTCCTTCAAATTTTCATTAGGAACTGTTTGTTATCAAAATAAATATTTTTTCTTGTTTTCCATTAAAAATATCTAAACATGCTTAAAAGAAGATACATTTACTTGAGAAGCAAATGGAAATAAGACAAAATAAGTAAATGTTTACTGCAGTGATGGAGCCGTGTTGTGATGATAGAATAACATCACCTTGAGTAGATAACTGGAGAACTCACTAACAGAAGGAAAACAATCTCTCATTTGAGACTGACCCAAGTTCATCACTAGTGCCATTTTCATAGAAAATTAAAAATGTGTTTTGGAATCAAAAATATTATAATTGTTCCTGAAATTAATGTGGGTAGTTGAAATTTAGGACTGCTTATCTGTAAGAATGTAACACCTTTCACTCAAACTATAAAATACCAAAGGATGGGAGTGCAAGTGCATTACATTTTTGCCGATTTCCTCGCTAAATAGACAGTTAGTGGGCCCACAAAATTAGAGTAACGGTGAGTCAGACTAAACAGTGCGAGCACAAGCTTTGTTTCTTTTCACCCCTTTAGAGTCATAAATCAGCATGCTAAAAAAATGTATACTCCAGAGATTCTAAGTGCACCATTCCATAATCACAATTCCACATGAAGCGCTGGAAGTCCTGGGAGCTCTGGGAAATTAGGCCAAGATGGCAGAGGTAAAAATAACAGGCTATTTATAGGTCGCTACATCATCAGCAAAAGTCTCTGTACATTTCGGTGTCTAGGAGATGGATAGATTAGGGAGTGATTGGCCTCCCCAGTCAGTGAGGTTGGTGTCTCTGAAAACGTGTTGTTGCTGGAAAGCTGTCATGGAAATAACTTCCTCTTATCCTGTCTCTCTCAATATCTTTTAAAGAAGAAATTGAATTCTGGCATCATTTACTCACCCTCACGTTGTTCCAAATCTGTATGATTCTGAGGAGATGTTGGCAAATGTTCCCTCTGCTCTTTTCTGTACAATGAATGTAAATGGTGACCAGGGGCTGTCAATTTACAAAAGCACCATAAAAGTAGCCTATACAGTGCATGTGCTGTATTCCAAGGCTTCTGAAACCATTTGATAGCTTTTATGACCACAATTTAAGATAATATTTTCCTCTTAAATCTCATTCATGTTTGTGCATATTCAAATATAGTGCATCAAGGCATGTCACACATTTGATGTCAATAATGTCAAATGTCACTGATTCTTGTATCACATAACTGATTGTGATATGCCAAATTTGAATATGCAAATATTCAAATTGCACAAATGGGATTTGAGATAATAGCAGATAATTTTTTCAGTGAATAACAACTTCCTCACACAACACTTGGAATACAGCACAACACAAGTTGTATAGACAAGTGATGGGCATTTATTTAATTTTTTTTAATTGTAGTTGAGTACCCGTGAAATATATATTTTGTTATGTTAACAAACCTAACCAAGAACGGTTTCAAAATATGGTAACTTCAACAAACTATGCTGAAATGAACAATATGAATGAATAAAAGTGAAAAACAAAAAACATTTCCTCTCACCCATTAGGGTAATGCACACATAAAAACTTTGAGTCTACATCAAGGCCATCACATTTTTATAATTTCATATGTTAATATAAAAAAAACAAATGGTGAAAGTTGGCTTTTTATACAATGCTTTCTTCCTGTGTTAAACATACTGGTCTGATAAGCTTCCGAGTTTCTCGTACCACTTCATAGTTTCTTTCCACCAGAAGAACCACATCTTCTTTCATCCAACACCTTGATGACACACATCCACAGCACCCACCAGCACTTTTATGGTGCTTTTTTTACACAGCCCCTGGGCACCATTCACTTTTATTGTATGGAGAAGAGCAGTATAAAAATCCTGTATTGTGATTGGGGCATGGCTGTGGAGACATCTGTGGAGAGTGAGGCAGAGAGAGTGAGAACGGTAAAGATTGATACCTGTGAGAAATTACATCTAACAGCTGGTACTGTAACAAAGTGCCTTGGTGTGTGGTTTGCGATTCTCTGGCTGGGTAGGTGGAGCCAGGGCCAACTGTGTCAGCTCTGCGTCAGAATGACGTATGGGAGAGGGAAGTTCCGGCTTCCCAGACCTTAAAGGATTCCCTGCCGGGGATTTCCCTCAGGAGCAGACACGAGACGAGACCCTTAGGCACGCCTTTGATCAAGTGAAAGTGATTGATGGTCAACGTCTCCAGCCAGACATCGTGCTCGCATATCCGTATTTGATAAAGGATCAGTTGTATCGTGTGACACAGGATGCTCAGACAAAGGAAGATACAACTCAACTGTTATTACCGAAGAGCCGTCAGGAAATGTTATTCCAGACGGCTCATTATAATCCAATGGCAGGTCACTTAGGGCATGAGAAAACACTGAACAATCTAATGGTCCATTTCTATTGGCCAGGTATTCACAGGGATGTTCACAGATGGTGTGCGACATGCCGTGAATGTCAGCTGGTGAATCCGCCGGCCATCCTAAAAGCGCCATTGCATCCCCTTATATTGATCGAGGTCCCCTTCGAACTAATTGGTATGGGCTTCATTGGCCTATTAGAGTGGACAGCATGCGGGCATCGCCCTGTGTTGCTCTGGTGGACTACGCAATGCGATATCTGGAAGAAGTGCCTCTGCGCACATTTCAGCACGTAATGTTGCGTAGGCACTCTTCAGAATAATCTCCCGAGTGGGGATTCAGAAAGAAATCCTCACTGACCAAGTCACAAAATTTTTTTCATGCACACTACGCAAACTGTACAAATTATTGAGGATTAAAACAATTTGGACCAGCATTTATTTGAGCAGAAGATGCTCAAAATTGGGACAGTGGGTCGAGCCCCTATTATTTGTAGTTCACGAGGTCCCGCAAGCCTCTACTGGGGTTCTCCCCATTTTAAATATTATACCACGTGGTGTGCTCAAAATCCTGGGGGTAAATTGGGAGGAGGGACCTTCAAACAGCAAAAATTTTATTCAATTCATTCTTGACCTGAGAACAAAACTCCATACACTGGGGCAATTAACAAAGGTGAATTTGCTCCAGGCTCAAGAACGTCAAAGCCAGCTGTATAATAGGGGTCCTTGGCTACGGGAATTTGGACCGGGAGATAAAGTTCTTGTATTACTCTCCACATCAAGCTCTAGATTGCTCGCCAAGTGGTAAGGGATCACACTATACGTAGGGAAAATCGTTAAGCGAACAGATAGAGGTGGAGCATGTCAGATTTACCACCTCAATCTCCTAAAACCATGGAGAGAGGCGGTCTCCTTGACTTTGGCAAAGGTGGTTCTGGAAAGGGAGGAGCTCGGACCAGAGGTGAACTTAAAAGCCACCAATCATGCCACTTCCGGAGACCACCTCTCACAATCACAAGCCAGGGAGTTTGCCAGGTTGCAAGGAGAATTCTCTGACATGTTCTTGCCTCTTTCCAGTCGTATGAATCTCATAGAGCACCATATCAAAATGACCCTAGGGGTAGTGGTACACTGTCATCACTACCGGTTACCCGAGCACAAAAAAGTAGTTGGGGAAGAATTAAAGGCATATATAGATATGATATGAGGGTAATAGAAGAATCCCACAGTGACTGGGAAAGAGCGGTAGTGTTGGTTCTGAAGAGTTATGGCTTGGTCCGTTCTGTGTGGATTACAGAAAAGTCAATGCGGTGTCTAAATTTTATGCATACTGGTTGGCTCGGATTGGTGAAGTCCTTGATCAGTTGGGCGTGGCTCGCTTTTATTAAACACTGGCAGATCCACATAAATCCCATGTCCTATGAAAAATAGCATTTTACACATAGTTTTTTTTACACCAATTTGTTACCCATCCTTTGGATTTGTTCTGGGCCTCGGCTACGTTTCAGCATCTCATGGAACGAATCCTCATACCACAGACTGAATACGCCGCTGCCTATCCGTATAACATCATTATTTAAAGTAATGATTGGCAGCAGCACCTGCAGCATCTGAGGGATGTCCTAAAGTCGTTGAAATGGGCAGGACTCATGGCAAACCCTAATAAGTGTGCAATTGGATGGGTCATGGACAGGTGGATCAACTTGGGTCATGGACAGGTGCGGCCCCAAATTGATAGAACCGCAGCGATTGCAGCCTGCCCGAGACCTAAGACCAAAAAGGAGGTGAAACAGTTCCTTGGGCTGACTGGCTATTATCATAGGTTGTGTCTAGTATGTGTCTAATTATTCGACCATCACCAGCCTGCTGACTGATCTAATCAAAAAGGGGGCTCCAGATCCTGTCCAGTGGACAGAGCCGTGTCAGCGGGCATTAATGCAAGTGAAAGCTGCACATTACGGCTGGCCATTATTGCACTTACCTGACTTCTCTCTCTCCCTTTTATCTTGCAGACAGATGCATTGGACATGGGGTTGGAAGCAGTAATGTCCCAGATAGTGGAGGGGGAGGAGCACTCTGTGCTGTAAATTAGTCGCTAGCTCTTGTTGAGAGATACTAAGTACAGCACAATCGAGAAGGAGTGTTTGGCCATCTAGTGGCTGGTCCTCACATGCATATCTGCATATCTGTTGGGACATGCATTCACCCTCTGTTCAAACCATGCCCTGCTCCAGTGGCTCCATCGCATGAAGGATGCCAACACGTGGATCACCCGTTGGTATCAAGCTCCCCAGCTGTTTAAGTTTGAGGTGGTCCACAGGCCGGGGGTGCAGATGGCTGTTGCAGATTTCCTCTCCAGTAATGGTGGGGGGGGTAAGTGACAGGCCGTATGGCTCCAAGGCCTGAATCGGGCAATGGGGGTATGTGGTGATGGGGGTGTGGCCGAGCGACATCTGTGGAGAGCGAGGCAGAGAGCGTGAGAACGATCATCTCTAACAGCAGTTTTGTGTTTGCAGCGAGAGCGGGGAGGGATTTCAAAGGGCAATCCGCCAGAGGGGAAGAGAGTGACATACAGTGGTGTGTACGTGTGTGGTCATAGAGCAGCAGACGCAAAGCTTTTTGAAATTTGTGTGAGCAATAAAAACCACAGCTTGAATTGTTACCTGTCTTCCGCTTCCTCCTTGAGAGAGTTGAAAGAACTTGTCACATCCTGCCTAACATCTCATTTTGTGTTCTACAGGAGAAACAAAATCATATGGAGTTGGAACAACATGGGGGTGATTAAATGTTGGTAGAATTTAAGTTTATGTTTTAACTATTCCTTTGAAGGCATCTTTACACTGCCTAGTTAAGGCTGCTCTGAGCCTGCTCAAAATTTGGTGTAAAAATGCAATGCCACATAAAAGCCAGGCCACATTATGCCTGCTCTGATCCACCTCAGCCCCTAGTATCAAAGTATCTGTGTAAATGAAATACAGCATCAGAGCAGCCTAAAACTTTGTTGTTGTCATGATAGAGAATACATTTCATAATTACTTTCATATTTAAGAGAGAAAAAAACAAACATATTTTCATTCATTACATATCTCTACATTAATACATTTATATTTAAAACATTTATCTCATAAAATTATTTATGCAATTGTAATTGCTGTGTAGATGCATTTTTGCCACCTTTTTGCCGCCTCAGATGTAGCTTCTGTGCAACCATTGCAGTGTAAAGATAGCTTAACATTACCAAGGGGCCATTCAGATTGAAAATATTAAAAATACCTTGATGCTGCACAATAGGTGTCTTAAGGTGGAAGCAAAAACACATTCAAAGTGAACAGCCCCTTTCTTAGTTTTTCTCATCCCTGCCCTATCTCCCATTCTCCTCTGTCACTTTCCAACTTCTATTTTGGCATTCCTTTACAGCATTCCTGTCTCTCACTGTGACCTGCTGCTAGCCGCTTGGTTTGTTACCGCTTGAAGAGGGCTTGGCTCAATATATTAAGAGCAGAAAGAAGCTAGGCCTGATCCTCACCGGTTTAGTGCTGCTGAACGCCTCTGGCAGCTTGAATCAGCTTGAAAAGGGGTTGAGGAATAAAAGTCAAAGCTGTTTACTCTCAGCACTGTTAGACTGCTACACCACTGCACTGACCTCACCAACACAGGGGCCTTCTTCTCCACACACTGCTCTTTATTCCAATAAAATACACTAAACACACATCTTTGCCTGGCTGCAATGCTGTGGTTTCCCCATCCGTTGGACAAGTTCGTGTAAGGGTTGGGTTGGGTTGGGTGCAGACCCCAAGGCACAATGTGTACCTTTATTTCAAATGACCTTGTTTAACGTGACTCGTGTTGTGCACACCACGCAGGGGTTCTGACTAAATTACAATATGAGGAGAGGAAAGAGGACGCATGGATGCACATTGTCACAGTAAGCAGTCTTTATCTCAGTGCTTGATCCCAGTTGAGGATTTCATACATTAAATTTTAAGTCATTTTTAAATGGAGGTACTACATGTGAAAACAAATTACTTCCTGTTCACCAAAATTAAAATGTATCATATTAGAATACACATAAAACAATATATTTTTTTAATTGTTTGTGAATAGGGCTGTCAATTTAATGTGTTAATTCAGTGTGATTAACTATATAAAAAAATTACACGTAAAAAAAATTCTAAAAAAATAACACAATCAAGATCAGGGACCGTAAATAAGGTATATTCATGAGCAATTAGAGCTTGAAGTACCACCTGTTTTCTCCAGGGGGCATTAAGCGAAACTTCAGCTGTATAGGCAATGCACAGCTTGTATAGAGAACAAACCACACTTACCCAGCAGACAGCACAACACGTGCTGTCTTTTTTAGGTGAACTACTCCTTTAACTGGTGGCTCATTTTTGAGCACAAACCTGACAAGGACATCCTCAAAATAAAACAGTCTCTTTTAAAAATAGACTGTTAGGAGATGCTGTACAAAATTCAGAAGTAAAGACAAAGAAATGATTTAGAAAATCTTGATTAATTGATTGTTAATGATTACCTAATAATATTTGCACTAAAAATATATGACACTAATCTGTCCTTGTCACCACCTAAAAACTCAATGGAAGCCTCAAGTCACAGGTCTTGCCATGTTCTCGTTCTAATCTGATGGCGACAATGCTCTACTTTGTATTTTATTGATCATTTTCTTAGACAATGTCAAGTGAATTTTCTAAAAATGCTCCTTCAAAAACCTGCCAGATTACCACATTCATTCAATTCCTTTACAATGTACACACATTTGTACTTTATCTTAAGCCTGGCCTGCTGAAATCTACTCTGTTAATGTTTTCATATTCAGAAGTATGAATGGCATCTGAATCATGTACTATACATTACATATTTTCTTTTCAAATCTGTGAATTTCACCAAATGATGAATAGTTTACACCCTTGGAAATGACTTGCAGTTGGTACAACATTTTTATCATAAAACAGTGGTCAAATTTTGCATGTTTAGTTAGATACTTTCATCTTACATGACACTAACACTCTTAACCTGAACTGCTGATGTGCGGTGCTGTAATAATCCATGAGGTTTCAGTTTAGCTTCTGAAACTTGAGTCCCGCGACTCCCGACTTCATCGATTTGATTGGCTATCTCAAATGACATTGACGAGCAGTGTTAGACTACTGAGCATGCTAAAAATTACACTTTTTTAAACCTTTATGTTATTCCTGCAACAACTTAATGACAACTAGATGGACAGCACCAAAACAGCAACAAGGATATCAGTTATTGAGGGGGACAATCTAGCCATATCTGATTATTGGAGGGGACTTGCGGATACAGCCCTGCATGGAGTGGACTTTTTATTTGACCGGTTCCTCATCTGAAGAGGCGGGATACCACTCGACAGCTCATTCAATATCAAACTTCTCTTGCAGGGCCCTTCCACAAGACTGTTAGCGAAGGGGGCATTCATACAGTAATGCCATGTTTCCTTCAGATTACCCTCTTCAAGGGCTCTGCAGTTCGGAGTAAGTATTAGGCATAGGGGGGACCATTTGTAATTGGAATCTGCCCCGATCTGTGTAGCACAAGCTCTTAAAGGCACCTGCGCTTAATTTTCTTTAATTTACAAAGAAATCTCATAATAACACATTATTACTTTTATTATGAGATTATGACTAGATTTTAATTTAGTTTTATTTAACTATTTTAATTTTACTACCACTATTTTAATTTTACTACCATTTTTTTGGACGACCAAAAGGCCACTGCTTCCACTGATATGTACACGTCAGTGGGATGGTGATAGTTGAAGTTGCAAAATTGTGTTAAGTCAAAATGGTCAAAGGGATAGTTCAGTCAAAAATGCAAAATGTGTCATATTTACTAATCCTCAAACCGCATGAATTTCTTTCTTTCTTGGAACACAAAAGGAGATGTTAGGCTGAATGCTAAAGACTGAAAGTGAATGGTGACTGAATGAGGATGAGTAAATGATGGCAGATTTTTATTTATAATCTTTTTTTGGTGAGTGAAATATCCCTTTAAATCCAGCCAAAATCATAACTTTTGCTTGTAGTAACTCCTTTTATACTGTACAGTGCACCACATAGTCAAAGAAATATGAGAGAGCACAAACAGGTCAATGGTAGCCTTAACCTCAAGATTGTGTGTTTTGAAACATAATTGTGAACACTGGCGAGGGAAGCAGATGTGTAGCTTTGAATTGGAAACTTTATTTGTTTGTTTCAAAAATATGCTTCACATTACATTGTTCTCAATGTAAATGTAAACAGCTTTTATTGAGCATCATTTTAAACATTTCTAAAAAGTTCTCTTCATGTCTCTTCATGTCTTTATATGTAAAACTTTTTAATTAGCAAAACTTACACCTTTAAAAAAGTAAGAAAAACATGGTATTGAATTTCGCATCCAATTCAGCAATTTTCCTTCCACTTATGCCTGTCTTTTCCAGTTTACCAGCTGCACTGGTATTCATCCATACTGTATTTACACAGAAAGATGGCACAAAAACATGTGATTACACTAAATAAATTAATGTTACCTAAAAATAGAAGCTTGTTCACACCAGCTCTGTCCTGTCTTAGACATCAACAAAGTCCCTGACAAAAACCCGCCAGCCAATGCACTTGCATAGAATATAGTCAACCTTTCTATACATGAAAATGTATTTTATTGTTTGACCTATCTATTGTAAATGAGATGTAAATGGAACACCTCTTCTTCTCTCAGTTACCATGTGTAGTCATTTAGACTTAAGTCTGTTATCTCCTAAATGAGGTTTAATTCAGGTTTAAATTAAATTGAGTCCTGCATTTAAACCTGAAATGCCCTAACTGATTTTGTTTACACTTAAAATAATGAGAGTCTATTTGACATTAGTCTCAGCCTCAGATAGCACAAACATAGACTTTCCACCATCCACATTCACTGATCGTCTGATGTACTGTATATTGCACCCAAAATGTCATTTTGGGAGTGAGGGCACACAGGTTTTTAATCAGTCTGCCAAGAAACTAGGCTAAGTTGTGTTTATAAGGTACCGGATTGATGCAATGCAAATTTTTGAAGAATAACGCTGACTTTGACCTGTTAATGTCATCAAATGTTTGAAAGATTCTCAGATTTTAGTTTGAGGCACTTGGTATTTAGTTATTAGCATTAAGTCAAATGAAAATCGAAAAAAATAATATTCTGATTAGTGTTTCCGGTTTCACGGTATACCATGGTATGAAAATTGACGGTTATCATGCCATGTACATTTGCTTATCTATGGTATTGAAAAAAAATAAATGCAACCGGACAGAGAATCTGCACATGCACATCTCCTTTCCTCCTCGACTGCCTGTCAGACTCATCAACTTGCGCCATACACACACATGCAGCGAAGAAAATGTCAGAGAGAAGCGAGGCTGATATTATCAATCTCCATCCCCTGCCGGGATCAGCAGCGTGGGCTTACTTTGGATATCCCAAAAATGAATGGGGGTTTGTCCTTGAGGACAGATATCCAGTTTGCAAAAATTGTGGAGCAAAGTGACTGCCAAAGGAGGAAACACATCAAACATGTTCGCCCATCTTCGAGACCATCACTTAAATCCCTGACGATTCCCAGCTACATATGTGGTGTTTGTCTGTTTGGTAACTTCTTACAAAAACACACACACTGACCCTGATCTGACCACATAAAAAACACACACACACACACACACACAAATTTTCCTGGCTGACATAAGTGAGTGTGTGTGTGAGTTAAAGATACTGACAGGAGCAGTCTGGCAGCACTGTCACGCATCTACTGCATCTAATTTTAATTATTAATAATCATAGGACATTATTTTAAAAGCTCACACAGCTGATGATATTTTTCATTTAAAAGTACATTTAGTAGAATATTAGAATGTATATTAGTAATTATAGCATTTTTAGATTTTAGTAGAAAATCTTCTCATGCTTACTAAACATGGCCTGAAACTAAATCTAGAAATACCTGCTGCTATGATAATCTGATCTCAGGAAAATAGTAACAAAAAGGTCCTGCACTTTTTTCTCTCCCATTTATGTTGTTCAAAAGGAAGTTCAATTTGATTCATTTATTTCTAAAAGAGAGATTACTTTTTAAAGGTCCTGCTCCTTTTTTCCTCCTAATTTCATTTGTTCAAATGGGAGATGTACAGCTTTCTTTTTTATTTGATTTATTTTCAAAAGGGAGACTTTTTTTTTACACATACTCAGGGCTGGACTGGGAAGAGAAATCAGCCTAGGATTTTACATAGCAACTGGCCCAAAAGATGACCTTTTCTGCATATCGTTTATTTTTTATTTACGCTGTTTTTTGGTCTGTTCTGCATAACGTGGCGGCTAATTTTAGCTTATTGCAGCCCATTCGGCCCATTTTGCGGCAGACCCACCAAACCGCTCAGTCCTCCTGATGGCAAATCCGCCCCTGATCGGTCCCAAATTGTGTTGGCCCACCGGGAAAATGCCCGGTATGACAGATTACCAGTCCAGCCCTGCACATACTTCCTTAAAAAAATGTTTCACGTTTCAATTATAATAAAGCGTTTGTTCAACCAAAAAAAAAAAACTTCTGTTTTCATTCCTTTAAGGGTCTGAAAATAATAATAATAATAATTGTGTAATACCGTAAAACCTTTATGTTTCTGTGACGTTATCACACGGTATGAAAATCTCATACCTTTGCAACCCTAATCAGAACTCATTATTTTTGGATGGACAGAAAAAAACACACATTTCTAGGATTTCACATCCTCTATTTTTTCTGTCCTTTTTTTTACAACTATTCATGAAGTGCCATTAATTGAATATTTTTTTTTTTCACGCTGGTGTACTGGTCTACTTCAGTCAGATATTCTCTTTTCTTGGCAAAAATAAGATGAACAGACTTTCTGATGTAGTCAAAAATAAATAATTACAACATTAGACAATTAAAACCAGGACATCACAGATTGCAAAACTGTAACCTAACTCAACAGCTGTATTATGACTAGAGCTGTCAAAGTTAATGCGTTAATGCATGTGATTAATTATAAAAGTTTAACGTGTTGGGGGCCTGGGAAGCTCAGCAAGCAAAGATGCTGACTACCACCCCTGGAGTCATGAATTCGAATCCAGGGTGTGCTGAGTGACTCCAGCCAGGTCTCCTAAGCAACCAAATTGACCCGGTTGCTAGGGAGGGTAGAGTCACATGGGGTAACCTCCTCGTGATCGCGATTAGGGGTTCTAGCTCTCAATGGGGTACGTGGTAAGTTTTGCGTGGATCATGGAAAGTAGCATGAGCCTCCACATGCGGAGTATCTGCTGTGTCATGCACAACGAGCCACATGATAAGATGCGCGGATTGACCATTTTAAAAGCCGAGGCAACTGAGACTTGTCCTCCCGGATTGAAATGAGTAACCGTGCCACCACGTGGATCTACTAAGTAGTGCGAATTGGACATTCCAAATTGGGAGAAAAGGGGATAAAAAATACATAAATGAAAGAAGTTTAACGTGTTATTTGTTTCTTAATTAACACATTTACCATTAATAAAGAAAAAAACAGCATATACACTGGTTAGAAGGGCGGAACCTTTGCGATGTGTCTGCACAAAATCATTACACTGATGCACACGTCACAAACACACACACAATGGGAAAAGAACCCCTTAATGTTACTTGTTGATCAAAACAAGATGGGACTTAAGAAAGAAATCAAGTACTTTGCTACCTCTGTAAGGCGCAATTTAATTACCACAGAAGCATGTCAAGTATTATTAACTACCACGAAAATGCAGATCAAGATGTTGCTTGCAAGCACTTTTGTGTACCTTTGGTTGCATAGTTCTTTCAATTTGTCAACCACCCACTTAGACTTTGCAAAATTACTTTAATTGGTGCTATTTTAGAGCATTTCTATCTTTATACTGCGGAATGCTTTGTTTGGAAATTGTTATTAAAACATTATTGTTACATATTGATTTGTCTTCTTTCCTATGAAGGAATAATGTAAGTGCAATTTGACAGGAAAATAAGTATATATAAAGTTAACTTTCAGCACTTTCAAAATGTGCGACTAATCAACATTAATTAAGAAAAAGTATGTGATTAATCGCAAATAAAAAAATGTATCGACTGACAGCACTAAGTAGGACATAAAAGTTGTAAAAACCTGTGTAGATCCTGGGTGGTGTTCGTGTTATTGGTTGAAGTCTTTTAGGAGTAAAATAATCAGATCAACCTGCCTGTGCTCAATAGTCAGTTGTAGAAGAAAGCTGTTATTTTCTTTTTCTCTTGATAATTGAAGAACTTGCCTTGGTGGGCTTATTGGAGCAGGGCACCAGAGAAACATGGACAACACAAAAACACTCACAATCCCAGAAATCTCACTACCCCACCTTAAAACAGTCCCTATTTCGGCACTCTAAGATTCTCAATAGATACATGCTCACACACTTATACAAGCAAACACACTCGCCCACAATCTATAAGGTCTTGCATATGAAGGTTTCCACTGACGAAGAAGGCGCGCAGGCAGTCCCTGCAATAGTGTTCTGCAAGTCAGGTCACTGCACTCCCTCACAATCCCTTCATCATTTCCTTGTGTGCATTTAGTGTGTACATGCATTTTCCCTTTCCTGTTATGTAAAAATATATGATAGATGTAATTTGTTACGTACATAATGAAGAGTTATAAATTATATTTATTGGTTTTCATGACTTAATAGCATTGAATTATCTGCTGCAATGCAGTTTGTACATTTTTAAGCACTCTTCTGATTAGTACATTGCTGTCAGGCTAAGAAACAGAATGCACGATATGCAGCTTTGGAATTAGCAACAACAATTTCATCCTTTCTAAATATAGACACAGATGTTGAGTCATTTACACCGGAATAATGCATCAACAGCGAGGGAAAATAAAAACAGGGATCCAAACACATCATTAACGTGTTATGTGGGTGGTTTGCAAATAGCTCGCACAAGTGAACGGACAGAATTATGAGACTAGTTAAACAGCCACTGCTCCGACTGTGATTACAGGTCAGCATTTGGTCGATAATGACAATGACAACCTCAAAGGACGTACCTTAATCCATACAGCACAGTGCCATCAGGGTGCAGCCGTATCATGCGGTTCTTGACTGTGACTCCGTGAACGAAGGATTTCTTATCGTTGAGGAAGTAGGTGTCAGGTACCCACAGCTGGTCCGCAACACGGTTATCCAAGGTCAAATTAAGGGGGATCTCAGTGTAAGACAAACGTTTGTCTCGCCAGGCTTGCTGGAAATACATGGTCAGGGTGTAATCCTAGAAATTAAAAGAATAGTAGGATCATTAAGAAAAGATGAGATAATGAAGACTTCTGATTAAAAACTACATTCTACAAACAGAATAAAAATATAAGTAGCAGTGGTCAACTGATATGGATTTTTCAACGCCTGATGCAGATAATTAAAGAGCGGGGTGATAAACAGTGGCGTTCAAAAGTCTGAGACCACATTCAAAATTTGGAATTTAAAATCGAATTTAAACTTGGAAATAAACAGAATGTTTCAGGATTTTGAAAGATTTTAAACAAAGAAAAGTTATGACATAAAATAAATAAGAGTCTTCAACATAAACCTTTCACTAAATTGTTATGCTCATAATATAATTTTTTATGGAAAAAATTAGGACAGAAACAGAACATTCATTTTAAATGAGAAAAAAAGCCAAATTTAAGCATTTTAGTGGGGTTCAAGAGTCCACTTGTGAAAAAGCTTCTATTTTGCATTTTTCTCAGATGGACAGACAGATATATTCTGCTGGCCCAATCAGGACACTAGTTCACGTCTTAAAAGGAAAGTTCCCCGAAATTGTAATTCTCTCATCATTTACCCTCATGCCCTATTAGATGTGAATATCTTTCTTTCTTTTGCTGAACACAAATTAAGATTTTTAGAAGAATATTTCATTCTCCATACAATCCAAGAGAATGGTTACTAGACCTTTGAAGGTCCAAAAAGCATATAAAGGTAGCATAAAAGTAATCCATACAAATCCAGTGGTTAAATCCATATCATCAGAAGCCATATGATAGGTGTGGGTGAGAATGAAACAGATAAAAATGTAAATCATTTTTTACTATAAATCGTCCCTTTCACTTCCACATTCTTCTATTTTTGCTTTTGACAATTCGCATTCTCTGTGCATATTGCCACCTATTAGGCAGGGAGGAGAATTTACAGTAAAAAAGGACTAAAATAATTATCTGTTTTCACCCACACTTACATAGTTTCTGAAGATATGGATTTAACCACTGGAGTCTTATGGATAACTTTTATGCTCCCTTTATGTGCTATTTGGCTAAGTTTTATCCACCATTCACTTGCATTGTATGAACCTACAGAGCTGAGATATTTTTCTAAAAATGCTTTGACTTAGTTCTGCAGAAGAAAGAAAGTCATATCTGTGATGGCATGATGGTGAGTGAATGATGAGAGAATTTTAATTTTTGGATGAAGTATCCCTTTAACTTGCCCTGCCAATATTTTAACTTGCCCCACAAAAAATAAAGAAATAATAATAATAATTTCATTTTTAGCAACATATTATTTTATGTGTTTTACACATATACGCTGGCTATTTAACCAGCCAATTTGTTTACCCATATTTACTCAAAATATACTAAATACCCAATATTTACTCGAAATTCACTCAAAAAGCTAACATTGAAAACAGATTTTAAATAAATAAAATTCAAACACATTTGAAAACAGAAACTGTGCATTATCCATTAGCTAGGCTGTTGGTATATTTTGGAACTGACACTAGGCAGAATGACCATTTCTGTTAAATGGCCAATCAGTATCACTGTCTAAAGCACATGATTATATCCTTGGTTCAGTTCAGTGGTGATCTGAACGTGGTTATCAGCATGTCCAGAGAACGAGGGGACAGTAGGTTGGCTAGCCTAAGTGGTGGCTCAACTTAAGCCCCATATTAATCTCTCTGTGCTTCTCCAGCGGTGACCTGCGAGGGAACTCTGAAAACCGGTAATTGTCTTCTGCCAAAAATATCCCAGCACGCATGATAAAGTTACTCTTATGCATAAGAGCACAGAACCCCCCTCTGATTCAAAAGCCACATGAGGAACCAGCTGCGCCTCACACAGTCCTGCATGTGCATGCTCAAACAGCCGCTTCAGCATGACAAAACACACTCTCAACACTAAACAAACCTGCACACACACACACATTCCCCATTTTTCAAACACATATCCCAACACAACAATAAATGCACCATTGCACTACTAGTCATTTTACAACCACATTATTATTAATAGGTTTTTATGGTTTCTAAAGAAAATTTGACTGGTGCTTGCATGTGCAAAACTGTGTTGTGTTTGGTTTTCAGTGTGTTGCTATGTGGTTATAAGTACATTTCGATGCAGTTGCTAGGGTGTTCTGGGTGGTTGCTAGGGCATTGTTAGGTGGTTGCTAATGTATTCTGGTTGGTTTAACTGTAATATACACTGGTCAAACAACATTTTGTTCCACTGTATACTTGTATATGGATGGAAAGACAATAAACCACACTAAATTTATACTAGCCTAATTCATTTAAAATCCTATGCAGAACAATCTCCATTTAAGAGAAGAAAAATTATTCATAACAATGATCTGACTACATAAACCCCTGATGAATATGTAGAAGTTCCATTGGCATTAGGCAAAATCTCTGATTTCCCTCCCATTGCTAGTCATTGTTACAGTGCGTTGGGAAGGTTAAGGACACTGTTGAGCGTCTATGCAGCAGGTTCCCCTTAGGACAAGAAGCTGATGCCTTGGGCAAAAGAGTCACTTTAGCCTCCTTAGACTATTCTAACAATGACTCACAATGTCTGCTTAATGAGACACTAAGGGTAAAAAATTCTGTACAGTATGTATGGACTTCAGTTATTGACATGAATGATCCCACAAATCAGGCAGCTTTTTAAGGAGAGGTGTGCTATTACTTCTCTAAGCAAGTTTACTTGGTGGATGATAAAAAACATTAAAGGAGGGACCTGAGCCATATCGACCAGATTATCTTGGAGATGGGCACTTTTGACTTAAGAGTTTATGATTTAAAGCTGAATTTGATACAGTCTAGGGGCTTTCAGAGCATTTGGTGCTTTTACATTCTGTAGTAAGATGCAGGGTCAATTTTGAAGGATTTAATTAAGAAAGAATGAAGATGCATGCTATGCATTATAAATGTTTAGACGATACTGTGCGTAATGTTACTCCTCCATTCTCAGCTTTTACAGCCCAGTGTTCCTCATGGAGCAATACATTAAAATTAAATAGAAGTGCATATACCACATGATAAAGACTTACAGTATTCTTTAGTGTTGCTATAAATAACTTCACTCTAAATGTCAAATTGTGTTGTTGTTGTTGTTGTTAGCCTACTTTATCATTATGAGACCTGAGTGTGACTGCTTTGTGCATCATTTCCCTATTTGTTTTGTAACCAGGGCATTTAATAAACATGCAAAAACATTCTAGAGCAAATAGTTTTTTTGCTCAAACAGGTTTCAATGTAAAAACTTAATATGGTTTCTTACCAGATGTAGGTTTGTTGGTGTTTCTCCTAAAGATAAATTCTGTTGTGTTCGGCGCCATTTTGTTTGGTCACACGACTCAAAAGTATAACCCTTTACTGAAAGCGCAGGGTCTCCTGAACTGAGATCAGTTGGTTTCAATGAATTTAAATTATGCTTTGCGTACAGTGAAGCCAAAATACAATGTCCACGCATGTTTCACATGGTTAAGGAACCATGTCTACCAGATCTGACCTTAAAAATGACTTTTATTGGTGTAACCCAATGTAGTCAGGTTGATTTAATCATATTAGGGTTCCCACACCTTTTGGTCAATTAATTTCCATAACTTTTTCAGTCATTCTTGTTTATCTTAAAAGGATTTTCAACAACCAAAAAAAAAAAAAAAAGCCTAAATAAATAATTATAATAATAATAATAATAATAATTTTACAAAGCTTGCACTCACAAGCCATTTCTAGCATATATAGAAAACATTTTAGAGCTCACAAATTTCCATGACTTCTTTATGAAAATTTAAGAATGTATTTATTTGCACGACTTTACAGGCCAAGAAATTACTATTTTAAAATTCCCTGACATTTGCAGGTTTTGCATTGGGAGTGGGACTGTGGGAACTATTTTTACCCACACTATGCCCCACTATGGTAATTAATCATCAAAGGTGCAATATGTAAAAGTTTTCATGTAATATATGCCTTTTTTGCCAATATGTGAACGGCTTGTAACGTAACTTAAAAAATGAGCCCTTCCCAGACTTCCTAGGTTGCCAATTAAAGCCTGTAGACTGATTTTTATGTGAAGGCAGTGGGTCGCTTTTGCCGGAAAAATCCAAACGATGTGACGTTTATGTGCGTTCCCGAGAGATTTGTCTCAGTGTGTCTCTTCTGCTATTCAACAGCAACAACAAACTGAAACACTAGGTAATGTAACGTTATCTTAGAGATGGAATCCAGCAAACGTCCGGCTCCCAGCACAACACAGACTCCTACACAAACTCAGAGTAAGCCAAAAAAACAAAAAACACTTATCTACTGAATCCCATCTGGTTAAGCGGGAACGTGATCGTGGTCGAGCAAAAACTACAATGAACATCGGCAGGGCATTTGATTACTGGAGGGACCTTCGTTTGGATTTGGGGATCAAAACAGACCCTGAATTGCCGTTCTTCTTATTGGACAGGTAAGCTTACATAACTACAAATCATGTGAAATATAGTGCCATAAAGATTGATCTGTGTAATTTTAGCTAACTTGATCTTGCCTGATAACGCTGATGAATTCCAAGCTACCTTGCATCGTAACTTTCAAATAATTTCAACGATCTTCTCTTTATACTTACATTCAAATTAATTTGTAATTTGTCAAGGTAAACTACAATAACACATGAAATGAATGATAGAAAATGTTCCAGATAATGCAAAGAGACCCATTCATTAGTGTAACGTAACTTGGTTATAAAAAATATTTACATTCTATTATTACAAAACAATAGCATGTGTCAACATGTTTATAATGTACAGTCTATATTAGAAACCGCTACTGTCATCATACACCAGATTTAGCTAACAGCTAACAGCTAAATCTGTCTAGCTAGATAACGCAGACATAATATGCATCGTATAAATGCAGTCAATGTATCATGCAAAGAAAAGTGGTTACTTCAAACTACAGTCTCGCATAGTCAGACCTGTATCCACAATTTGTTTTAGCCCGGTTCCAGCACTGGAGAGTCAAATATAATATACAGTCTCAAAGTGTGTAGTAAAACAATCATAACTGTGTTATTTTAATTACGCTACCATCTGTCAGCATGAGGTCGGTGAATCATGTTCAGTCTCTTTGTACATTACATCACTGTTTTGGTTGATGCTCGAGTCCCTATTGAGTGTGTGCACGAGCACGAGCAACATGTAGCTGGCTGCAGTTCACTTACCGGCCACAGGTGTCATTAATAACAAGGGTTTCTGAATCTTAAATATTGCACCTTTAAGAAGAAGCCTTGAGTAAAATGAAAAAAAAAAAAACAATTTGTGAAAAGAGGTTAAACATACATTTTTCCGAGCAGAGCGCTGATGCCAGGGTACAGAATGTGGAACACCTGGGCTTGGAACTTTCCTCCTGGTTTCAGTGCCAAATGTGAGCATAATTACTATGGTCACAGATGGTAGCAGATGCCTCTCTGGGCTCTGTTTACTCTTCTTTGACATCAATAGATCTCAAACCGAGACGCAAACAAGCATCTTTCTGTGAGCTTAATCCCCATTTTCCCTCTCAGTGCTTCACTACTGTTAGAATTACGCATTATGTCTGAGGTGAAGTCCATTTGTAAAGTGATACATAAAGGATTTTTGGGACATCGAGAGCTAGAATCTTGTTTCCATGGAAGAAAAAAGTCTTAAAGGTGAGGAACAATATGAGGTTGAATAAATAAAAACAAAATGTAAAAATTTAGGTGATCTATTCCTTTAATTAAAACATTAGATGCAGAGATGTTCTACTGGAGCGAAAGCCTCTGTTAGGTTGTGCTGTTTAATCATCGTTACCAGAGCTAAAATTGTCTGCGCAAATTAATTTAATCAAGAACGTTTCTAACTGTTCAGCATAAATGCACTGATTAAGAGCGCATTGGCTATGAATTCTTTATGTGATGAGAAATACTTTTTCACACAAGAAAGGGCAGCCTTTTTATTCAATACACCAAAGTCATTAAAACAGGATCTGTCTTCACTCCTGCTGCCACTGGCAACATAAGTCGACATTTAAAAATACCGTTATCTAGCAGACTTCATGTAAGATAAAGTGAAGTATGCCAGCTCTTAAGATGGACATCCAGATCGATAGATCATATTGAGATTGTGACAGAATGACATGACATCATTTGTCGGGTTTCTGCCACAGCGAGCTGACACTCAAGCAAAGGATGCCGGGAGTTCTCCATTAAGCCTGTAACAGCCTAAATCAACACAAAATCATCATATTCATAAGACATCCTTCTCTTCTACACAAAACCCATTTAAAATCTGACCCTCAGACCAAAATAAAAATGTCATTATTTACCTGTTCAAACCCATGACTGCACCCTATGAAATAAATGAGGGTGTTAGGAGATTATCAGTGTTGGGGAAACAACTTTGAACTGTAGTATGCCAAGTTACTCATAAAATAGTTAAACTACAGTCAAGCTAACCTTTTAAAAAGCAAAAAGTAGCTCAATACATTGAGGCTGCTTAAGGGAACAAAATTGTTAAAAATAATAATTTAATTGTGCATTGAAGGTATTTATCTGGCGCAAAACCAATGAGAATGGCAGTTAGGCTGACAGCACTGAACTTGAACAGATGAATTATTAAATTTGACAACTAATACAAATAAAAATAAAACTGTAATGAACAGGCATTTAACTAAATATTTTTGCCACAGAAAGACAGGGACTCAGACTCAGATAACTGATTCAGACTAATCTCATGAAAATTATTGTCATAGAAGCACCACAAAATTACATGGTCGCTTCAGCAATTGTTTATCACCTCACATTTGCTTTTTATAACACTATTTCTTAAGATTAGGTTTAAGGTTTTGGGTTGAGATATAGGTTTTGTTTATTTAAAACTTGATAGAGCATTAACCTTAAAAAGCCTCATCTGTTTGGATGAAGCCTCATCTGTTTGGAAGAAGCCTCATCTGTTTGGAAGGTCTGTTTAGCGTCACACAGTGGACATTTCACCTTAAACTGCCGCGATACGTGTAATGAAACACGTAATTTCATTTAGCAAAAATGTTGCCTGTCACCTCATGAGTCTTCTGCATTTCTCTATTATCACGCTCAAATTAGCTTATAAAAAGTAGTTGGTTATGTAATGAGTGGCGGGGTGAGCAAGAGACAGACACGTTGTGTTATTTTTTGGAAAAAATTATCAAAATAACATGTCCATAAAGGGGAATATATTGTTCAAGGGGAACAGTGCTCATAACAACGGGCGAATCTGGGATCCTCACGGTGAGATGGGGCATCATGAAGGGCGGAATACTGTCTTTGGATTGGCCCAGGCGTGAGCTGGGTACGTCGGCTGCACACGCTCCCCTTCAGGGTCCACGGCGCGATGGCCGTCGACTTCCTTGGCGGCCTGTCTTCCCAGGGCCGCGGCAGGTGAAAGGGTAAGGCAGCCCGGCCTCTAGCCCGTCGGCCGCAATATGTGAAGTTCTCCCCCGCGACACATCTAATCGGCCCGGGGTTCCAAGGAACGGGTCCGGAGGCGCATCAACTCATCCGAACCCTCCCAGCTATGGTCCTGGGCGTGCGAGGATGCCAGTGTGTGCACACATGGAGCCGGAGGGGGGGATCATTCCGCCACATCTCCAAACATTACAATTAGTGTTGTCAGTCAAACAAAATATTTAATTGCGATTAATCGCATGATTTGTATGAGTTAATTGCAATTGATCACAATTTTTAAGGTGACTGTAAGTGCTTAAATAAAATGCACGACTTCTATGGACTACTTTAATGGTGATTTGAAGGTTATTTGTCATTCTTTGAGCTTGACAGTAACGTCAATGACCAACATGCGTATAGGATCTGGATCGTGCTCTTGTTGGACCGATAACCAATCCGGGTAAAAACATCAGTATCAGACCCGATACCAATCCAGGTATCGGATCAGTGCAATCCCTACATTAAATGTTTCCCAAAGTCTAAGTAGTAGTTTGACTAATTGATAAAACTAGTCCACATAGATTGCGATGGCATTAAATCTCTTAAACACTCAACCTCCACAATTTTGCTACAGCAAACGTGAAGCAACATTTACATGATTTGCCGCATTGAACTCCACATGAAACGTGCCGCAAAGAAAGTCTTGTTTTGCTTTCAGCACTGACACTCTCCATGTAGTGATGCTTCATCCAAATTGTCCGGTAAGACAGAAGAGCAACGCAACGCTGGGAAAATGCTGATAATTCACTCCAGAGAGTCTTATCAAAAGTCCCATCTGGGATTGTTTTTTAGAAACAAATTACATAAGAGGTCCTTTCTTCATCACTTGATAATTTACACAGAATCACTGTTGTGTGTGTGTTTGTGGTGTGTGCATCATTGTAATAATGTCCCCTGACACATGCAAAGGTTCTGCTCTATTTCAACCAGTGTTCAGAACTCACATGGAGCTGAATAAATGTCAGAATCTAATATCAAAATTGGTAAATCCATCAAAACAAACTGATTTGCTAAAATGTATTGGACTTCCAATTCTACTTGACAAAGACAGGACATTTTAGGATAGCATTCTTGGTTTTGTACCTATACATACAATAAAAGTGAATGGTGACTGAAGCTGTCAGTCCCTATTATCCTGCCTAACATCTTTTGTGTTCCACAGAAGAAAGTTAAACATGTTTGGAATGACATGAAGGTAAATGATGACAGAATTTCCCCTTTTGGATGAACTATCCTTTGAAGTTAGAAGCATCACTTCTTATAGTTAGTTACTCCAAAACACTCGAGTTTGTGACGTAAAATCTTGATAACATGGCACTCAGCGTCACCAGTGCCATAGCTTTTCTGTCTCTCTCCATTAAAGAAATGGCAACACGGCCACAGCAGACATGGAAGCCTTCATTAATTTTTCATGACAGGGAAATCATTTGAAAGACTGGTTAAGTACATGCCTCTAAATATTGGAGGCTGTGGGGGAGATGGCCTTAAGATCCAGCGGTCATACCTGGGGGGGGGTGCTGATGGCATGACTGCTCCGATTAGCCTTTATTCCCAACGGGCCATTTTTTTTTTTACAGCTACTTTAACACATTTGCTGGAACAGCCTTACAACCCTATCACAAGATGATATATTAACAGTTTACACAAGTGAAATGTGTCACATTATCTTCGCTTAATCTAAGCCTATAACTGCAAGTGTCATGATGAGGGTGTTGATGACATGTTTGGAGAAGACATGATTAACTGGCAAAGTTTACTGCAGTGTCAGACAGACTCCAAACGCCAGGTGTTTCAAATTAATCTACAACCAAGCGCCTCTGAAAAATTAGCTTGAAAAATTTGTTTAATGTTGATATTTGATTAAACTTTGGTCTGAAAACATTGGATTTCCCGAGAGATATTTTCTGTAGACGTAATAAACCCCATCAGGGTGATACAAGAGCTGGGGCCGTATGTATAAAGCCGCTTAAGAGTAACATTTTTAGTGTGTAAAAATTCTAAGAATGACGTAATTTTGCTTTGAATGAACAAGTGTGATTCATGAAGATTCATAAGTGTTAAAACTTGGTCTCAGCTCTTGAATTATTTAAGAGTGCTGGAGAGGTTTCCTAACCTAGTTAAGAGTAGCATGATTTATGTAGAGATGATGCATTTTCAAACAAAGAAAGAATGTGTTGGACTAATATGAAAGTGGATTTACGGCAAATGTAATCCATAGTTCAGCAAACAAGTCAAATCCATTTACACATTTTTTTAATTGCATCACATTTTTACATTGTATAAATACATTGAATCTCATTACTGTGGGGGTTCCTGTAGCTCGAGTGGTAGAGAATGGCACCAGCGACATCAAGATCATGGGTTTGATACACAGGGAACATACAAACTGACGAAATGTATATCTTGAATGCACTGTATTAAGTTGCTTTGGATAAAAGCTTCTGCCAAATGCATAACCGTAAATGGATGGAGCATTTGTAAAAATCAATGGGCTTCAAGCCTTGGGCTGAAACAACTACCGATAAAATCTAAATATCACTAAAATTATAATCATTTAAATGATGAAAATAATCAACAATTATATTAATTATGATTAGTTGGAAATCTTTGCTCTGGCTCAGAGATCTTCCGTCAGAGATGTTGAACTCCAGCACATAACTTACATTTTTACCAATTCATTCTTATTTTATATTATAAATATTATAAACTCAAAGTCGTGCAAGCTTCCATTTACATTTTGCAGAACAACTTGTCCTAACTGCAAGCAAATAATTATCAACAAATAGTCTTACTTCATGAGTGAGTGTGCACACATGCGTGTCAACCAAATGAAGTGCAACAACAGAGAAAGGGGCCAAAATCATTCTGACTAAAATAATGATTATGTTAAAATACTGCTTATATGTTGAATGTCAAATTGAGCTCTAAATTGAAGCTTATATGTAACGCAAGTCACAATTTAAGAACATTAACTGTGAAGGATTATAAAGAAGAGTTTGTTTTATTATTTAATGTAGTGATTTTAATTGTCTACTGCATAAAAACTGTGGACAAATGCTTGTTATTTTGTTTTGATAATGTGAAAAGCAATATGCAATATAATTAAAATGTGGAATCATGTTTTAAAATACACATAAATAAAAATTGGCTTTCTCATTTGTTTAATCAATTAATTAATGGACAGATGAACTTATTATCTAAATTTAGTTTTAGTATGTGTTGCTGTGTTGTAGTCAAGATCAGCTCGTCCAAGTCCATCTCCAGTCCGACACCAGAGTATGGGGAAATTTGAATTAAGACCGAGACCAGAAGAGGGTCGCGTATGAGTCAAGACCAAGACCCGAGTCCAAGTCAAGACCGAGACCAGTAAAGGCAAAGACAACAGTTTTTTATGAATGTATTAAATCATTTTTTTCTTTTTTCAGAAAACCTTCCATTCTGATGACATTGAAAGAAGTATTTTTTACATTTTCTTCAGTATGTGTAGCGTTCATGTAACTAATGGCTAAAGTATTTCTAAAAGTCTAGAGGCTGTTCAGACCAACCCAGTGCAACAAATCCAGATAACACACATATGTCTCCAAGATGTCTGTTTTAGATCTTTTCATCTGGAAACCATCTAACATCTGATAAACATCTGATAAACATCTTAAAAGAATAGATTTACAATCATTTTAAATCATAAATGTCTCAAAAACATTTGCGAAATGTCTGATTGACATCTGATTGAGGCACATTTTTAACAGTTGATGTTTCTTTTAACTTGACAAAATAACGGAAAAAAAAATTGGGGTGCTCCTGCACGAGATGCCAAAAACACAGCAATACGTAATGCAATGGACAAAGACATCCATCTAGCCTGTTTACATTAAAAAAAAAAAAAAAATGAAAAACAGCATGGGTGTGCGCCATAACGCATTTGGTGTGAACAGCCCCCTATTAACAAGACACAGCACCAATGGAAGTTTCTCAAAGTTACCTCTCAAAAAAGCAGTCTTTTGTGGCCTGTGGGTAAATATCCACTTTATCCAACGATTGATTGTTTTCCATTTTCTAAAATATCCCGATGCCGTTTTAATGAGTGAGAAGCTGCTGCAAATTATTCTGTGAGATAGCAGATCGAACTAATCGGACTGAATAACCAACCGATTCAGACCTTGAAAAGAACTGACTAAATGTAATGATTTATTTGTGAATCGGGCATCACTAGTTCTGATTCTATGCAGCGGAAAGAAATGCGGGACAAGCGTCAATATATTTGATATTATAGAGACTCGACTGGACTCGGGGTTAAGTCCGAGTCCACACTTGTTTGAGTACGAGTCGAGAACGAGTCAAATTGCTCAAGAGTTCATGAAAATATTCATGACTCGAGACCGGACACTGATGTGTTGTATTAAATCATGAATGAATGGTGACAAGACGCACTGACATATTAACCTTGCAGGCTTACTATTGGCTAATTCAGTGGTTGAGGGCAGCCATTTTTGATATACATCACTAGCCGCATTTCCACTATCGGGCTAAATGAGGGCGTGCTAGTGCGTGCCGGTGCCAGTGCCAGTTGTGTTCCCACTTCCGGGGCTTCAACGTGCGTCCACAGGGCTTTATCGTGGCCAGGGGCCAATAGCCTATGATCCGCCAATTACCCTTGAGACAAACAATGCATACAAATTTTTCGACACTTATGTAAATGCTTAAGACTATTCTTAAAATCATTTCTGAGAAGTTTTATACATATGGCCCCAGATCACAATGTCAGTGTTTATTTTGCAATAATGACTGTCTGACTGTACATTATTCTGCTTATTGCACTGCTACCTACCAAATACATATAGAACTGGGCATGAAACAATTTGAGTAAATGTTTTATTATTTTATTATGTGTAAAGAAAGAGATTATAGAGTGATAAAAGACATGAAACCGGCACAGGTATGTAGTAAATGGTTGCATGCAACAATGTTCAATTAAATAGTGTAGCGTTTTTTATGCAAAAAATGTCACACCAGGCACACGTCTTGTTTTCTGATGACTATGCACGAAATTCAACACATAACATGACACTGTCTCTGCAGACTCAAATTGTGAATTTTGTGCCATTCAGGGGATTGAAAGGTCTGTTAACCAAAATTCGAACCACTGCCCCCTGAAGCCATAAGTGTTGTTGAGATGAAATGTCCACAGGGTGGCACCAAAAATCAACAGGAATGTATATTTTAAGCCCTAATCCAAACCCAAACCCTAAACCTAAATGTCAGAAGAGGAAAAATGTAATTTAAAGCAAAAATTTGAACAAGATTACTTCCTGGTTTCTATGGGACCAGAACCTGTGTCTTGGAGATAACTTGTGTTATGCGCTATATGTAGCACCACTGGACAAGGTGAACACCTTTGTATTGATGCAAACATGTCTGATGGGGGATGGCACTAGTCAGTCATTTGGCAGAATAGGGTTGATTTCAGGGTACATGAACATTCAGAAAAAACTTGTCAATTCCCACGTGAACATTTTGGTCTTTGCAGCGTAAACGAGGCTATAAACGGTTAATTAAATGCATGAAAGATAAGACCAGTCACAATTCAGTATGCAAATAGAACAATGACATCATCATTGCATTAACATTTTGAGAGCTGAACATTCTATCAGTATGAGTCAGTGGGAGATTTGCAAACGCTACTCTAAATTTTCCTAAAAAGAATAAAGAATACAAAAATAGCACATCTAAGGCTGAAATTATCCACACAAAAAAGTTTGAATGGATTCTGTACATGAATTAATTGCAAAAAAACTGTAAAGAAAGAAACAGACAGAAAAAGAAAGCCTGACAAGCACTCTAATAAGCTTCTTTGTAGAGTGAAATGTGAAGCAGAGCTTGTCAGTGTATGAAATTATAATACAAGTTGCTGCTGTCTTGGAGAACATCATGTGACTACATAGTTGCTACTCTATTTATGGCTGTAGCTAAATCATACATTTACCTTTGTCGAGCAACGTTAACTATTAAAGAATTCAAAAAAAGAATCAGCAACCTTGCCTTAAAACATAATCTGTCGAAACAGAGAAGAGCCCACTAACCCTGCATTTTTTGAGAAAGGTGTTGTCATAGCAACTAAAAGTAAAAATAACACAAAATAACACACTATTTTCAGCTTCGAAGGAAATAAAACAGCGCTAAACAGGCACAAACAGACTATTCAAAAATGATCAACAATTACACACACTAGTACTAATTAAGTCAACCAATCTAATTTAGTCTAAATTTGTCTTTTCATCCATTCATTATTTTGGTAGGCTATCATTGCACGGCCCTGCCTTTTTTTCATGTGAGCAATTAATGCTTGTCAGGATAATGATATATATAAGAGCAATGTTTCTGCTCCGGTTATTATTTAGCCCATGAGCTAGCACAAGTCTGTTTAAGTCTTTGCCTTTAAAGTGACTATTATGTTTTCAAAAGATACTCTTCAATATATCATCTGTCCCAGCTACAAACAAAGGGTATTCCTACCGAACAGTGGGTATTTCCTCCATAATTTATCCATGTGAACTGGAGGCAGGGGACTGTCTAGTCTACAGCTACACAGCAGCATAGATTGCGTTCTCTCACCATTATTTTTGGGTACCCTCACAATAGCTTTATCCATACATTACAAAAATAAACCATGGTTTTACTATAGTAACTATATGTTAATGATATTTTTAGTAAAACCATAATAACAATACAGGAAAACTATATTAATAAAAATAATCATTCTGCCAAAAAAAAACCATAGTTACAACAGTTTAACTACAGTAATTCCATGTTATTTTATGGTTGCTTTTAAAACCATGGTTTAGGGCAGGGGTTGGGAAACGTTTTTCACTGAGGACCCAATCTAAAATTTTTGGTTGATGCTTTTTTCAATAGAGCAATAGCGCAAACTAATAATTTACTATTTTCAAGTTTTTAAATAAAATAAAATGTTAATTATGCCCATAGACAACTCAAAAACACAAATAGAAAACAAATATGCAACAATTAATAGGTAACATTTTGTCATATGGAATTGAGTACACAGGTTTGTGCGGGTCTCCATAAAATTACTTAATCTTACAATTGTTAATGACAAAGTTCACTTCCCTTTTGGGCTGGGTGATATGAAAAACAAATATGTGAAAGATAATCGCCTTAAAAAATATCGCGATATCTGAGTATATCGTCAACCCCCCTGCCGAGGGTCAGTGAATATTTTTGCTTTATTGATTTTGCTTTAAAAATTAAATAAATTTATTGAAACACAAAAAACTTAAGCAAAATACATTTCTAAATTCAAACTGCACTTTAAACGAATTGAAAAAGCAATTAAAATAATGACGTGATCAAAAAATCGTATATATAATCACCTCCCCGAATCCAAACATTTACCGTCTCCAACGGCCCCATTTGCCATCATGCAAGTATCAGTCAGTTACAACAGGCGAAAAATTACTTATAGCCTACAAATTAAGATATAAAGATAATTATAAATGTAAAGATAGTAATAATCATAATAAATAAGCCTAATAAATTCCAATGTGTTCCCAAAAAAATCCTGACAAATGTATGTTTGTATTGCGTTTTGGTAATACAGTTAAAGCTGCCTAAGAAAAGAAAATAGAACTAAATTTTATGTTCAAGGTGTCTTATATTAATTTATGATTTAATCACTACCATCTTTGTTTCTTTAATACAGATTATTAAAGTAATCAGACATGAGCAATGATGGCTTTTCTTTTGTCTATTTTTATATAATAAAGATCTTCAAGCATGTGTCATTTTGACTAACAGCATTTCTTGTCATGTGTCACTCCGAGACGTCTTACAGGTCATCCGCCTGTTGCGGGTAAATGAGAAATATGGCGTTAAATATAACGTTCTTAGAATCGCTCGTAGAAAATGCTCTTAACAGATAAGATTATTAGTTATTGGCAAAACAAGGCCCAGACCTCTATGAATGTGCATGTCTTGGAGAAGCGCTTTAATTGCACTCCTGAACAGCACAGCTCACTTCGCACACAAATCAAATCAGACACGCATCTGCGGCTTTTCTTTTGTCTGTTCTTCAAAATATAATCACACATTTTTGTGTCAAATTTCTTGTCATATATCACACCGAGAAGTCTTACAGGTCGCCCTCCACAGTGGCTGGTACATCAGCAAAATTACCCCCCACTGTGCATGAAAAATCCTCATTTGGCGGGTATAATTACAAACCTTGTTTACCAGGAATAGGGTGTATGACAAATCAAAACAGTGTCAAGCTTTGCAATCACAGCCAAACTTTCTGCAGGAAAATTACATCTAGAAAGTTTTAAACGATCATGTGTTGGTGAATGGTGAGACACCCGGCGAGACACTTGATTTTGAACAAAGAGCCACTTGTGACTCATGAGCCATAGGTTCCCAACCCCTGGTTTTAGGGCTTTCATTAAGGTAGAGAAACTAAATTCGAATTTGTCACTGAAATATTACCAAAATTCGAATTACATTAGAATAATTAATAACCGGCGGTATCACAGTTTTTCATTAAAAACAGTTGTATGTATACATATTCAGCGAGATGCTCATAAGAACAAGCCAATGCATAGTCAAGACACAACTGCCAAAGACCTCCACCTAAGGGGCCGTTCACTCCGAACACTTCCATCTTTCTGTGAAAGCATGTGCTAGGCTAGACGGACGTATTTGGCTGTTGCGCCATGTCTAGCTGTTTTTTCAGCATCTCATGTAGGAGCAATGCATTTTTTAGATGCTGTGACTTTAAAGAAGACCCGCGTTCTGTTTTAATCTTTGCGCTAGTTTGATGGTGTGATTGGATATTGTGATTTACTTATTTTTTATATAAAATATAGTGAACCTATTTCTTGCATATTGCCCAGCCCAAGGAGGGAACAAAACAAATTCAATCACACACATTCAAAGTCTTTACACTTCCGAAGCAACTAAACTGGGTCCTGGGATGAAAGGTAATAAAACACCAACATTAAACCTGCAACAACGCACAATAAGTGATGTATTTGCACAGACAATGAAATACTCGACCAGCAGCCTATGATGGAGAGAATGCACGGATGACGTAGGTTCGTTGCCATAGAGGTTCTTTTGAAAAGCCATCTTTCAAAAATTGGACAACATACATTTTAATTGCATTTTTTTCAGCTTCATTTGAATTTTTAATTCAAATAAATACAAAATAAAGTTCAAAGTTTGAAATCAAGCTGCCTTGCGTTATTGTGTAGGCTATTGCTTAACAAAAATTACCCCATAGTACCACTTAGCATCTAACCAGTCCATTAGTCGGTTTGACTGTGAACACTGCACCAGCGTGAAAATTATGATATCGTGGCAAGTCTACTTTGCACTGCATCTGTTTAAGCCCAAGAATGTGATCGGTCATCACATCAGTCATCGTCAGTGCTTAGCTCACATCCAAAATATGAATGCTCATTTTAGCATTTATGGAAGTATATTAATGACAAATGTCTTTAAAAAAAAAAAAAAAAAAAAACACTAAATTGCAATAACTGAAAAATAAAAGCATTGCTTTAGCTGTGCTTGCATTTTTGGGGGATGCACTTTCATATGGTTGAATATTTATGCTGTGAATATTTTAACTTGAAAACATTTTGCACAAAATTTTATCCTAAAAATTATTAATTATTAAAAAATATTCACCTTCCAAAATTCAGTTCCAATATGTTTATTTTTTTTTTATGGTATTCCTGAAATGCCAGGATGTACAAGGTTGAATTTACAACCAAATTTTAGCCACTGAAATTTTAGAGGTGAATTTGCATAGAGAAATATAATTTTACCTGTTAAATAATAAAGATTTATTTTACATTTTTGGGGGGAACTGAATTTTGGAAGGTGACTATTTATTACAGAATTTTTTATGACGAAATATTGTGCAACATTTTTTCAATCGAAATATTCACAGCATAAATATACGACCATGTGAAATTGCATCCCCAAAAAATGCAAGCACTGTTAATGCAACGCATATATTTTTTATTTAGAGCAATTCAGCATGCTTTTTGTTTCAAAGACATTTGTCATTAATATACTTTCATAGGCATTCAAATGTAAAAAAAATTAAATAAAATTCAATTAATTTAAATTTGAATTTGAAAAATGTGCTAGTAATGGGTGTCAATCCTAAACACTGCCGTGTGAACATACTGTATTAGCACATGTCTATCGCAAAAGAGGAAGGCAAGACATGAAAAACAGATTATAATATCAGATTATTCCATTTGAATTATGCTTCCTCAAACTCAAATGGGTCTTTATAAATGGCCTCAGCCAGAAAGCATGGCCTGTGTTTGCCTCTTCTTGTGGCCCATCTCCAAAAATAACTTTTATTTTTTCATTTTTTTTGTCAAGCAATGAAGATGCAACTTTTGTAGACTGGCCTAAATATTTGCATTGCCAAACAACATAGATGACCTTTGGTCAGGGCTACCTTGGCCACCTTTAAACCACAGTGACTCTTGTTTACATCAGTGTGAAATGGCTGGCAGGAGAGATAAAGGGAGGGGGAGAGAGGGGGGGGGGGGGGTCAACTAAAAACTAAATGCTAGAGAAGGCAGTTCTGCCTAACAAAGTCATCTGGAGCATCTATACAGCTTGTAATTGAGATCATCCATCTGTCTAAGAGTAAGGCATCACGATAATTACGTTATCGACTTATCGTACGATATATGTGTGTGACCTCTATCATTTTTGCTGACCTCGGTATTGCCCATTGTGTTTACATGCGTGTTTTTTTTACTTAAGAATGATGTCACCAACATTTTAGCCAGTTGCGCTGCCTCTCTCCACTCGTCTGCACTCTGTGTCGGAGGCGGGGCTCAGGCAGCTCATCCACACACACAGAGCGGACAGCGACAGGTGAAGATTATGTGTAACTCAAGGCTAATAGGTGTTTCAATAGGTGTTTTCCTGAAGACTGCATAATTCCAGCCAGAACATTTGGAAGAATAAGTCCAAATGGAATGGGTTTCAAAGCTGCATTCCACAGCTCCGGTGTGGGAACATTTTGGGAGAGCCCATTAACGTGAAGGAGAGTATGTTGAACTTGTTTAAAAACAGTGACAACGAAAAGTGGCAATACAACTAACCTAAAAGCTTATCTAAAACTTAACCATCCCATCCAGTTTTCCGAGCTGGGAACAAAAACCACAGTTGGAGATGGAGAGGGTCCTTCCCGACTTACATTTTTTTGACATTCCAATTCTAATATCTGAATATTCTATTGAATTAAAAGTTCATTGCTCTTTGAAAGGGTGCCCTTGCAGTATTATGCTATTATATTGTCATTATATCAGTGACATAAAATGGCCTTAAAATGACAATAATATCGTATATATCAATTATTTCTGGGACAGTATATCATCCAACAAAAGTAGTTATCATGACAGGCCTTGGCATCACTAATGAGAAAGTAAAAGGATACAAGGCACAAAAAAGCAAGCATTAGAGTGAATGAGCTGTGGTGCATCGGGTGTTGGTTTTGAATGGAAATGTCAGATACCAATGATCACAAATCTAAAGGATCAACCTTGTCAACCCTTTGGATAACCTACGATGCTGTCAGCTGCCAGCTCAGTGAAAATCCAATTTTGCTGGATCTGCAGAAAACAAAGATTTTCATCTTTTCGTTCTAACGATTAGGGATTCCAGGGCTCAGCTTTGAAAAGCAACAAAATTGACAGAGCTATGAAGGTAATTTGTAAGCACATCACTACACAGTGTGAAGCATCTTTGTCCAGAGGCGAACCTTAAAACACCTTGCAGGGTTCCCACACCTTTTGACCAGTAAATATGCATGACTTTTCCAGTCACTCATGATCACATTTACATTTAACATGTATGCATTTAGCAGATTTCTACATTATCAAGATTCTTTCATCGTTTATTTGACAACTTGTGTGTCTATACATCATTTACAGTGCTATAAATATGTGTTTGCAAATACAGCTCTTAAAATTTTAAGAAACCACTGCAAAATGATCAGTTTCTCTGGATTTACTACTTATAGGTATGTGTTAAAAGTCAAATTAACAATTTTGTTTTATTCTATAAAGTACTGACAACATTTCTACCAAATTCCAAATAAAAAATATGGTCATTTAGAGCATTTATTTTCAGGAAATGACAACTGGTCAAAAAGATGCTGTGTTTTCAGACCTCGAATAATGAAAAGAAAACAATTCGTATTCATTTTTACACACACCAGTAGCTGGTGTTCTCCACCAGTCTTTCACATTGCTGTTGGGTGAATTATGCCACTCACAAAAATTCAAGCAGCTCGGCTTTGTTTGATGGCTTGTGGCCATCTGTCTTCCTCTTCTAGAGGTTGTCAAAGGGGTTCAGGTCTGGAGATTGGGCTGGCCATGACAGGGTTTTGATCCGGCTGTCCTCCATCCACACCTTGATTGGCCTGGCTGTGTGGAATGGAGCATTGTCCTGCTGGAAAAAACAATCCTCAGAGTTGGGGAACATTATCAGAGCAGAAGAAAGCAAGTTTTCTTCCAGGATAACCTTGTACATGGCTTGATTCATGCGTCCTTCACTAAGACAAATCTGCCCGATACCAGCCTTGCTGAAGCACCCCCAGATCATCACCGATCCTCCACCTGGCTGTCTAATGGTTAGACGGAGACCTGGAGAGGCCTTCAAGCAACAGTGTTTCACACCCATTGTGAAATTTGGTGGAAGATCGGTGAAGATCTGGGGGTGCTTCAGTAAGGTTGGAATCGGGCAGATAAGTCTTTGTGAAGGACGCATGAATCAAGCCACAAGGTTATCCTAGAAGAAAATTCCTTCTGCTCTGACAATGTTCCCCAACTGTGAAGATTGTTATTTCCAGTAGGACAATGCTCCATGCTAAACAGCCAGATCAATCATGGTGTGAATGGATGACAACCGGATCAAGACCCTGTCATGGGCAGCCCAATCTCCAGACCTGAACCCGATTGAAAACCTCTGAAATGTGATCAAGAGGAAGATGCATGGCCACAAGCCACCAAACAAAGCTAAGCTGCTTCATTTTTTCCACCAGGAGTGGTGAAAGACTGATAGAGAGCATGCCAAGATGTATGAAAGCTGTGACTGAAAATCAGAGTTATTCCACCAAATATTGTTGTCTGAACTCTTCATATGTTAAAACATTAGTATTGTGTAGTTTAAAATGAATATGAACTTGTTTTCTTTGCATTATTCAAGGTCTGAAAACAATGCATCTTTCTGACCAGTTGTCATTTTCTGAAAATAAATGCTCTAAATGACCATATTTTTATTTGTAATTTGGTAGAAATGTTGTCAGTACTTTATAAATAATAAATCCATAGAAACTGAGAATTTCGCAGTGGTCTCTTAATTTTTCCCAGAGCTGTATGTTTTTGTTTCTCCTAATCGGTGCACAAATAAAACGTATGCCTCTTGGCACAGACCATTTCACCTTCATCGAGTTAAAAGGGGCGACTGGGAAATGAACTGAAAAACAAACTCTATCAGCCCCACTGAAATGATAAAGCTGCAATGAGTACGAGCCATAAATCTTTAATTTCACAGCCATACATATTTCCCTGCCATTACAGATACACTGCCCACTGCCAGCAAGAGAGGGTGCTGTTGCTCGAGATAAACTTTTCTCTTGCCATTATCAACCGTATATTGCGTTAAATAGCAAAATAATCCTTGAGAAAAAATTATAGAAAGATGCAATTACAAGAATGTTAAAAAGACCGTCTATAGTGAGGTTCACTATATTCTCAACATTTAAAAAGAAATGCACGATTGTGGGAGCGTACTGACATGTGTCATCTTTCTCCTTGAAAGGGCAACGATCACCTTGAACTAGATCTGAGAGAAAACACATAGAGGGTAAAGGTGTTTGCATGAATGTGAGGTGTAGCTCTGTGCAGTAGCAAAACCGCTGGCCTCAATTACACACGTGAGACATGCGGAGCGCGTGCGGGTGCGCTAGTGCGCGTGTGTTTTGAATTCAAATGTAGCAGCTAAATGCAGAGCAGACACCGCAGAATGCCAATAAACTTCTGCAGTTTCACGTTTAAGCCATCACATGTTACCAACATCAGCTGTTGCGTCTCAAGTTTGTGTGCATCGATATTGCATGAGATTGCTTTTTAAAATATTGTTTCGTATAGATCAGAACACATAACACCAATGGAAAACTGTTACATGCAACATACCATATTTACTTCGGAGACCATGTCTATGCTGGCTATGTCTATATTCATTCCCACCGCCACCGGAGCTCCTGGTGGAGAAAACGAAATATGATTTAAAAGGATTGCGTGCACATTCACTTTTACCTTCAGGCTTAGACTGTGCCCAATTACGCTACACCTCATTATTATTATATAGATGCTCTATATAAATATATACAACACCAACACCACACATTCACGTGGCAGTGCGCATGAAATTGTTGATTTGTTACAACCACTGCAGATGAGCACACAAATGAACAGTTAGACGTGTCCTTGTATCAATAACAGATTGATTCGCATGTCTGCGTATGCATCAAATGTGTGCATGGTTGTAAAGCATGACGTTTCAATTACTGTCAAGATACAACAAAAGTTGCACTGCAGATTTAATTGATCCCCAAGTTAAGATTCCCTCTCTCGGAAATGCTCGATTGGATAAAATGTCAAATAAACATGCGTTGATTTCTCTCATGCATTGACATGCACGCCTGATTAGAGACTGTGGTGAATGAACAAGGTTTGCATGAGTAATTGGGCATGTTACTGCGCGCGACAGCACAAATATAAGAATTATGTGAATTTTACCCATGCATTACCTCCAAAATCTGGCCTTAGCCGAATGTCGTATCCTTTCATGAGTCTGTCCACGGTGTCTTTGACCACTGGCATATTGCTCGGGTCTCTGCTACTGCAAAGAATATCATGATATACTGTTAAAATCTTCTTGCATTCAAAAAACACATTTTCTTGAGGGAAATAATCACAAAACGCAACCATACCTTTGCGCGCACGCCACAGTCACGATTAACGGACATAATAAGAGGATGTTCGGGGGTTTTCCGATACTCTCCATTGCAACAGTTCTGATGGGGTTTTGGATCTGATGATGAAGACAGCGCACGTCCAACTTACTGGAGCCAGTGCAGTGAAGGCAATGAGCTGCGCATGCGCAAACGTAAGCTCGAGATCAAAGAGCAGCTCTTGATGATGCTGGATGAGCTATTTCCATTGCGGGGGGAAAATTAAAGGGACGACTGAATAAACCAAGTCGAGAAAAGGAGGCATCAGGTGATCTTTATGCAGCATTTATACTTCTGGATGAGTCTGCATCCAACTGGACAGGTTAGTGAAGGGTCATGAAGGTGATATGAATGGGTTTAATAATGAAAGTAAACTTAAAATGTATTAAAATAACAAACATGCATAAACTACATTCAAAACTATTTGGAGGATTTTTAAGGATTTTAAAAGTAATGAGCTATATTTATTCCTTAATATATTATTGTTAGAGAAAGAGGGAAACATATTCAACATATTACATTTAAAGACCCTATGAAATCACTTGACATGCTGCTGCCTTCACATTTCCTGAAACAGCCTTGAACCATGATTTGCTATTTGCTAGTCAGAGAGAGGTGGTATTAGGGGGAGGGTCATTTTCATTCTAGAGAGCATTTTATTGGACAAAACTTTAGACATGCCCCTCAGCGCTAGATAAGTCATTATTTTTCTTCCCAGAAGAGAATGACTGTACATTTTAAATGTGTTTACCTGCTAAAAGATAGTTTTGTAAACTTTTAGGAGTACATGCATAGAGATGGTCTTAAAGTTAAAAGGCATTGACTAAAAGCTACAAAACTCTTTGTAACGCAGTTCAATGGAAAGGAGGAGATGAGAACCGGCTTGGCAATGTAAATAATATTTTAATGATAAACAAAAGACTTAATGCACACATGACGGTCAGCTGGCCGTAAACAATCTCTCTCTCTCTCACACATCATCCTCCGCAGTCAGCCTTTATCCCTCTCGGAGGTTTGATTAGCCTGATTAGGGACCGGGTGTGTAGAATCATGACCCGGCCCCGCCCTCTGCCCTGCCACACTCTTATTTAGTTTTTATATGATTTAAAAATGACTTTCGGATTGTGTTTGGTGGATTGCATGAGACTTTGACATTATTCATTATGAAAAAAATCCTAATTAGGCAACGTTGATGCATATATGTATTAATCAAGTTTAGAATGCAAATTAATTTACAAATTATCAAAATTTAAAGCATCAGTGTTGGGTGTAATTGGATTACAATGCAATTAGTTACTGTAATCGAATTACTTTTAAGCAGGAAAAAGTACACATTCACATGTATTCATTTGGCAGATGCATTTATCCAAAGCAACTTACAAAAGAGGAAAATAAAACATAAGTGATTCATCTTAAGGAGACTGTAGTATGAAAAGTGCTGCATCACAAAGTTTCAATTGCATAAGAAAAATACTCCCAAGACAGATTAGAGTGCAACAAGAAATATATATACAGTATATATACAGTATATGTGTGTGTGTGTGTGTGTGTGTGTGTGTGTGTGTGTGTGTGTGTGTGTGTGTGTGTGTGTGTGTAAAAAAATGTATGACTATGGTCAAGTGCTTATGGAAAAGAATGGTCGTTAGTCGTTTCGAAGACAGAGAGGGAGTCTGCTTCACTGATGGAGTTGGGAAGATCGTTCCAACAATGATGTACAGTGAAGCAAAATGTCCAGGAAGTGATTTGGTACCTCTTTGTGTTGGTACGACAAGGCGTCACTCGTTTGCAGACCGCAGGGTTCATGTGGGAAAGTTGCTCTGCAGGAATGATTTTAGGAAAGCTGAAACAGACCTAGTGACTGTTCAGTATGCCAGCATCAGATACTTGATACATGCAGCAAACGACAGCCAGTGTAGAGAGATGAGGAGTGGTGTAAAATGTGCTCTCTTGGGTTTGTTGAAGACCAGACATGCTGCTGCATTCTGTTTCATTTGCAGAGGTCTAATTGATAATAGAGCATGACAGTAATCCAGTCTAGATATGACAAGCGACCAGTGTTGGGTTTAATGCATTACTAAGTAATTAATTACTGTTATTAAAATCATTTTTCAATGAAAAAAGTAAAGTAAGGGATTACTCTTAATTTTTTTGTAATTTAATTACAGTTACTTCTAATGTAATTGTGTTAAATACTGTATAGACTATAGAAAATATTCTATATAAAACAACAGTGAATTTAAAATGGAAATTTAACATCAAATGTTAAAGTTCATGTTTTCTTATTTAATGCAGCACCTTTCAGCCAGTTCATGAATAATTTATTTGATTTTATATGATATATTATTAAGAATTAAAAGAACAAATTCATGTCTATCCTTGATAAAGGTTTTATAAAGTAATAGTAATGCAATTACTTTTCAGACTGAGTAATTAATACAGTGATCTAATTACACTATAGAAGATGCTATTGGTATTTAGTAATTAATTACTTTTGTAAAGCAACTGAACAAGGAGATGTGTGGCATGTTCAGAGAGGAAGGGTCTTATCTTCCTGATGTTGTAGTGTAAATGTTACATGATAGTGCTGTTTTTTGAATGTGGTCGGTGATACTGATGGTCGGTTGTCAATGGTTATCCCTAGATTTCTGACCATTTTGGAAGGTGTTATTGCAGATGAACCAAGCTGAACAGTGATGTTGTGCTCAACTCCATGGTTGGCTGGGAAGACGAGGAGCTCAAGATTTCACTAAGTTGAGTTGTAGGTAATGTTCCTTCATCCTGGTCGAGATCTCTGCCAAACAATTCATTGGGCTGCAAAGACAAGTAGAGCTGTGTGTCATTGGTGTAGCAGTGGTAAGAGAACCCATGTGCTTGAATGATGGGTCTCAGTGATGTTGTGTATATAGACAAGAGAAGTAGTCCAAGCACTGAGCCCTGAGGTACCTCAGTTAGCACCTCACCTCTCCAGGCTACCTTGAAAGACCTACCTGAGATAGATGACTTTAACCAGCCAAGCACAGTTTCTGTGATGCCCAGAGTAGAGAGAGTGGACAGTAGAATCTGATGGTTGACTGTGTCAAAGGCTGCAGTTAGGCCTAGCAGAATAAGGACAGATGATCTGTATTTAGCTCACGCCTGTCTCAGCAACTCGGCGACAGACAGCAGGGCAGTCTCGATTCAATGTCCACTTTTGAAGCCTAGTAGTAGTAGTGTAACGCATTACATTTTAAATTCTCGTAATCAGATTACAGTTACTGATTTTCAGTGAAAGTAATTACTTTTAAGTATATTACTTGGGTTACAAATATTTAATTGTATTGTGTAATACAATTAAAATATGAATTAATATGTTCTGGCCTGTTCGCATTTCTGTGACAGCTGATGGTGTTGAACAATTAACAGTGAAAATGGAGATTATTTTTAATTTGTGGAGTGGAAAAACAAAATAAATCCGTGCTTTAGAAAGTAACTTAGTCGTTAGTAATGTGATTACTTTTCCAATTAAGTCATTAGTAATCTGATTATAATTTTATAGTGGTTAGTCATTTGTAATTACTTTTTAGTAACTTACCCAAAACTGTCTTGCATCACCAAATAGTACTGAATAATAGTACAAAATAATGGCTATGTTCAGACTAGCAAAAATACTAAAATACTACTACATTTTACACTGCAGAAATAGCAAGAGTAGTATGAAAGTATGCTATTCCAAACATAACCAATGATTGTTTACAAACAGGTTTCCTGAACACTCCCCCTGTCTTCCATTGGTCGGTTAACAGATAATCCCACCCTAAACTCAAGACATTGGTTGAGTCCATGTTGTTTTTTCGGGCTGGTCAGGATGCTCAAACAACAGAGCAATGTTCTGATGTTTTCAGGGGAATCAAGTTATGAATGGCTTATATACAGTTGTCTCTCCATATTAAGCAGAGTCATGAGAAAGTATTTTAACATTAAAAATTACACACTCCATAAATTACACAAGTCCATAAATTGTACATTAGCACTTCCAGCATTTTTATTGTTCAGTGCCACATTGTCTGCTCCAAATGGGTTTTAAATGTCAATTGAATTTCTTGTATTCACATGGTAACAGCAGCATTGAAAGACATTATACATTCCTGTGCATGTTCTCCCAGTGGAGCTGAGAGCTGAGAAGTATGTACATAGATACATAGAGAAACATCAGAGAACATCAAATAAAACGCAAGCCGAGAATACATATTAAACATCCACCCCCACTCTCAGATTCACATTATCCCTTTATTTCTGTGCCACCACGTCAAGAAAAAAGCACTATATGTATCTAAAAATGTATGCGTATGGATGGCCTAGAAATGTTATTAATAAAAGTTCAGTTCTATGGATCCACTTTTCTTCCTTATATTAAATGTGAAATCTTTGAAGCTGTCAGTATAAACCCACACCCTTTGATCTGGTGCAGTGTGTGTCATGTCTCTGTAGAGGGCATGCCACTGAAAGCATTGGTTCAATGTTGCATCACCATTTAGAGCTGCAGATTATGTCATCTACTCCTTAGTTTGGTACACACACACACACACACACTGAGGAGCAGAACTAGAGCAGAACCAGAGCAGGGTTTGCAATGTACCAGGGTTAGTAGTAGAGAATAACAGTGGCCCACGGCTGTGAATATAAAAGCAAATGGAGTGGAAAGTATATGTAGGTGATATAATGGAGAAGGAATAGGATCAAATGCTTGTCAAATAGTGTCAGACAAGCTTATGCTCTATCAGGGATGAAGTTGCTTGATGACGAAAGTGAAAGACAGAAAGAGAGAAATGTTGCCATGTCCACTTATTATAAGCGACTTTGGGTTTGTTTTATTAATGAAATTACTTATAAATATGGGCAGCCACAGCAGAGACATTATAATGTGATAAGATCGACCACTCGTAATGAAATGAATGGGATAAATCGCAACACTCAATATGGCAACTGTAGGGCTGGAAGTCCGGTCTTACAGTAAAAAATACAGCAAATCGCCTGGTTGCTGTAGGAACGGAAGTCCTGCCCTGCAGATAAAAGAGCCAATCGCTGTTTGTTTTTGTCATTGTTGCCAGATTTTATTTCCAATTTGAAATACGTTTTTGGAACGTTACGTAGCAAACCATTTTGGAGATCCTTCCCTATTTAAGTAGATATGAGCAGTACTTGTATGATGGGCATTGCGCTATGTCTAAAGAATGGACTGACTTGGCTTAAAAGGACTTTGGTTGTGAGTTGCATTTTTATTTCCAGATTAAAATTTCAGTACTTGTCCCCCCATAACACAATAAAGTGCGACCAACCAGTAATCGCAGCTGTCATATATACCCACCTACTGTTCGAGCTGAACTCTACATTATGTCATTATTAATTAATTTGTTGCTCCTTTCCTCTCATGTTTATGCCTTTCCTAGCCCCTCCCCCTACTGAAATTATGCATAAATCCTGGTTTTATCTTTCCCAGGTGTGTATGTGTGCGTACACAGAGAGAGATGTTTTCATTGATTTAGAAAGTCAGTCTTTTAATTATTTTTGTAAAAGGATATAAGTATTTCAAAGACATTATTTTGCAGCAAGTTACCATTCATCCATGCGTAATCTATGTATTTATGCTGATCACTGAATTTAAGCAATTCTCCTTAATCATTCATAAATATCTTTGCTTTTTTTCTAGACCAGGTTGTTGTGTCTCTTGTGAAATCTGGTAACACTGAGAGAGTGAGAGGTGCAAAGGAGATGAGCACACTGAGTCTTCTGTAGCCGAGTACACAAGCTTGCTGTTGAATATGTCTTGTGTTTCTCAAGGGAAACTCACTCGATGTCTCTGTAGAGATTAAACATACAAAAATACAAACAAAATATCAGCTGAGATGAAAATGCACAATACAAGTGTTCACAGTCTCGCATGTGCTTTTATCACCTTTATGCTGGTGTTAATATTTGAAAATATTTTTTTTCAGTGTTAAATCAGGGCAGTAATGCTCTTAGATGTTGGCTCTCTTGATGCCATCTTCCGCAGAACACAAAAGGAGCTTTTTTGAGGGTATATCCTGGCTGTTCTTTTTCATATAATGAAATTGAATAAGAACTGGGGCTGTCACATTCCAGAGTTACAAAAAAGCATTATACAAGTATCATAAAAGTGGTCCATATGACTCATATGTGCTAAGTCTCCAGAAGCCATATGATTGCTCTGTCTGAGGGTTAGGAACAACATAAGTGGGGTGGCAGAATTCGGGGAACCTTCCTCCCATCGTGATCTTGCGAGCTCTGTGCAGGGGCGATCGATCAGGTACCCTGTCGTGCCGCACCAGAGAACATTGCCGCCTATATCTCCTATGCCAGGATACGTTACTGCTCAAAAGACTGCCTTTTGCGCCCCTCAGGTAAATGCATTATGGGAACTTTAGGTTTTAAGTTTAATAAGTGATTCTATTTTGAGACGATGTGTTGATTTTCTTTATTCAGTAAATCTAATGCCTTCGGCATTGAAGGAAATTTAGGATTGAATGTGACATTTGCGTAATGATTCCTCTGAACAAATTAGATGAATCAAGCCTTCAGAGGAGAGAAAAAAATAGCAGAGGGTGTGTTTTTTAAAGAGTTGGCCCTAAGTGATAAATCTTGGATGGGGCTATAACCTCACAACCGCAATAACAAAGTCACCCAGAAGGAACATCAACTCTCGTGTTTTTGCGTGCTCAAGCCCTGCGGCTGTTTTCACTTCAGAAATAATTTATGTTTAACAGCCTCAATAAAAGTTCCAGTAAATGCCTGTGTGCCATCATAGGTTCTGGAAAATGTAAGCATATATACAATATTCCGTGTACCTGTCATGAGACGGTAAGATAAACCGCATAAAATAAATTAGCAACAGTTCAAATCTCCAATTCAGGAAAAATAGATACTAAACAAATGAAAATCGAGGTCTTATTATAGGCTCCTTTCCACTTGCTACTATAGACTTTGTAGTTAACCACCTGTCTGTGGTTAAAGGGATAGTTCACCCAAAAATGAACATTATCTCATCATTTACTCACCCTCATGCCATCCCAGATGTGTTGGACTTTCTTTCTTCTGTTGAACACAAACAAAGATTTTCAGAAGAATATCTCAGCTCTGTATGTCCATACAATGCAATTGAATGGTGACCAAAACTTTGAAGCTTCAAAAAGCATATAAATAAAAGTTATACATAAGACTCCAGTAGATAAATACATGTCTTCTGAAGCGATATGATAAGTGTGGGTGAGAAAAAAAATCAATATTTAAGTCCAATTTACTATAAATATCCACTTTCACTTTCACTTCCACGTTTCTCTTCTTTTGTTTTTGTCGATTCCTGTTATTTGTGCATATATCTAACTGCTGGGCAGGGAGGAGAAATTATACTTAACCACTGGATTCTTCCGCATTACTTTTATGCTTCATTTATGTGCTTTTTGGACCTTCAAAGTTCTGGCCACCATTCACTCGCATTGTATGGACCAACGGAGTTGAGATATTATTCTAAAAAATCTTCGTTTGTGTTTAGCAGAAGATAGAGGGTCATACTCATTTGGGATGACCTGAGGGTGAGTAAATGATGAGAGAATTAAAATTTTTGGATGAACTATCCCTTTAAGGAGAATCCCTCTCTTACTCTTTGTAGCGCTTTGATAAAATGGATAGTGGTGGCAGAATTTGATTAAATAAAAAATTAAAAAAATGAATGAATGAAATGGATAGCTCTGACTCTAATCACTGATTGGATTAGCTGCATTTGAAGCCGTTGTACAATGCCTATAAATGCGCGTTCTATATTTATGCAAGTTGCTCAGCAACTGCAAACAGCCTACAGTTTCACTAATGAACTATATTACTTGACAAAAGAATAGTTTATTCTGTTAATAATTTATAATAAATGTATCTTTTTATTGAACATTGGTGTCTATTATCATAGTGCAGTTTCCACGTTTAATAAAATCAATAAGACATTTGAGTCTGTCCGTTACAGTGATTTTACCATGATAAAAAGAGGCTTGAAAGCACTTGGCTGCGTGAAAAATGAACACCCTTTCGAGTTGTAAAATCACTATAATGCACAGCCTCTCATGGCTTATTGCTTTTAACAAATGTATTATTAATGAAAACCTTTATTAATTATACCCAGAGGAAAATAGTGTTGTTCAGTTTGGTTGTTATTAAAGCTCTCAAGCTCTCAAGTTCATAATTATCTTTCATGTATCAACTTTGTCTTAATCTTTATTTCATCTTCATTTTATCTTAATACTGGCTAGGAGATATAATCGAGGTATTAAAGAGATATAATTTGTGATTTTTCTTCCCCATTATAACATGTCTCCAATGGAACTGAAAGAAAGTTAACGAGGACTGAATATCACTGACCTGGGCTTTTCCATGGTGTCTTTGCTGAGGTATATATACCAGTAGACAAGGTTAAAGATTCCGAAGGCCAGAGGAAAAAGTATGCGGGCGTACTTGTCTATTTCGCTTGTACCTGCCAGCGCCATGTTGGGTGGGATGGCGGAGCCCTGAAGAAAGATGGGAACACGAGTACCAGGCGCCTCAGACACAGAGTTCGTCTTTCTCCTACGGGTAAAGCCACTGGTATCAGACTGAGGCTATAGGGAAACAAGAAGAGAGGTCAAGAAACAGTGGATGGCATGGATCAAGGTTACCAGGTGTAAGATATAACAAAGACGGAAGCAGGGGTAACACATATTCTGAATAAAAATTTCTATAGTTTTAAGTTATTTAGGAATTTAAGTGTGATGGACACCTATCACAAACTGGTAAAAATTACGTTAACTTAAAATTAAATAAAATATTTACTCAGAATAGATTCAGCCATATCTGAAAACAAACAACGGTCATTATTCGATGATAAGGCTGATCTTTTAACTGACACAGAGGCAGTTAAAGGAATATTTCGGGTTCAATACAAGTTAAGCTCAATCAACAGAATTTGTAGCATATTGTTTATTTCCACAATAATTTATTTCGACTTGTTCTTAAAAAAAAATAAAATAAAAAAATGAGGCATTTACAATGGAAGTGGGGGCCAATTGTTAAATGTTAAAATTTTAAAGTGTTTCAAAAGTATAGCCACAAGACGTAAACGATATGCATGTTAACATGATTTTAGTGTAAAGTTATTGCCAATTTTACTACTATGTTGCCATGACAATGTAATGCTATAACCCTGTAAACAACCACTCAAACCACTTTACAGCTCAAATAATACATGTAATGTAAGTGCTATTATAGAATTATCAGCTTCACATTTCTGCCTTCAAACCTACCAAAAACTGGCCCCATTCACTTCCATTGTAAGTGCCTCACCGTATCCTCACTTTTTTTTTAAAGAAATGGAGAAACGAGTACAAATTTATTTTTGTGGTAATCAACATCAGGCCACAAACGCTGTCGATTGAGCTTAACTTGTACTGAACCCGGAATGAAAGTAATGAAAATTCTGTAAAAGGAGATATTTTGCAGAATACCCAGTCTGCTCTTCTCCATACAATTGAAGTGCATAGCGACAGTATGACTACTCCTTAATATAGAAGATTTTCAGCATAAAAGGAGTTAAATTTCAATCTGTTCCCCACACAAAGCTATTTGAAGACTTGGAGTATTGTACATGATTTGTTTGGACAACTACTACTGTACGATCATCATTTTTGAAGCTTGACAGTCGCTTTCACCATTCACCTTCTATAATTTCATATATATATTTACAAAATTAGTAGATAATGACATACTTGTAAGTTTTTAATGAACTATCCCTTTTACACTTCTCTTATTTGTCCCACCATGGTTATGTCGGAAATCAAACAAATGGCAAAAATACCGTCTCATTAATTGGCCAAGCTGATATATTGTTCTATCATTAATATGTACAGTATTCTTTTTTAAATGACAGTCTTAAACTAAACCTCCCATACTGGCACTTCATTTGGTCATACAGTTCTTTTCCTATTCCCAGTCTCTAACCCAGACAGAACTAGAGCAAGGGGATCCACGGTACAGGCGAGAGATTATAAGAGACATGGCTCGACGTTTTAATATGAAGTGCTAATTTGAAAACACCCGCCATGAGCTCACTACATGAGAGCGGTCCCGGGAGATGCTACATGCCTGTAGAATTGACATATGTCACTCAGCACAACTGACAAGAACTACAAATCACAGATGGCTCCATCCTGTGAGAGCTGTATGGTGCAGGTAAATGACTTCTCACGCAGGACAATGACAATGAAAGCCTTTACAGACAAAAGATCCTCTTTACACATCAAAGGTTAAACTGTGAGCTTTGAATGTTGATGAGGGCTAAATATGTACATTTATAGAAGTCTTAAGCCAGCTTTGTGGGAGGCACATGTGTACAACAGCAGAGATACTAATTTAGAATCACAATAATAGTGATACGGTTCACTGGCTTATGGAGAGCAGTGCTCATATTGTGCGAATCACGTAAACAGGAGCCAAACAGAAAAAAAAACATGTTCTCAATCAGTATTTTTGTGTTGTTGTCCAGTAAAATATCTAAACAAGGTAAATTTACTTGAGATGGAAAACTGTGCATGATAATAAGACTTGTTTTCAGAGAATACCCCAATTTAAGCATAAAAAGTACATAAAAAGTACCCCCCCCCCCCCCCCCCCCCCCACACACACACACACACACACACACAAAATAAAAAAAGAATTGCCAATGAAGTTTAATAAATGTAAGCAATTTCTGTGCTACTAACTGAATTGCAAAAATATACTTTGTTTTCAAAACAGCTTACAGAAGACCAGAGGCGCAAAAAACATATAGTATATGCAAGGTGTAATCGGCCTCCTCGACCCCTCCAGCATCAACCCCCAATGCTTATAATGTATGACACCCACCCCCCTCGCTTGACAGACACATGTCTGTCACACACAAATTTAGTTTTGCATACCCGCTCAGAAATGTGCAGTTGCGCTCCTGCTGAATAAACCCAAAACCTTTCTAGCAAGTCAGTTCACTGTCAGCCATCTTTGGAACTCTCTCGGGAGGCTATTTTCAGTCATGCCAGTGCATCTCCTATCTACTTGAATGGGAAAAGACCGAAATCTCCTCTAAGCGGTTGGTCAAGATTACGATCAAAGGACATATTTCAAATCAGCAGTAAGACCTGACAACACTGTTATCATAAATTGTGCTTCTTTACCTCCGATTATGCAAAAAAAAAAAAAATGTTCTCGGCTTGTATAGCTAATGCACATGAGCATTGTTGAGTTGATTGACAGATGATGTCTGTATGTGAAAGGTGATTGGCTCTTTCACCAGTAAGGCAGGCCTTCCTTTCTACATCTGTTGACCGTTGGCTTGCGTTGTTGAGTTGACTAACAGCCAATGTCTGTATGTAAATGGTGATTGGCTTTTTCACCTGTAAGGTGGGACTACCTTTCCACATCCGTTCACCCTTCATTTTAATAGAAGTGGCTCGTCTCTGCTAAATAATCTTTGATATGCCCCTTATCTGCCGTTGGTCAAACAAAGAGATAAAAGTGGATTGCTCAAAACAAACAGGATTTTTATATAGTGCAAACACGGTGTTTACAGTTTTTGAGAAAATGAACATACAAACAAGTTGTCTCTGCATATTAAGCTGGGATAGAAGCAAGTATTTTAACACAGAAAAAGTAACATGCTTCAGATTTAAGTAAATGCATCTTGTTTTAAGTATGTTTAGACTTTTTTCTGGACAACAAGACAAAAATACTGATTAAGAAAATTATTTTTGCAGTGCATAGCTGCACTTTTTGACCAGAGTAATTTGTTAATTAAATTCTGAGGGCTCCTAAGTAAGACTCTGAGGAGGTAGTTACCGTCTCTGGCTCATCATCACTGCCCTGGGCTGTGGACTCTAGAATGGAGATCCTGGAGAGCCTGCGTTTCTCCCTGTTGGCCTCCAGCGTGGCAAAGTAGTTCACCGCGGCAAACTCAACGAGAGCCGAGGCCACAAAGGCAAAGCAGACAGCGATGAACCAGTCCATGGCGGTGGCGTAGGAGACTTTGGGCAGTGAAGAGCGGGCACTGATGCTTAGAGTTGTCATGGTGAGCACAGTGGTGATCCCTAAAGGTCATTATAGACAGAGTGTGCTCAAAAGGGAAGATTATTTTTGCTGGGTTCTAGAATGTAAAAAGTTATAACATGCAGTTGTTACCATTAAGAGCTATTTTTACCCGATCTAATCCTAAAAATGACTAAATATAGTTGCTGTAACCTAATGTAGTCAAATGGATTCAGTTGTGTTTAAAAAAAAAACAGTTAGTTTAGAAGTTACCAGATGAAGTGGATTTAAGGGTACCTGTAGCTGAGTGTAAGTATTACAAATAAAGCCACAAATATTTAGAACTCATGAAAAACATATGTTGTCACATGACCTCACAATGCATGTTTAATTAAGTTTTAATGAACCAATGTTTAAAAAAAGAACTTTAGCCTTAAAGGGGACATAATCAAATTGTCCATGATCTTTTGACATATAAGAAGTCATTGTACTATTAAGACATACTGTAAGTGGTCTTTATAGTGCTAAAAGAGCATTTGTTGAAATCAAGCTGCCAAAACGACTCGTTCTCTACTTGTGATTTCACACCGTGCTAGACAATTGCCTCTGACCGCCTACACAACAACACATCCTTTTACCTTATAACTTTAGTTTCCTACCCAGTTGCAATGAGCAATGAGATGGCAAGTAAAGAGAGCAGGTCAGTCAAAAGCAGCGAGCCAATCATAACAGTGTGCGTTTACTGTCAAGTCTTAAAGGAGAAACGGCAGCAAAACCAAACGTTCGTTTGGACCGTTCATGTAAATGAACCAGTTCAAATCAATGGTTCAATTATATGTAGTGTTGGGAAATCTGCACAGAAATCACTTTGATTATTTTTCGAGATTTTTAGTCATTCTCTTTTGAAAATATTTAGTAAATACTAATTAGCAATTATTATATGTTATAGAAAATATGGTGTTTTCTAGTTTTATTAGTTGTACTTGGTGTAAGTTTATATGTTCAATATAATGTGTCACAATAATTGTTTAATTTCACTCTAATTAAATATCAAGAAGTATTTATGTGGCACAAAAGCAATAAAGAAAGATAACTATATAACTATTATAAATATAACTAATTTTAAGATATTATGAATATATAACTATATTTGTAGTTCATATATACTTCTATTGAATAAACTATTTTTATAAGATTATTTGCTATTATATTATCTTTGCTGATCTAATTAAAATAATCAACGTCAAAAGACTAAGAACACACTCATACCTGCTACTGTACGAGCTGGAACAGACTCCTTGTTGATCCAGAATGCAACCTGTGACAGTACAACCACCATAATAAGAGGGATGTACGTTTGGATAAGATGGTAGCCAAGCTTCCTCTGAAGATAGAAATGGACAACCTGGACAGAATACAGACCTGGACAGTGCCAAGAGAAGTGAGAAGGATAATAAAGAGGGTATATCGTGCAAAGTAGTATTTACAAAAATGCAATGCATCCAAATGACGCTATGATCAGGAGCATTTGGGTGAACATGTTTCAAAAGATATAAAAAGGAATTTTGTCTCTTAGATCAAATTTTTTTTGTCTGTAATTACAGGAAAAATGGAAATTCAGAAGAGAAAGAGGAAGGAAAAGCTCTGTATTCCCCTTTAATACATTAACTGGGCCACCGTCCTTTCTATTAAATTTGTGCATTATCCACTTCCTACAGATCTGATGGGTCCTCAGCAGGTGGTCACTGCTTTTTGCCTGCCTATTAATTTCCTTTTACTGAGCCCCTGGTCATCCACGGTAAACGATCAGAGCCTGGAACAGGCTTCATGCATGCCAGACAGCATGAACTAGGCCTGATCAGTTAAGCATCTTAGATTGCCTCTCAGAGGGGAAGCTGGCCGCGGATCAGCCTGACTTGTAGTTCTTAACACACACAATTAAGTCACTGTCACAGTTAAGACATTCTCTCAAGACATTTAATATCAGCTACAATACATATACAGTTCGGCTCATTTCGTTTACCTACCCCTTGCGAAATATGCAAGATGTTTACATTTATTAAAACATAACATTTGCATAACATTCTTTGCTTTTTGTTAAGCTATTTGACAGATATTTACATTTATTCCACAGGGCAGATTATTCTGTTCAAGTTTACATAACCTTGGTTGTTCATCCCAAAATATAAAGTCTATCATTATCTACTCACCCTCATGTTGTTTTAAAACTCACGTCTTCTGTAATAGTTTTGTGTGAAGAACAGACAGTTTTTTTTAGTTGTTATTCATTAAATATCTTGACATCTGCCACAGTTTTTAAGGGTGCTTTCAAACTTGGCTCTTTTCACATCATATTGTTTGAGTCCGATTACTTCATTAACATGAGTTCAAGCTGCATCTGTTCACCACTGTAAGGCCGTGTGTCCACCAAAGAGGCCAGTGTATTTTTTTTTTAATTGTTTGCAATGGGAGGGGTATTTAGGTCTGCCTCACTGTGTTAAGTGGATTATTAAACTTTGGATTTACCACGAAAACTTGCCAAACACAGAACAACACTTGTTTTTGTCTCCCACGGATGCAATAAATATCCAATGATATGATGAATGTTAGCGTTCATCTGCGTGAGCCCGCGGATGTGTTGCAAGAGATGTTAAGAATGAGAGCTGCTCTCTGAAGGGGATTTATTTGCAGACAAGCAGGTGTGAGAAATGCATTATACCACAAACAGTGTCAGATCATCCAAAAACACTAAACTTTGACGTCTTTTGAACCCAGAAGTGCACCAAAAGTAGGGATGGGCAGATCAATCCTTCCGATACTGATGTTGCATCAAAAATATCTTACTTTAATGTGAAATAAAAAGGTTTAGGCTATATATTTTCTGTTTAGGCTCGCAAATGTAAAAAATAGCAATAATAATGACTTGAATTATGACTAAAAATAATATATTAAATTACCCATTTTATCCCAAGAAATAAAAAAAAAAAACATTTAATAGAAGTATCAGTATATGTTTTGGTATCAACGATATTGGTATCGGATCGAAAAGGAAATAAGTGGTATCCCCCCTTGATTTGTAAATTATAATCACCCTTTGCTATATTGAAAGCTCTACAACTACACATTATAAGTTTTACACTGTGAATTTCATTGTTTTTTCTATTTCTATGTAGAGCAATTTCAAATCGATGATTCCTAGACGCTCGAAGATAATTGGGTGTTTTCCACTGTGAAATGTCACGATATCTTCTAATAACACTTATTAAGCATTTGGGCACTGAAGACACAAGTTTGTTAAGTTTAGAAAGTGGAATTTTCTCTCATTCATCCTGTTATGTTGGTCTTTAGCTGCACAATCTATTTGTTGCCGGATGGTGTGCTTAATAATGCGCCACACATTATCAATTGGAGACAAGTCAGGACCCACTCTCTCTGCTTACACAGCCATGCACTTGAAATTCAGGCAGTATGTGGTTTGAAGTTGTCCTGCTGGAAAATGCAGTTGCATCCCTAGAAAAGGTGCTGGATGACAGTATATGCTGCTCCAAAATTTGTGCATGTCTGTCTGCATTCATGGTGTTCTCACAGATGTGCGAGTTACCCATGCCATGAACACTGACACACCCCTGACCATACAGACACTGGCTTTTGGACCGGATGCTGATAACAGCTTGGATCATCCTTTTCCTCTTTGGCCCAGATAGCAAGATGGCTTTGTGTTTCAAAAACATTTTGAAAAGTGGACTTTTCAGACTTAAAAAAAGAATACCATTGTTCTACTTTCCATCTAAGATGAGACCGAGCCCAGAAAAGTCAACAGTAAAGTCTTAACTTGCATATGCAGCGGCAAATGGTGTTGTTTAACAAAGGTTTACTAAAGTAATCCCAAGCCCATGTTCATGATATCCATTACAGATGAATGATGTTTTTTAAGACAGTGATGTCTGTGGGATCAGAGATCATAGATACCATTCAGAAGTGGTTTTCATCTTGGCCTTTATGCACTGATATTTGACCAGATTCCTTGAATCTTTTAACTATATTGTGCAGTGTATAGGGTGACATGCCCCAAATCCTTCCAATCTGTCTTTGGGGAACATAGTTCTCAAAGTGCTGGATTATTTGCTGAAGCATCTGTTGGCAAATTGACAAGTTAAATGATCCTTGCTCTTGAAGGACTAGGCTGTTTTTGGAGGCTCCTTATACAGTATACAGTACAATGAAACAATTGCATTAGAGTTGGGGTACTCGAGTTTGGACTTGAGCCTTTCAGACTTGGGATTTTTTTCCAAGTTCGGCCAAGTGCATGGCATTTGTTTTATTAAAAATAAAATAAATAAATAAATAATATGGTATAGGTTGACCAAACGTCCTCTTTTCCCCACACATTTTTCAGACCTGTAAAAAGTATCCGGCAGGGATTTCAAAATTGCCTCTGAATATCCGGGATTTGGCTTTGTCTTCATATTGATGTGCTCTCTACAATTAGCACTATCATACATTCTGTGTATTTGATACTGCGCATCAGTTTTCACACATTTATGTGTGATTACTCCGGCTGAGAGCAGCAGAACTCACTCTTTCAATATTTTTTTTTTAGCTCTCTCGCCCACGGACTCATGCTTTATGTGTGTGCAGAAAGAGTTCGCCATTCACCAGACGTGCTCTACCACTCTCATCCAGAAATATCAATAACGTAAGTACACTTTAAGAAGTACGTTCCCTAACTCTGCAAATTATTAAATAGAACAAGTTTTATCAGACTCACGCTTACTACGCAAAGATCATTTCTTACTGAAAATGTTGACTATATCAAGACAAAATCAAATTTACTACATATCAGGGACATTTAAACTAATATGATGGATTATATAGACAATAATGTAAATTGTACAACTCTGTGTGTTACCTGTAAAGCTGGCACTTGTGTTTCAATTGCAAAAAAGTCTAAATACAATGAAGAAAACAAGTGAGGAGAGAAGTCTCTGCTCACCTATCATCCATATTAAATATAATGTGAGAAGAATGAAACGTCAGCCCATCTTGACTTTAGGGAAGTACACTCAAAAAAATATTTTAGCCTATTTTCAAGATTTATCCATTTCAATTGAATAAGAAATTCCATCTAATTGAATTGCCTAATCTTTAACTAAAAACATTTAATAATCTTACAAAATGCCAGTTTTATTAATAACATTTTCTTCAAGACCATTCAATTCAATTAGATGGAAATTTGTTATTCAGTTGAAATGGATCAATCTTAAAAATAGGCTGAAATGTTTTTTTGAGTGTAGGCTACACCTGGACACAGCAGGAGGACTGAAAAGTGTGAAGTGTAGTACTGTAGTATATAAATATTTTTTTAATGGTATCTGATCTTTTCTGTTGTTGTATTTAACTTTATGGGCATTTTACATGTTCTAATATTACTATTTATTAAATGTATAAAATGTATTAAACACATTAAATGTATTTAATTAATTACTTTAAATGTATTTCATCCATAATTTTAGATAAAACTAACCTAAATTGAATGGACAAATTGATAATGAAGTAGAAATAAAAACTAAATTAAAATTTGAAATAATAACAACTCTTGCTCACTTTGGTGTAAGTTTGAGTGGAGGGGAAAAGCAACAAATAATTGAAATGCAATAAGAACGCAACGCAATAAGAATTGTGTTGAAGGACAGTTTTGTCTTCATACACCTAAAGCATATGCTTTCATTCTGAATGAAATTGGAAATTTGTTCAGCAGGACACTGATCATTTGTTTTTTGCATTTATATTGACACATTTTTTTTCTTAGTTGTGAAGGTTAAAATAAGCTTAAAATATTGATGTTGAGTTTACAGTTACAATTTTAATTCAGATTCATAAACAGATTCATTCGGACTCGACTCGGACTTGGCCTGTTACGGGCTCTGCCTTTAGTCTGATTCTGCCCCTTTTGGACTCAGACTCGACTCGGACTCGACTTAGGTGGACTCGAACCCTACACTAAATTGCCTCACCTGTTTAAGATCTCCTGTTTC